>OX235271.1:53648583-54353116 GCA_944472155.2 Trichobilharzia szidati | reverse complement strand
CTGTCTTTTTAATATCTTCGACGCGGGATTGGTTCGCTTGTATTTCTGCCTCAAAACTCTGATGCTTCTGCACCTTTGTTTGCAAATTCGTGGAGTCTTTGTAACTTTCGTCAAGTATATTTTTAAGTTTTCTTGATATCCATGACTGCATTTCATCTGCATCTCTATCGAACATTTGGTAACGGTGGGAATCTTCAAGACGCTGATGGCGGTTCTGAGCTTTCTCCTTTAATGCATTTCGTCTACTTTGAAGACCTTCCTGAATCTCATGAACCTGTGCAGCCGCATAGTGGTTTGATTCGATTAATTTTGCAGCGAATTCATCAAGTTGTCGCATCTTTTCTTCTTGTGCTAGAAGTGACTTTTCGAAGTCTTCATGTTTCCTTATGAGTGCTTCCACAGAATCGAGTGAGTCTCCCACATCTTTTATTTCTAAGAGGGCCTCTTGCTTACCAATCCAAGATTTCGACTGTTCAGCGTCGCGGTAAAAATACTGAAGGCCCATACACTGTTCTAGCTGTTCACGTCTTTCCTTACACAATTGCATCAGGGAGGCTCTCTCTCTTTCAAGGGTGGAAAGTTTAGCAGCTATGTCTTCACTACAGGGATGGCCAACACTTAGTAATGCCTGACCTTTTTGCATGCATGTATCGAAACTGTCAGCTTGAGAATTTATCTCAGAGGTGTATTCCTTATGTCGTTCTACTTGGGCTTCAGCACCAGCTACATCCTTTGCCAAATCATCCGCCGATATTAACGTCTTCATTTCATTCATCCAGATACTGAAGTCTCTCCAGTCAGCCAAAAAGCGATGCATCTTGAATGACTCTTCCAGTTTACCTCTCCTATCTACAGCCTGACTTTTCAGCTTATCCCATGCAATGATTAAGGCGTCATACTTGCCTTGTATAGTGTCTACCGAATCAGGATGCTTCTGTGCAAGCGCCTTAGCATCATCTTCATGTTGAACAATCTTTTCATCTGGGGCAGTCAAGTCCCTTTCTAATGCTTCGTGCTTCCTTTGTAAGGCTTGGACTGAGGCAAGATCACAACCACAGTCCTCAATGGATAAAGGAATAGACTTTTCATTCACCCACGATATAGCTCTATCTGTGTCTCTAAAGATGCACTGTATCTCGTAGGCTTCAAGGAGCTTTTCTTGTCGTTTTCTAGCCAGATCCTTCAGACGTTCTAGAGCTTCGTGGACCTCTCTGAACTTTTCTATGACTAGGGCATCCTCAGGAAATTCCTCTTTTAGAAGTTCTTCTGCCTTCCGATAGATGTCTTTGGCACGACTTTCTTGATACTCGAGATCCTTTGTAAACTCATCAAACTTTTTTTGAAGTGTCTCAACATGTTCCAGGTCTTGACCGAAATCCTCTGTTGTTACGTAAGTTTCTCTTTCACGTATCCAGAAAAGTATCTCGTCGACTTGGCGTGAAAACTGGACAAATTTAAGCGTTAGGTTAATAAAACGTGATTTTTCTCTGAAAATAGCCATAAACCTTTCCCACAGGGCATGCAATTCATCAAGACGGTTTTTGATAATATCTGTTGCGTAGTACCCCTGACCAATCATTTCTTCTCCCGCAGAATCCAGAGCTGACAGTGTTTCAGCATGAACTGTTACTTCGAACTCAAGCTCTTGATGTTTCTGTTTTTTCAGCTGAAGATTACTCAGTTCCTTAAAATCCTCGTTTGCATAGGTTTGCAGTTTTTCATTGATCCAATACTCAAGTTCATCGGCATCCATCTTAAAATATTGATATCTTTTAGGCATGTCCAGAAACTTAGATATGCCTCTGGCGAACTCATCATTAAGAGATACAGAGACTTTATGAGAAGTAGAAGGTTTGTAAGGCGATTTATTGTGACAAGAACATTCGCGACTACCTTGTCGTAATCTTTCTAATTCCATTTCTTTCTCTTTTTGGACTATGCGCAATTTCGCTAGCTCCAATTCTACCATATAGCGTGATATATTCTCGTTGCTTCCAGGGAAATCAGTTTCATTACTCTTTTCTAACTGTGGAGTTAACGACGGCATAGTTTCATAACTTTCGTCTGCCATACTGTTCGAAACTTTCGTCTGTAATACTGTTCGAAACTTTGTAGGATTATTTTTGTCCTACAGATTTAGTCCTTCCTCAATACTGACGACACAGAGTCTTGGCTTTACTATAGTTAAAACAGAATAACTTGACTTAAACTTTATCTGTTTCTAAAACATAAAATAAATCATACAATTACACCAAGAAAAATATACAAATCCACTGTCATTACAAAAATAGTACAAAAACGTACCGAACAGTATTAAGGGTACGGACAAAATGAACAGTCAATTAATTACATGTATATACAAGTAGAGTGACAGACAAAAAAGAACGTTCAAGGTCATCACGTGGTGAGAGTTACAATAAATTGACCAATAATTGCGACAAGAAAGGTCACATAATATTGATTGGCTGTTTATCATACAATCTATCTATCTGTCGCGATTAACACTCCCCGCGAACGATCACCACGTTGACCTTTCGTACGCTTCTTATATCTTGTTCCACTTCTTGAGTTGAAGTTTTCAAACACAGTGTCCTGACGTGGCCATCTTGGTCATAGTACATCTGCTTAACTATAGCCTTTCGCCAGAGACCTCTCTGTGTGTCAGCACTGTTAACTAAGACGAGATCATCAGGTTGTAGGTTGTGCTTTATATCCAACCACTTAGATCTTGTTTGCAGCATCAGAAGATATTCGCGTAGCCATTTATGCCAGAGCAAATCAGTCAAATATTTTGGAAGTAGTTGACTATAGTGTTGGAAGAAAGCATATCCATACGTAGCATTCGTTTTACCTTTGTAATATTGTAATTTTCTTAAGAATTCACCAATTGCTGAACGAGCTGCAGTTAAAAGCCATTTTGGAACTAAGGAAGTACACAAATCAGATGCATTGTTCTCCCCGACTACTTTATGTGTACGTCCCACAGAATCGTCAGCTTCAATCAAAACTCGCAGAATCGCATAACAAGCACAATAATGTGCTTGACACCATGATCCAATGTCATCAGCATTTTCTGTTGGAGAATAAAACTCCATGAAAGTCACAACTGAAGGAATCATTGACAACCAATTAATATAGACTGCATCTGGGACATCACCTTGAGCACAGTTGGTATTCAAACCGAACTGCTCCAGAACAAGAGGTAAATCAGATAAATAAATTCCAACGCACTCAGCTCGACACTTGTCTATTGCAGATGAAAGGTTTGAAAACTTGATGTCATACGTTTCTCCTGGTTCACACCAACCTTTTACAGGATCTCCATTTATGACATATTCAGTAGTTTTCGTGTGGGGATTTCGTTTTCCATAACAATCACGCCGAAACAGTTTACCTGAACCATATCCCATCAGTTCATGAAGTCCAACTTGTAATTCAAAGGAACTCTCAGCATGTTCCACGTACATTTGTTTGTCTTCATTACGTAGAAACTCTGGTTTAGGATCCTCGAGACGAACACTAAGTACATTATTCGAAGAAACACTTTTAAATCCATCAACTTGTCGTACATCATCATAGTTAGGAATATTAGTTCCAACAGGAATTCCAGAAGTTTCAAACGTAACTACATCCAAACTAGTAAAGTTTGGCTGTAAGAAATTAACTTTTTCAAATGTAGAAGGCCATGGTAAATTTGTTAACAACCTTTCAGCATTATTTACAAGTCGTTGGAATTTTTTAGACAGTGATCTATTTACAACAGCGACAAATGATTCAAACCTTGCACGAACACCAAAGGGATCACGGTATGACTCTATAAACCCAATATACTTTTCAACAACAGGGTTCTTATCTTTAACCCATAACCTGAAGGCATCTTTGTGAGTGGCTACTGAGCCAGTAGTGAAGCTTTCAGCATACTGATGCCACATTTCTGATTCAATTTGGTTAAGCGAATGTGCTTTAAAATCCTTACAACAATCGACTAGTAACTTCACCAGCTCACTATAGTCACCATATTCAAGCTGCAAAGATGTGTCCGAGGGAAGGGCATCTCTTAACTTCTCACGACATTGACTTAGAGGGATTTGCAGGTCATGGTAACGTTGGGTTTTCTGTCTTTGTTTTTCTTGGATAATAGGAGCGTCGAAATGACTTTCTGCAGCAAGCGTGTCAGCCTGGACTTTGAATGTATCTATACATTCACGATGAGTAGCTAAATCAGATTCAAGCAAGTTGTGCCGCTTTTGTACGTTCATCACACCGTTTAGATCACGACCGACATCCTCTGAGGCTATCTGAGCTTCAACATCATTCAACCATAACTCGACATCTTCTATGTTGCGAACGAACTGTTGTTGCCTACTTGCTTGATCTAAATTTTTCTTCTTGTCTCCCATGGCATTTACGAGATGAGACCAAGTTTCATCCAACTGTTCAATCTTTACTTTTATTTCTAGTGAGTTGTAGTGGTTTGCATTTAACAAATCCTGACCTGTCTTTTTAATATCTTCGACGCGGGATTGGTTCGCTTGTATTTCTGCCTCAAAACTCTGATGCTTCTGCACCTTTGTTTGCAAATTCGTGGAGTCTTTGTAACTTTCGTCAAGTATATTTTTAAGTTTTCTTGATATCCATGACTGCATTTCATCTGCATCTCTATCGAACATTTGGTAACGGTGGGAATCTTCAAGACGCTGATGGCGGTTCTGAGCTTTCTCCTTTAATGCATTTCGTCTACTTTGAAGACCTTCCTGAATCTCATGAACCTGTGCAGCCGCATAGTGGTTTGATTCGATTAATTTTGCAGCGAATTCATCAAGTTGTCGCATCTTTTCTTCTTGTGCTAGAAGTGACTTTTCGAAGTCTTCATGTTTCCTTATGAGTGCTTCCACAGAATCGAGTGAGTCTCCCACATCTTTTATTTCTAAGAGGGCCTCTTGCTTACCAATCCAAGATTTCGACTGTTCAGCGTCGCGGTAAAAATACTGAAGGCCCATACACTGTTCTAGCTGTTCACGTCTTTCCTTACACAATTGCATCAGGGAGGCTCTCTCTCTTTCAAGGGTGGAAAGTTTAGCAGCTATGTCTTCACTACAGGGATGGCCAACACTTAGTAATGCCTGACCTTTTTGCATGCATGTATCGAAACTGTCAGCTTGAGAATTTATCTCAGAGGTGTATTCCTTATGTCGTTCTACTTGGGCTTCAGCACCAGCTACATCCTTTGCCAAATCATCCGCCGATATTAACGTCTTCATTTCATTCATCCAGATACTGAAGTCTCTCCAGTCAGCCAAAAAGCGATGCATCTTGAATGACTCTTCCAGTTTACCTCTCCTATCTACAGCCTGACTTTTCAGCTTATCCCATGCAATGATTAAGGCGTCATACTTGCCTTGTATAGTGTCTACCGAATCAGGATGCTTCTGTGCAAGCGCCTTAGCATCATCTTCATGTTGAACAATCTTTTCATCTGGGGCAGTCAAGTCCCTTTCTAATGCTTCGTGCTTCCTTTGTAAGGCTTGGACTGAGGCAAGATCACAACCACAGTCCTCAATGGATAAAGGAATAGACTTTTCATTCACCCACGATATAGCTCTATCTGTGTCTCTAAAGATGCACTGTATCTCGTAGGCTTCAAGGAGCTTTTCTTGTCGTTTTCTAGCCAGATCCTTCAGACGTTCTAGAGCTTCGTGGACCTCTCTGAACTTTTCTATGACTAGGGCATCCTCAGGAAATTCCTCTTTTAGAAGTTCTTCTGCCTTCCGATAGATGTCTTTGGCACGACTTTCTTGATACTCGAGATCCTTTGTAAACTCATCAAACTTTTTTTGAAGTGTCTCAACATGTTCCAGGTCTTGACCGAAATCCTCTGTTGTTACGTAAGTTTCTCTTTCACGTATCCAGAAAAGTATCTCGTCGACTTGGCGTGAAAACTGGACAAATTTAAGCGTTAGGTTAATAAAACGTGATTTTTCTCTGAAAATAGCCATAAACCTTTCCCACAGGGCATGCAATTCATCAAGACGGTTTTTGATAATATCTGTTGCGTAGTACCCCTGACCAATCATTTCTTCTCCCGCAGAATCCAGAGCTGACAGTGTTTCAGCATGAACTGTTACTTCGAACTCAAGCTCTTGATGTTTCTGTTTTTTCAGCTGAAGATTACTCAGTTCCTTAAAATCCTCGTTTGCATAGGTTTGCAGTTTTTCATTGATCCAATACTCAAGTTCATCGGCATCCATCTTAAAATATTGATATCTTTTAGGCATGTCCAGAAACTTAGATATGCCTCTGGCGAACTCATCATTAAGAGATACAGAGACTTTATGAGAAGTAGAAGGTTTGTAAGGCGATTTATTGTGACAAGAACATTCGCGACTACCTTGTCGTAATCTTTCTAATTCCATTTCTTTCTCTTTTTGGACTATGCGCAATTTCGCTAGCTCCAATTCTACCATATAGCGTGATATATTCTCGTTGCTTCCAGGGAAATCAGTTTCATTACTCTTTTCTAACTGTGGAGTTAACGACGGCATAGTTTCATAACTTTCGTCTGCCATACTGTTCGAAACTTTCGTCTGTAATACTGTTCGAAACTTTGTAGGATTATTTTTGTCCTACAGATTTAGTCCTTCCTCAATACTGACGACACAGAGTCTTGGCTTTACTATAGTTAAAACAGAATAACTTGACTTAAACTTTATCTGTTTCTAAAACATAAAATAAATCATACAATTACACCAAGAAAAATATACAAATCCACTGTCATTACAAAAATAGTACAAAAACGTACCGAACAGTATTAAGGGTACGGACAAAATGAACAGTCAATTAATTACATGTATATACAAGTAGAGTGACAGACAAAAAAGAACGTTCAAGGTCATCACGTGGTGAGAGTTACAATAAATTGACCAATAATTGCGACAAGAAAGGTCACATAATATTGATTGGCTGTTTATCATACAATCTATCTATCTGTCGCGATTAACATTCATTATAGTTGTCTCCGATGTCAGTTGGTATAATAAACGCTGAGCAATATTTAATTTAGGCATTGAGTTCTAAGTAATGAGAGTTGGTTAGGACGTGTGTTGCACATGCCTTCTGATCGCCTTCCTCGAAAGGCAATTTTAGCGGGCAGAGAAGCATGTTAGAAAAGATTTAGTGTGGGTCACGACGAAACATGGCATCAATCAACGAAATGCACATGAGTAAGTTTGAGCCACATAGGAAGATGTAGACTTCCTACCTATTTTGAGGTCCTCAGGATGGTAAAAACCAATGACTGGAGACAAGTGATGGGTGATATGACTCAGAATTGCTGTTCTCGGTGGCACAGGTGCATTGACTTTTTGTGATCTGTCATATCCAATAAAACTCTGTACTTATTCCCTCACTTCCACATCTATTTATAATCTCTCTTTTACTTTGTGTGCTACATGAAGTGTAGCAACTGGAACTGCTGCTTTTCTGTGCAAAGTTGTATGTCGGAACCAGTCAGTCAGTCAATACGATGTATGGGCATGGATAACACATATCCTAGTCATCTGAAACAGTTAAGTTGTGAATATCAGTCGATCCACCTTCACAACCTCATTGATTGACTATCTGTCTTTACCTGACATTCGACGCCTAATCTCACTCAATGCTACTTGACCTATGATGCCACTTGACGCGGGTATTAGAACTTGGACCCCTCTGAAGAAGGACAGTTAACGTCTTCATATCTGACATCTATAGACGAAGATGGGATGATTCGCTGCTTCGTTGTATACATGAAATTGAATGTGTTCCAACTAAAATGATATATATATATATACTGCCAATTTTCTTTCTTTCATTTATCAAGATGGACTCAATAGGTCTATTTTCAAACTTGATCGTCCCCACAAAGCATTGAATCCAACTTATCAAGTACCCACAGTGTTGACAATTCATACTAAGATCCGTCTTATACGCTGGACAGCAATACGTCCGCTGCTGAAATGTATGAAAAGACCAGGAGAAATAAAAGAAGACAACGGATCAGTGATCAGTGGACAACCACAATGCTCTTTCCATCCTTCATGGACGGTGTACCACTCGTTACTTAATCGTCCAGATATTAATAAGAAAAAACGAAGAAAGGTTGGAAAGACTCCTCTTGCCTATGAAGTAAGTTTTCGTATTAGAGCATATTCATCATTTCAGTGTTGATGACGACATCACTTAGGGGGAATCATTGAAAACTAGCATCAAAGACCACACTGAACAGCTATATCGACCCTCTCTGTTGTGACTCTTTGGCAGTGCACACACCAAAGAGCCTGAATTTGTTTAACATTCAGTTACGTCTAGGCAGAAGTTCGTATTCTGAAATTCTCACAACTGTTATTTTGAGGTAGTTAACATCTGCCAACCAGTCCCTTCGAGAAGCATCCTCTGTAGACCCTGACATCAATATGTGGCACCCTGTGTAACGACCAGTCGTGACCAGTGGGGTTCACCATGTGAGATTAGGTGTGTAGTGAACGCTTGTCGAAGGCATTGTCATTTCGTGGTATACCTTTAGCGTTAAACAAAGATACGATTCATGGGTCATTGAATTCCGACCGCTAAAGATGAATGAACAATTGACGTGGCCTCGTTATATCACCAAGAGGTCCTCAATGGTTCGATCTCTAATGGAGTCGTGGCTGTGGACGCACTGTGGAAGAGAAGTCCCAAACTAAGACGAAACACAGCTGTCCATTGTTTTACTTGCTCCTGTTAGTTTTCTGCGACTATTTCTTCTTAACGACGTGTCAATTTGTAATCGTTCTCGAAATCAATTGAAGTCCTGAAACTTGAAAGTTTTCCTACCAACTTGTCTGCTGGATAAATATATCCTTGACATACAAAGTGGAGGAGTATTATTATTAGGAGGAGAATGTTGACGCCTGTTATTATTGTTTGTTCGTATTCATGCCCTATCAAAAGATCAGCGAAAAATGTGTTAAATTATTCTTGTTTTGCGTGTATTCTAAGTTGAAGGCTGTGCTCAGCTTTAGTGCTCGACAACGCTGTAGAGGTGTATTTGTAACTGTACTAAATCTGAGCTATTTTATTCACCACATATCATAGAGCAGGATCAACTCATCTAGATTTCGCTAGGTTTATGTACACCGCTAGCGTGATCAACAATGCCATGTTAACTGGTTCACTAGGCGGTTCTGAACCTGGGGAAAAGACAGAAAGGTGGGCGCGAACCCAGTTGTGACTAACGCGATACAACGGACGATGACGCAACGACTGGTATTGCTTATTAGTTAATTTCCGCTGACCCGAAGGGTTAATTTAGAAGACCCACACTTTGACGAAGGATACGTATATCATTGTAAAAGAGGAGATCAACTGTCAATAGAGGGTGTGAATGAGAAAGTGTCAATTAAGTACAGTACAATATTATTAGAAAATAACTGACATATATGAACCAATATGATAGATAAAGTAGTTTTTCATACTGCCAACTGGATTCCGATTGGCTTCAATGTCATATGACAAAGGTCATACATTGTTTTCTTTTTTAGTTAATGGACAGACAAGATAGATTGTGAGTCACAATTGGCTAACGATCAATAGAAATATAGCAACACATATCAGATTGGTAAATGAAGTAGATATCATGTAATTATATATATCAGTGCTATATGGTTCAGAGAATCGAGTTATCCTTGCGTCAACTAAAGCATTTCCAAATGGCTGCTGCAAACGTTTATCAACAGGTGCCACCGCTGGCCACGAAGAATTCAACCTGCTGCTCAACACTATGCAGAAGGAAATGAGTATGCATTGGGAAAACAAACACTAAATGACATCAGTTACGTACCACGTCCTTGAATGGTTTGGGTGTTCTAAGGTGACATAGAGGAGATCATGTGAGGAGGAGGAGGAGGAGGGGATGAAAGCTTACGGGCGATCATGAAGCCAGATGAAGATGACTGCTGAGAACAGGCTGAAGTGGTATTGTGCTTGTAAAGCTCAGTACTCCACTGGAAACCATACTTTGACCTATATATTTGATCTCGCTCACTATCATTACAGATATGTGTTGGATGATCCACAGTATGGATCCTTCAACCCGACATGATTTGTATCTCTGATTTTATAGGAAGGCGGTTGAATTCCACTTTTATTTTCGTCTCGTTAAGAATCATACGTAAGGTTTCGCTTGTTTTCCCATCTATATATAAAAAGCACTACTGATATTTTTCAATATGGAAATAAGCTCAACCATAACACTTTATATATAAAGTAACATACAACCGTAAAATCAGAGTCGAGCAGAATTGCATTCTAGGACATTGGAGTAGTATAATTCGGAGGCCGTGTATCCAAATCTAGCAGCGATTCAGATTTCCATTTCATGTATAGTCACCATTGCCAATTGGTTACACCAGTACTAGCAGTCTGCGACCTTTTAATTAGGATCTCTGGCTATCAACAAAGTGGCCCTGGTTTTGAAGTGAGTCTGTAATTCAATGGTAGAACACTCACCACTGGACCGGAGTTCAAATTCCAGCCACCGATGCACTTTTAAACCTCGTTAGTTAGCTGATCGTAGTTATCCCGTTAAATAAATGAGGGTTGGATTTGTAAGGCGGTCAACTGCACCCCGTGAAAAAAAACACCACTGCTACTTGAAACTTAGATATTTAACAGTGAAGCGTGAAGATCATCTTGCATTGTTTCCGTATCAATTATAGTTGTGGTTGGTACGTGCCGTGTTTCAAGACTACTCTAGACAGAGTGATTGAGTATTCATATGATCAGCCTCTAATAAACTGAGGAAGTAACTCCTTCACCAACCTGTAAAGGAAGAAACATGGAGATGTTTGTCAACTCAACCATATTCCAGCCAATGCAAATGATTGTGAACCACACATCTGTCGTGTAATCGCCCTACCTTTGTACGTGGATCTGGGTCTGAACTTAGTATCTTGTGGTGACAGGAAGTTGGGTGCCTAAACCATTGAGGCGATAGCTTCGAGCTGCAAACCAGTAGTGTCTTGATGTAGGGTTTGAACACTGTTTTAGAAATTTCCCATTACTTTTAATAAATACTACCCTCGCCTTATTTTCCCGTGTGTTTTCATTCCAGGAAATATTTGCTCTCAATTATCTAATGATTAAATATCCTGCGTTTCTACCCGTTGAAGACCTACCTCTGAAGCTTGAGTCGAAACGTGTAAGTTTCACTATATGAAAAAGTTGTGTATTACTTTGACGAGAAAGTTCCAGAACTATTTCCGATCAAGCACCAAATTATTAAGATTGTGAATAGAGATAAAAATGTAATGTTTATCTCAACAGAAAGCGAACAGCACACGTTTTCGGGGATCAGACACCAAGGAAGAATTGCAAAATCTCCAAAAAAACTTGATGGAACATGGTTTCCTTTTTATACCGCCACATTCAAAGACAAGATCCTGAAACTACAGAAAAGCTTCTCAAAGAATGCAAGTCACCCTCAAAAAGATCCTGCTGCCCTATCTCGAATTCCGTATTGATGCATAACGAAGAGGGGAAATACTCCAAAAACAACTTCAGAAATTTCTCAGTAACATTAACTTACATCGTCAGCAGCCTACTAGTAACAATATCTTAAGAGGAAGATCAAATGGCCGGAGAGGATCAGCAACAAAGATCTCTGGGAGCGAACCAACCAGGAACCGATCGTGAAACAAATAGGCAGGAAGAAATGGAGATGGATTGGACACACTCTGAGGAAACCAGCAAGTGACATCACTAGACAAGCCCTCGAGTGGAACCCGAAAGGGAAGCGACGAGTTGGTCGTCCAAGGGTGACCTGGAGGAGATCATGTGAAGAGGAATTGAAAGCGTGTGGGCAGACTTGGAGCCAGGTGAAAACTACAGCAGAGAACCGAACGCAATGGAGACGCATGGCTGAAGCCCTATGTTCCTCTAGGAATTAAAGGAAATAATAATAATAATAAAAGGAACTATTCGTCTAGTACATGAATGACATACTTATGCCAGTTCATTACTCTTGTGGCGTTGAGTACATTAGCCGTAGCATGCGCTCGCTTGTAAAACGTAATCAAAGAACACCGTCCAGACTGACTAGATAATGGATAACTTGGGTGTGTGTTGATAGCTTGGTAACCCAACATACCTCATGAACTCAGGATAATTAGCTCCATTGGATGAAAAGTCTTTCAAAGTTGTATATGTACCAAATCTGAATTGAGAATGCGATCAATGCATTTTAACACAACTGAGGCGATAGCGATCTCTCTGCCTGTAAGCGCTGTCCCTAATTGCTAAATTATTGAAGGTACAGAAGTTTGCGAGAAGTTCTCCATTCTCATTTATTGCACCACGGACCACGATTGTTAGTGGCTGTCTGTCTGTCTGTTTTCGACATAGAACTTTGGACATATGTGCGGCAGTTCAAGTCGCCACACTCCATGTAGCACACAAAGCAAGAGAAGAAAGTAGGAGAAATGCATAATATAGACAGTAAACAGAGGTGTGAGACAAAGGATTAGTACTAACGAAGAACAAAACAGTTTCATTGGAAGCCATAAGTCACAAAGAGTGGATGCATCTGCGTCAGCCATTGAGAACGATTTTGAGCTATGTTACCAATTGTTTCCAACCATTGGTTTTACCGTCCCGAGTACCCCAGCCAGGAAGTTTACACCTTCCTACGTGGCTTAGACTAACTGTGGTAGATTTCATTGACTGGTGCTATGTTTTCGTTTGACCACTACTGGCTTTTTTCCAACCTGACCCTATGTCAGCTAACATGGCCCGTCGAGGAAAGCGATGACTAGGCATACGTAGCACAGGTCCTAACCATCTCAGTCGATGTAATTTCACAGTCTCGTCGACTGATTTCCCCTCCTTACCTAGTTGTCGACGCCTAACCTGAATATTGCTCACCTTATTATACCACTTCACGCGGGAGATAGGATGCAGACACCTATGATCAAAGACAGCTAATCTTTTCATGTCCTCCGCTCTCAATGGCCATGTCTGAGAGCCAGCCATAAAGGAGGACGGAGCGGACTGTTGAGCGGTACACACGCCCTTTGGTCGATAGTCGAATATCGCGTCTACGCCAGAGACGGTGTAAACTGGCATATGCGAAACTAGCCCTCTGTATTCATGCTGAGATTTCGTCGGAGGTCAACCCGTTGGGGTTGTTGATACTTCCCAAGTAAGTGAAGCGGTCAACGTGCTCTACCACTTCACTTCCTATTTCTAATCTAGGGTTCGGTGAAGTCCAATCCTGCAACAACATCTTACATTTTACAGGGTCTAGTCACATGCCAAACATACGAAGATTGCTGCTTAAGATGTTCAGAAGACTGCATTTTGTCAGCGTCCTCGCCTAGAAGGACTATATCGTCCGCATATTCTAAGTCAACGAGATTATTCTTTGGTTGCAAGTCAATCCCTGAGTCGCCGAAGTGAGTTAGGGTTAAGTCCATTATACATATATGATGAAGATGAAAAGAAATGGGGATAATGGTATCCTCAACGAACGCCACTAGTCTTCACCACTTCAGATGACAACTCGCCATAAGCCCTCACCTGGCTGCATGAGTACGAGTAGAGTGCCTTAATCAGTGCAATGTATTTTCTCGGCATTCCCTTTACAGCCAAGCATCGCCAGAGAATCTCTCGGTCGACAGAATCGAATGCCGCCTTTAGGTCAAGAAATACAACGATTGTCGGACGCCGGTAGGAATGCCTATGTTCTAGAATCTGTCGGAGGGTGAAGATATGATCAATACACCCTCTTCCTAGCCTAAAACCTGCCTGGTTTTCTCGTGTTTGTGCCTCCCGAGCACTACATAGTCTACGCAGGATTTTAGATACTATATTAGTCAAGCTAATCCCTCTGTGATAATCACAAGAAGACTTGTCTCCCTTTATGTATATGGGGATAATCAGTGACTTACTCCAACCCGATGGGACTTCCTCTGATTCCCAGACGCTGCCTAGAACCTCAGTTAATGCAGACAGTAAACTGACTCCACCGTAATTAAATACCTCCGGAGTCATCCCATGAGTTCCCGCTGCTTTGCCTTGTTTCAGATTAGTGACAGCTTTAGTAACCTCAGTTAAGGACGGAGGACCTGTGTCTATATATATATTCAAGGAGGTGTTGGATGTTCATTTAGTGTTCATTTCATTTTGGAATCCCAGGAAGCCATAAAACTATCCAACAACACCATCTGAAACACCTTAGTACAGAATCAATTTCTTTTCCTCCTCCCTCGCCCTCACTTTTTTGAAAATTGTGTCTAAACTTGAGAATAGTTCACTCACTGGGTAGTTTTTTCATTCTTGTCACGACTATTCTGTCTGGCTAGCTGATTCCTTGGTAAAAATTTTAAATATGCAGCTTACACACAGTTCTAGGTGAGAGTTCGCTACATATATTCCTTTAGAAACCCAGCATACCTTTTAATTAGGTTCAAGGTGAAGAAAAATTAAGGAAATTCTTGAAAGATCTTCAAACTAAGTGAACACTCTCAGGTTTGAATTCCACTCCAGCTACTTCTGACGTGATATAGAACTGGACTGCACCGACTATTGGTTTTAAGATCGAAAGTAAGGTGTTCAAATGTGTAGACCACCCTTTCACCCACTTATTTGAGAAGTCGCATCACCCTATATCGGCTGTCTGATTGTTGATGAAATTTGAGGATGGATGTGAAAGGTTTGTGTGGCATTGGTGTGGGACCAAAACATGCCATCAATTGAAGAAGTCTCTAATTGCTGGTTTCAACTGCATATGGAGGAGGGCGTAAACACTGTCGAGGTGTGCTCCTAGAAAGGTTTAGAATCAATGGCTGGAGAAAATTGAGATGCATCGAGCATACACGCAGAAGAGACAGGTGGGTAGTATCATCACACGAGTCTGAATTGAAGACAGGAGTGTAAGACAAGACTGTCTACTATCACCGATAACACTCCTAATGATAGTGAACTACTGGGTCACACAACAAAGCGTCAGTGTGTAGCAAGAAGACGAATATTTGTTGGGCTGAAAAAGACTCTCCAGAACTTCTGTCTTTCGAGACTCTTCTGTAACTGATGTCGTACAAACGCGAAAATCTACAGGCGAAAACAAGTTGTCAGAAGAGACAGCGAAGATGACACTCGAAGTGGATATAGAGTTGATGAAAGTACCCAACGACCAACGCGGATAACAGAGCTTAGTCACTATCACTTATGAAAGAGGTCCGTCGAAACGAGGTCACCTCCTTCGCTTACTTAGGCAGCGTGCGTTCAGCTACAGGCGGAACTAATGACAATGTCAAAACCAGTGAGGGTCATGAAGGAAGACCATCCATTCATTATTCTGAAGTCCGTGAAGAAATTTACAGCATTCACTCACCATAATATCAAATCAGACAGTGCTTATATGTGTATATATATGCCCTTTAAAGACCGGACCTTTCTAAGAGGCTACTGCAGAAGAGACTTTCCATACTGAATGAGCAACAAGGAGCTGTGGCACTGCAACGATGCCACCAAGAACTAATCGCCTAACTAAGAAATGCGCTGAATGATATTGAGATGAATCGGACACATGTTGGAGAGACAATAGATTGACATCACACACCAAACAAGCCACCGCCCCAGGGGAAACCTAAATAGAAAATGACGAGTTGAGCGATGACATGGAGTTGGTTTGCGGAATAGTAGGTGGAAGTTTACTAGCAATCCTGAATTCAGGTAGAAAAGACAGCAAAGAACAAGATGATAGGGAAGAGTGACCCTCAGCTAAAAGGCCTGTGTTCTCACTCGGAACTCAAGGGAAATTGTAAATGTGCATTCATACATTATTTTTTTTGTCGGCCTTAATGTATGTGACTAACTCTCGTCTACTCCATCGTTTTTTTATTTGTTTCAGTTGTTTTTGGCCAATAAACTTCACAAATTAGGCTTTATTATCACTGAGGGAGAGATGCATAAGTCATCCCTCACTCTGAGAGAAAATGCATCGAAACACAATAGTGATGAATTATCCGGTGCTGGCGTTTAACACGGCACAACACTATTTGGCCGCAGCGACAGCCGCATCAACGAAAGCAGTACTCTACGGAGAAACGAGTTTATTTTCTTCAAGTTGTTTTTGAGAATTTCTAAAAGAAAACTGTGATCATATACTTGAAACTATCCTACTCATGTGTTTAGAAAGAAGTAGTTATCAGTGAGAAGACAGGTATTCTTTGGACTGATAAGACATCTGTAGTAGATTTGTACTTTGTAGGTGATTTATGCCTAGTGTCACAAAAACACGAAGATTCACAGGCAATAACCAACAACAACATTGTGCATCAATCACCATGAAAGGCTGAAATTTGAGAAAAGTCATCTAGGCAGCGTCTTTTCAACTACAGGCTCTGGCAAAGATGAGGATATCGAGGCCAGGATAAAAAACAAGCAAGACAAACAATTAGTTCTGTGAAACCAGTGTGGAGATCTGCTGCTGCACCCAGCACAAGGAACAAAATTCGAATTTCTTATACGAATACCAATTCAGTCAGTACCTCTATACGGCTCAGAGACTTGGTGCGTCGCTTAAAGCATTCCCAGTCGACAACTGAAGACTTTTATCAACAGCTAACTTCGCTGACTTGACGAGAGGGCTGGAGAGGATAAGTGACAGGGACCTCTGTGGAGGCACCAAACAAGAACCTATCGCCCAATAAATTTGCCTAAGGAAATTGAGACGGATTCGCCGCACGCTAAGGAAACCGTTGAGCAACATTACACGCCAGGCAGTAACTAAAGTAGAGCTTGAATTCGAAATGATAAGTCTGGGGTGGCATGCAGCAGATCGTGTGAGAATGACGAGATGAGAGCCTATGGGCAGTCGTGGAGCTAATGAAAGACGAGTGCAGAGAATAGGACAAAATTTGATATACTGCTGATGCACTCTGTCCCACTCCGAACCCTAGGGGATAATACTAATAGTAAGCTCTTCCGCTTCAGTTGCATAACTGTCTCAACAGATAATCCTGATATGGGTAGTATCATCATTTAGTGTTCATTTCATTTAGAAATCCCAGGAAGCCATAAGACTATCTGAAACACCATAGTACAGAATCGATTTCTTTTCCTCCTCCCCCGCCCTCACTATTTTGAAAATTGTGTCTAAACTTGAGAATAGTTCACTCACTGAGTAGTTTTTTCATTCTTGTAACGACTACTCTCAATGGAAAATTCAAGTTTCACATGAAAATGTTTATTTCATACATTTTTTCAGGTGATTCACTACTGGAAAAAAGTTAATGGTAGTTTTTATAAACCTTTAAATAAGCCCAAGCAAAAAATACTTATGAAATTCTCCTCTCCTCCTTTCTAGACAGATATTTTCAGTAAACTCTGGTATTATTTTAGTTTCTTTTATGGGGTAAGACAGCCAAAACAAATGTTCAAATATCTTATTATTGACAAATTCTTAGAACTAGCACAGGATGAGAACCATTAGAAACAAGATGGAGAATCGGTATGTCAGACATGTAAATTGGTTTATTTGATTACTGATCTATCTTTCAGTTGCAGAGAAAATATCTCCTAGATACGATGGAGAAGATGAATTTTCAAGAGTTAGTTTGTCTGGGGACGGTTTGATTTTGTTTCGTGGGACTTATCAGCAGTATGTACAGGAGAAAACAGTTCCCCCGGATTTATGTAAATCTTTATATAAACTCACAAAAGATGACTTTCTGAATCTCTCTTCTAGTTTTAGATATAAATAGTCAGTAAATTATCATACTTAAAGTAATAGAGAATATGTGTAGCTCAGGTGGATGATTTGCAACTACTAACTGCAAATTATAATACTACTTTATTTTCAACATATATCAAAGAAATACCTATAGTAAAACAACTGTTGAGAGAGATACGTAGGTCGTTCAATCCGTTTTTCATCTAGCGAAGAACATTATCTCTTGATGGCTATGGAAACGCATAAATACATCAATAAAGAGTTCTGTAACCGAACCTCACATATATTCAACACTGGTCAGTCGACATGCAACTAGAATTCATTCAAAGTTATATTTGCAAAATCAAAAGAAGCCTCCCGGTAAAAAAAGTATTCTTCCATATTTACAGATACGGAAACCCCTGATTGACACGTACACATAGAAGAAAATTCTTCATCTCAATCCGCGGAAAATCTAGTTGAAGAATCCCCAGAAGCACTTGAAAGCTAATCTAGCAAAATTGCAATTAAGCGAAATTGAATTAAAAGCCTTATCTCTGAGATTCAATTTTGAGGTCCACATGAAGCACATCAATCGTATAGACACAGAAGCATAATTCAAGCACTTATACCATCGACTCTACGTCCTGACACCCTCAGACGAAGATAAAAGAGGATGGCTAAAGTAGTTGATATAGCTAGCCAACACCAGATATCACCAATGGAGAAGCAGAAGATAATGACCGAAGAGCACAGAATATCTCTTAAGAAACTAGACGATTACGATGATATCGTCATATTTAGACCTGATAAAGGCAATGGGGTTGTTATAATGAACAAAGCCGATTATATACATAAAACGGTGACAATTCTAAACTACACAGAAAAATTCCAAGTAGACAATAAAAGGGTGACACAATTTCATTTGAAGATAAAGTGAATTATTGTCTCAAAGAACTTCTAAGGAAGAAACTAATAAAGTACGACAATACAGTGAACTGAAATCAAAAGGTGGACGCTTGCCATTTATGTACGGCCTACAAAAAATCCAAGTCTATTTTGGAGAATATAGTTGCGCCGGATAATGTTGCCGTCAAGTCATATTCGTGAGGCAATGGATAGCAATCAGAGATTGTTTTGGCGTTCACTCGCCGGGAACCACCTCTGGGCAGCCAGTCGTTGCTATCTTTTTCGGTGCCATATGAAGTGGGGATGCCCATGGGCTATTTGATGGCCAGGTGATGCCAAGGGTGAGCATATGGTGGAATTCCTTCCCAGCAAGTCTGAGTTTGTCAGGAGGAAGTCGTCGGACTTTAGATGTCATGAGTTGTCCTGAGGTTGTGATGTGGTGCACAACATTGCTGATTATGCTCGGTAGATCGTTAGACAGGCAGTTAGTTTCCAAGTACTCGCAGACAATCGGCTGAAAAGTTGAATCAAAGATCGCCTTCTTCTTAACCAGTGACAAGCTATGACCCACGTAGATGATGCCTTTGATAAACAATCTGGTAGTACCGTCTATCAGTCGTTTTCGGCGGACATCTACGAGTAGATCACGATGGTTGGGCGGGTCTGAGCCAATGGTAGGCATACTTGTAGGGGACTGTCTAGCTAGCTCAATAACATAACAAGGATGCGAATAAAAATCCAAGTCAATGAGATGATAGTGTAAAAGTATGTTATAAAAAATACAATAATGAGTTATATGAATTAAACGGTTACATGGATATACAGTTAAAGTCCGTGGCTACAAATTATTAATATAGTCCACAGAAGCGTTCACTGCTGGAGTCGTGTCTACTAGCAGAAGCTGCGTACCAGTTGTAGAATAGTCCTCGGATGAGGATAAGAGGTTCCAGAGATGATCCAAAGTATTCAACACGGTTATGTGTGAAGCAAGTAGACAGAATAGACCAGTGATAAGGCAAAGCGCCCAACAGTACACAGTATTTTAGATTGTTTTGATGTGGTTGTGTTCTCTGAGCTGGATATCCAGCTCAGAGAACACAACCACATCAAAATTATCCACCTGAGCTACAAATCTTCTCTATCATTTAAGATTGTACTCAGAAGTTATCTATATTCCATCATGAATCGTTTCAAACAAAAGTCACGTACAATGTCTCTAACTTCAACGTCTAACAAAAGGTGTGCAATCATATTGTTACTTACTCCACATAGTACCGTCATTATAAGGAATATCCACTGAATAGGTTTGCGTAAACTTACCTTCAGATAGACGTACTTCCTACCAATGGTAGCAGTAGGTTTTCCATTCGTAGCCTGTATTTGAAGGTAGGTTACTGATTTCGATTTGCCCCTTTAGCAGGAAGGACGCTGACTTCGTCATCTGTATCGACCGACCGCGGTGAAACATTTATAGGAAACTTTCCAAGATTATTTAATTCCATTGCGACGCCAAAATGTGATTGTTATTTGTACTAGTAGTATTGTATTTCGCAATGACCGAATTACAGGAACCCAACCAAAACACTGAGAAGGATGAATTTAGGAATTTGTATTTGGCGGAATTATATTTTCAAATCAAAATAATAAATATATTAACAAACAACAGTAAGTATTTAAACAATACAAAGATAAAAATAGTCAATCACCACAGTTAGGCAAGGAGGTGGTTTTCAATTGAAAGTTTTGTTGTCGTGATTGACTGTTGTTATTCTTATTGCCAAACTCCCTGTTTTCAGACGTGCTGACTGTCAATATTTCCCGACATTCAATTTTATTCACTAAGCGTTTCAATAGCTCAACGGTTCGCTGACGAAATTCCTGTTCACGTTCAACCATCTAGAAATTTTTCACCAAAGAAAAAGAAATGAAAAGATTCAAAAAAATTCCGTGTTACCAGCAATATGAAATCTCACAAAAGCTTGTAAATAAATATATGTGGGATAATCGCCAAGTTGACAGAAGAGGTAGCGAAGATACCTGACCAAGTACAGGAGTAATGTTAAAGAAGTCGTCGCCTCTTTCATTTATCAAACCTGGGGGTAGCATCGTTTCAAACTTATAGACGGAGGCGACGACATCAAAGTCATGCATCAGGGAAAGGAAAACAAGACAAAGATTCTCATTATTACTCTGAAATAATCGGTGTCGCATAATATCCAACAGCACTCACTTATCAACAGAGCAAAGACCTGAATTTCTAACACGAATGTCAAGTCACTCGATGTGAATGTCTCATTAAAAAATTGAAGTAGATGTTTCACGAAAAGCACTGCCATCAGGCTACTGTCAACTTTTGATCATCCACGAACTTCGCTCACTAGATAAGGTAGATCAGATTGCCCGTAGGAAAGGATATAATAAGCACAATAATGAATTCTAACTATGAACAAACCAAGAATATATTACAGGTTGGATGACGAGCAGATTTCAGACAACCATTGAAAAACCAGTACAGGAATACTGGACAGTTACTTCGTCCCAATCTGCGACTCATCAGTCACACGCAGGACCTTACGGTTACAAGGCGCTTTCATGGACGATTCAGCCACTGGAACCTGACTGGATGGCTTATGAATTCTAGCCTCTACCAAGTCGCGATAGTTTTATACAGTGCAGCCGCCAGGCATTATCACATAGGCGAGTAACCGTCTTCTTGCCCGACATAGTGGACCCTCCTGGTCACAACTTTTTACTGCAGATCCAGGTAACCTTCTATGTGGAGCCAGTCTTTAGTGACCATCAGACTGATTTTCAAGTGTTGGAAAATCGGTACTCCCTGTTGATTTCTAATGCTTGTCTAATTGATGTCGACTTGCGGTCAAATCTATAACCAATCGAATCCCTGCAAACCAACAATTGACGATGAGTCTGATTATATTCACCACGTGCTATCACAAGTTGACAAGTAATCAGCTATTCTAACGAACTTATTTCCGAATGTCGAAGTGATGAATTCCAACACTTCTATAATTAGCGTGGGGTGGCGACCGGAGGTGTTACAAATTCATTATCACCATGATCCCTATTTTCTTATCAAGACAAGTCAATGGCAATATTCTACAAATTCACAGTCAGTGCACATACATTTCACACCGATGGAGTGCCGCCAGTTTTAAAAGTCCGAGGTGATTATAAAATTTAGAAGTTGAACATGTTATGTGCTCTGTGCCCTTCAGAGTCCATAGATGAGAGATCACTTGTTTATGTTCTGCAGCAACACCATGGTAACACAAACATATCTATATTTCAGGAAGTTTGATTGTTAAGTCTGGCTGGCAATGTGGCCACAATTAAGAGTACTGGTCAAAAGTCCCAGTGGTCAACGGTCTAGATTTGTAACCTGAAAGTCCTACAGTCCGATCCTTGTGTGTTCGTTCGTCCGTAGCTCAGTGATTGAATGCTCGGCAACAACGGAACACGCACATAATCTGAGGCTCATATTTCTGGCGGCCAACGCACCGATTCAGTCCCAAACAACCTCATTACAACTTAGCCGGTATGTCAGAGACTAGCTAAGAAACCCACCACGATGTGAAAAGGCACAATATCGACCTCCATTGCTGAAACTTCAAAGCTGAAAGCTTGATATCGCTACCTACCCCACCCACCCCCAGTCGGAAGGTAAGCTTATGATAAATCAATAAAACCACCCACCTCTCTATTGCCATCTGACATAGTGTAAAGTGAACCAATATCTTTGAAACACTTTATTGGAAGTGACTGATTAAAGTCGGCATCATTTTCCGCAGCAGATTTTATTATAATTGGGAATAACTATAACAACACAGAGAGAAACGAATAGAAAAGTAAAAAGTTTATTTAAGTCAAGAGTAGACTATTTATGTATTACTGATGGATCGCTTGAAATCAATAGTTGCATACTACTTACATCCTGTCCTCGATTCAACTCACTCAATAACGGTAATAAGCATAAATGTGAGGAGGGAAGAATGGTATCACGGATAAACAATAGGGTTTCATTGGATGTAGCAGATCACACAGAGTATGTACATCTGAGCAACTGAGAACGATCATTTTGAGCCATATCACCAAATGTCTCCCGACATTGTCTTTTACCATCCTGAGGACGCCGACCAACCAATCAGCCTACACTTTTCTACATGGCTTAAACTGTTATGGATTATATCGACTGATGCAATGTTTTAGTCTGACCACCAATGGCTCTTATTCAACTAACCTTGCCCATCAAGAATGACGATGACCTGGTATAGGGCACACGTGTCCAAGCAATTTCAATCGATGTAGCTTCACGACCTTATTGATTGACTTACCATCCATCCGTACATAGCATTCGATGCCTACCTTCAGTATTGCTCACCATATAATACCACCTAACTTACGGAAGAGAGAACGCATACACCTGTGATCAAAACTGGATATCATGTCTACACCAGAGATGGCGTAAGTTGGCGGGAATATGCCAAACGAGTTAGTAATCAATCCACTGATGAGGCTGATGCGACTTCCCAAAAAGTGAAGTGGTCAACAAGCTATACTACTTCGCTCTCCATCTTTAAGTAAGGAGTCAATGAGCTTACTGAAATCCTCTACCAACGGTATAACTGACTGCCTTGTGACAACCTCGGATTGACTTGTTACCAGTGGCCAACAGTCTTGTCTACCACGATTGTGCGAATGTTATTTGTTCCCTTGGGTGAAGACGCTGACAAAATGGAAAGTCTTCTGAAGATGTTTTTAGCAGAAATCTTCAAATGTACAGCATAGGATTTGTTCCTGTTGAATGCAAACTGATGCTGCAGTAATGGACTAAACAGGTCCACAGTTTAAAAATAGAGAATAAGTAGTGGTTAAGCGTGTTGATCACCACTTGATTTATTTTGGAAACTGCGTCAACCCTAATGGACGAAATCTGATGTAAATTCTTCACATCCGAGACAGGGGCAGTTAGTCGAATTGCCAGAAAATTGTGCACATTTAATTCAGAATTGGTGAATGGGCGGCGAGCATCACTGTACTGGAAGCCAACAGTCCTCTGGTTATGGATCCGTACTGACAGAGAATCCGTGGTTTGTACTGCTGATGAAGTTACAAAAGATAGTCAGGATCATTTAATACTATCTGATATTATTCTCCAAAATGATATCAGTCAGTTCGTGATGAAGATCCAATTCTACGGCAGTTGTTTGTGTGTTTTGTTGTAAATGACCGTTTATACATGTATTTCGTAGGGAATTTTAAACTCACCGCTGACCACTCAACTTGTATGGGTTAGTGGTACAGTTGTAGTCATTTATAAATCATTGTCACATTGGTTAGGAGAAGGCTGAGAAACTATTCGTACTTCGATAATGTAGCAGGAAGGGACACTTCTGCCCACCAAGCCTCTGACATGATTTCTTAACTACAATGGAGCAGCGTCAGGTGCCGCCTTTTTCATGGTATCTGGTGACCAAATTAGGCTCATACGACAGTCAATCCTTTCAGATTCTGGAAGTTAAACAGGTTTAGAATGGTTCCCCATTTACAAGTTCCCGTACGCAGACGTTCGCATGGGAAGACAGAAGTTAATGCAACTGGTGGTGGTGGTGGTTAATTGTGAGTACCATACAGTGGTAGCGAAACTTCAACGATTAAGAAAAGACCTTTGACAGCGTTGAACAAGAAGTAACTGGAAAACTATTAAACACTACGGCGAGGAGTGTCCAAGTCTTTACCAACTTCACTCAATAGCTGGCTATATGCCAATTACGTGTCAGGTGATCCAAAACAGAATTATCAGAAGTGACTTTGAAGTGCATACAGGCCTTACACAAGGCTGTCTATTATTACCTATGACATTTTTAATTGCAGTGGACTGGATAATGCATCACGACTTCCTTGACGATGCCATTAGCAACATATACTCACTCACTTCACTCTGTTCTCCTCCCTTTTGCGTTCTAACTGGATGCCAGGCTAGCTTCACGACTACCCATAAAATTTCGTCTCCTCCGCCGTTAAACGATCTCTCCCATGTCCCATTTCGATAGGCCGCTCTAATCGTCGTTCCCCATTCGCCTCCCACTTGACGTCTCAACACTCTCCTCAGCATATGTCCAAACCATTACCATTTGAATTCGGCATGTAAGTCTGGTGATAGGTTCTTGTTTAATTCTTTGCCTGCTACAGTTCCCTTTGTCGTTAGTCTTTTCTGGTCTCTCACTCAGCCATCCGATCGTCACCATCGAGTCAAGGGAAACAGTTGTTGATGAAAGTCTGTCGTAGCCTATTCGGTTGATAAGAAAATCACGAACCAATCGACGAAAAGTAAAACGGAGATCCTTTGTTTCATCCTGTTCCTGTATTCACAATCAATAGACGAACATCAGATAGTTTTGAAATCGTGAAGTATGTCTTTTGTAATGTAGGCTTCATGATGATTGGCGACTGTCAGTCAGTAAGCCACCTGTACATATATCAGCAAAGACGAAGGAACTCATACCTTACTGACACGACAAGACTTACACCTACATTGGTAACCCTATACGACAACATCACTACAAACAGGATGAAATGTACGTCACGGATTCCACACAACTAGTCCCCCACCATCAACCAATAATGACACCATGTTCATTTTCACATAACAGAGAAATGTCCGTTATCACGACTGATTTCCATTCGTGTTATGCTGACAAACATTACAACTTCAGCGTGTAACAGAGAAGATTTATAGATAAAATAGGGTGATTTTGCTCTGGTTGATTGTGTTCTCCGAGAAGTTGGATGACGGGAAGCAGCTTTCATTTTCCCTCTTTGCAGACAAAATCACTTCAGAGTCGTTGTAAATGCGTGGAATCATTTGAACCTGCCTCGTTTGTAAGAGACACAGAGAAACAGTTATCGCAGTGGTGGAGAATTCAAATGAGTTCACACTTCACACACACACACACATTTCGAAGTTCAGCAGTGAAGATGTTGTCTAGAAAAACCACCAATGAAAGTTGCTTTGCAATATATAAACCATAATCAGGTGAGGGAACAACAACACAACTAATCACACCAACAAAACAAGTAAATAAAACAAGAGACTGACTTACTTCAGTTAAATAATCAGCCCAAGTATACTTTTCATCAAGGCTAATACAAATATGAAGTGAATGTTTAGAGGAATTAGGCGCCATGCTGAATTGAGAACCTTTGGGTATGTAAAGTAAGTCACCAGGATTCATCGCAAAGGTTAAAATATCTAAAAGTAAAACAAAAGTCAAAACAAAATGATTTCAAAACCGTTAATATGAGTAGAGAGAGATACCATTAATTTCAAAGTTTAGATCACCAACTGGCATGTGTCAGTTCAGTTAACAGTAAGTATTAGAATGATTTTCAACGGTTCGATTTTTCAGGGAACATACATTTCATTTTAACATCACTTACAAACTGTACTGTGGTACTACTCATCTTACACCCTCACCTCTATTTATGCGATTCGACGGTTGATGCGATTCAACTACTACACACTCTCCACCTTTAAGCTAGAAGTTTTGTACTCCAATCCTGCAGTATCATCTTACATTTGACAGTCGACAAGACTGTTTGCCCCTGGTAACAAGGCCCTCTCTCAAGTTACTTACGTCAGTTAGGGTCAATTCCATTCCACTAATGATGAAAGTAAGCAAACAGGGTACAGTGGAGATCCCTGGTGGACATCGTTGGTTACTATCATACTTCAGATGAAAGCTCTTCGGAAGCTTTTTCTTACATCGCTGTGTGAGTTCCATTGGAGAGCCTTGTGACTAGGGTAAGATACACTTTCTCGTCACTACCTCCACAGCTAAACATGATCAATACACTCTCATATTCGCCTAAGCCTGCCTGGTTTTATCATTCCTGTTTCTCCCAAGCACCACGTAATCTACGCATGATTATTTTAGCTGGACCTCTGGATAGTATTATATCCATTGATCACAAGAAAACTTGTCTTCCTTCTCATAAACTGACTGGGATAATCAGTGGCTGGCTTACAAACCACACTAGTCTGTCTGACGGGACTATATCTGATTCCCAGACATTGCCAGGCCACCGTTTGAGTGGAACACCAGGGGGGAAGATGACTTGAACGTGGGTCCAAGGGTGACGTGGAGACCGCATGAAGAGGAGGTGGGAGCCTATATGCAATCGTACAGCTAGATATAAGGAACTGCAGGGAAGAGGATAGAATAGAGGCTTGTCACAGTTGAAGCTCTGTGTTCCACTTGTAACCTAATTATCATTATAATATTGTCTAAATTAGAACCACGAAATACAGAAAAACAAACTCACCTTTATTTTCACCTGCCATCTCTCCTTCTGTACTCCTGAAAATTGAGAGTTACAAAAATTTAGTGGGATGATACAGAGGTTACACATATTTAATTAGCAAAGTTCAACAGTGTAGACACCAAGAGGCTGGGACGCTACGCCGAAGACGATTGAGCAACGAAGAAAACTTGGGGTCCTAATTCAACCCTATCCTTAACCTTAATCCCTTCCTAACCTAACTTAAATTATACATTATTAAGATACAAACTTGGTATATTATGGGCAGCCGGACGTGCCACACCCACAAAATTGCCTCATAGTTTGTGTGAGGGCTGTGATACATACAGATTCGATAAAAGTTAACCCACTGTCGGCCTTATCAGGTCGTTTATAGGCGCAAACTGACTTCGAAATGACCGGACACCCTGTTTTTAATATGCTTACACACTTCACTCAACACTTTCTCTGATTGAATATAGTGTATTATTCTCTATGTGGTTTTGCTGCCTTGCTTTCTGACGATATGCTCCGAAATCATTGTTTGCTGCTGGTATTTCCATTTGTTGGCTGGTGTGTTAAACCATTCCCTCCCAATCAGCCCTCATATAAAAAAACCACAGATATTATTAATCGTGAATTAATCTGAGAAAAAACTGGCGTGGAATTATGCTTCTGTCCATTCCAAGCAAAATACTATGTCGCATCATCCTGGAGAGAATTAAACAAGCCCTAGATGAAAAACTTCGTCCGGAACAGGCCGGATTCAGGAGGAACAAGTCATGCATTGACCAAATCGCCACCCTACGGATTATCATTGAACAAAGTTTGGAATGGCAGTCACCTCTCTATCTCAACTTCATCGATTTTGAGAAAGCCTTCGACAGCGTTGATCGAGAGGTGATTTGGCAACTACTTCGCTACTACGGGGTGCCGCCGACAATTATACATCTCATCCAACAGCTGTACGACAATGCTGCATGCCAAGTAATCCACAACGGGAGGCTCACGGAATCCTTCGAAGTGAGAACGGGAGTGAGACAAGGCTGTCTACTGTCACCAATGATCTTCCTGATTGCAGTTGATTGGATAATGCGGCAGACAACGGTAACCAACGAGGGAACAGGCATAAAATGGACCGACACAAAAGCCTTGGAGGATTTGGATTTCGCGGATGATATATGTCTGATTTCCCACAAACTGGAAGATATGCAAGTGAAAAGCAACAAATTGGCAGAAGAAGCAGCAAAGATAGGACTTCAAGTGAACATAGACAAAACAGAGGTAATGAAGATTCCTGGCCAACATCAAAAGCAACAACCGACAACAATCAGCATAAATGGGAGGAACCTGAAGGAAACAACTTCTTTCACCTACCTGGGAAGCATCGTCTCAACTACAGGAGGAACTGACGAGGATATCAAAGCCAGAATCGGAAAAGCAAGACAAGTTTTCATTTCTCTCAAGTCTATGTGGAGGTCAACAGCATTCAGCGTCAAAAATAAGATCCGTATTTTCAACTCCAATGTAAAGTCAGTACTACTATACGGATCAGAGACTTGGCGTGTCACAAAGAGCAGCTCAAACAAGCTACAGACCTTCATTAACAAATGCCTTCGCTCAATACTCAAGATCAAATGGCCGGAGAGGATCAGCAACAAAGATCTCTGGGAGCGAACCAACCAGGAACCGATCGTGAAACAAATAGGCAGGAAGAAATGGAGATGGATTGGACACACTCTGAGGAAACCAGCAAGTGACATCACTAGACAAGCCATTTCTCGAGTGGAACCCGAAAGGGAAGCGACGAGTTGGTCGTCCAAGGGTGACCTGGAGGAGACCATGTGAAGAGGAATTGAAAGCGTGTGGGCAGACTTGGAGCCAGGTGAAAACTACAGCAGAGAACCGAACGCAATGGAGACGCATGGCTGAAGCCCTATGTTCCTCTAGGAATTAAAGGAAATAATAATATAATAATAATAATCTGAGAATTGCTTTAGTCCAACGAAGTGTTACAAACCGTTATCAACAACCTTATTTATTAACAGCTCTATACTGATGATGCTGCACGTTAAGGAATACACAACGAAAATCACACCGGAGCCTTTGATGTGAAGACAAAAGTGTTATACAAGATTTCCCACAGTATCACGGATGATACTTACTGACTGTCGTGTGTAGCGGGAAGACAGGAGATGTACACATTCGACCGACCATATATATGGGAAGATTTGAACCTCGCGTGGATGATTTACGCCTACCTAGTGTTGTACAAACGGTGTAGATCTACAGGCGAAAACCAGACAACAAGTTTAGCAGAAGAGGTAGGTACAGAGAAGATAGAACTATTCACATGAGCACAGAGAGAAGACACAGTGAGGACACCCAGCCAATCAACAACAACAACAACAAGCACAATTACAATTATCAGAAGGCGGAATCTAAAGGAATTCGCCTATTCGACTTGTCTAACTGCCCTGACAGCATCGTTTTAACTGTGGACGACAGCACAGATAAGGATTTCAAAGTCAGTCAGTGAGGATCGACAAAGCAAGACTATGAAATCGGTGTCTGAAATCTACTACACTCAGTATGCAAGAGACAGGGTTTGGCTTTTCAACACTAATGTCATTTTATTCAGCGCATCTTTATGGTTCACAGACTGGATGTGCACATCACGAAAAGTATTTCCGACAGCTGTCTTCGTTCCATAACGAATACCAAAAGATACATAACAAGGAATTCTGACAACCAGTTAACCAAGAACCTACTGCCTGTCCATCAAATATGCAGATGGATCAGATGTACCAGTTGAGAAGACCATGGAGTAACGTGACACAAGCTCCGGCCATCGGATGCGACCCGAACGGGAGACGAGTTGGTTTTTAGTCTGTGCTCCTGCTGAAACCTCATATTCCACTCACAGCGCGAAAAGAAGGGACAAAAATATTAATAATAACGATTCTCAAGAATTAATTTGTGGGGATTTTATTTGTCAAAAGCTTGATCGCGAATTGATGTCAGTCAGAGAAACATTGAAAACCAGCACGAGTGTACTGGATGGCTATTTCGCCTAGGAAAGAGATTCTTCATATGCACGCACGCCTCCCCTCTCACAGGCGTCAGAACCCATAACCTTCCAGATGCACATTAAGCTCGTAGGCCATTCAGGACAGGACCGATCTGGTGGACAGTCTAGGAATTCCGACTTGAACAAATTCATGATTTTAGCGCGACTAACGGCACCAGCCAATGTCATAGGCGTGTAACTGTCATAACGCCATATAGCACAGTGGAAGAACCCAACTATGCACAACTTCTCAATGGGAAGAAGAGTCAACTTCGTCCTGTAGCCAGTCACTAGTGAGCATCATCAGATTAGTTTTCAACAGTTAGTTAGTTTGTAGGGAGATTTGATTTGTTCCAAGTTTGAGCACGGACTGATGTCAACGGCCTTGCCTCGTTTTAATCAGAAAAGGAGGTCGGGGCGTTTATTGCTGAAGAGTCTCAAACTAGGAAGACGAAAGTTGTTTAGTACTCCAGTACTGGTTTTTTATAGGTCTTCGTAGACGTCAATCAATGAGTGATCAAACTTGGAGTAATAATAATAGTAATAATCTAATTACCTTGAAACTTGCACTTTTTGTTTTCCTTCTTGTTGTAGGATGAACACGTCCACATGCGATCGATTTACGGTGAATCCAGTGAATTCTGAGGGAAACAAGTAAGCTGTAGCATAGCAGCGACAACCAAAATTTTCTTGTAAGGTATTCAAAAGAGGAAAGATACGCTGTACGTATGTCTGGGGATTACTGAAGCGTATTCCACCATTTCCCTAAAAGTCCAAGAAGTAGAAAGACAGATAGTTCAAAAAAATAGAGGAAAGATTAGGAAAGAGGCAATCAATATCAGTACAAAAAGATACAATCAAAAAGGGAATCACAGTGAATTCATCCACACTATACTAAATTAGATGACAAAGAAGAAGGTTCTAACGACAGTTTCTTTGAACATACACCAAAAGGGCATTCGACTAAAGCCAGAGAATAGTTTGAACTCGTAAATGATGAAAACACCTGATAGGCGCTGAATACCGAACAAAGGCATTGCGAGCATTCAAAATAATCGACAAACAGAAAAACAGTCCAAGTTTTATTCTTTATTTTGCTGAGGCGATCACAATAAAACGACTGAAACCTAATCTATGCGCCCAAGAATAATCTGTAATCCGACTTCAGGTGACTTTCCGCTTAGTAGTAACTCTCTTCAATTATGAGTCAGACTGTGCATGGGAGCGAGAAGACAGGAATACGCTGGACCACCAATAAGAAGACTCTAGAAGATCTGGATTTCGCAGATCATCTAATGTCACGCAAACTCGAAAACTTACAGGCAAAAAGCAACAAACTGGCTGAAGAAGCAGCCGCAGAAGACAGGACTCCAGGTGAACATAGAGAAGACGGAGGTGATGAAAATAACCAGCCAATTGCAACCAGCACCAATCACCATTAACGGGAGAGATTTAACAGAGGTTACCTCCTTCACTTGTCTAGGAAGCATCGTATCAAGTAAAGGCGGGTGGAACGGATTCACATCTCAAAGGCAGAATTGGAAAGGCAAGATACAACCTGAAACCAGTTTGCAAATCTTCTGCACCCATTCAGCATACAGAACAAGATCCGGGTTTTCGACACAAATGTGAAGTCAGTCACTTCTTCTACATGGGCTAGAAACTCGGTCAGCGCGTCACGAAAAGCGTTTCCAACAGTCAGTTGCAGATTCCCATCAACAGCTGCCTTCACTGGCTCCATACTGAAGAACAAATGGCCGACCAGAATGAATTAGTAACAAGAAACTATGGCGACAAACCAGCCAAGAGCACGTTGCTCAAGTAATATGTAGGGAAAATGGAGATGGATCGGGCATACGTTGATGGAACCATCAAATGACATTGCGCGCAATGAAGGCCATCGCTTGAGTGGAATGCAAATCGGAAGCGATGAGTTGATCGTCAGTGCGAGGGTGACATGGAGTGTAAAGGAGGAAGAGATGACAGATTATGGGCAACCGTAGACCCACCTGAAGAGGACGGCAGGAAATAGAAGAAAGTGGAGATGTGTCATTAAAGCCTCATGTTCCACTAGGAACGTAAGGGATTAATAATAATAGTAACTCATTGCACCAATATGTTTCTCTTGCCCCACCCCCGCCTCCAACCTATCATTTTTCTCTCAACTTTTATATTAGACTCAAGTTTTCTAATCCTTCATATTCTACTCACCATATTACATCATCGCCATCATTTCATTCAACTTCGTATACACCGATAATTCGATTTCCTAATCTTATGAGTTATACTATAACAGTATTTTAATAAATCTGACTGCGTAATTATCACTACCTGATCACCACTATGGCATGCAACAAATCTTTATCAACCTCATTCCACAGCTGGCTGGCTATATGACAATGTCATGTGTCAGGTTTTTCCACAACGGAAAACCCAACCATACCTCTGAAGTGCATACAAGAGTTAGACAAGGCTGTCTACTATCACCGATGATATTCCTAATTGTGGTGGACTGGGTTATTAGGAACACCAAACGTGGGAAGCGAGGGGACAGGAACACGTTAGACTGATAAGAAGACTCTACGAGATCTGGATTTCGTGGATGATCCATGGCTAATTTCACACAAACTCGAAGACATACAAGCGGAAGCCAACAAACTGGCAGAAGAAGTAGGTAGCGAAGACACCAATTCCGGTGAACAAAGAGAAGACACAGGTGGTGAAAATTACTAACCAACTACAACAAGTACCAATCACTATCAAAGACAAAAACTCACTTATCAAGGTTACATCGTGTCAACTACAGCAGACGGTACGGATGAGGGTGTCAAAACCACAATCAGGAAGGCAAGGTAGACCTTCATCACTCTAAACTCAGTTTGGAAATCTTCTGATCTCAGCATAGAGAACAAAATTCGGATTCCCAACACCATAGTTAAGTCAGTCAGATCTCCCATATTAGTCAGGAACTTGGCAAGGTGAGCCATGGAAAGCACTTCAACTGGCTACTGCAGACTTTGATCAACAGCTGGTTTCACTTCATTATGAAAATCAAATAGTCAGGAAGAATTAGAAAGAAGAAACTGTGGCAACGAATCGTTGCCTAACGAATATCCCGAGGAAAATAGATATGGGTGGAACACGCGCTGAGTAGACCGTCCGGTGACATTGCATGCCAGGCCATTTCTCGAGTGGAATCCGAATTGGAAACGACAAGTAACGCGTCGCTTTGAGGGTAACATGGTTCAAATCATGTGTTGAGGAGGAGCAGGAGGAGGTGAGTTTATGGGCAATCGTAGGGTCAGCTAGGCAGGACTGTGAAGACTAGCACAAAGTGAAGATGTGCCCCGGCTGAATCCTTATGTTACACTCGGAACCCAAGGGAACAATCATAATAATAGCACCACCCTAACAATAAATCTGTCCAGTATTTCGCGTGAAATCTTTCTCTTGTGTTTATATATGCTAATAATTTGAGATAGTCTTATCATCCTTGTGTTTCGTTTCACTATGAATTTCTTATGATAACCCTGAAGGTTATATTCATCATGTAATAGACAAAATGCATGTTAAAGTTGTATTATAACTTGCCTTATTTAATATAGCATAGGTTGTATGCGGCTGAGGAGAACCAACGAGATAACATGGATCTACGTCACACTATGAACCGACATTTGTTCTAACTCAACTCAAATCGATTTAAAAGCGGGGACTCATGCATCACATTTATTAGCCCTGGATTAACATATATACCGGACTAAGATAATCGATCTCCTCCTGACATTTCGGTTTCTTCCATGAGTTCTTTGACGATGCCATTAGCAACATATACTCACTCACTTCACTCTGTTCTCCTCCCTTTTGCGTTCTAACTGGATGCCAGGCTAGCTTCAAGACTACCCAGAAAATTTCGTCTCCTCCGCCGTTAAACGATCTCTCCCATGTCCCATTTCGATAGGCCGCTCTAATCGTCGTTCCCCATTCGGCTCCCACTTGACGTCTCAACACTCTCCTCAGCATATGTCCAAACCATTACCATTTGAATTCGGCATGTAAGTCTGGTGATAGGTTCTTGTTTAATTCTTTGCCTGCTACAGTTCCCTTTGTGGTTAGTCTTTTCTGGTATCTCACTCAGCCATCCGATCGTCACCATCGAGTCAAGGGAAACAGTTGTTGATGAAAGTCTGTCGTAGCCTATTCGGTTGATAAGGAAATCACGAACCAATCGACGAAAAGTAAAACGGAGATCCTTTGTTTCATCCTGCTCCTGTATTCACAATCAATAGACGAACATCAGATAGTTTTGAAATCGTGAAGTATGTCTTTTGTATTGTAGGCTTCATGATGATTGGCGACTGTCAGTCAGTAAGCCAGCCACCTGTACATATATCAGCAAAGACGAAGGAACTCATACCTTACTGACACGACAAGACTTACACCTACATTGGTAACCCTATGAGACAACCCTACTATAACGACCTAATACGGTTCAGAAAGGATGGGTAGGCTGCGGTCTACCTCGCCCTCTGGAAATGCAGCCACGCGTTTGTAAATGCCATCAACCAAGTTCTCTTCACTGCTTTCATGCACCGTGGCAGGTGTTCTTGACAAAAATGAGTGAAACGGCGAATGAGAACGTCTGGCGCTTATAACTCAACCACTACTGGTGAAGGAAATGATAGTCTTCTATCGAGGGCTGTTGGGAAGCCCCGATTATTCCAAACCCTTGGTACCTGTGAATGGGGTGTAGGATTTGAACAGATCAAATGATTACCGGAAAGCTCCTGTTTGACAGACTTCAGATCAAAGGTTTGGGCCGAAAATACGGACCCTTAAAATAACTCCAAAACCACCAGCTGCTTCAGTTTTGGCGTCTAAGTAGTAAATATCCCACAAAATATGAGGAAGTAATGTTTGTAGCACATCTCTAAGTGTCCATAATGTACTGAATTGACTACCACTGACTGTAATAATGCTCATTGTCACTTTGGTCTCACACGTCAGCTCACCTCTAGAAGAAGTACGCTGAAGCTACAATGGTGTATCAGTCAACGACAACTACTACTTGCAATTTCACGCACTGCAGGCAGATACCAGTAATAAGTCACACCTTTTGATTCCGTGAGAAAGCTGATGAACCTCTACAAGGCTGCGTGTAGCGGGTTTCGAACTAGTGTATAATCCACAGCATGTGTGTGTGCATTTCGTTCCGTTGGGGACACATCAGTCAGCTGAATAAACATACCTGTATACTCAGACAACAACAATTAGTACCCTCCACTGAAGCACAAGAGGTGGTTCTTATGATCTCAGTGGAAGTAATTACATACAACACAGAGATAAAGTGATAATCAATAGCAAACGAATTTACGGTTATTATTATTACTAATACTACTACTTTAGACAACCTACAGCATAATGATTGAATACAACTTCGGAGACAGCTCTTTCTCCTCGTGGGTACATGGTTTCTTGTGATGATTGTGTTCCACTGTCAAGCAGATCCACATGTTCGCCGTAGAGGAGTGGCTCCTTTGACAAGAAAGGAAAAAAATAAAAAATAATAATGATGATGGTAAATACATTGATTTCTGCCTAATTGACTCTCTCACTCACTGAGTGTCGCAGAACTTAGGTTTAGTCTAATGTAATTTGTCCCACAGTTATCATATGCTATTGGGTAAATTTTGCTAGATTTTTTTTCTTAATTAGATCTATTGGGTCCTTCAGCCGACAAATTCTATCTCTGAGACAGCTGGTTGCTTGGTTTTAATGCCACCCCAACTAACTAGTTCCAGCCTCACTGAGACGTTTCTTGTTTATACGACAGTACTAAAACAGAGGCTTTCAAGTCTATATTATTTTTGATCATTTTCACTACTAATCTTGTTTTCTCAATGGTTTCTTATGCATTTCTGAATAAACTCTAGTGGGTAGTTTAGTCAGTCACTAGTAACATTTTCTTAATTTGTTTGATTTCATTCATTTACTAGTTAGGCACCTAGTCCGATTGTACAAACAAGATTTAACTAAACCTAGCTTCATTTACCGACTCTGGACAGGACTAATTTGAGTCTAAGTATTCATCAGTGTGCAGGTTTCATCTATAAATGCTAGTATCCGTTTTATTTTACAGCATATTGGCATAATTAACTCACCTTGTCAATTTTCTGATTTAAATGTCAATTGGATTCTGTCTACTATTGAGTTTATATGAGTGTGAAGAACTGAGGGTTGATATGTTCAGGTTTTAACACAGTGAATTTGTCATATCCACATATCTCCACTATAACCTACTCAAGAGCACGTTCTAAGAGCTTTATGTTCTCAATTATCCATACACATGTTTGCTGCAACTATTGGGGATATTGGTGATCCCATTGCCACCGCATTCATTTGTTTGTGTACCTTACTTTGAGATTGAAATACAGTGGAGTTTAGACATACCTTGATCGATTGACATTGATAAACAATTCATGAAGATAAAGCTTGTGTATTTTGTACAATCTAGAAGACTCGTCAGTTGGGTCTTCATGTATCACCATCCTAGCCCCTCCAATGAGACATCATCGCAAAATCTGCGATAACGGCCAACATATCAACAGAGATACCAAACACAAAAGGTGGACATCATGGCTCACAGTGGTCTAGGGCATAACGCCTTAGCGTTTGAAACAACAGATGCTGACCGCCTTCGAGACTCAGTGGGGGATTTGATTTGTTCCAAAATTGATCGGGTTTGACGTCACACTGGGTAAATTGTGAGTGACTACAGGTCAGTTAAGTTGCTCCTCAGTGTTCCCTTCAAAGTGTTTCAGTCTTCTATTCTGAGAGGGGTAATCAAAGCGTTGTTCTTTTAGGAGATTGTCTCGCTTATTACTTGTCCTTTTGCAAACCTGTTTCCCAAATAAAGTAAACATAGTCGTCTGGCATTACATATCACCGATATCACTTTTCATCTCCTTTGGTTTTGTCGTTGCAGACACACACTGAGCAGCTTTCGCCCCTCATCATGTTTGCAGCCCACCAGAATTAGTCTTCATTGCGTCTATCCACCACAATTCGGGTTATGAGCAATAAAAATCCACTGGCACTAACTCTGAGCTTTAATTTCACGTTACCGAAGAACAGAAAATGCCAGTAGATCCATGAAACCAAAAGAAAATGGGGACACTGAGTATCCTTGTCGGACAACCATTGGCTGTCATCACACTTCAGATGACTGGATACGCAAAAACAAAAGCCTCAACATGTTTGAAAGCCTAAAATGCGTACACACACATCCATCTACTTACCTCAAGCATTATTTCAAACAATTCAGATGACGTTAACCAAATATCACTCTTATATTTGGATCGATCGCCTCGTTTTACATGCAATGGAGATTTTCCATAATTCTCTCTGAAAAAATCGAAAACACATGAAATAATGACTGAGTGACTTTTCCTGGGGTACATGAAACAGTGTGAAGCATTAGTAGATTTGCGTGACTGCACAGCCCAACGGACAGCAGTGCTTCAGGCCGGACATTAATACACACACAACCTGTGTTTGAAGTGGTTTTAGAGTTTGTGCTCGTACTACATAAGATCTAACCACTGGCTAAGGACTGTCACCACAAGATAAATCAGAATGTACAATTTTACGGGATTAACCTCAACTAACCCCCTGCCTCGTCTCCTGACTAACTAGTTTCAACAAATTACTTTCCACAGAAGTGCAGCAGCAATTCCACTTGTTGCACTCCCTCCATATGGAGCATATAAGGAAGACAAAAAGTAGAAAACAAAGAGATTCGAAAGAACAATTATGAGCAGAAATATGAAGGGGCAAGAATCGTAACATGGAAAACCAATAAGATTCCAATGGATATAACAGATTACAAAAAGAATGAATTAATCTTCTCCACTGAGAACGGTTATGAGCCATTTCATTTATTGCATCCAGCCTTCAATGATTCCCATCCCGAGGACCCCAACCAGCCAACCACACAATCTACACCTCTTCAAGTGGTTAGCTCAAACTAACTTTTAAAGATTTTATGGACTGATGCCACGTTTTGGTTTGGCCATCGCTATCTCTCTTCCAATCTCATACAGTGACCCCCATCGTCACAATGGAGATACAGCATCCTCGTCATATGAGTGGAGGAAACATCTCACCTATTGCTGTTGATTACATACCCATCCCACTTTTCACCAGCAGTACGACTTTGTTCTATAATAAACTCCATGGAGGCCATTCTTAGTCTATTTGTTCCTCCTTGTTCTTTATCAATAGGTATTTCCAAATGATTATTCATCACTATGAACAAATTAGTTGTCAGCTCTTTCAATTACGTAAGATCATCCACAACATATTACGACTAGACACAAGATGGTATTTAGCGTCATGAATCCAGCCTTCGGCATCCATCAAACTAGGCGGCTAGCTACTATGCCGCACTTTGAATAGTTGTTTTTACATGGTTGAAGGTAATAGGCAGGAATCCCTGTGTGGACCTAGCTTTCCTACTTGTTGGCACTCACGCCAGTCACAAAGGCGCATCTGGAATCTTGAAAGAACTAACGACGTCCCCCCTGGGAGACTTCAAGCCAGGTTGCTTAGTGGAGTGCTGCAGTCAGAGACATTACCACTGAGCTATTCAGATTCATGAGACAACACTTTGAGTGAGCACAGAGAAAGTGGAAGTGATGAAAATACCCGATAACCAACAACAATAATAACAAGTGTCAATCACTGTCAACGGAAGAAATTTGAAAGAGGCCTCTTTTTCACTTATCTAGGCAGCATCGTGTCAACTATAGTAGAAGGTATGGATGAGGATATCAAAACAAGAATCGTAAAGGCAAGGCAGCATTCATAACTCTGAAATCAGCTACACTCCACAGTGTAAAGAACGAAATTCGGATTCTGTCTAACACCACTGGTAAGTCAGCCGCTTTATATTAAATATGGGTCAGAAACCTGGCGTGGTGAGCCATGAAAAGCATTTCTAACAGCTTACTTCAGACTTCCATCAGCAGTTAGCTGCTCATTAAATATGCTGAAGAAACTGGAGATGGATCGGAGACACCGAGGGACAAACAGACCATCGCTCGAATGAAACCCGGAAGGGAAAAGATGAATTGGACTTTTTTCCGAGAGTGACATGAGGTAGATGAAAGCTCATGGACAATCGTGGATTCAATCAGCTGAAAAGGACTGCAGACAACAGGATGAAACGAAGATGTGCCCCAGTTGAAGCCTGCATTGCAGTTGGAATTCAAGAGAATAATGATGATAATAGTAGCTAATCTCATGCATCTAGGTCCTTCGTTCAGTGGTAAACATGTCTCCAACTATTGCTAGCACTGTGTACTCCAGCTGGTCAGGTAAGCAGATCTTCCTGGAGACTCACTGTTTCCAACCACTTAAATAATAACAATTATTCACTTTTTAAACCCACTTGAATAACTGACTGTGCACTGACTGACTGGTTTCAACACCGATGTGCAGCAATTCGAGTCACCACACTCCATGCAAAACACAAAGCAAGAAAATAGAGTAAAAAGAAGTGCAAAATAGAGACAATAAACAGAGATATGAAGCAAAAATTATAGTAATATCGAAGAAGAAATATAGTTTTATTGGGTGTTGTCTCTACAACTAACTGTATGTTGTGCCAGGCTACCTCAGGAGGAGTTCTGCTGTCGAACTCAGATACTCGTTTCACTATTTCTTCCTTAAATAGGGACTCACAGTTTCGATATAGTTGGGGAAGTAACTGCTTCGCTGAAAAACAATTTTTCATGTCCGTTTAGTGGTAAGTATAAACGTGAGCGAACCAGTGCGTGATCATAGTCTACGCATGTGTTCCAGAAGGAGTGGCAGTCTTTTACTGACCCTCGCCAACGATACCTTATCGCTATGTGGTCTATCTGAGTCCAGCGTTGATTTAATGATGGAGGTCGCCAGGTTACGCAGTGTCTCTCTCGGTGCCTAAAGTTAGTGCTGACTAGGAACAGATGATTATCTGAGCAAAACTGTAGAAGACGACCACCGTTGTCGGTTCGTCGGCAGGGAACTCCATACGTGCCACCTAATTACTTCTCAGTCTAGCACAACTTCCCTACTTGGACATTGAAGTCGCCTGATAAAACAACTATATCTGAGCGTTTTGCTTTTTACAGCAGATTAGACAGTTTCAGGTAGAAGTCATCCTTTATTTAATCCGAACTGCAGTCTATTGGGGCGTAAGAGGGCATTATGAAAAGACAGCGACGGATAATGCCGTACCTCCTTCTAACGGATCGCACACATACGACTATCTACTGGAATCCAGTCAAAAGTGATTCTTCTGCCCTAACACTCAATGCTATCTTCACACCTGCGAGTGCTCACAAACTATCTGAGGGCCTTCTGACACCCTTAAAGTGAATTTTGCAGATTCAACTTTTTGGGCAGGTGGCGTTAAGTGAGTGACCACACTTGGGTCTTGTATGCATGTCTCCGAAACACAACATACATCCATACCTCGAGATGCCAGAGTTTTTGCTAGTGATGCCTGCTGTCCGATTTGTCGGAGGGTACTGACGTTGAATGCTCCTATATGAAGTCGGCAACGTGACTTTAAGAGGCTGTCGGGGTGTTTCTATGGCTCTCATCTTTGTTTGTGGTCACAGAGTGAAGTGAAGATGACTTACTAGGCTGAAGAATAGTACTGACTGTAGTAGGGAATTCAGATAATGGTGATGTGGGTGAAGGAGAATGATGCTCGAGAAGGCTTCGTGTGCTTTTGAAAGTGTGTGGGCAGTTGTTACTTCCCAGCTGTCCACACCACCGTGGAAGTTGATTGATTCTTCGGGTACCTGAAACAGAGAGAGGGTTAGTATTGCGTGACAGCAGAGCCCAAGAGACAACTGCTTGAGGCCGGTCAAGCACGGCCTGTATGAACTGGTTTCTGGGATTGGTTCCGTGCTGGTAAACTCGCCACCAGTTACGGAACATCATACGTGGGGTAAGTTGGGATGTACAACTTTTGACGTCAACCTTTTCTAACCCCCTCTCTCCAGAGAGGAGAGACAGCATAGCTGAGATGCTGATCATCTGAGGGGAACACCCTACTGCTGTTATATTCCTGTTCTCCTGCAGTACGACTTCGCCCACAGACCCCAAGCATAGTTTACAAAATCTTACAGTAGGCCGGTAAATGCTTTTAGTCCAATAGCTATCCTAACAACCTTCCTGGTATGGTAGGACCTCCAGGAACAATATTTCCAGCGAGTGTAGCTTGTTGGGTCACTCCGATACAAAAGCCCCCCACTACGTCAAGGTGGGAGCGATCGGTCTGGACTTACTGTACAGTAATCTCAGTGGGCATATATATATATGTATATATATATACATTAGAAATATATATATATTAGAAATATATAACCAAAATAACAAATTTACCTGATAAAGTTCTCCAGGTTCGTTGGTTTCAACAAGCCAGGAAGCCATTCCTCCCCACATTCAAAAGCATCGAGAAACTTGAGACTGGTGGGTTGTTTTACAGATGTTATCGGCTGTTCAGTATGAAAGGGAGGAATATGCATTGATGAAGAAGTACCAACGGTAATACCAGATTGAGAATGTTCATATCCTACAGAATTGTGCGTCGTTCCCTTTGATGAAGTTCGACTGCTCGATGATAAAGCCGGATAAAAGTGCACAATATCTTTCAACGCACAATTAGGTTGTTTAACTCTCTCAGGAGAAGGAGCAGCTACACGTTTCCTTTTCTTAGATGTATTGCTTTTACCATTATGTGGCGTTGAAATGTTTTCTTTCACTGGACTTTCAGCTATGGGGCATCCACCATTTGTTGTGTTAGCAGAATTCAATGATTTCGTCAACTTTTCAAGTAATTTAATGCCTTCTTCTGTGATTTCAACCTTTCCCTGTAAAAAAGAAGAAAAATGGTAAAACCAATAGATGTCAAAGTCAGCGAATCAACGAAGATAGCGTGAGAAAAGGATGATAGACTAGAACACTCCGACATGTGAATTATCGAAGATAGCACAAATATCATGGCTTATTTAGAAATAGGTCAAATTCTAGGCTGACTAATTCCTATGCAATGAAACAGAAGCTACAGGAAATTCAGATAGAAAAGGATGAAAAACAAATTAAGATTAGTTTTAATATAACCAGTTTGTACATACTAATTTCCCAATGAATACAGCTCTAGGGGTAGTTAAGAATGTGGACCCGACATTGATCATGAACTCAAAAGTAGGACTAAACTGTCGACTGATAAAACAAAATACTGAGTGTCTAACCAACCCCTGCTGCAGTGTTCAAAATTGAAAATGAGATATAAAAGCAAACAAACAGAACAGGTGGCAGTGGGATCACCAATATCCTCAGTAGCGGCAGACATATTAATCGACAGTAGGGAACATACAGCTTTTAGAACATTTCATTCTGCTCCTAGGTAGGTTATGGTAGAGATATGTGGACGTCACATTCACTGTGATACTAACATCTGGCTGACCAAACCTTGGAAAGTGAAGCAAAGCTCAAGCTCATAACCCACTACTTGTGAAAGTTGAGGGCACCTTAACCAGTGCATACGCAACTCCAATTTCAGTTTTTCAAATGGAAATAATTGCAAGGAAGACACTTGGTCACGGTATGTTTTGAGAATATATCAGGATAACTGTAGCACCAATGAAAAGCTACTTAAATTGTTTAAAGCCACCTTGAAAAGTATGAAGTGTGTTACGCTGATTACGGGAAAAATGAACAGAGCAGACACGAGGGTAATCAGTAGAGAATTTCAGATCTTAGATTGAGAATTAAAGGCTTTGTTAGTGCTCTATCTGTTAATTATTCTCTTCTTGAATGAGTAGTAGAGGGCGTAGACACAACTTCGCTACAACATAATGAAACATGTGTGTACATTCAAGTTTAGTGTGAAGCCTGTTTATCACTCTTGGGAATTCAAAAGACAGAACTGCAAACTGCACAGCTAAAAACAAAGTGTTTTAATGAATTTGTCAATCACAGCTGAAATTCAACATGCACTTAACTTAAAACGTACATAAGCCTCAAGAATAAGACGTCAAACTGATATCCCAATATCATTACACAGTTAAAATCAAGGAGGATCATGAAAAATCTGAAGTAACCACAGATCACGTCTCCAGACTTTCACCACTGACTACACCATTACCTCAGGTGATATATATATATATCCTCAGAGTCACAAACTAGGACGAAACAGCTGTCCAGCACTCCCAGGTTTCCCAGTGGTTCTCCAAATGCTGTCAGCTCATGATGAAATCCTCCATCCAATCCATATGTATTGTCGAGGCGTCTTATTGGTTGATTCAAGGCCATTCGAATTTGGTGTCTAGTCTTTACTGTTGCCCGGAACCCAAAGGAATAATATTACTATGAACATATTATCTGCTTTTCAGGTCAATACATTAAACAGAAAAAATCACAATTAAAATCTAGACTATGTATAGTTGATTGTATAGAAAACGATTACAAATCTTACCCGCCTAGCCAATGTTTGCAAACGATAAGCATCTCTAGCAGAAACCATTGCAACTTAGAACGCACGTGCAGAAACAGAGCAGTGTTTAATTGACGCTCTGAATTACTGGACATTCAGTCCAACATTCAATTGTTGATTGGACATGGAATGGGCTGAAATTATCCCGCATGCTCAAGGTCATTGATGGAGTGAGACGCTCAAAGGTCATTTTCGTCCATGTTACTCGGTTATGTTGGATTGCAGTTCCGTAGCCGTTCGTTTACGCATTGGTTTTACGTTCTGTTGGCATTTATAGGTGATTCCCATGTACTGATAGTATTCTTTTGTAAAATATACTGTTCTTCACACGAAAATAGCCACATTTTGACGTAGTCTTCATTGAATGACACTATGTCGAAAGCTGCAGCTTCTACACGAAATAAACTATTTGTGTAGATGACATTACCCCCCAACTACCCCATCTTCTTCATTGTAGAGATGTTTTGACGCATTCAGCATGAAACACTAATCATTACAACCAATGTGCTAAGTGTGTCGCAGTCAGATTACATGACGCGGACACCAACATAACTAGCCAGGAAATGAGAATTCCTATCAATCCAGAAAACATATAACAAAATTTTATTAAAAATTACTGACAAAAAAAATTTGCCGAGCGAAATTTCAACCAACATGCTGGATAAGTCCAGCCCATGGAATGTTTGTAACCTTGATTCAGATTAACATGGCTTTTGTGGTCTAGGAGGTTTTCTGGAACATATACAAGAATATTATCCTACGTAGCCACTTTCAAACATTGCATTACCTGTATATACACATTTATTGCAAGTTGCGCACTTCTACTTCTTACGAATCTGATCAGTCGCTACAGGTAGTTTCGTTTTGGGCTGTTATAGTTTAGATTCACCTGTTTTGACTCTTGGAAACTGTATCTCAGTAGAGACCTAGTTTCTTTAAGTCTCTAAATTTCTCTAGCATTCATCGATGGATCCAATAAAACTTGACCACACAATGTGACAACTGAAATTCAACACGTATTTCATCTGCCTAGTGTTTGGGCACCTTTTTGTGATGACCTCCTGGAATGAAGGAAAAATTTAGTATGGTCGATGCACAAATCACGCTTTAATATGAGATATGCCACGATTTGGTCACCTTTTCTCCTCCATTATGATAGTGAGAACAGGTTTACATGTCTCAGCCTCCTCCCTTAGAGAAGATGGGAGATACCATTGTATATTGTAGTTCCTACCCTTTGTATCACTCCTAAGACTCGGACACAATTTCTTGAAGCATGGACTAGCTACTCGTACACATTGTTCTACTTGAGGCCTGCTATAAATTGCGTGTGTCTGCTTGCCTACTCCTCCATTGAGTGACTCCATTGAAGATGAAGGCACCACTTCCTCTAGAAGTTAGTTAATAAGAAGAGAAGAAAGCTGGTACTCCTTAACAATATCGATCACCCTTGGCTTCTGAACCCTCTTAAAATTCCTAACGTTATGATTAGATATATATGCATAGTTATCAAGAGTGGCAGACTTGAGAGTGTGGATTACATCTGTTTGGCCGCTACCCGAATGTAACCACTGGACTCTGAATGAATTACGCGCAAGCAGTTAAGATAGTGGCCATTACATTACTACATTGCCCACCATGATTTGAAGAACTTATATGGCGTTGGTGATACCTTGATCGGCCTCGTGAGTATTATCAATAGATGAATAGAAGTCAAAGTAGTACTTGTGAAGGATTTTGGCATCGCTTCAGACGCCTGAGGATGCTGCAGTCCTGATGGCGGCATATCTGATTGGCACAAATTTGCATGGATTGTCACTGACCTAATAATAAATTCTGCAGTTTCAAACGGAGAATTGTGACTACATGGTCACTGCTTCCTAGATGTAGGACGAATCTAATACTGCTCACATCGTCTACGTGAAGCAAACATATCCTTTTAGGGGTGGTGTTAGGTCCTATCCACTACCTTAATGATGAAATTAAACAGATAGAAAAGGCGTTGGTTTTAAATAACTATCCTCTAAAATTCATTAGGAAGATTGAAAAACGCCTAAAGAAAAATAAAAAGAATTGTGCAACTAATAATAATAAGATAAATAAGAGAGAATATAAGTCATCTACAATTATACCATTTAAAGAGGGGACATCTGAGGCTCTACGTAGGATTCTAAATAAAGCAGGAATTAGGGTGGCATTTAAACCTACAAACTCACTCAGGGACAAGCTCTGTAGGTTAAAGGACCCAGTGGACCCAATTAGACAAAACAATATAATTTACGAAATACCCTGCAATGACTGTGAGGTCAACTACATAGGTCAAACTAGTAGGTCACGGGTAGTCAGATTGTCAGAACATAAGAATTTAGCTAAGGTAAGAATGGTTGACCGAGAGAAGATAAGTAATTTAGAAAAAAGCTCGGCAATTGCAATGCATGCATTAACACACAACCACACAATAGGGTGGGAGAGGGTTAAAATTCTGAAAAGTAATCTAGGTAGGTGGAGAGAGAGGTTGATTACTGAATCTTTGTTCATCGAATCTACACCCAACACATGCAATAGGAATGAATCATCACTCATACCTGAAATATGGAAAATACTACTACCAATCAAATCAAGTGAAAAACAATGGAACTATATTAATGAATTTAGGAAGTCGTGTGATTACCTTGATATGATTATGAGCAATAAATTGTGCTCGAAACGTCATCAGTAAATATTACTGTGTAACACTGTGAGACTCTATCAAAATAAAAATTTACCCATAATGGAGCTGTTATATTTCTTCTTCACCAACACTGTCGCATCCACATAAACTACTACGTCGTCCCTGCCTGGCAACGAAGTAATTCTGTCCATTTTCCATGAGGCGATGTCCCTGCAGTGCTGGTATATACACCAGTGGAATAACATTGAACTGTTGATACGACGCTGTTCTCCGTCTCGGCAGCAGAGGCTCTCAAGTGTTGTTTCAGTACCCCGTAACTGCAAATGTACAAAATCTGGGTTGGGGAGAGATGCGACGTAGCAAAAGAATTTCCTACGAAATATTACCCTCTAATACTAACTCGCTCCCAACATATTCCACAACGATGTTCAAAACCGTCAGTTGACCTAGTATAGCTTTTTAGAGTCATTACGCCACCACACGAACAACTTCTCTCCTTTCGAAGCAAGCCTAAGTCCAGGCAATACTGAAGGACACTATCCTCCTCGAATTGCAAACGTAACTTTGTAAGGGCACGCACTGAAATGAATCAAGCGCTATACAATATTGAACTACGTTCGTGAATCTCATGGGATAATTCGATGTCGTTCGCTGATCGGTAGTTACTGGTGTCTAAAGTTTAACTTGGCCTACTAACCTAAAAGTGAGTAGTATATCCGTATCATTTTCTCAACAGTGCAAAGTTAAACTTTCGACACCAATGACAACTAATCAGCAAACGACCTTGAACAGACCAATCACATGAAAGAGACGTTTATGATAAGCGGAAACGTATATTTATAGAAAAATGCATAAAAAATGATAAAACGGTTACAATGGGTATGTTTCCCTAACATGGGAGAGAAACATTTCCCAATTCAGCATGGCACTGTCAATAGAGAAGTCACACCACATTCTATACATATGTTCATCTAAATAACTATAAATGAGATCCTTTTGAGGTCCACTTATAGCCCTTACTCTATTTTTCAATCGACCCCAAAATCCTTCAATGGAATTTTTATGAGTCCCTGTAACTGGGTCCACGAAATCACTGGAGTGGTTCACTCTGTGATGAATGTATCCCAGGGACGACAATGATTCATAGCCTTTCCACTCGTCGGTATGTACAATTGATCCCGGTTTCACGAGTCACTTTGTAATAGGTACCAGAGTAGTCGCCTTCCTGTCTGCTATTCTCTCAACAAATCGTTTTCGGAGGGACGTGTCGTATAAACCTATGACCCAAATATTGTTCGCTCTCTGACGACCGCGGTTATATTTCTTCTTCACTAACACTCTCATACACTTGGACTACTACGTCGTCCCTGCCTAACAACGAAGTAATTCTGTCCATTTTCCATGAGGCGATGTCTCTGCAGTGCTGGTAACACTGAACAGTTGAGACGACGCTGTTCTCCGTCCGGGCAGCAGAGGCTCTCACGGGCTGTTTCAGTACTCAGTAATTGCAAATGTACAAAATATGGGTTAGGGAGAGATGCGACCTAGCAAAAAAAGTTCCTACAAAATATTACCCCCTGATACAAACTCGCTTCCACCATATTCCACAACGATGTACAAAACCATCAGTTGACCTAGTATAGCTTTTTAGGCAACTCTAAACAATAGGAAGCCAAACCGAAACTACCTACGAACGCACAAATGACCTTGTCAAGGATCAAGCAGAAGGCTCAAGAAACGACAATAGGCGTCCCAGGCAGCAATGAGCGCTAGATAATAGGCAATAATACACATGTCCTGCGCTTAGGGGCGCCTCAATATGTCCTTTCTGGAGGCTGGTGTAATATATCCCCAAAACCTACTGCTGGAAAAACAGTCACCTGATCGGTTGCTCAAAGTCATTTGTGCGTTCGTAGGTCGTTTCGTTTTGGGTTCCTATTGTTTAGAGTTGCCACTTTTTAGAGTCATTACACCACCACACGAACAACTTCTCTCCTTTAGAAGCAAGCCTAAGTCCAGGCAATACTGAAGGACACTATCCTCCTCGAATTGCAAACGCAACCTTGTAACGGCACGCTGTAATAGAACACAAACAATTACACAGGTCAAGCACGCAGAGTAGAGCGGAGAAGCAGAACACGACTTGAGAAAAAGCACTTTATAATTGACACTGAATTACACCAACAGAAGTCCAAAAATTATATACATGTAGGTACAAAGAGCTAGGCTATTACAGTTCAGCGTCCACCGGTTTTTGAACTGACGCTTTCTTTCAAATTTGAACCACTACAAGACCCCTTCGCTTCCAAAAAGCTGTCCCCAGCGACTTCATTCTTTCTTTCTCTCTGCCTCGGCATCGTCCCTGCAAGAGAAAGAAACACATGATTATTATGGTTATCAAGATTAGGCGGAATTTTCGTCGGTGCCTGTCGGTTTGGTCTGAACGGTTTCAGACGGTTGAAGTGCACTATCATTCTCTGGGGGTTGTCGTTGTCTTCTTGGATTTCGTAGGTGTTGTCCGTTACTCTGCGGTATACCACATATGGGCCTGTCCACTGTGCTGGGGCTTTATGACGACTCAAGTTGGCAGTCGGTGGTTGACGTAGCCACACCTTATCCCCTATCTCGAATGGTGTGCCCCACTGCTTCCGATCATAGTAGTGTTTCTGTCTCTCTTGTGCCCGTTGAAGTTCTTCGCGTGCATAGCTATGATATCTGGCTATGTCCCCTCGTAACCTGATCACCATTTCCGACGTAGTTAGCGGGTCATCCCATCGGGGCATAACCAAGGTATCACTGGGCAGTCGTAACTCGCGGCCGGTCCATAAAAGGTGTGGAGTCTTTCCCGTAGACATGTGTGTGCTTCCTCGGTAGGCCAACAAGCATCTCGGTAACATCATATCCCAGGCTGATTGTGATTCTCTCTCTAAGAATAGGCGTAGTAATGATTTTAAGGTTCGATTGGTACGTTCGACTAACCCATTGCCTTCAGGATGGTACGCTGTGGTTCTAGACTTCTTAATCCCGAATAGATGGCACAACTCTCTAACCAAGATACTTTCGAAGTTAGTTCCTTGATCCGAATGCAATTGCTCGGGTGCGCCCCAACGGGCAATCCAACAATCAAAGATAGTTTTAGCTACTGTAGAGGCATCAATACGCCGTAGGGGAACAGCTTCACACCATTTCGTAAAGCAATCAACCACGACCACGATATACTTGTTCCCCCGTGGGGTCTCCCGTAAAGGTCCAATGATATCTACGCCAATTATTTCGTTGGGGTAACCAGCCTTCATGTTTATAAGTGGCGCCCTGGGCTTCCTCTATTGGTTCTTTACTTTACCACATGTTGCACACCCCTGGACAAAATCTCGAACATCACGCCGTTGGCGGGGCCACCAGTAACGGTAGGTAACTGCTTGCAACATCTTATTAATCCCAGCGTGTCCCAAGTCGCAGTTTATATTCTCCAGAATTGCAGTTATGAACGACTGAGGAACAACAACTCTTCTCAAGTAGTTAGGGCCTGGTTGAACGCACATGATGCCATTCACGAGCACTAGCTGGTCCCATAACGCCCATAAACATCTGGTCTCCCAACTTCTCCCTTTCACATCAACTTCAACTGGCCTACCAGTCTGATTCAACAGGGCATGATATAGGAGTGCGGTTTCAGTGTCTGTAGCTTGAATATGGGCCCACTGTTCTCTACTTAAACCTGCCAGCGAAATAGCACAAATATCAATACTCTCGCAAGACGGGCAGCCTCCGTGCGGTCTGAAAGAGCGTCTAGATAACGCATCAGCATTGGCATGCCACTTGCCAGGACGGTAAACACATTCAAAGTCATGCTCCTGGAGGTATTCCTGCCATCTAGCTGTCTGTCCTTCAGGGTCCTTGAAGTTTTGCAACCACTGAAGGGCTTTGTGATCTGTCCGCAGGACAAACGGTTTGCCAAGGACATAAGGTCGATATTTACGAACGAAGGTAACGGCGGCTAACATTTCTTTGCGGGCGATGCAGCAGTTTTTCTCTGCACGACTCAATGTGCGGCTGCCATATTCGATAACATGTTCCTTGCCATCACTACCGACTTGGGATAATACGGCTCCGATGGATGTGTGGCTAGCGTCCGTATCTAAGATATACTTACCAGCCGTTGGTGATGTATCCGGGAATGCTAAAATGGGCGCCGAGCAAAATGAATCTTTCAGCTGCTGAAAAGCACGGTCACAATCCTCGGTCCAAACGAAGGGGATATTTTTTCTAGTCGAACTCGTTAGAGGGCTAGCGATTTCTGAGTAGTTTCTCACGAACTGGCGGTAATAAGAGGCCAACCCTAGAAAGCTGTGTAACTCATTCGCGGATTTAGGTATTGTCCACTCTTTGACTGCTGCAACCTTTTCGGGATCGCTATGAATGCCCTGTGCGCTGACAACGTGCCCCAAGAAAGTGACTTCTGTTCTGAATAAGCGGCATTTAGCGGGTTGCACTTTGAGTCCCACTCCCTTCAAACGTTTCAAGACAATCCGCAGCCTCTCGAAGTGTTCTTCGACGGTGTGACTGAACACGATGATATCGTCTAAATATACGAGGCATACTTGTGGGACTAGTCCTTTAAGTACCGTGTGCATCAATCGTTGAAACGTTGCTGGTGCATTACTTAACCCGAAAGGCATGGTCTGGAATTCATACAAACCGGTGGGTATAGTAAAAGCAGTCTTTTGCCGATCACGAGGATGAACTTCCGCCTGCCAATATCCAGACGCTAAATCAAGGGTGGAGAACCAGACGGCGCCTGATAATGCCTCTAATATCTCGTCTATTCTAGGCAATGGGTAAGCATCTTTGCGAGTCACTGCGTTTAATTTTCTGTAATCAACGCACAAGCACAGTGAGCCACTTTTCTTCTTAACTAACACTATAGGTGAAGCCCACGGTTAGTTTGATGGCGCAATTATTTTTTTCTGCAGCATCATGCTTTCCAGCTGTGGACGGAACTTAACTGGAACTCGACGAGGTGGTTGTCGTATTGGAGCGCAAGTACCAGTTTCAATATTGTGCTGAATAGCTGTGGTTCTCCCCAGGTCAGCTGGGGACCACGATACGACTTCCGAAAACTCTGAAATTAAGCGATGCACCGAATCTTGTGTTCTCGTGGGACCTGTGCTAACATACTTTCCATCAGGGCGGCATCAACTGCATTCACACTCAACTGTAAATAGGCATTACTACTGTCTGATCCAAACAGTAATGTAGAACCTAGCAGGGTGATCGTTTGGGACTCAATATCAATGGAAGCGTTGCAGCTGCGTAGGAGGTCAAAACCTAGTATCAAATCCCATGACAATCCATAAACTACTAAACACGGATGCCGCACACGATCACGGTTACCTTCCCACAATAGTGACAGCTCGCCAGCTACTTTCATGTGAGAGCCATTTGCCGCTTGGATGTTTAGGTGGGGGGTGGCAGTTTTAGCTATATTATTACAATGTTTGCTGGACATTAATGTGCAAGCTGCACCTGTGCCTACCAAGCCAACGGGGGTTCTGTCATGAAATTTAACTAAAACAGTGGGTAAACGCTGGGCTACATATGGCTCATTTGATACTTGCATAACATTAGGTAAAAACAAAGCAGACTCACCAACTTTTTCTGGGAAGCGAGAGTTCATCCAACCCGCCCTTGGACGTAGTTGGTTTAGGGGTTGTCTAGCTTTCAGGAAAGGTCGAGACCTCCACTCTATAGGTCGTTTCGCATGATGCTCACAAGGTGGCGTCGTTTCTTGATATGGTGGCGGAGTATAGGATCCTTCTGTTAATCGGCGATTCTTACGAAGCTTAATCAGAGCCTCCTTCTGTTTGGCAACCTGTAGTGCCTCCACGGGCGATGTAGGGTTAGTTTCAATGACCCTTTCTCTGACTTCGTCATGCAATAACCCTTCTGCGAACTGGTGGAGAATACGGGAGCTGATCTCGGCTGCTGTGTCTCCTTCGAAAGCCACGGGGGCCAACTCTTGAAGGCGCCAGAGGAATTCTTCTGTACTTTCGCCACTTTGCTGGACACATGCGTGGAACGCAGCCCGCTGCCCGAGAACATGGGTATGCGGCGCAAACGCTCGACGCATAGCTGTAAATAGTTCCTCCACGTCCATCGTCTTGTCAGTGTCGACGCCAGCTAGCTTGAGACGTTTTGATGCAGGTATCGATAATAAACAGCTGATAGCACTAACTCTTTGTTCTTCATCAAATTGTTGTATATAGCGACGACACTGTTCTTCCCACAATGTGAACGATTCCCCGGGAACAAACTTTTCCGGTGCAGGAAATTTAACGTTCGGTTTGTTGCTGGAGGACGATGTGAGTGTATTAGGCATCATCAATGCTATTCTGAACGCCGCGACCATTGCTTGGATCACATCTGGAGCAGGCGTGGAGGTAGACGTTGTTGGTGGCGTTGATGATCTCACCGGTGGTGCGCTGTTACAATGTTCTGGATCAAGGGCGTTCGCGTTGTCAGGAGATTCGAGGTCCTTAATTTCTCGCTTGAGTTTGCGCGTAATAGAACACAAACAATTACACAGGTCAAGCACGCAGAGTAGAGCGGAGAAGCAGAACACGACTTGAGAAAAAGCACTTTATAATTGACACTGAATTACACCAACAGAAGTCCGAAAATTATATACATGTAGGTACAAAGAGCTAGGCTATTACAGTTCAGCGTCCACCAGTTTTTGAACTGACGCCTTCTTTTAAATTTGAACCACTACAACGCATTGAAATGAATCAAGCGCTATATAACATTGAACTACGTTCGGGAATCTCATTGGATAATTCGACGTCGTTCGCTGATTGGTAGTTATTGGTGTCTAAAGTTTAACTTGGCCCTCAACAGTGTCATCATGTGGTGGCAACAGAAGTGAAATGTATTCGATGCAAACGAATATTGGACACAGCCATGTGGAATTGTTTAGGTGAAGATAAAGCCTATTGCAATGCATTTTCGCGCATTGTATGGGTTGTCGTGTTCATGCCAATAATAGAGACGCCACAATAGTCTGTTCTTGTGAAAATGGGAAATATTTTATTAGTCGTAAGCGTCTGTAGTCGAAGAAAGCGGTATGTCCTCATATTATGTTCGTATTAATGCATCAAATTGTTTTGATATCCCAGATGGATTATCAAGAATAAAGGCATGCACCAAGAGAAATTATGCATAGAAACTACTTCTGTTTTGGTTTGAGAGCTTCGGAGATTCGTTATTTGTGATTGCTTTGGATGTTCAGGTTGTAAATTGATTACAGGCAACGGTTAATGTTTTAGCATTTATTCTATGAGATACAGGCCTTTGATAGAGAATAAACCCACAGACACAAGTTAGATATCTGTTTTGAGGAGTGTAAGCTTTTTTCATTTTCATCCGTGATGAGCGAAATCCTTCATAACACACCGAAGAAATAATATTATGAATGAGGCACACGGCCAAACTTTGTGGTGATTACGTTCATTTTGATGAAGTTCATAGTTAAAATTGTTCAGCTGAAGATGTGATACCAGTGGAATTTACACTGTCACATGGAATGTCGAGAGCCCGTAACTACTTACTGCACCAAGTGACATCAGCTTATCTTGATGTCAGTGTGCATTGGGACAAGAAGAATACCACGCATTATTCTTCTGAAATGTAAGACCGCTTATAATTGGTGTTAATTTCCTGTCGAAAAGTAGCTTGCAGGTACATCCTACCACTAATTCACCTGTTACGTAAGTTACACCGGTCCTAATAATCACTCGCTTCCAGATCACTTAGGTATTCTGAGCTCCTCAAGGAATTATCTGTGTCTAGGATGGATATGGACGTTGCACTTCTGACTCATATTTTTCAACCATTTATTAGTGAACGCCTCATCTCGACAGACTTCGTTATTTTCAAGCGTTGTTTTGTAGGTATTTAGTTTGATTGGTTTGAATATTTCATCATGAGCTGACATCAGTTAGACAACCATTGGAAAACCAACCAGAGAGTATTGGACAGCTGTTTCGTCCTAGTTTTGGACTGGTCGCAGTACGCACCCACCGAACTTTGTTATGTCCATGCTAAAACGCCTGAGCATATACAGTTACTGCATGCTATTTATCGTCGACGGACCGTTAATCAAAATGGACACAACACTAAATTTCCTAGAAAATAAAATAGCAGTGCTACAGACTTTTTATAAGACGCCTAGTCAGAGGAAATAATCTGAGCAGATTGAAAGAAGTGTTATTCCAGTTTCCATAATCACCATATCTTGCATGTGATAGACATCTTTCAACATTCAGAATGACACCACGACATGAATTCATCATTTTCATAGTGCTTCACTTGGCAAGAGAAACAGTGTATGTGATAGTGAAGGCTACAGTAGAATGCTGCCATGACCACAGAATAAAACAGAGACTGTAGGTGAATATCAAGTGCTCAACTTCTATATCACCTGCTAATTGCAACGGATTCGACAATGTACTTCATTCATTTATTCGCAGAAGTCCAGTAACGTCAGTCAACATGTTCACAGCAATTCATCAGTTCCGAAATAATTATGGCAAACAAATCTGCACAGACAGTTACTGGTTGCTATTTTTCATTAAATATACCTCACATCTCGCTTACTACATCATCTCTATTCTGTGTCAGTGAAAATAAATCTGCTCTCAGGAAGAGATGAAAGCCTGAATTATTAGACTTGAGAAAGTGCTTGGTGGCATGATTCAGAGAGAGTGAAATGGTGCTGAGGCTGCTACAGACCCACTTACTCAGTTATTCGTCTCACGTAATCATCTTGTTTAATGATATTTTAACATTGATAAACATATGGTCGACATCACGCTTCAACCAAAGTAGTAATGCACTACTACTCCCCAAGTTCAATGATCTGTTCATTAAGTAGCTTCGTTTTTGGCTTCCAGTTAGCACTGACCTCGGGCGCACTGCAGAATGTTTCGGGCAGACTGCAGATAACTGTCCTTAGTTCTGCAATGTGCCAGAATTGACAACAGTAAAGAATAGACACCAACCTCAGACAACCTTGAAGTGTTAATCAGATTCTTCTGGGTGGAAAGTGGCACTTATTTTATGAAGAAGTGAACCTATGATATATATGTAATAAAATTGAATCATACAAAGTATACACCTCTAATGTGCTGCAAAAACTGACCCCAGTTTCTCATAGAAGTGGTTATAGGCACATCAAACCAATGAATTCTCTATTTATGAAGCCGTAGCAGATACATTACCAAGGGAGAGTTTCAATTCCGAGAAGAAAGTGTCTATGTACGACTTACCAACTCTTACAGACTTCCTCATATAAAGTGATTGCATCCGAATGTATAACTACCAATAGTCCGGCAATACTTTTTCACAGGCATTGTGGTGACTCCTGACTATAGCAGTCCAAAACGAAACTACCTCCATTTAGTCATCCCTATCAACCCAATTTCCACAGAGAAGTGAAAAACCGAATCTAGGAGACACTTGCAACGAGGATTATGACTAGCATCCATTTGTAATGCTGAGCTATCTGACTGGTCGAGTCAAGGTCACTTGACTTTGGTGTTTGTTGTTTAGTCCTGCCAGGAAATCATAACATGTGCAATAGATGCACTCATCCAGATGACTGTAAGTCAAGGTAATTTGAAATCTGTTGATATTTCTGACACTCTTCTTAAACCTACTCCTAACTCTAACCCTGAACTGTAAACCTTAATGTAAAAAGCCACAACCCTACTTAACGGCTTAGATTTGCAGAAGAAGGCACCTGGAGAATGAATGGAATACTGCATCTCCTTTCTCCAAGTCCAAAAATACAGGCCTGATTTGATTTGGAAAGACATTTCGTGGGATTCTCTCCGTCTGACTGGTTCTTAAAGGTGTAGTGTACGTTGAACCTTTGAACTTTTGTTTGAACACACTCACTCACTTTTGGCACTTCTCCCTGTTTTCGATCCGTGACTCTCCTCTACCTTTTGGGTTCGCTATCTCGTTGTGCTTTCATTCAGCGCACTCTCCGAGCCTACCAAAGTCAAGGCAGCAGATAAGTGGGTAAACTTCTACAATAGTGTCCCAAGGAATGCGAACGCATAAGTGACCTTGAGCCGACCAATCAGGAAAATGATAATTTTTGCATAAAATTTAAAGCATGTTTACAAAAAAGCATGAAAAAACATTAAACAGGGTATTTTTGTCTAATATGAGATGATGAGGGTTTCAATTTTTAAATTAAACCAATTACTATACATATATTCATCCAGATGACTGAAAATAACTTGCTTTTGAGATCCATTGATAGCTCTGATTCTTTTTTAGTCTTCCCCAGAAACTTTCGATTGAATTGGAATGAGTACCGGTTCTGGGGTCGACGAATTCATCCGAATGGTTGACTCGATGATGTATATATCCCAGTTGTGATAATGGGTTATATCCTGCCCATTCATCCGTGTGAATGGTAGTGCCTGGCAAGACGAGTCTCTGGATAATTGGGAGAAGAGTGTCAGCACTCCTATATGGAATAAGTTCAATAAGTCCTTTTCGAATTTGGGTGTAGTAAATCCCCAATACCCAAACGTTGTTTGCTCTAGCACGTCCCATTTCGTCGATATGAACCACAACGCCGACTCCTCCCAAAACTTGTGTAATACTGTTCATTTTTCATGACGCCAAATCTCGACAAAATTGGAACCATTGCACAGTAGACGTCAATGTATTATCTGTTTGAGCGGCAGTTGATCTCACGCCGGACTTCAAAATCCAGTAATGGCACAGCAACAGGATATTGGTCAGAGACAGTTTCGACTTTTCAAAGAAAGTACCTAGAAGACAATTAACCAGGTGTCACTTACCAGTACGCACACCTATTCACTTCCAACACTGTGTACACCTGCATGCGTATCCGTCAATGACCTGGGTATGCGACTGGAGGTTCATAGAAGCACCACAACTACATATCCGAGTACGTCCTATCAATCCATTATCTAAGCAGAACTGGAAAACGTGATCTAGATGTAATTTGCGTCTGAGCTGATGAACAGCGTTCATTTTCGCGCTAGAATAATGGTAAGTTTCCTCAACCAACGAATGGCAAGCGTTCAAGGTCATTTGAGCGTTCGCACTCCTGGAACTCTATTCTTGTACTTCGCCGATAAGTGTATAACCCCTTATTTTTATCAAGTTTCATATCTCATTTGTGTAAAAATATAACTCTGTTCCAGGAACACTTTCCATCTCGGGTTGTTTTACCTTGATTCAGTTCGTTAGCGCTTGCACGTTAGGCGGAGTACAGCTAAGGTCAGAAGGCAGTGGATAAGTTTTGTAAGGGCGGTTGTTTGGGTCTACACTAAGACAATCCTAGCCCTTACAAAGGTCAACTTGTGGTATACCTTGTGTTTGGCTACGACACTTCAACTTCGCCATCATTTTGTATAGATTAGTTCGTCATTACAATGGTTCCTAGCTGCCAGTGGACTCAAAATTGCCCGTTGCTGTAACAACATTTCTTTGTACGTTTAGCTGGACACATACTGCTGTTTTTAGCACCGGTACATAATTTTGCTAAAAACATTATTGCCCATGGACTAACTGACGTTTTACGAAACAATTTTACCACGTTATCCATAAAATAAGCAAAACATCCAAAAACAACCTTTACATTTCAATGGAAAACGAATTCACGAAAATATGTAAGCAGTGGACGAAGGAACCCATCGTAACCTAGAAACTGGCTATAGCGCCTTTCAGACTCAGATATATTGGTTGAGGATATAAGAATAGGAGCCAATGTTAATGCTTTTCCAGTAAATTTCTCTGCTTGTTCAAACCCTTCTTGAATGAATCAGTTGAGGTTGCAGACACCACTTCTTCTGGGAGTCGGTTCCAAGAGTTTATGACTCGGTGTGAGAACCAGTACTCCACAGCAATATGATTTCTTCTTGGCTTTTGAACTCCCATGCCATGTCCTCTAAGGTGTTCCGACCTGGTGGGAAGGTAAAGACAGAATAGGTCTGGTGCGTAGTCATTACTTAAAATTTTAAATATTGTAATTAAATCTCCTCTCTACCTACGGTATGACAGGGAGAAGAGATTTAAACTGTTTAGTCTTTCCTCATATGATAAATTAGTCATTCCGAGAACCATACGTGTTGCCTTCCTTTGGACCCTATCTAGAATGTGTGAGTCCCCTTTAAGACAAGGGCTGGCGGCCTGGATGCAGTTTTCCAGTCTTGACCTCACCGGAGATGTGTATAAGGAGGTGGACATATCTCTGGTGATTCTTGTAAAAGCTCTGCAAATTGCCCATAAGGATCTGAAACAACTTGCAGCCACCGTGCGACAGTGTGCTGTAGTTTTTAAATCGCGACTTACTATGACACCTAAATACAAATGAGTGTCAGCTGATGGGAGAGTTATTCCCCCTAGTTCGTAGGAGCTGGTGCTTGCTTGTCCGATGCGCATGGTTTCAGATTTTGCTACATTGATCGGGAGGATCGATTTTATGGACCGCTCTGACAATTTGTTGAGGTCCTTTTGCAACGTGGACGTATCACTGTTGCCCTTCATCTCTCTCCAAATTTTTAAGTCATCTGCGTGTAGGACCATAGGGGAATCGGTGAGCAGAGATAACTCATTGATATAGAAAATAAATAGGAGTGTTCCGATTACCGTACCTTGTGGCTCTCCACTACTCACTGTTGTCCAGGAGGAGAGTTTCGAGTTGATCCTAACTCTCTCCCTCTAATCTATGAGTAATTCCCTGAGCCAGTTTAGCAATCTGCTTTTGATACCAAGACTGTCCAATTTCATGAGTAGTCTTTTGTGATGTACTTAACCAAAGGCTTTGCTGAAGTCTATGAAGACGACGTAAGCCAGTCTTCTATTGTCCCTTGATTTTACCCAGCTTTCTCTTGCAGTGAGATTTGACAGGCATCAGAGGTTTCTTCGGAGGCCATGCTGTGCTCTGGATAACAATATGCTATTCTCCAGATATGCCATGATGCTTTTCTTGATGATTCTTTCCAGTGTCTTGATTAAAGATATGGTGAGACTGATAGGCCTGTAATTTGAAGGGCTTTGTCTTGATCCTCCTTTGTGGATGAGGGTTACTATGGCGTCTTTCCAGTCACGCGGTAACACTCCATTTATGAGAGATTGCTTGAAGACCGTGGTCAAAGGGCCGGCTATGTGAGCTGATAGCTCATTGAGAAGCCTTGGATGAAGATTATCAGGACCCATTGATTTCCCTGCATCTAGTTTCATTAGGCAGTTGAGCACGATGCCTTGGTCGATGTCAACGGAATCTATCCCGTATTTCTCTGATGCAGCCAGAGCTGATTCTATAGAGACTGATGACTCCTGAGTGAAGACTTGGGAGAAGTAGTTTGCCATTGCTTCTGCTTTTTCTTGATCTTCTTCGATTGTGTCATTGTCAATAGTCAGGTTTGGAATATCACTGGAGGCTTTATTTCTGAAGTTCATGTACAAGAAAATTTTCTTAGGTTGTGCCTTTGCATTTCGAGCCAGATGTGCTTCGAACTTCACAGCAATGAGGTCAATGTCTTGGCCTACGCATTTAAGTCTCCAGCGTAGAAGTTCGCACGACTCACTTTCGTGGGCGAATGCTTCGATGCTACGCACGGTTAAGCATTTCTTGAGGTAGATGACTACGCCACCTCCCTTGCGGTTTAGTCGGTCTACCCTATGCACTTCGAAGTTTGGCAGGTTAACTTCGTTGTCAGTGACACATGGTGTGAGCCGTATCTCTGTGGTGATAATTACATCCGGATTTCCGGAGTCTATCATATCACCCAGGCCAGTCCGTTTGTTCAACAGGCTGTGGGCGTTTGTGTAGCAAACTGTCAATTCAGTTTGGTGCTTCCCCGGCCTACCCACAGAGGTTTCGGGATCATTAAACTGCGAACTCGGACAACCCGAAAACCTTTAATCTTAAGGTTCTTTACGCCGTTTCGGCGTCGTTCGCTTAATTCTAGGGCCGCGGACTGTCTTTTGACACGGTCTGCTAGGCGTAACTCTGCGCGGACATATATGCCTGATCCTTTAGCAATATGAGAGTTGCTTAGAACATCATCCCTCTCTTCTTTCGAGTTTAGTGCGACTTTCAGGAGAAGTACAGACCGATTTACTGCAGGGTCAGGCTTTTAACCGATTCGGTATACACTGTGTATTGTAATACCTGATACTGTTTGTGGCAGTAGCTTGTCTAAAAGGGGCTAGACCAGGTTATGGTCATGCTTGAATCTGGCCTTGGGATCAAGGGCCAGTGACTCTTCCACTTTGTGGAGAATGGGCGACTTGTCATAGAGATCAGGTTTGCTTACCGTGGCTTTCTTGCTCTGCGGCGCAAGTTTAGCTGATATGTAATCCTTATCACGCTTTTTGCGAGAGAACACATTACGCCATTCATTGGCATCCTCCTCGCTAATCTTAGTCGATTCTATCTGCCTGCTATTCACCGGTGTGGATGAGGCTTGATCTAACAGTCCCTGGAGGGACTTGAGCTGCAGGTTTTTTTACCCCTGATACGCCTCTTCTTCGTGCAGTCTCGTTTACTGTCATTGGAGGTCTTATCCGGTATCGTGTGAGCAGCGTGGGTGTCTGGAATATAGTGGGTGCTCTTCTGTGCTGAAGGGCACTCACTAATTGACAGAGTCGCATCGAGGACATGTGCTGTTTTATCAGTGACGCTGGTCACGTCATTGTTGTCTGAGCAGTAGTCGATCTTCTCCTGTGGTGGAGGATGCTTGCAGTCCATGAGCTTTAGAGCCCCACTGAGAGCGGCAATGGTTTCTGTTATGCGAAATGTTCTAAAACAATGTGCAGGTGCTTTGTGTTCTCCACTAACCAACATCCTAAATGCTTCTTTCTCCAAAAATGTCGCACCTAATGCATGGAAAGACATTAAAATTGTCCCTGTCCCTAAACCTGGAAACGGCAAGAACGTAAAGTTCAGACCCATTGCCATCACTTCCCCGTTTCTAAAGCGTATGGAAAAACTAGTACTTCTTAAACTTGAACCCTCCCTTGAAAACTTCGAAGACCCCAAACAATTTGCCTATAGAGAGGGTAGGAGTACATTAGACGCTGCAGCCGTCTCACACAATAACATCGTCTCATCAATAGATAAAGGTGCCAAATACGTCCGCTGCACGTTTCTCGACTTCATTTCCACTTTCGACTCTGTACCTAGATGTCTCTTGCTAAATAAGCTCTCTTCCACAAAAACTGAGTCCTGGGTGACTAACTGGTTGCATTCCTACTTCTCTAACAGAAAGCAGTACACCGTATATAAAGGTAAATCATCCTCTGCTGTACTCACTGAAGCCGGTGTCCCCCAAGGTGCTGTACTATCCCCACTTCTCTTTTCTTTCTTTCTACATGACTTACCATCTTCAAATGACATTAATTCTGTCAAATATGCTGACGACCTGTCAGTATCTTTGCCTGTCAAATGTCAAAGTGACTGCTCTAAACTTAATGACTTTCTGTCAGAAATCAGCCAGTGGTCCAAGGAAAATGGTCTTACCCTAAACCCCTCCAAATGCCAAACAGTCAATTTCACCTTTAGGTATAAATCCGACCTAAACAAACTGTTTGGCTCTCACGAGGTATGCAACATAGACGGCACTGAAATAGAAACTAAATCGGAAATTAAATACCTAGGTGTCATTCTGTCTGCTGATCTCTCCTGGTCGTCTCATATCTTAGCAGTTTCTAAGAAAATATTCCGTCTTACCTTCTACATCAAGAAGTTAAAACATTCTGGTATTACCCAACCCTTACTCCTACAATTCGTTAATTCTCGCATCCTGCCTATTATTCTCTATTGTTCCCCCTTAGTTTTTCCCGGGCTACTGAAGAAAGACTATAACATCATATTACGCAGGATGTTAAATGTTGTCAGCAGGGTAAGCAACGTGCCACTTAACCAGCTTGTTAATATTCTGGTTGACAGGCACATGGACTCATGTGAAAAATGGGCCAAGTCCATTTTATCTAACTCAAACCACCCTCTTCACTCACAACTCTCCCCTTGCATCTCATCAGGTAAAACCAGAAGCCTATATAGAAAACTATGTGCTCCCACCAGCAAGTACAAAAACTCAACCATACCCTACTTAGCTCGTGTTCTGTGTGATAAAGAAAGCATTAGGCGTGACACCTATAATTCATTAAATAGTCATTAGTACAACTGGATCTCGTCTTTCCAACTCACATCATCAATAGGTACGACATTTTCTTTCTTTCTTTTCCTTTTCTCTCTTCTTTTTCTGCGTTATGTGCTGCTTTGTTTCTTTCTCTCGCTTACGCCAGTAAATATCACAGCTCCCACTTTCCTAACACCTTCAAACACTGTTCAGCTTTACCTTTGCTACCGACATGCCAATGTGTTGTTGTAATAATGAACTGAGATTTCCTTAATCTATGTAGAATTCTATTTATTGATAATGTACTAACTGGATGCAATACTGTGGTAAAAAATGCTGAGAATTCCATTCTGCATCACATGTACTGTTTTGGAATAAAGCAAATTATTATTAAATTTAGTCGTACTACAGCAGTCATTGCACAACCAGTTTGCCAGAGGTTTGCGGCAGCGTTTGTATGCTGCAGAAGTTAGGTTTGTGCACATGCTGTGAAACCATCTCTTGGCGTTATCACACTGGATTCCCTCATCCACTGGAAATTGGCACGTAACCGTTCCACAGCGGTTTCTTTTCATCGGCATGCTTTTTAGAGCGAAATGGGGAAAAACAACTGATATATGGCTTTATATGTATATAACCTTTATAAATCAGTGAAAAAGCCAGTGAGTGCACAAAAACAGATATATATAACTATCAGGTTATAAAACACTACTACCTATAATTTAAATAGACTCAAGTCTGAAAAGTAAACTAACTTTGATCAGAATAAACTGATTTAATGTTAATCTGTAGACTTTTAAAGCGTATAACACAACAAAAGCCAAAAGTAAATAGGGGCGTGTAAAATTCGCTCCCTTTCCATGTAAGCACATAATATAAATATCCAAATTAGATTAAGAAGCGTATGTTTATAGTTGGTATACGGGTACTACAAACCCAACTGAATATTTCAGGTCACCGGACGTTCATTCGACATCAAGAAAATTTTAACACTCACTTAAAAGTCTTACGAAACAATTTTACCACGTTTTGAATAAAATAAGCAAAAAAACCTCCACATTTCGATGGAAAACGAATTCACGAAAACATATAAGCAGTGGACGCAGGAACCCATCATGACCTTGAAACTGACTATAGCGTCTTTCATTTTATTTCTAAAACAGTACTTGTAATACCGAATGGAATTCTCAGCATTTGTCACAATATTGCATCTGATTCACTCAAAATATCAATAAAATTAACCACAGAAATTTGTCCACATTTACGGTTTAAGGTCAAAAACATTCGAAGTACAAAATGAGCAATAAAAAATATAGTTTTAATAATAACAGTGGGTCTTTTTCAAGCAGGATTGTCGATTCAGTTTGGAAGTTTTAGCATGTCATCGGTTATTGAATCTAATGTTCTGTTCGTATAGCACGGTGAGGAGAAAGACAAAATTAACAGTTATTACACAGATTAACGACACTTACAATTTTTTAAAAATAAACAAATTAAAACAGGAAAATGAGAGGATTACAAATATGAGAAGAACAATAACAGTAAAGCTTGGTGAAATACGGATGAAGAAAATGGTTTATTTACTAGTACAAAGAAGGTTAGTTAGTTCACCCCTGACGCTATTTTCACCACATAAAATACGTGACAAATATGGTAAAGGGGAATTTGTATACTTAGACGTACGTGGATACTTACCGATAGTATTGGGAATTCGTATCTCGCGCCTTGTGATAAGTGCAATAAATCTCCACGATAATTTCAGAGCATTGAACATCCGTTTTACTTTCTGATCCTGACTCTAATATCACCTTCTATTCCGCCACCTGTAGTTGAGAGAATGCTGCCCACGTGGGTTATTGACTGAAGTGAGCTGGCTCAGACTCCTTCTGTTGAACGTGACTGAGGCTTGTTGTTGTTGTCTGGCCATTTTCGGCATGTTTGTTCTCTCCATGTTCATATGAAGCCGTGTCTCCTCCATCTGTCCTCTTCGACAACTTATTAGCATAAGCCTGCAGATCTTCGAGTTTGTGTGACATTAGACAGGAATTGCTGCAAAGCCCAGGTCTTCTAGAGTCTTCTTGTCGTCCCCAGGTATTCACGTCTACTTGCTCCATACAGTTAGCCGCATGATCTAGTCTAATGCAGTCACGAAGATTACCGGTGGTAGCAGGTATCCTTGCTTTACAACAGTCTTCAGTTCAAAGGCTTCGCTGAGATTTTCGCTGTGGATAAACTGACATGTGACAGTGGCATATAACTGTGAAATGTTTTCCTCAATGTAGCTGATTTAGAGGTCAAACAGGCACTCAATTCTCTGTTCGATTATGACGCATAGAATCGCAGTTTGATGAGGACATGACCTGCTTTTGTTGAATCCGGTCTCTTCTTGGCAAAGTTTTGCATCCGAAGCATCTTCTGTCTCCTCCAAGATAACGTGACCTAATGGTATGCCCCTCCACTTTCTTGAGACTGAAATGAAATCTATCCGGTTTTCGACATGTCTGCTGGGCGTAACCAACGCTTTAATTTCTGTGTTCTGTTGCTTATATACGTTGCTTCCAATCACCAAGTTTGCGAATGGATCTCCCTTCCCACTCATTTTGTCAAGAGCCTCCCGATTCATTATAAGTTCTCTTCCAATGTTGTTTGCCATAGGTTTAGCATTCAAATTACCAATTAGGATTTTGATGTGACCACCTAACTTGGGTCTTTTCCGCTGATGTTTTGAGTTATCTTTAGAAGTCCACTTCTTCTTTTCTTGTTATATGTTGTTTGTAGAAGCTCAGTATTGAATAATTGTAACTATCCTTCTCGAAGGAGGTTGGTTCCCATCGCACAAGAGCTTTGTCCGCTGTTGGTGACACCATGTTAGGCACTCCCAATGTGTCCACAAATATGTGACCGCAGTTACTAATGACTCCCAAGACGACAATTTAGATGGTCCACACTCATTCCACCTGCTGTCACAGACTGCTAGCACTTCACTGCCATATCTTCTCATATCTTATGCATTCTGAACAGCTTCGCTAGGTCCCCACATCTTGCGGTCATCCCATTTCTCCGTGCTTACCCTTGTTCTTGTAGGAGGAAGACATATTGGCTGACTGGTCCCCTGAAGTCTTTCACCAGCCTGCATCATTCCGTCCCTCGGGTTCCAGGGAAGAACAAGTTTCCCTCTTGTATTTTTGCGTTTCTTGAAGTTTCTATATCGGTTCGACCGATTTTCCGGAGTGAAGCCACTAGCTTTACACCGAGCCTCTCCCCTTTTTCCTGTCTAAGAACCGGCCAGAAAATTTATAAACTAGTAAATCAGGCGAGGTTTGGACTTCTTACAATTCTTCTTTAAAAAATTGAAGTGTAGGTCGATGACTCAGTCAAGTCGTGAGGACAAAGGCTAAATATTGCTTCATTAACTGAGGTTACATGCCGTATATAGAAATTTACATGCTTTTTCTTCCAGGAATATAGAAGATCTTAAATATACACCACTGCTAGTCTTCACACACATCATTCTCTATGCCATTTAAGAACTGTTTGAAAAAGAGGACTAACTTTCAATAAACTCCTTATGGTTTTTGATCATTAGGGTGAATTCACTCACTTCATACACCTATGCCTTCATGGCTCATTATTACTGGATAATCCAGTATTTTCACAAACGAACTAAAACTGTAGGTCGGATTTTGGTCTAAAATCAGGATGAACAGCATTATGGTGACACACTTCAACAACCACAGCCTTAGGTATATAGCCGGAGTATCTTCACTTTGGCGTCCTCAAACACTTTCTCCTGCTAACCTCCCGAAATTGGCATGAAGTGAAAGAGTGGTGAAAGACTCAGCTGTAGACGAAAAGATACTTAGTAGCAAGAAATTCGAGGTAAATAATCTTTTACGTTCTTAATTTTTGGCACATATGGCTATCTTTGTTAATTTCCGTAGCTTACAAATCCAGTGGAAGTATCGCAGTATCCTTGTCATCTCTAGACTATGTAAAAAGTAGCCGCAAACAATCTTCAGCGTCATATCAGTTCTGTCGTCATTGTTTATTTTTACAGGACTCTTCCGGGTGAGGCGAAATTCTCGACGTATTTCAGTTAGTCTTTCCTTTCTACTGTATCTTTAAGGTAACGTAGGAGTAAGTGGGTAATCAGTTCGTCAGTGGTCATTCTCAGGGTAAGTTCCACCTCACTAAGGCAGTGTTGAGTCGCTTGTTGGCCAAACGTTCTGAAGCTTTCCCACTTCCACATGCCTCTAGATTTGTCTTTTTCTTTAACAATAACGCCAGTGTGCTGCACACTGACTGATACATGGTTGATTTGGTTTTATCACTTAATATATACAATCAAACTTTATTTTCGTTTTCTTGGAAACTCAACAAATATAACTGAAACTGAATAGGTAGAACAACGTGCAGTAGATGTTAATCAAGCATATACCTATTCAAACACAGGTTGGGTTTTTCACTAATCCACAACAACTACGGTCTGTTTCTACTTTCCAGCTATACCGCCTCACTGGCTCAGATATGTGAAAAGGCTTCTATACATAGTTTGTGGCAGTGCTACCTACGTAAATGGTTTGACACTTACTACCATAAACCAGATGTTTGGGAATACATCGATGTTTCATTTGATACATGGTATTTGGTTTCAGAGAACGTCTGATATTGTGCAACAATGGAAAACCCGTCTCTTCTTTGCGTCTCAGTGATTTTTAGCCTACATAATATGGCTGAGACGGAGATCAATTGGAAATTTGCGAAAATGACGTTTGAAATTAGCGTGGAACCAATTGGTCCCCGCATTTATTCACTGTCTTACTGTTCGGTTTCTTTAAATACCATTCCGACAAAACGCTTTCACTATACCCTAAAAAATGAGAGGAAAGGACATTTGCAGAGTCGAAACAGTCTCGAGTTTTCTAAGCCTTACACAGGTATGCACAAAATATAAGTTGAGAGGTTCACGGTATCGACGTTCGCGAATTGTACGGAGTATACTGATGCAAGATCTTATACCAACAACTTCTATAGTATTCGTTTCTCGTGTACCAAAGACAAAGCAGAAGGCAAGATTGATCATCCAAAGTACGTGATATATTTCGGGACCAAATAGTAAACCATGTTGAGTGCTTAGCTAGCTAGTGATCGTGCAGGAACGTGACACGACGGAGTATGAAATGGCAAGGATGCTTGACCGAAAGCCTTCAGCTAAAAGAGTCGACTTAAACAGTGAGGGTCAGCATCCGATGTTCAGTGATGATTGCTGTGGTCAATAATTTTGGGGAATTATTTACCGTTACATAAGTATCCAGTCAATTTCACTTTGCCCATTGAACTTGGAAGGACTACACGGGTTGTGGAAACGGTCCTAATAATCTCCAGACAGTTACTTAACTACCAATGTGAAGTTTATTTATATGATTTACAGACTTTGCTTTTTCAAGCCATTCTGTCAGACTGAAATCACGTTGTGTCATTTCGTGGTCGAAGTGACTCCCACAAATAGTAGATAATTCTCTAGGACGCTGGTCTGTGAATAAAACATATCTGTAGGCATGTTCACGTGAAATATATTACTTCGTCTACTATGTTTCATTTCTTCAGGGCGGTTTGTTTTTCTTACAGTCTAATCGGACTCTCGTGGTTTCTCAGAACTTCACATCAACATAAAGCAGAAATACTGGATTGTATGAAATGTTCAGAAAGTCGTTGACAAAGCTTAACTGTATGTATAGCAAAAAAGAAAATGATCGGACATAATGGTGAATTTCGCTTTTTATAAACACTCAGTCTTACTTCAAAATATTCCTACAACATTCAATTCGTAGATTGTTCCTGTATACCCTAGAGACTGTTTTTGGCTTAAGCGCTATTTTCATTTTCTAGGTCATTGGGGTATGAGTGTTGGTATACCAAAACTTTCAGAAACTCCTAAAGTTAATGATTTATGTGACTTTTGTCCCACGCTTAATCTATATCTAAAGCCTATTGCACGGGTTTCTATAACTGTGCAGATCCCTTTGCTTCACGATACATCCGGTCAGTTAAAATCTTTTACGACATGGGAAATCATCGAGAAAATTCGACAACTTTGCCCTGGAATACTCTCTCCCTCTACTGTTATGAAAGTAGTTCACACTACTTTAGAATTCGTCAGATTTTCAGTTGATCTGGAATGCAAATCAGACGTCAGGCGAGTTGTGACAAGTTTGGAAAGTCAGGTAACTCTTAACGTTAGCACAGTTTCAAATATACTATGCAAATTTAGACCATTGACATAAAAGCCTTATGCGTTATGCCTTTTACCACCAAAATTTTGTAGGATTGATATGACACTTCAATTGTTTGTTTTATTTATTTGACAAAGTTCTTATTATCACCGATGATATTCTTAATTGGGTGGGCTGACTGGATTATGCATCACACTGTGGGGAGCGAAGGGTCAGGAATACCCTGGACGACCGATAAGAAGTCTTTAGATGATCTGGATTTCTCAGACAATATATATCATATGTCACACACGTACACAAACTCTAAGACTTACAGGCGAAAAGCGACAAGCTAGCAGGCAGCGAAGACAGGATTCCAGGTGAACATAGAGCAGACGGAGGTCGGTCGGTCGGTTTTCGACATAGAAATTTGCACATATGTGAGGCAGTTCAAGTCGCCACACTCCATGTAGCACACAAAACAAGAGAAGAAAGTAGGAGAAATGCATAATGTAGTCAGTAAACAGAGGTGTGAGACAAAGGTATAGTAATAACGGAGAACAAAACAGCTTCATTGGAAATCATAAGTCTCAAGGAGTGGATGCATCTGCGCCAGCCATTGAGAACGATTTTGAGCCATATCACCAATTGTTTCCAGCCATTGGTTTTACCGTCCCGAGGACCCCAACCAGACAGCAGTTTACACCTTCCTACGTGGCTTAAACTAACTGTTGTAGATCTCAGTGACCGATAAGCTATGTTTTGGTTTGACCACCGCTAGCTCTCTTCCAGCCTGGCCCTATACCAGCTAACATTGCCCGTCAGTCGAGGAAGGCGATGACGTAACACATGTCCTAACCATCTCAGTCGATGTAATTTCACAGTCTCATCGATTGATTTCCCCGCCTTACCTAGCAGTCGACGCCTAACCTCAATATTGCTCACCTTATTATACCACTTCACGCGGGAGATAGGATGCAGACACCTATGATCAAAGACAGCTAGTCTTTTCATGTCTTCCACTCTCAATGGCCAGGTCTCACAGCCATAAAGGAAGACGGGGCGGACTGTTGAGCAGTACACACGCCCTTTGGTCGATAGTCGTCTACGCCAGAGATGGCGTAAACTGGCTTATGCGAAACTAGCCCTCTGTATTCGTGCTGAGATTTCGTCGGAGATCAACCCGTTGGGGCTGATGGTACTTCCCAGACGGAGGTGATAAAGATAATCAACCAGTAGCAACAACAACTATCACCAATCAATACCAACGGGAGATATTTGAAAGACGTCGCTTCCTTCATTTATATGGGAAGCATGGTTTCAACCACAGGCCGGTGGAACGGATGACGATGTCAAAGCAGGCCAGATTGGGAGAGGCAAGATACGCATTCATCAACCTGAAACCAGTTTGGAAATCTTCTGCGCTCCGCCTCAGCATAAGGAACAAGATTCGCATTCACCAATGTGAAGTCAGTCCTTGTATACGGGTCAGAAACTTGGCCAAAGTGTCACAAAAAGGATTTTCAACAGATTGCAAACTTTTATCAACAGCTGCCACCTTTGCTGGTTCCATACCGAAGATCAAATGGCCAACCCGAAGGAACTAGCAACAGGAAACTCTGGGAACAAACTAACCAAGAGCCGATTGCTCAACAAATACATAGGAGAAAATTGAAATGGATCGGGCATGTATTGAGGAAACAGTTGAATGACATCGCGCGCAATGCAGGCCATGGCTCGAGTGAAATATAAATGGGAAGTGACGAGTGGGTCATCAGTGTGAGGGTGACATGTCGGAAATCGGATGAGGAAGAGATGAGAGAGTTTGGGCAATCGTGGACCCAGCTGAAGAGGATGGTAGAAGATAGGACAAAGTGGAGATGTATTGTTGAAGCCCTGTGTTCCACTCGGGACCCGAGGGAAAAATACCAATAGTATAATATTTTCACAAGTCTTAAAAAAGCGTGTCTACATCAGGGCGAAGTCGTAACATTCAGCCCTTTTCAGGTACAATTCACACTCATATAGGCTATAGACTGAACCCATTTAAAACTATCCCATTCAGAATTGGAACTGCCATTTGAAAGATTTCGAGAGAAACTTCAGTTATTTTTGTTATTATTAATTATGCATTTATTTTAAATACAAGAAGATGCACCACACAATAATAAAATATAGAATAAAAGTAAAAATATAGGTGGAGAACGGGTAAAACACTTCACTTGGAAGAAAAACAGTCATATTTAGGAAGTTCGAACAGCATTCGTCAATTATCTTCGGGAAGGGAAGTAAAGGAAATCGCAGCACTTTCGCCATTGATTACGATTCATGGCCATATCCGATAACGTTTTGAGCTGTCTCTTGGACTCCAACCAGGGAATCGTGACGCATCAACCGATGCTAATCTTACACAAATATCCTCCTTCCCACGACGCCACTTCATGGGTGTGGGTTAAAATGTTGCATTTTCCGAAAAGTCCACATACGTCTCCGCAAAATTTGTATTGCTTTGTAACCACTATGTCTTAATTTCATGTGTTCTCTCAAAGGGTTATCGATTCATTACTTATGTTGACACTTAAAAATATAAATCTCTTTTATTATAACTCACAGCGCACTTAAACGTTTTTTTTTAACTGTTTTGTGGAGTTGCTGTGTCTAAGGATATTACGTGGTTTTTCAGATGTAAGAGTGAAGGCAAACTATATCAACCAGCCCGGTACATGACTTTTGATTGTCATTTGGAGTTACTTGTGGTATCACAGATTTTAGATTTATTGGTTGAGGAGAGAAGGCTTGGAGCCAATGTTAATGCTTTTCCAGTAAATTTCTCTGCTTGTTCAAACCCTTCTTGAATGAATCAGTTGAGGTTGCAGACACCACTTCTTCTGGGAGTCGGTTCCAAGAGTTTATGACTCGGTGTGAGAACCAGTACTCCACAGCAATATGATTTCTTCTTGGCTTTTGAACTCCCATGCCATGTCCTCTAAGGTGTTCCGACCTGGTGGGAAGGTAAAGACAGAATAGGTCTGGTGCGTAGTCATTACTTAAAATTTTAAATATTGTAATTAAATCTCCTCTCTACCTACGGTATGACAGGGAGAAGAGATTTAAACTGTTTAGTCTTTCCTCATATGATAAATTAGTCATTCCGAGAACCATACGTGTTGCCTTCCTTTGGACCCTATCTAGAATGTGTGAGTCCCCTTTAAGACAAGGGCTGGCGGCCTGGATGCAGTTTTCCAGTCTTGACCTCACCGGAGATGTGTATAAGGAGGTGGACATATCTCTGGTGATTCTTGTAAAAGCTCTGCAAATTGCCCGTAAGGATCTGAAACAACTTGCAGCCACCGTGCGACAGTGTGCTGTAGTTTTTAAATCGCGACTTACTATGACACCTAAATACAAATGAGTGTGAGCTGATGGGAGTGTTATTCCCTCTAGTTCGTAGGAGCTGATGCTTGCTTGTCCGATGCTCATGGTTGCAGATTTGGCTACATTGATCGGGAGCATCCATTCTCTGGACCGCTCTGATAATTTGTTGAGGTCCTCTTGCAACGTGGACGTATCACTGCTGCCCTTCATCTCTCTCCAAATTTTTAAGTCATCTGCGTATAGGACCATAGGGAAGTCAGTGAGCAGAGATAACTGATTGGTATAGAAAATAAATAGGAGAGGTCCGAGTACCGTGCCTTGTGGCACTCCACTGCGCACTGTTGTCCAGGAGGAGAGTTTCGAGTTGATCCCAACCCTCTGCCTCTTATTTATGACGAGTATCGGGAAGATCGAGTGTTTGATTCATGTGTGAATAATGAATTAACTGGAGTTACCAAAACGCGTATGCGGCGAAACTTGTTAGGACAACTAGTCTTTTTGAAGGAATGGGATTGTGGGGTAGATTAAAGAACAAAATCGTATATAATAAGTGGATCTCAAAGCACCATGATCTATAGTCATTTTTGAAAACATTTTTGGCACTTTTATTACTGCTTGATGCTGGTTAATATATGTGTAAAACTTAGGCACTGTGGTAGTAAGTAATTCCATATTAGCTTGTTTATTAGATATATCACACAGTGAAACAGTATTATTATTTGCTGGATGACGCAGTTTCGAACAAAATTTACTCTTCATAATCATATCGTCAATTGTAATCACACGACTTTGAAACTTGAGTTTTATAGTTTTCTTTGTCTTCTCCTATTTGTCGTCGTTGCGGTAGTAGAATTTTCCAGATATCCAGCTGGACGGGTGTTTAATCATTCCTATTACATGTATTCGCAGTTGATTCGATAAACAAAGCTTCTGTTATCAATCTCTCCCTCTCCCATGCCACATTAGATTTTAAAACTGTCATCCTATCCACCCTATTGTATGGTTGTGTGTTACTGCATGTAGTGCTATAGCTGAATTATTCTCTAGATTTCTTATCCTATTTGGACCAATTGATCTAGATCTCGCTAGGTTTTTGTGCTCCACTTGTCTGACTGACCCTATTCTACTACTTTGACCTATGCATTTGACCTGACATTCATTGCAGGTAGGGTATTAGATAAACTGAATTGTTTTGTTTTAAAGGCTCCACAGGATTCTTTAACCGACAAAGCTTGTTTCTAATTGAGTTTGAATGTCACTTTTATTCCTGCATTGTTAAGAATTCTGCATAAGGTTTCCGAAGTTCTTTCTTTGTATAGAAGTACTACTGATGATCTATGTTCCCTATTGTTGGCGTTATCATTATCCTGTGCATGTTTGACATGCATGTCGTTATTAATATTATTATTATTATTGTTATCACTATCACTAGTATTATTATTAATTTTAGTTTTACATTTTCCTACATAATTCCTGATTAATTTATCAGGTTAATTGTTAAGCTTCTCTTATTTGTCTCACTTCCTGTCCTAGATTTTCGTTGGTACTATTTGGTTTTTGTGTCCTATTACTCAAACATTTCACCAATCCTATTATTATTGACACAGATAAGATGTGATGATCCGAAATCCAAATATCGGTTTGAATGTGTGGGTTTCCTGTAAATACTAGTGTTTTAACTTCACACTTTCTTTCCTTTTTATGTTACAATCTAACATTGGAAGCTCCCCTTCCTGACTTTCCAATTCATAAGTGAATTGAATTGCCTCCACGTTTGAGTTAATGTCTTCGAAGAATTTATTTATGTCCTGCTTTCTAAGTAAGGTGAATGTGTCATCCACATACCTCCACTATACTTTTGGGGTGGTCTGAACTTCTCAGTCGCTAAGTATTGTCACCTATCTATGAATATATCTGCTACAATCGGGGATATTGGTGACCCCATGACAACTCCCTTAGTTTTTTTTGTACATTTTCCCTTGAGATTTAAATGCTGTGGAAGTCAGGCATAGTTGCACTCCAAGCATTATGTCCTCCAGTAGCACTTTCTACTACCCCAACGACGACAAATAGGAGAGAACAAAGAACACTATAAAACTCAAGTTTCGAAGTCGTGTGATTATAATTGACGATATGATTATGAAGAGTAAATTTTATTCGAAACTTTGTCATCCAGTACATAATAATACTGTTTCACTGTGTGATATATCTAATAAACAAGCTAATATGGAATTACTTGATGTTGGATATTTGATTAAGGTCAGTAGTAAAGTCGATTGTGGGTAACTACTACGGTTTAACTTTGTCGTTGTCAGTAGAATAAGATTTGAATATGTTATTCTATTATTCGACGAACTGAAATCATACTGCAAATTAATAGTACGCTTTTCTAGTCTAATAGATACCTTTTACTGGTAAAAATATATGACTAATATCATCTGCTATTGTATGAACTCCATCCGACTGGGTTTTTATTACCAAGGCAGAAATAAACAGTACTCTGCTAAAATTACCTTAATTTCTAACATATTAATGGATTAGTATTTTTAATATATTTATGCGTTGAAGTTTGTGTAGCAATTTGGTTAAGTTTTCGGGGTGGAGTTGCTAGCAGCAGGCCTCAACCCTCCCTCTTTATCCGGGCTTGGGACCGGCGAGAAAACTAGCGAGCTAGTAATCTAGGCGAGGTTAAAAAATATGGAACGCTTCACGATTTTGCGTGTCACCCTTGCGCAGGGTCGAAGAAGCAGCCAGAGAAGACAGGACTCCAGGTGAACATAGACAAGACGGAGGCTATGAAAATAACCAACCAACAACAACAACAGCAGCAACATCCAGCGCCAATCACCATCAACGGGAGGGATTTGAAAGAGGTTACTTCATTCACTTATCTAGGGAACATTGTCTCAACTACAGGAGGAACGGACAAGGATGTCAAATCGAGAATCGGGAAGGCGAGAAACACATTTATCAACCTGAAACCAATCTGGAAGTCTTCGTCACTCAGCATCAACAACAAAATACGGATTTTCAATACAAACGTCAAGTCAGTTCTTCTATACGGATCAGAAACCTAGCCAGTGTGTCACAAAGAATATTTCCCACAGCCTGTTGCAGACCTTTATCAACAACTAACTGTCTTCGTTCTAGACTAAAGATCAGATGGCCGGAAAGAATCACCAACAAGAAACTATGGGAACAAACAAAACAAGAACCAATCGCCCAACAAATATGCAGGAGAAAGTGGAGATGGATTGGACACTCGCTGAGGAGGCCACTGAGTGACATCGCGCGTCAGGCCAGTGCTCGAGTGGAAGCCGAAAGGGAAGCGGTGAGTGGGACGTCCAAGGGTAACATGAAGGAGATCGTGTGAAGAGGAGTTGAAGCAATATGGACTAACATGGATGCAGGTGAAAAGTACAGCATAAGACAGAAGCAAGTGGAGACGTGCGGTTGAAGCCCTATGTTCCACTAAGAACCCAAGGGAACAATAATAATAATGGATTAGTAGTTTAATCTTTACATTTAAGAAAGTCAGGATGAAATTCTCCTTTCTGATTCAAAAAAGATAATTTGGGATTTAAATAGGTAATGGTTCAAATGTTACTTTTTTCCTAGTTTTCCAAGCTAATATAAAATTTCATAATTTTTTCGGCATGTGCGCATGTTCATTTATTAATTCATCAACCCAAAAAGTATACTCACTTTTTCATAAATCTCGATTATAATGAGTACATATTTTTTTGTTTCAGTTCATCAAGTTAAGCGGGTTCCCCCAGAATCTTCGTGTTCGTGCAAGCGAAGCTCCATATGACTGTCCAAGACGTCATGATTGGGAGGCATTTTTCCGTGATGCTCAAAATATGGATGAAACAAAATCTGGTGAGAGACCTGATACTCTTGTACTCACTGGTCTTCCTGTCAGATGGTTTTCCAGTGCGTCACATAATAGACCACGCTTTAGTGCTAACAGTGATGATACTATTAATAGTTATTTATCCCTTCTCGTGGATGAAGAGAAGCCCAATCCTTCGATTCTTAAAGAAGCATTCGAAGTAAGTACTATATTCTAACTGGTGTGTTTTCCTTGACATTATATATATACATATGTACGAAACTATCACCCACTAGTTTGTTGTGTACTCAAATCTGGTTCCAATGCTTGGTAACAAGACAAACAGCACTTGTTAAAGTGAAACTACAATAGTCGAGTTTTTTTTTACCATAGGTATTTGCGTTCTGTCTCCTGTGTTAAGCGGAATAATATGGTGATCAATATCAGGGTTATGCGTAGAATGCCACTTTAAGAAGGGAAGTTAATCAATGAAGTTGTAAATCTACTCCAATCATAAGATGGCTTGGACGCGTGTTGCTCATGACATGTCATTGACAAGCAATATTATCAAACATAGGATTAAGTTGGAAGAAAGTCTTGGATTGTTGGTTCGAATCAGTCACATAGTGAAGTGTAAACTGCCTAGTTAAGGTCGTTGAGATGATAAGAACACCAATAACTAGATACCATTAGTGATATGGCTCGAAATTGTTCTCAGTGGTGTAGATGATGCATTCACCCTTTGTAATTCCCCATATCCATTAAACCATTATGCTTTTCGTTGTCACTATTCTTTCTCCCTTACATTTCTGTTCATTAGGGATTATTTGAATTTATATATTCTCTCTTTTCTCTACCTGTTTGTGTGTTAAATGGAGAGTATAGCAAGTTGAACTAGTGCACTTCTATTCAAAGTTCTATGTTGAAATTCATTCAGTCCGACAATAGTCGAGTCATTACACTCTAAGTCAATGAACTTCTGACCATTATTTCATGTTTTTAATTTCCCATTTATAGTCATTTAGATGATCAGATAATTAATTTTTTACTCAGTCCATTACGTTCCCAGTGGAACATAGGGCGCCTTCAAGCCAGAGGCATAAAGTTTTGGTAGCAGTGGTGTTTATTTATTTTTACGGGATAGGATTACTAGCCTCATGCCCAACCTGCCCTCTTTACCAGTCTTATTTTACTAGCTGAGCGAGGTGAAGGAGAGCGTCGGCCGGGGATTAAATCCCGAACCATATGCGTGATTGGCAAGCACTTACATCATAGATGTAATAATATTCTAATAAATTATGTTATTTTTCTTCAGTGTTACTTAATAGTTAATGTGAAATAATTTGTACCTTTATCGGCTGAAGGTAAAGTTGTGAAGAAGTATTTTATCAGTATCAAGTCTGTCTGTTTGTCTGTTTTCGACATAGAACTTTGCACATATATGTGGCAGTTCAAGTCGCCACACTCCATTTAGCACACAAAGCAAGAGAAGAAAGTAGGAGAAATGCATATTAGAGACAGTAAACAGAGGTGTGAGACAAAGGAATAGTAATAACGAAGAACAAAAGTTTCATTGGAAATTATAAGTCACAAGGAGTGGATGCATCTGCAACAGCCATTGAGAACGATTTTGAGCTATGTCACCAATTGTTTCCAACCATTGGTTTTTACCGTCCTGAGGACCCCAACCAGACAGCAGTTTACACCTTCCTACGTGGCTTAAACTAACTGTTGTAGATTTCATTGACTGGTGCCATGTTTTGGTTTGACCGCCGCTAGCTCTTTTCCACTCTCACCCCTATGTCAGCTAACATCTCCCATCGTTCGAGGAAGGCGTTGGCTAAGCATACGTAACACATGTCCTAACAATCTCAGTCGATGTAATTTCATAGTCTCGTCGACTGATTTCCCCTCCTTACCTAGCACTCGACGCCTAACCTCAGTATTGCTCACCTTATTATACCACTTCACACGGGAGATAGAAAGCAGGCACCTATGATCAAAGACAGCTAATCTTTTCATGTCTTCTGCTCTCAATGGCCAGGTCTCACAGACATAAAGGAGGATGGAGCGGACTGATGAGCAGTACACACACAAGTAAAATTTCTAAGTAATTCTTAGTTGGTAGTAAGAATTAGACAGGCAGATGTTGCATGTTTTTAAAATGTCTGCATGTTTTTCTCAGGAAGCAGAAAGTATACAGATTACAAACTGTCGTATACTGAAAGCGAGGAAGGCCTTTAAGTAAGCAAGTAAAGCACGAATACAGAAGGCTAATTTCGCATACGCCAGTTTGCGCCATTTCTGCCTTAGTAGATGATATGATATCTGGCTATCGACGAAAGGGCGTGTGTACTGCTCAGCAATTTGCTCCGTCATCATGTATAGCTGTGAGACATGGCCATTAAAAGAGGAAGAAGTGAAAAGACTAGCTATCTTTGATCATAGGTGCGTGCGTTCTATCTCCCGTGTGAAGTAGTATAATAAGGTGAGTAATCTTCAGGTGAGGCTTCGTCCTAGTGCTAGATGAGGCGGGGAAATCAATCAACGAAATTGTGAAGTTACATTGATTGAGATGGTTAAGACATGTGTTACGAATGCATTCCCAGCCATTGGTCGCCTTCCTCGACCAACGGGGAATGTTAGCTGACTGGAATAGGATGGATCAGGTTGGAAAACATGGCTTCATCAGTCAATGAAATCCACAACAGTTAGTTTAAGCCACCTTCCTGGTTGGGATCCTCGGGACGGTAAACGCTAATGGCTGAAGACAATCGGTGATATGGCTCAAAATCGTTCTCAGTGCCTGGTGCAGATGCATCCATTCCTTGTGATTCATAATGTCCAATAAAATTCCATCGTTCTCCCATATTACCATTCTTTTTGTCCCACATTTCTGTTTATTATCTCTCTCACTCTCTCGCTTTACTCTCTTCTCTTGCTTTGTGTGCTACATGGAGGGAATGTGACTGCACATCTGTGCAAAATGCTACGTTGAAACCAGTCAGTCAGGCAAGCAAGTAAAACAGTACTTTGATAGTATATTCAGGTGAATCACTTTAAGTATATCATTTGCAAGGTCATCATTGTACAAGCTGAATGACTGAATATTTCACAATAACTATCAAACTAAATCATCATTAGTTGTAAATATTTTCCATTTACACATTTCAGTAGTGTCTGTATACATAGTTTACTGTGATCTGAATTGTTTGTTGTCGTCTTTTTTTCTGTTTATCGATTGGACTTTAGTTATACAAAATTTTAGCTTCTACTCATTCGTAATCAGTTTTATTGTTGATAAGTTTGTGTATCTGGGTAGTTGTGTGAGTGCTGGCGAAGGGATGACGGATGAGATTTCCAACCGTATAATGAAGGCTAGGGTGGCATACATCAACTTGAGCCACCTCTGGCGCCGTCGCGATGTTAGCCTGGCTGTCAAAGGTCGGGTATACAATGCTTCGGTGCGGGCTGTCTTGCTCTACACCTGTGAAACCTGGCCTCTCCGAGCTGAGGATGTGAGGTGACTCTGCGTGTTCGATCATCGCTGTCTCCGCAGGATTGCTTGCGTTCGATGGCATCATCGCGTGAGTAATTCTGAGGTTCGGCGGCGCGTGTTTGAACACAGTAGAGATCACCATTCATTGAGAGTCGTCATCTGGAAATACCGACTCCGGTGGCTTGGACATGTGCTGAGAATGTCATCCCAGAGGCTTCCGTACAGGTCTCTGTTTGCTAGCCCTGGGACGGGATGGAAAAGGCGAAGGGGTGGTCAGTCCATGACGTGGCGTCGTGGGATGAAGGATATTTGTGCTAGATTAGCATCGGTTGGTGTGTCACGACTCCCTGGTTGGGGTCTGAGAGATAGCTCGAATCGATGGCTCGAAACGTTATCGGATATGGCCAAGAATCGTAATCAATGGCGAACGTGTTGCAATTTCCTTCTTTCTTCCCTTCTTGATGATAGTTAATGAATACTGTTTGAACTTGTTAAACATGACTGTTTTCCTTCCAGATGAAGTTCTTTATCCGTTTTCTACTTATATTTCTACTTTCAATCTATGTTGTTTTATTATTATTATGTGGCGCATCTTTCTTGGTGCCATATTGTACCAAGTTTTTTTTCTGCGTTTAAATAAAAAATAATAAAATAAAATAATCAGTTTGAAGAGAGAAAGAACGGACATGTTTGCAGGATAATACGAGCTCGTTTTATTTCGTGGATTCTCATCAACTGCATACATCCTAAACAAAATCAAATTATAGGTTTCAAGAAAGTTGTGGAACATACTTTTTCATAATTACTTTGAGTTATATATAGAAAGCATAAGGAACATAATTCCAGAATTTGATGTAGGTAGACAGATTATTCGGTGTCAAAAAACAACTAATTATATATAGTGGAATTAGATAAGAGGGGTAAGAGTTCGGATTTCTATTGGAAAACAACACTCTGTTCTCTGACCCTGACCCTGTAATATACCTCTAACCAATCTGTGTTGTTTTCCAATAGAAATCTGAACTCTTACCCCTCTTATCTAATTCCACTATATATAATTAGTTGTTTTTTGACACCGAATAATCTGTCTACCTACATCAAATTCTGGAATTATGTTCCTTATGCTTTCTATATATAACTCAAAGTAATTATGAAAAAGTATGTTCCACAACTTTCTTGAAACCTATAATTTGATTTTGTTTAGGATGTATGCAGTTGATGAGAATCCACGAAATAAAACGAGCTCGTATTATCCTGCAAACATGTTCGTTCTTTCTCTCTTCAAACTAATAAAGGGAACCGGTTGCATGAAAATAATCAGTTTTATATGTATTTTTCTTCTCTCTATTACACATACTAAAGGTATTCGGTAAAATCCGAGAGATTGATATTCCTATGCTAGATCCTGCTCAAAATCCGGATTGTCTAGAAGATTATATAAATAACAATAATAGTGTCAATGTCTCTTCTTCTTCGACTATTATATCCAAAACTAATAATAATAATAATACAGCTAAAAATAAACCCAATGAATCACCATTCTGTAATGAATCAAAAAGCACAGAAGAATATGTTGGAGGATTTGGAAAAATCTGTCCTGATACAATTGGTCTATTAAATCCAGCTTTACAGAATAATAATAATAATACAACAGTCAATTCCTGTGGAGTTAATTCTGAACTGTTAATAAAAGCGAAAAAATCGAATGGATTGATAAATTCTACTACTATTACTACTACTAGTTCTGCTACTAGTAGTAGTCCACTTACTTTTATCGCTTATGTACAATATATGGATTATACAGGATTTAGTCGTGCTATGGATATGCTACGAGGTCAAAAACTTGTTTATGCTCCAACGTATAAAAATCAATCATTATCGTCATCATCATCAGCAGCAGTATCATCTGATCGAAGTGATAAATTATATTATGCAGCTGAAATCAAGGTAACATTTATTTTTATTTTCTTGTACACATTCCCCAGTGGAACATAGGGCGTCTTCAAGCTAGAGGCCTGAATTTTCGGTAGCAGGGGTGTTTTGTTTTTTGTTTACTTTTACGGGATGGGGTTGCTAGCCAGCCTCATGCCCAACCTACCATCTTTTTACCAGTCTTATTACTAACTTAGCGAGGTAAAGAAGTGTGTGTCGGTGGCGGCTGGAGGTCGAACCCTGGACCACATGAGGCGTGTTTGGTGGGCATTTTACCGCTGTGGCACTGACACACCAAGGTAACGTAATTCGTCTTAAAAATAAAAAAGAAACTAAAAATTTACATAAAGAAAAGTAAAACGTGGTGTAACTTGACAGTGAATTTGAAGGTTTGACAAATGAAGATTTCAATATAGAAAAAATCCCCATTTAGACATTTAGAAAACAGAAAGATTGAGCGAAGAAATATTTACTTTTCAATCAGATCCTCATCTCTAGCTCTACTCTAATATATATCCATAGCATTTTTATTACACTACACAACAGTTCACCAATCAAGTGGCGATACCTTTATTAACAATAATTAAACAGTGTCAAAATGTCAATGGGTTGATAATTAACGAAGAAAATCAATACACATTTAAAAGGTAGAAATGAATAGAATAAATTAATTTTACAAGTATAACACGTAATTAAAGATGAAGTAGTCAAAATAAAAATAAAATAATTTGGACAATTATAATTTAATAGGTTTAGGGGGAGGGGGCGGCGTAGTCCTGTCTTGTAACGATGGCCACGGTAAGGAAAGTGGCTGTACAAATTTCTCCTGAACACATAGGCGTGGCTTCTTCAGGTGGATTCCGATTGCCTCAGCTGTCTGTAGAAGACGAACTCGTAGAGCAAAGTTAAGATTAGTCGGAATGCGATAAATAATTTTGAATGCAGTATTCACATCAACCTTGTGCTCAGTATCAACAAGGTGTGCTATAGATTATAGGCTATTTGTTTTGTAGGGATTCTAATTGACTTCAGTGTAGATTTCGTCAGTTAAAGATGAATAAAAATCAAGAAGTACTAGATAGCTGTTTCGTCCTAGTTTAGGGCTCTTCAGCATCCTACGCCCACTAACCCCTCACTCCCAACAGTTATCGAATCTATGACCTTCCTCTTACAAAGTGAGGTTAGAATTCACGGGTCACTGAGTGAGTGCCCAGTCCAAATGGCTGAATAGTCACTGAGCTTCGTCTCGTAAGCTGAAGGTCCTGGGTTCGACCTCTGGTGGGGTCTTAGGTGTACACTGCTGAAGATTCGCAGAGTAGAGTGAAATAGCTGTTCAATGCCTCCCTGGTTTTCAATAATCTCTAACTGATGTTGGTTTGTGACGAAATTTACACTAAATGATTGTATTTCTCTCAATTCAATTATGTAATACAGCAAATATAATAAAACAATAATGTCATAAAATTTCATATATTTATTCCTCTTACTGAATTGGAACAAAGCAAAAACTACAGTTTTAGCAGAATAAAATGGTACCATCTTTTATTTCGTTGCCTTGTCGTCAGCTGCTTACAGGGCAAAGATATTATTAAATGTATCTACAAAAACAATTTAACATACTTGCATAGAGTTCATTTTTAGGCAAAAATCAATCGATCAATATACGCATACACTAATAATATATACATATACATATATATGCAATATTAAACACTATTCCGAACAATAATAATCATACACAATGGAAACTTTTCAGCATTTCGCATTCGGATAAAAGAGAGATGAAAAATATCCAGTTACCAGGGTGGTAAAGAAAGACTGATAACTGCTTCTTTCTGGACGCATTAATCAGGTTTCAGGCGCTTGATGGAAATGGCTTCATCAAACTTGAGGAGAATTGAGCTCTTTTGCCTATTGATAAGTTTGAACAACTTTTCGACGTCCACCTCATGACCCATGTCGAGGAGATGCCTGGCGATGGCAATGTTTTAAGCATTTGTTCCCTTTAGACGTAAGCTTTTTGGTACATGTTCAGAAAATTGTAGATATGCCCTTCTTTCTGTTCTTCCAATGTAACTGCTCCCGCAGATACATGTAAATTTGTAAATACAGTTGGAGTTAACATTAGAAGGATATCTATCGATTTTTGATTGTACCAAAGAGCAAGTTGTTCGATAGATGGGAACGAGCTTAGCTGCAGGATAGGCTATGGCTAGTGATGTATTCAGACTTCTGTTGATCATCGCTGCAATGTTTTCACCTGTATAATCAAGCTGAAAGTAGATAGATGCTCTATAGAAAAATTAGAGGAAGAATTTGAGTTTCTTGAAAAGACATTGAAGAGCAATGGGTACCCTCAAAGGTTCACCAACCAGTATGGAAGATCTGAAGTCACAAATGCAAAACAAATCACATTAAGAAAAAAGCCGAGGATCGAACTCCGGACCATATGCATGGTTGGCGAGCGTCCTAACCGCTATGCCACCGATGCCTCCTCAAGTTTGCTGAAGCCATTTCCATCAAGCGCCTGAAACCTGATTAATGCGTCCAGAAAGAAGCAGTTATCAGTCTTTCTTTGCCACCCTGGTAACTGGATATTTTTCATCTCTCTTTTATCCGAATGCGAAATGCTGAAAAGTTTCCATTGTGTATGATTATTATTGTTCGGAATAGTGTTTAATATTGCATATATATGTATATGTATATATAATTAGTGTATGCGTATATTGATCGATTGATTTTTGTTTAAAATGAACTCTGTGCAAGTATGTTAAAATTGTTTTTGTAGATACATTTAATAATATCTTTGCCCTGTAAGCAGCTGACGACAAGGCAACGAAATAAAAGATGGTACCATTTTATTCTGCTAAAACTGTAGTTTTTGCTTTGTTCAAATGTCATAAAACTTATGTTTCGTCAGATGACTGTTTTATTTCTTTATGTAATAGGTTTCAGTTGTACAATATAAAATAGATTTTCATGTAACTACTGTATTCCATTTTTATGTGATACTTAGGACATAGGACCTCATGAAATTATATCGGTTCAAGTCTTTGGACGTCTCAACACTGCCGGGGGTGAGGGAAATCATCAGTGTTAAACTGATTTTAAAAATATAAAATAAAGGGTAGACTAGAGTGGATTTTTAAGTAAATTACAATTTAAAATATAATGTTTTAAATGTACTTCAAAGTCATAGATTTGGAATCAGATTGTTAGGGCTATCCGACCATCATGAAGGAGGAGGGCCTTGCATACAACTATTTTTTTTAAATGTTAATGTAGAAAGTCAATTGGTGTACATAAAGTGTGGCCATTGAATGACGTGCTTTCCTTTTCCAGTACCCTACATCTGACTTTAAAATTTTCTGCACAATAAATACTCATCCTTTTTTTTACATAGTTAGATACCTTATGGATGAACTTTTCCCCTGAAGTTTTGTTGGAAACCTACTTATTAGGACTATAGTGCCACAAATGAATAAATGAATTAACAACACATATAACGCTTTCGTCATTATTTAGAACATTTCATGGGTTAAAATTCACAACTTCATGTTAACTTAAAAGCATCAGTATTCATAAACAGCTTGTTATCAGTGTCAGCCTATAATTTAGAATTCAATGATTCTTCTCCGATTAAATTGCCATATCTTATATGTCTATACACCAGGTGGGCAATTATTTCTATTTCTTTTAATGTTCCACTGAATTGTGTAGTTAAAAGCTGTAGGCTACTTTAATACAAGAGCAGGAAATAATGTAAATGAAGTAATGTAGTATTGCGGTTAACATATTGAAGTAATTTAGCTTTGATATACAAGGAGAACTTTGAGTAGTTTGTGAACCATCGGCAGTACGCACCCACACACACCAGGGTTCGAACCCAAGGCCTTCCGGTTACAAGGCAAGCTGGCTCGTATACCATTTAGACACTGGGACCCGATTCAATGACCAGCCCATGAATTCCAACTTCTACCAATTCGTGATTTAGCGTGACCCCAAACCAATGTCGTCGTACTGCCGATGATTCCCAAAACTAGGATGAAACAGCTGTCCAGTAATCCCTGGTTTTCAGTGGTTCTCTAACTGATATCAATCCATGATCAACTCGTAAAAACAAAACTAACCCTTACACACCAACTATAGAAAAAAAAGTAGTTTGTTTCTAATAAACCGTAGTAATGTATTCACTAAACTTCATATCGCCTTATCTACTTGAGTGTAGGTAACATCAGAAGATGTCATACTTACATTTAGTGTCTAACGGTTGAGATGCTTAGATGAACAGAAATCTAAAGCAAAATCTAGGTTAGTCTACGCTAATATGATAAAAAAAACCTTGGAAAATAGCTCAGCCAAATTGCACTATATGCAACATATGCCTACACCTGTTTCATTTCATACATTGGTTGTTTCATTATGAACCTCTCATTACAGTCTTACTATCTCCTCTTTAAAACATACCACTTTGTACCAGCAACTCACCTGACACCTTTTATAACCTTGAACTAACTTGTCAGTTTTTCCTACCCCACATTCTACGGATCTATTTCACCGAAATATTTTGTAATCGATTTCAGCCCAGAGCACATTTGTCACACAAATACGACTATTTATTTTGACACCCCAAAAACTAATCTGTTATTCTACGTTAAAAAGTGTATCCGCCGCATAACTGGCCATTATTGCAACGACAATAAATATTATATTTTATAATTGTAAGAACCTGAAGAGGAGAAATTATTGAAAAAAGAATATACTTCGTTCAGATTGACTTTTAATTCATGGTGTGGGAATGTTTCACACTATTGAAATTTTAAAAAGCTTGGAGGTCCACTTGGAAGGCGGCAAAAAGAATGAAAAAAGAAATTATACGTAGCTGTTTTTTTATCTTCAGATTTTTACGGTCTTAAATTTAGAATAAGAAAAGAATAAGTGAGCATAAAGTACAGGAAGCTTGTAGGTCTGTATTTTCTGCTTATTTTATTCAGCGATTAAACAAATTCTTTTTATTGTGCTTAAATACATCAAATCTTATGAAAAGAAACATTAACATATATGTTATGTCACAGTCTTATCAATCAGTAGTTTATGCATCCAGTTTACGATGTGTACTAGACTATGCACTATGGACACCAAGAAATGCACCACAAAAAATCTCGTAGTTTGCGCGAGGGTGTTGGAATACTGCCCGGACGCTCAGACGTCGAAGTGGGTGATTGTCTTAAGAGATCAACCACTCGAGCCTTTGACTTGAAGTCTGATTTACAAGCCAGCGGAGCTACGTCCTCAAAACAGGTCCATTCGGATTTGGAGTCCAAGTACACCATAGGTTTGGAAACAGTTTTCCAGCTCTGCTATGTAGACCAACATGCATATCAGTTCGTATCCGGCCTTTCATTTTTGTTAGGACCACTCCCTCCACAATGCATGAAGCCGTTCAATAGGACTTACCTGGCAGTGGGTATGTAATGATTTGCTTTTAAATAAGAGAAATTCCTAAATTAAAATCTATTTATATGGGAATAATTGAAATTCTTCCCTTCACTCATCCCACACCCCCCCCTTTTCTCTCATAATTAGATTGATTTCGATCGAACTAAACACCTATCACCAAATTCAATTCAAGCAAGACATATGAAACGAAAACAATTGTTCATCATTGCTGAACGTAGACGTGCCGAGGCAAGAAGTCTAGCTGAAGCAGAACAAGAACGTTTACGTCTTTTAGAAGATTCAGAGCGTAAAGCTGCAGAACGACGTCAAGCGGAAGCACTGGCTGCTGAAGCGGAACGTGCAGCTAAACGTGCTGCACGGGAAGAAAGTAAACGACAAATTGTAAGTATATTCTTAGATATATTTTGTCAATTCAATTTAAGTTTTATTTGTAATTCTTTTTTGCTTTATAAAAATGCTTTACTCTGTTCTCTAGATTCTTTTTTAGCTAGCAGCACAACTGTACATAAGCTTACATTTCTTCCTCACACTATTTCCTCGATATCACCCTAGGACGCCCAACTAGTCTCTGCTTGTCTGTCGCATAATGTGTGTCTCATTCAACAATCTCCTCAGTGTACGTCGAATCCATCTTTATTTCCTTTCGCATATTTGTCTGTAGCCTGTTGGAAACTCTTTAAGATATAAATATAAGATGATGTTGCAGGATTGGACTACACCGACCCCTAGATTAGAAATAGGATGTGAAGTGGTAGAGCACGTTGACCGCTTCAGTTATTTGGGAAGTACCATCAGCCCCAACGGGTTGATCTCTGACGAAATCTCAATACGGATACAGAGGGCTAGTTTCGCATATGCTAGTTTACGCCGTCTCTGGCGTAGACGGGATATCCGACTATTGACCAAAGGGCGTGTGTACTGCTCAACAGTCCGCTCCGTCCTCCTTTATGGCTGTGAGACCTGGCCATTGAGAGCAGAAGACATGAAAAGATTAGCTGTCTCTGATCATAGGTGTTTGCGTTCTATGTCCCGCGTGAAGTGGTATGATAAGGTGAGCAATATTGAGGTTAGGCGTCGAGTGCTATGTAAGGAGGGGAAACCAATCGATGAGGCTGTGAAATTACATCGACTGAGATGGTTAGGACATGTGTTACGTATGCCTAGCCAATGCCTTCCTCGACCGATGGGAGATGTTAGCTGACATACGGTGAGACTGGAAAAGAGCTAGCGACAGTCAAACGAAAACATGGCTTCATCAGTCAGTGAAATCCACAACAGTTAGTTTAAGCCACGTAGGAAGGTGTAGACTTCCTAGTTGGGGTCTTCGGGACGGTAAAAACCAATGGTTAGAAACAATTGGTGACATGGCTCGATGTGATCGTTCTCAATGGCAGTCGCAGATGCATCCACTCCTCGTGACTCATGATTTCCAATGAAACTGTTTTGTTCTCCGTTATTACTATTCCTTTGTCTCACACCTCTGTTTACTGTCTCTAATATGCATTTCTCCTACTTTCTTCTCTTGTTTTGTGTGCTACATGGAGTGTGGCGACTTGAACTGCCACACATATGTGCAAAGTTCTATGTCGAAAACAGACAGACAGGAAACTCTTTCTATGACGCGTGTACCTAGTCTCTGAATCATAAAGAAGTACTGACTTGACATTACTGTTGAAAGTTTAAATCTTGTTCCTTATCCTGAGTACAGTAGATTTCCACATTGATGGTTCCAGAGTAATGATTGTCTTTATTGGTTTTCTCAACAATGCCTTTGTTGAAATGATGTGATCCTGCCTAGATAAGGGGAAGAGGTGAACTCCTTCAAATATCTCTGGTCAAATGGTGATTGATCCTTGTTGGTGGTGGTGGTTAGCTATCTTTATTATCACCTCTGTCTTCTTTGTATTCAAATGAATTTGTCCCTTCTGCCAACTTGTCGATTTTCTCTCGTAGATCATCGAGTTTGTGTGACATTAAACATAAATCATTCTTAAAGTTCAGATCTTCTAGTGTCTTCTTATCTGTCCCTATAGTCGTGTCATATGATCCATTCCACCACAATCAGGAATATCATCTATGACAGTAGGCAGTCTTGACTTATTCCCATCTTCATTCCCAAAACTTTGCTGAGCTTTCCGTTGTGGATCACACTTGATACACGGTATCATTAAGTAGCTGTTGAATTAGGTTGATAATTGTTTGTTGCACTCTGTAATGTTGAGGTAGTTTCAAAATTACTTCATGGTTAACGCTACTGAAGGCCTTTTACAGATCGACGAAGTTGCAGTTGCTCTCTTTCATTTGTCATAAAATCTGCTTTTTAACCATTTGTCTCTTATATCTGTGATCATATACCACTGATTCTCTTTAGAAGGGATTTCATGAGGTTTCTTTTTTTCTACTTAATGGAATAAACCTATAGAAGTTAATCAGCTGCCCGGTTCTACATTGCTTTGTAGTAAATTGTAACATCATTTAGAGACCATTGAAAACAAGGTAACACTGGACAGTTGTTTCGTCTTAGTTTGGGACTCTTCATCAGTAGTGCACATCCAGGACCTTCAAGTTACGAGACCAAACTTGTTGACTATTCAGCTCACATATAGCTAGCTACTAAAACGGGGATGTCTTGAAGGTGTGTACTGAGAAATTATGACCACTGGGGTCCACTACCATGTTAGGATGAAATGAATGCTTATCGAAGCCATTGATTGAGGGTAGAGCTATATTACAAACTGATAAAGTTCGAATTCACTGGTCATTGAATTCCGCCCTATGTATCAAATTGGTGAGTGTGTGCTTAGAGCTGTCTGCAAGACAAAATTGTAGACAACAATTTACGCCAATGTTTACGTCCTGAATCGGGGTCATGAGTAAAAATCGTAACAAAGCTTAACCTTGAGGAGCTCAACAACCAATCACAGCAGACTTGACTTGTGCAAACACCATTCGTAGATGCATAACTTAACTTTCTAAGAAACAGTCACAAACAGTACAGAATAACCTTCAGCTAGAAAACAAACAATCAGAAGACGTTGCTTCTCTGCTAACAATAACATAAAAATCTATGATTATTTTTTGATTTTCTCAATAAACGATCTGTTGCCTGGCCCTTGTCTTATGTCGTTACAAGTGTCGTTGCAACTTCCCAAATAGGTTGACCACTTCACCTATTTGGGAAGTTGTATCAGCACTGACGGACTGATTGGCGACGAAATCTCAGCCCGAATCCAAAAAGCTCGAGCTGCTTTCGCTAACTTACACCACCTCTGGCGTAGGCGTGACATCCGGCTATCAACCAAGGGACGTGTGTACTGCTCAGCAGTTCGCTCCGTCCTTCCCTATGGCTCTGAAACATGGCCAATACGAGTTGAAGACATGAAAAGGTTGACTGTTTTTGATCATAGATGTCAACGATCTCTTTCTCACGTTAGGTGGTATAATAAGGTAATTAATGTTGATGTTAGGAGTAGAGTGTTGGGTAAACATGGCATCAATCCATCAAATCCATGACAGTTAAACTGAGTCAGGTAGGGAGATGCAGACTTCCGGGTTGGGGCTCGCCCTCGGGACTCTAAGAATCAATGGCTGGAGACAGTAGGTGACATGGCTCAAAATCGTTGTCAATGGCTTACGCAGATGTATTCAGTCTCTGTAATCTTTCATATTCCTTTCTACCATTACTCATTCTGTTTCACTCATATACTCATCTTCTTGTCTACCTTTGTGTTCTATTTGGAACGTGGCAACTCGAACTGCTGCACTTTAGTGCCAAGTTCTATGTTGAATCCAGACAGGCAGACGTTACAAGTGGACAACGAGCTTGGTCCCATAACCTTAAAGGTCCAGGGTTTGTTCCCTAGAGGGGTCGTGGATGTTCACTGATGATGAGGAATTGTAAAGTAGGACGTAACTGTTATCCAGTGCTATCTGGTCTTTAATACTTACTAATTGACCATTGGTTTGTGATGAAAAACTACACTGAAATTAATCTGCATCCCTACAAAATAAAAAAAACAACCCATAATCTAAAGTTTTTAATGTTAATTATATTTGTAAGCGATATATATTGTATCACTTCATATTTTTTTAAAAGATAATGTTAGACTACTTAAATTACCACTTTCGTCGTTTATTCATTATACAGTTGTTTGTTTCTTTGTTTTTCCAAAGTCTAAACGACCACTGATATGATCATTGGTCATTTCATTATACCTTTTATTTTACAGTTTGATATTTAATGAGAGAAAAAAGTTATTGAATTGTGAATCTACAATACAAATCTATGATTGAGACATATAACTAACTATGCACTGTTATGTGTGTGTGTGTATATGTAGCTTGCTTGAATTCATCGGATAAGAATTCAAAGATAATATGGTACTTATAGCTTTAATGTTCAGCCTTAAACAGGCAGTTGATTACTTTTTTTGAAATCTAGCTTCAATTTCAAATGTGTGTTAGATCACATGGTTTGAAATCATTGATAAGATGGTACTTATTGTGTGTGTGTGTGTATGTGTGTTTTAACCCTTGATTTTTATTACTATGACGTATTCATATCATTAATTATTATTATTATTATTATGAGTGATATTTTTAGGATCATAACTTTATTATTATTATTTCTCAAAGATTTGATTTGTTTGAGATTCGGTCGTGGATTGAGATATCAGTTAGAGAACCAACCATTGAAAACCATCAGGGAGTACTGGAGAGATGTTTTTTCCTAGTTAGGGGGGACTTCAGTACAGTAAACACCCACTGGGATTCAAACTGAGACAGGACTTTCAGGTTATGTGCTTTGGGGGCACAGAAGTAGAATGTTCGATCCCCAGCTGACGCACTCCGAAACCTCACTTAGCTGCTAATAAGCCCGGCAGAGAGGGAAGGTTGGGCGTGGAGTTAGCAGCCCAACCCCGTAGAAATAAAACCACTGGTACTGAAACTTAAAAGCTCTTGATTGAAGCCCTATGTATTCCACTGGGAAAGTAAAGGAATAAAATAGTAATTATACCTTCAGGTTACAAGACAAGCTCATAGGTCATTCAGCCTTTCAGCCACTGGGACCCAACTTCAATGGCCAGACCATCAAGTCTAACCTCTGCCAATTCGTGATTTTAACACTATCACTAGCCAATGTCATCGGCGAATATTTTTTCCTCACACCCGATTGGGTGGACCCCATGGGTTGGTAGAAGTTGGAATTCATTGGCCATTGAACCCGGTTCCAGTGACTAAATGCTCTACGAGCCTACCTTGTAACCGAAAGGCACTAGGTTCGAGCCCTGGTGAGTACCCACAGTGCTGAAGAGTCCCTAACTAGGAAAAAACATCTGTCCAGTACTACCTGGTTCTCTAACTGATATCAATCCCTCATCAAACTTGATACCCTATTCTGTCTGTCTGTCTGTCTGGATTCTACATAGAAATCGGCACCGAAGTGCAGCAGTTCGAGTTGCCATGTTCCAAATGGAACACAAAGGTAGACAACAAAATGAGTGAAGAGAATCAATAGAGTTTTGACATGTATAAGAGTGAAACAGAATGAGTAATGGTAGAAAGGAATGTGAAAGATTACAGAGACTGAAAACATCTGCGTAAGCCATTGACAACGATTTTGAGCCATGTCGCCTATTGTCTCCAGCCATTGATTCTTAGAGTCCCGAGGGCGAGCCCCAACCCGGAAGTCTGCATCTCCCTACCTGACTCAGTTTAACTGTCAGGGATTTCATGGGTTGATGCCATGTTTTTGTTTGACCACCGCTTACTCTTTTCCAACCTGGACCTGTATCAGCTAGTAATGCCCGTCAAGGGAGGCGATGGTTAGGCATGCGCAGCACGTGACCTAGCCATCTCAATCTATGTAACTTTATAGCCTCGTCGATTGATTTTCCCTCTTTGCCCAACACTTTACGCCTTACCTTATTATACCACCTAACGTAAGGAAGAGATCGTAGACATCTATGATCAAAAACAGTCAACCTTTTCATGTCTTCAACTCGTACTGGCCATGTTTCAGAGCCAGAGAGAACTGCTGGGCAGTACACACGCCCCTTGCTTGATAGCCGGTTGTCACGCCTATGCCAGATGATACTCTATTATATTTTTTATTATTGTTAGCTCTCGTTGGTATTGTGGCAATTCCTTCCAAATAAGTCTTCATTCACTTGTTTTTTTCTCATTCTTTTGCGTTCCTGGTGGAATGTAGGGTTTCAAGCTTCATGCTTTGAAGTTTCAGTAGCGCTTATTTTGTTTATACGGGGTCAGGTTAGGTTAGCCTCAACCCAACCTTCCTTCTTTTTTGGGCTTACTGCCGGTTAGACGATGCTTAGGAGTGCTCTGGCCGAGAATCCAGCCCTGACTACGTGAGTAGCTAGCGGGTGGGTTATTATACCCCCAAAACCACCGGCGCATCTTTCGTTCACTTAAGTTAGGTTGTAGTTCCCGTTGGTTGACGATATTAAAGGCCAACCAGTTATTATTCACCGAAGGGTCCATTCTAGTTGCAGGTATGCCATCGAAGGCGGAACATTTCGCTCCGATATAATCCCAGTGGCTGAATGGTATACGAGCTTGCCTTGTAGCCGGAAGGTCCTGGGTTCGAATCCCAGTGGGTGCGTACTGCCGATGATTCCCAAACTAGGATGAAACAGTAGCTGTCTTGTGTGCGTCGGTGGCACAGTGGTTAGGACTTTCGCCGACCATGCACATGGTCCGGGGTTCGATCCCCTGCTGGCGCACACCCGTTATCTATGGTCGGCCTGAATTTGGGCTACCGATATCCATGCTGAAAATTCCACACTCGTACTGAAAATACGGTGTGGAATCAAGCTGTAAATCAAAATAAAATAAAAATAAAATCATCAGTAATCTAGAGTTACAAATTAACCTAAACAAATAACAACTGATACCTGTAGCACAGAAGATGGCTGTTCAATAGTGACCGATCTAGTAGATAACGCTTTGGTGTTTGAAACAATGGGTGTATGTTTCAAGTCTCAGTGGGTACGCGATTACTCACTGGAAATGCTGACAAGTTCCAAAAATGCAGGTCTCCTAGATCCCCACTGTTATCGACCGTCGACCAAATAACTTTATTTATTTCAACTCAAACCTGATACACTGTGGACACTAAAGGAAGCTCCACACAAAAAATATTAGCACAACAATGTAGGAATCATAGGATTAGAATAAATGAGGGATGACATTCAGAAAACAAGTAATCATGCTTACGAAAAAGCATTCAAAAGATGGTCTATATTAATCGATTTTACTTTCATAAAGAGAAAAATGGAGGGAATCGTAGCAAGTTCGTCATTGTTTCTAATTCTTGCTTATATCTGATAACTTCTCGAGCAACTGATTTGAATTATCTTTGCGGTTCCAGAATGACAACAGTGTTGGTTACTGCAATGGAAGCTGACATTCTATGGGCCACTAGTTAGCAACTCAAAGCGGTATGGATCGACTGAGATTTCATGCAATAGCGGAAGGCTGACGACGGTAAATATACCAGAAATGATAAAGGTGGTGAAAATAAACCAAAATGGTTTATGTATAAAATTAAAATGTAAAACAATTGAGTTGCTGGAAATGTGGTTGGAGAAGCAGTTTGTGATATTGACGAGTACATGAGTGTAGTTACTTACTTATTCTTGTTTTAATGGTTTGTTCAGTGGGCGAAATGCTACCGGTTTGACCCTTAAATTTTGCCGTGTCAGTGCCGAAACCGAAGGAAATAATTGTCTTCAGAGACCAACGCATGAATCTGCGATCTAAAGTATACGGTGCTACGACAAGTTTATCCCTGTAATTTCTATTGGTGAAAAAACATTTGCCATCATCTGGAAACACCAACTTCGGTGGCATTGAAATGTGCTATGATTGTCATCCCAGAGGTTTCTATATCGGTCTCTGTTCGCTAGGCCTTGGACTGTATGGAAAAAGTGGAGAGGTGGTCAATCTATAAAATGGCGTCATGGGATGAAGGATATTTGTGTTAGGTTAACATCAGTTGATACATCACAACTATCTGGTTGAAGTCTGAGAAACTGTTCGAATCCGTGACTGGAAACGTTATTGGATACCGCTACGAATCTCAATCAGTAGTGAAAGGGCTGCAATTCCCTACTTTCTGCCCTTTTTAGCAGTAATGTGATGAATGTTGTTTGATCTTAGCAAATATGCCTTTCCTGCTTTATGGATGATGACCCTCATTCATTCTCTTCCTATTTTCTATATATGTATTGTTGTTTTATCATTGTTGTGCGGTGCATCTCTCGGTGTTTTAAATAAATAAATAAATAGCTCGTTCTAGATTCTGCAGGTCATATATAGCTCATTAGCTTAAGCATTTAACTTCCAACTAATGGGTCCCTAGGTTTGAACCCCACTCCACCTACCTCATCCTGGGCAATATAGTTTACCTCATAGTCTCCAACTCATAAAATAAGCTGTTCCGTGTGTGTGTGTGCCGTGAAATCCTCAAATAGATGGTTTACTTACATCATCTTTCCACTTCTGTGTGAAGATACATGCATTGTCATAACAAACTGTATGAATACTTAACTGTCTGGGAGATAATTTCAACTAAGCTCCACTTATCCCCCCCTCCAGCTGTATCAACGAATTTGATAAGTTGTATGTCAACATGTACCACCAATGTGTTACCACTTACTTGAGGATTAAGCATCTGGTTAATGTTATCAACTTCTGGGTAAACGTGTCTCGAGTATGCATTTGATTACTATATTATATTTTCTAAAATATAAAACAAAAAATAGTGGGCTAAAATTTATGCGGTAACATATATATATATATATATATATATAATGCATTATTGTTTAAATTTCGCGCCAAAATTGAACATTGAATCATTGAACGTCTTTTTGTTTTCTAATTCCATTGGTGAATCATAATGTTAAAAACCTATTAAAACAATTTTATACAGGCAATAGGTCGGTGTAAACGAATTAAAGAAGATTTATTGAAGAAGAAAATATCTCTTGAAGAATATCGTCGAATTGTAGCTATTCGTAAAGTGGAAGGTATACGATTGATGACATTTTTGTTAGCTAAAATACAAGTAAGTTATTCTTATATTTATTTATTTATTTTTATCTTTATTGGAAGCCTATTTTGTGTAGATGTTTTATTATTATTATTATTATTATTATTATTATTATTATTATTCCACAATGATTTATTAAGATGTATAAGCACCACAAAAACATAGTTCAAACTAAATAATAACATTTTTACTCAGCCGCGGCCTGCTTAAAACTTGGGCTACACCAAAATCTCCCATCTGTCTACTGCATTATATTTTCTCTCGTTCAGTTTGTTTTAATCGATTGACATATGACCTCTATTGGTATTATCTACTCTTGTGGGTATTTAAAATGTTTACAAGCTTGTGATTTCCAAGTTCCTACTAAAAATTGAGGAATGGTCTGATTGTGGATGGCAATGTGTTCCAATACAACATGAGATGACTGTTCTTCAGTTATGTTCTTGGTACTCAATATGTGCTTCTAAATATCTTACGATTGGCTATCAACTAGATCGATATCGTGGATTTCTTGAAAGAAGGAGACAAAGCAGATATATCATAATGGAATGGTTTGTGTTTCAGCTCAGAGAGACCATTGTGTCACATGAAGGATATACTGTCAATTAATATTTTACTTAAAGATATTGATTGTACGAAGGGAAAATGCTATGCAATAAACTCCTCTGGAAATTCTGTACATTTTATAAATATTGCCCAGAAAAAAGATATTATTATAATTAAATCTGAATTATCGATTCGGTAAGATAGTGTGACTAATCTCTCACTACCCTGGTAACCATAATTGTTTTATTCGTGTGCTTTTGTGTTTTTCTTCTGTTGCATAACATTCCACCCAATCTTGATTTTGATTTTCACTTACTGACTGAGTTGAACTCACTGTTAAGGTTCCAAATCTACTAAATTAAATTATTTTATCTATTTTATAATAAATTTATTTCAGTATTCACCCCCCTACCCTCCTGAACTCTTCACCATAATAATAGGTATAAATTCGCTATATTGTTCTATCTTGTATTTTGTCTTCAAGTCCATCCTTGTTTCCAAGCTAAATCTGAACTTCACCCCCTTGTCTAATTACTACATAAATAGTTACTCTTTTAACATTAAATAATTGTCTACTTACATCATCTTTGAAATTATGTTGCTTATACTCTCTATGCATAACTTGAAATCATTGTAAAAAGTATGTTGAGATAAATTTTGTAATATATTATAATTAATTTATTTAGGATGTACACAGTTGAAGAGAGAAAGAGAGAATCCACGAAATAAAATAAGCTCGTATTATCCTGTAAATATGTTCGTTCTTTCTTTATTTTCAAACTAATAAAGGTTGTATGAAAGTGGGAAGAAAAGTTATTCAAGGGAAGAATTAATTGTATATTGGCATAAAGGAAGGAGGTGATTAAATGTTGTTAGAAAGTACAATGAAATAATAAAAACAACATATAGAAGAAAAAGTGAAATGAAAGTGGAATGGAGTTAAATGAAAATAAAATTTTCAACATGAGCTGACATTAGTTAGAGAACGATTGGAAAACCTGGGAGTACTGGACAGCCGTTTCGTCCTAGTTTGGGACTCGTCATCAGTACGCGCCCACCGGGATTCGAACCCAGGACCTTCTGGTTACAAGGCGAGCTCGTATACCATTAAGCCGCTGGCACCCGATCCAATGGCCCATGAATTCTAACTTCTGCGACTTGCCCTATTCAGGTAGGTAGTTACCTGGGGTTCTAGTGAGAAGTCGTGACCAGTAGGATGCAGCAGGTCGAGTGTGAGGACAAATACTCGCCGAAAACATTGGCCAGGGGTCGCGCTATGTCGTGAATTGGCAGAAGTTAGAATTCACGGGCCATTGGATCGGGTGCCAGCGGCTTAATGGTATACGAGCTCGCCTTGTAACCAGAAGGTCCTGGGTTCGAATCCCGGTGGGCGCGTACTGCTGAAGAGTCCCAAACTAGGACGAAACAGCTGTCCAGTACTCTCAGGTTTTCCAATCGTTCTCTAACTAATGTCAGCTCATGATGAAAATCGTGTAACCAATCAAATCCCTACAAACCAACACTTGAAAATAAAATTATTAGATTTAAGGGTATGATACGTAAAACACTAAGAATATGAGGAACCAATAACCCTCCCCCATACCCTTCAATATACTAGATTTATAATCACATCTGGAGAATTCATTTCGATCTATCGTGTGGTGTGTTGACTGACTAAGTTTTTCAAAGTGAAACTTTTCTTGAGATGATTGCAGCAATTCAGAGTTACCACACTCCATGTAGGTACATAAAGTTAGAGAAAATAGATTCAAAATAACTATAAGGAAGAGAAATGTACGGGAGTAAGAATTGTGGCATTGTAAACGTATGAGGGTTCAACAGATCTGGGAGATCACAACGGCATCATTGGGAATCTTTTTGAGTCAAACCACTAGCAGTTTCAAGGACCCAAGGCACTTTTATACATGACTCAAATCAACTTGATTGGTATGTTATGTTTTAATTCGACCATCCTTAACTCTTTTCGAACTCAATCATATGTCAACTGACATCGCTCAACGATGAAGGCAATGATTTGGTATGGGTAACTCGTGTTACAGCCATCTCAACCGATGTGGCTGCACAATCTCATTGATTCACTTGCCCTTCTCATCTATCCACTTACTCCTCGTGTTTCCCGATGTTACTATTCTTTCTTCAATACATTTTTGCCTAGTATAGTCGTTGGAGACGTGACACATTGGCTTAAGCACTCTACTTTCAGCCAGTAGATCTTGTGTTCGAATCCCGTTCGACTTGCTTCAGCCTGGGCAACTGGATGGTATCATTCGACTTCACTGCTGCACTTTTGTGCAAGGTTCAACTTTGAAACTCAGTCAGTCAGTCATTGCTGTACATACCTGGTTTCTAACCAATGGGTCATCTGTTTGAAGTATTCTCTTCCCTGATTCACTATAGGCAACCAACTGGGTAAAGTGTATCTCATCAACCGTCATACAATAAGTGTGACTCTGATTCCTATTACACAAATCTATTGTTATAGGTGTAAATGAGTTCAAAATATGTGGCTCTCGGAAGCCCGACTCCTCACATGCTATTTACGTTCCATTTGAAGACCTAGCGGACGACATCACTCAACAGTCTCGTCAGTGTACATATCCAGTCCGTTTCCATTTTCTTCAGCATATTGTTTTTTTTAGATCATTAACCACTGGCTCGTTGTCTGGCAGAATTCTTTGTAACTAACTCCCTTTTAGAACATGTGATTTTCAATATCAAGCAAAGGGAGAGGTGTTGACAAAAGTCTGAAGTAGCCTGGCAGTAATGCTTTTAGTGACGTGTCATGTCTCTGAGTCATATAGAAGCACTGACTTGACATTAGTGTTGAAAGTGCGGATCTTGTTCCTTATGCTGAGTGGAGTAGATTTCTCCACTGGTTTCTGAGTAAGGAAGGTTTGTCTTGCTTTTCCTTTCCTGCCTAGTTGTGGTATACTCATCTGTTACTCATGTTACTGCTTAGATTTCTTACGTTCATGGTGACTGATGATTATTGTTGTTGTTAGTTAGCTATCTTCATCACATTTGTCTACTGTGTATTCACCTGAAGTCCTGTCTTCACTGCCTGCTCCGTCTACCAACTTGTTGGTTTTCGCCTGTAGATCTTCAAGTTTGTGTGACATCAGACATAAGTCATCCATCACGTCGAAATCACTAGTAACCAGTCAATCTATATTCTTTATCATTATATTCATTATTATTATTATTATTATTATTATTATTATTATTATTATTACTGTTCTCTTGGATTGCCAGTGAAACAGAAAGTCTCCACTTTGTTCAATTTCTCGCTGTCCCCTTTAGCTGGGCACATTTTTGCTCATAGTTTCTCATATCCTCCTCCTCGCATGATCCTCTCCATGTCACCCTAGGATAATCCACTCGTCATGTCTCATCCGTGTTACACTCAAGCGGCTGGCGCACGATGTCATTCGACGATTTTCCCAACAATATGCCCGATCCGTCTCCACTTTCTCCTACATATTTGTTGAGTAATCGGCTCTTGGTTAGTTTGCTGTTAATTTCTTTCTGGCCATCCATTTGATCTTCAATAGAGAACGAAGACAGCTGTTGTTAAAAGTCTGCAGTGGCCTGTTGGAAATGCTTTTCGCGATGCTGCGAACGCCAAATTTCTTACCCATATAGAAGAGCTAACTGACTTAACACTTGTGTTAGAAACCTCAGCCTTGTTCTTCGTGCTGAATGCAGAAGATTTCCAAACTGATTTCAAACTGATGAAGGTGTATCTTGCCTTTCCGATTCCGGCTTTTTGACATCACCCGTCTCGCCTGTAGTTAGTTGGAACGATGCTTCCTATATAAGCGAAGGAAGTGACGTCTTTCAAATTTCTCCCGTTGTTAGTGATTAGTACTGATTGTTGTTGCGGTCGCTGTTGATTGGTTATCTTCATCACCACCTTCGTCTTCTCTATATTCACCTAGAGTCCTGTCTTCACTGGTAGCTTCTTCAACCAGTTTGTTAGTTTCCACCTGTAAGTTTTCGAGTTTGTGTGACATTGAAAATAAATCATCCACGCGCAAAATTCCAGGTCCTCGAGAATCTTCTTATCTGTCCAATGTATCCCTGTCTTCTCGCTCCCGATGCACAGTCTTCTGCATATATAATCCAGTCAATCTACCACAATCAGGAATATCATCTGTGATAATAATAGGCAGCCTTGACTTCTGACTTTACTTCTAAGGTTTCACTGAGTTTTCCGTAATAGGATCATCTGATACATGGCGTTATCATATAGCTGTATATATTCATATATTATACTCACTAGCCACCTGTTTTGCTGTTGTTTTTTTCCTTCACGTTCCCCAGTGGAACATAGGGCTTCAAGCTAGTAGTGGCTTGAAGTTTCTGTAGCAGTGTTTATTTTACAGGATGGGGTTGCTAGCCTCATGCCCAACCTTTCCTCTTGACCAGCATTATTTCTGGCTTAGCGAGGTAAAGGAGTGCGTTGGCAGCCGGGTATCGAACCCCGGACCATGTGCATGGTCGGCGAGCATCCTAACCGCTATGCCACTGACGCCACCTGTAATACAATCCAAAATGATAGTTTCTCTTCTTCCTCTATAATTTGTGCAATCTTCTTTTTTCTCCGTTCTTCATGTTTTATTCTACACCACTTTTCAGGCTCGTCATGATTTAATCGTGGCTACAAGACGTGTTGCTCGTTTATCTAAAGTAGAAAAAGCTGCTGTCGAAGCTGAAGTCAGTGTCAATATCGCCTTAAGTCAAGCATCTCAAACTTTTACAGCTAATACTAAATCCAACGATGGTGATGATGATGGCGACTATGAAATGAAAAGTGGTGAAAAAGAAGATTCAGATAAAAAGTGTTCACAATCTGGTCTACCATCAGTCTATTCATCATCATCATCATCTCCTGAATCATCTGAGGAACAAGAGACACGATTTCAACAATTATTGGCTAAACGTGAAGAATTTCTACGGAATAATTTATTACGCGTAAGTTTTTTCTATGCGCACATTTTTTTGTATTTCACTCATATTTGACACAGAATCTAGAATGGTTATAGTGTATTTTAAATTTTAGCACTTGAGATATATATACGTTGTGATAAAGCTGTATAGAATACCCTCCTAGTGTACCTGAAACACAAGGGGGGGGAGGTAAATGTTGTGTGACCACACAAAGCTCAGAGGAAAACTGCCTCAGGCCTGTCACGGCCTGTTTGAATTGGTTTTTGGGAATGGGTCAACATGAAGATCTTACCACTGGCTAAGAACAGCTGGAAGGGAAGCCGGGATATATAGTTTTCTGGGTCGGCCTTTCTAATCCCCGCCATCCTCCACAGAGAGATACGAGGCAGCAGAGCTGGTCTTCTGTGGGAAACACTTTAGTGACACCACCAATATAGTATAAACGACTTACACTATAACTGTAATTGTTTTCAGTCTAACCGCTATGCAAAGGACCTTTCTGGCATGTTAGGACCCGCAGGGCATTAGTTCTAGCCAATGTAGCTCGTTGGGTCATTTCGATGTACTAGTCTGACCATCGCGTCAAGGTAAGCAGCTATAGGTAGGAGCCTCTATTGATTGAAATCTCTAGAGTGTGTTTTTACACATACCATGCTACATCCCCCACTGATGAGAGATATTAACAGAAGTAGAATTAGATTTAGAAAATGTTATGCCGTGGTCATATCAAAAATAATGACACTAATTAATGAAGTGATTGACCGTCGGTTTGAGCCATATAAAGAAATGTAAATGATATGGCACAGATATATTAACTCTTTATCATCATCTAGACTCATTAATTGACTCAGATTTGATCACGGATTGATACCAATCAGAGAACCATTGAAAACCAGACTGTACTGGATAGCTGTTTTGTCCTGGTTCGGGATTCATCGACAGTACGCACCCACTGAGGTTCGAATCCAGGACCTTCCTGTTACAAGACAAGCTCGTAGACCATTCACAGCCACTGACATCCGACGCAATGGGCATTTCATGAATCCCTACTTCTACCAATTCGTCAGAGAAAATTAATTAAAAATTGAAAATTGATTTGATGCTCGCTAATGACTGTCTGCAGGAAAAAGTTGCCTGGAGTCCTGGTGAGAATTTGAGACCAGTGGGGTCCACCAGACGGTTGGGTGTGAGAACAACTACTCGCCGATGAGATTGGTTGATAGTGGTGGCGCTAAAATCATCAATTGGTAGAAATTAGAATTCATTGACCCAGTGGCTGGATGGTCTATGCGGTTGAATTGTGATCGGAAGGTCCTGTGTTCGAACCTTGGTTGATGCGTACTGATGAAGAATCCCAAAATGGGACGAAACAGCTGTCCAGTACTCCAATACTGATTTTCCAGTGGTTCTCTAACTGGTATCAATCCGCGATCAAAACTTGAAGCAAATCAAGTCCCCCTACAAACAAACTTATATACTGATGCTTTTTTGGATAAACCTTCAAATTTATGTTGTTCTCCAAAGTGTGGTGATTTGAACCAGTTACTCTTTTGCGAAATTCTACTGTGATAAGTCAATGAGTTAGTTATCTTACTGTGCCCTGATAAATATCTCATGTGGGTGGTAGTAGTTATACAGATCTATTATCTCTTCTATAGTTGGTTTGTAAGGGTTAGTTTTGTTTTTACAAGTTGATCAATGCTTCTCTAACTGATATCAATCCGAGATCTATTATCAATGTTTTCTAGAGGTTTCAGCGAAGAAAATTTTCTTTTCGACGAAGTCATCAACACTAGGCTGTACATTCGTGTAAATGTATATATATATATAAAGGGGTGAGAAAATTCCAGAAGTATTTCCAATCGAGGGTCAAATTATAACAAGATTACAAATAAGTATTAAAAATTGTAATATATTAACAAAATAAACAGGAAGATCGGATAAAAAAAAGTATAGTAGTGCTAATAGGGATTAGAAAATATAAAATAATAACGAAAATAAACAAAAGGTTTAGATAAGAAACGTAATCGGATAATCACTGCTGAGCGAATAGACTGTTTATGACAGTCACGATAAAGACAAAGGTTGGTTGTATATTTTGTTTTGAATTTTATAGCGTTGACTTTAGCTTATCGGATAGCCAGTGCCTTAGCTATCTGTCTGTCTGTCCGTCTGTTTTCAACATAGAACTTTGCACCGATGTGCAGCAGTTCAAGTTGCCACACTTCGTGTAGCACACAAAGCAAGAGAAGAATTGCAAAATAAAGACAGTAAACAGAGATATAAGGCAAAAAACGAATAGTAATATCGAAGAACAATATAGTTTTATTGGGTATTATAAGTCACAAGGAGCGAATATATCTGAGCCAGCCAATGAGAACGATTTTGAGCCATATCACCAACTGTCTCCAGCCATTGGTTTTTACCGTCCCGAGGGCCCCAACCAGGAAGTCTACATCCTCCTACGTGGCTTAGACTAACTGTTGTGGATTTCATTGACTGATGAAGCTATGTTTTGGTTTGACCACCACTGTCTCTTTACCAACCTGATCCTATGTCAGCTAACATTGCCCGTCGAGGAAGGCGATGGCTAGGCATACGTAACACATGTCCTAACCATCTCAGTCGATGTAGCTTCACAGCCTCGTCGATTGATTTCCCCTCCCACCTATCTAGCACTCGACGCCTAACCTCAGTATTGCTAACCTTATTATACCACTTCACACGGGAGATAGAACTCAGACACCTATGATCAAAGACTTAGCTATACCCAAATGCTTTGATTTCACTCCCTTTGAGAGTTTTTATCAACTCTTGAAGGATTTCCCCAATGGAACTGAATGTTCTGAGTTCACTAGATGTTCCGTTACCGAGCTATATACACACACACCTATGCTCTCTCCTTTTGCCAACCAGACTGGTTAGTGTTCCGAGCGTGGTTTTTCCATGCAGATCCAGCGTACGACCAGTATACTCAGCTCCAAAAGAACAAGTGAACTGGTGTATGCATATTGAGGTGGCAACCCAATACGACAGCTTGTCTTTCAGGTTCTGGCTGAATAATATCTTTCAAAACAGTTTACTCAATTTCATGGCAACTATGACGCTGTCACTTCTGTGCCCATTCCCGTACTCTATGCCTGTGAGGTCTATTTCTTCATCGATAGAGTTGTCCAGTAGCTGAATGTCTAATCATCAAAGTGTTTGTGTAGTATTACCTAAATTTAGTGCCAGAAACACGTGTTAAAACTTTTCTAAAGTTCACATCTAAGAAGGGTGGGTGCCACAACTAGATGAGATCTAATAACCCTTATTGATTTTGGAATTCTTACTGTTTGTGAAATCAATGAGAGTAGCTGTTGGCACATTGAACTTCATTGGTTATGTTTGTTTCTTATCAATGTTTCCTGAAATCTGTTTCGAATGAAGTCATTAGTCTGTGATGGAGGACTTGAATATTCACTTGTCAGCCTAATGGAAGGCTATATAAAGACAGATAGAATTAAGTGAAATTAGTAATCGTGAACTATAGGATTTCAAACTAACGACTATTCTGCACTTGGTGGTACCAGAGGAGAATAGAAACAACTCCCTTATATACTTCTTGATGATATAGAAGTAGTTTTTCAGCGGGTTACCCTTACTTTGAACGTGAAATGAAGGTTGTTAATTTGACCTACTACTAGTTAGTTCGTTAGTCAGTTAGTTAGCATACAGTCTGTATTAAATTTCAACCGCTAGTTCAAACTGGGATTTGACTGATTTCAAGACAGACTACGCCACGAACCAGCACGCACTCGTAACCATAGGCTGGGAATCGAACTCCGAGGCTTTCAGGATACATAAACCGAGTGCATCGATACTCAGTCACTGTGTTTGAAATACGATAAACCATAAACTTTAGTTTGTGTCAATTCGCGTTATAGAGTCATCGACAGTCAGTGTCATCAGCGAGTATTGGTCTTCACATGTGTGACTGCAGAGATTCTACCAGTCAGTCACTAATTTTCAAGGATAATTTCTTTTAGTAATTTGACCTCTGTATTAACATTGTTTTGTGAAAAGAAAACTAATGATGAACGTCAAATACAACCTATTTGAGTGACTCTAAAATATGGCAACCCGAAACGAAACTACCTATCAATGACCTTGACGAATATTTATCGACCAGTTCAGAAGCAGAGGTGTGTAATTTGAAAAAAGGTTAACATAAGAAGTAATGTAACGTTAAAAAGTAGTTACATTAGAATAACTTCCGTGTATATGTTCCAAGAAAACCTTCCAATTTCTCATAGAAGTCTTCATAGTTAGGTTTAACAAATTTCTGTGCGTAAATTCATCGAGATATCTGTAAATCATCGTGTTTCTTGACTAATTCACCGCTCCGATCCTCTTTTTTAAGTGACTCTAGAAACTTTTATGGAATTTGTGTAGGTTCCATCGAAAGGATTAACGAAATAATGCGTACTATTGACCACATTGTGAATATAATCCACGGGTGGCAGTTGCCTAAACGTTTTCTTCCTTCCAATGAGCTTGTGGTCTAAGTAGTTCTTAAATACTATATTTGAATGGCATTTGCTACATAATTCGTATACAGTACCCATAATTCCGTTTATATACTATGAACTCATCTGACTGGTTGCTCAAGGTCATTAATCCATCCATTAGGTAGTTTCTTTTTGGGTCGCTATAGTTTAGAGTCACCCCTGTTAGTTTACGAGTCCCTTGTGCTAACGGATTTCCTACCTAGAAGATTCGGAAGTCTACTGTTCCGGTCACTCTATTCTCGACGATGAGAACTACCACAATACAATTGTCACTTAAATGGCCTTCGTTTGGAGATAATCTAAAACTGTTAGCAACACCAATAAGCTTAAAAGGTGTCATAATTGGTGGAAAATACGAATATCACTGAACTGTAAAAATAAATGTAATATTTTGGGAAAATTAAGTGTATATGAAAAAAATAATTTATCGGTTAGACAGTTTAAGATTATGAATATCCAGACCATAGATGTTGCTAAATTTCCTGGTAGAATTTGAGCCCTAAATCATTATATTTCTGAACGTTTCACTGTGTAAGCCACGGTTTCTTCAGCAGAATTAATCAGGCTTTATTAAACATTTACATATATAAACATTATATTAGCTAGAGAACCACTATTGGAGCACTGGACAGCTGTTTCGTACTGGTTTGGTACTCTTCATCAGTACTCACCCACCGGGTTTCAAACCTAGGCACCTACTCGTTACAAAACAAGCTCTTAGACCATCCAGCCAGTGGGATACGTTGCAACGGCCCGTGAATTCTAACTACTACTAATTCGTGATTTTAGCGCGACCTCCGGCCAATATCACCGGCGAGTAAGTTGTCCTCACACCCAACTGGCTGGTAGATCTCAGTGGTCACAACGTCTCACTAAAACTTCAGGCAACTTCTTCCCGTAGCCAGTCACTAGCGAGCATCAGATAAATTTTCAATAGTTAGTTTGTACGGATTTCATTTGTTTCAAGGGTTATCTCGATTTTCTTGTTTTCCAATGGTTCTCTAAATGATGTCAGCTCTTAATAATAATAATAATAATAATAACCAATAATAATAATAACCAAATTGAAACAAATCGAATCGTTGCACAAGCTGACTCATGAAAAAATGTGTATATATGTAAAAGCATTTGAACGCGGAACTGTTTATTGACAAATTTGATGTACCCCTACGGGAAAGTATATGCACCTAACATTCGACTCTTCATTTGCGCATGTTCTGCGTACCGTGCCTCTTTTTTTAACCTTACTTTATGTTTATGTTGCCTCACAAGGATCTTTCATTTCTTCTCTTCGTCATTTAATCTGTCCCTCCTCAGTAATCAATATTCTTGCAGAAGACATCACACAAAATATTATCAAGTAGCACCCACCTCATATATGTGTTGATTAGATTTTGTTTTTTTGTGGGGATTTGAATTAATTACAGTTTGTTAGATTTTGCCGTAAACTAACATTACTCAAAGAGCATTGGATAGCTGTTTCTCTCTTAGCTCGTAACTCTTCAACACAGTGCGCATTCACGACCCCATCGCAGGGATTGAACCCGGGACCTTTAGGTGAGAAGAGCAAACTGTCTGACGATTCAACCACTTAGGAGATGAGAGGAATTCAATGACCCGTAGCGTGGTTGCGTATCGCTGAAGAGTCCCAAACTAGAATGAATCAGCTGTCCAGTCCTCCCAGCCGGTTTTCAGTGATTTCTCTAACTGGTCTAATCTGAAGCACATAGAATCCCTACCAAAACCATTTCTTGAACATTTATCTGATGCTCGCTAGTGACTGGTTACGGAACGAAGTTGCCTGGAGAAGTTCTAGTGAGAAGTTGTGACCAGTGCGCTCCATCCAGTCTGGACTGAAGATAGAGCTCCCGCCGATGACATTGGTTGGTGCCAGTCGCGCTAAATGCTTCACGAATTAGTAGAAGTTAGAAGTCATGGGCTGGCGATTGAATTTGGTCCTAAATGGCTGAATGGTATATCAGCCAGCTTGCCTTTTAATCGGAAGGTCCTGAGTTTGAAACTCAATAGGTGCTTATTGCTGATTAGTTTCAGACTAGTACTCCCAGGTTTTCAATGATCTCTCTAACTGAGGCTGGTTCTTAACGATGTATATATATATATGTATATATATATATATATATATATATATATATATATGCAGTTTAAATTTGTTTATTTTACTGTCTGTTTTGATTTATCTTCCAGAAACGTGCTGAGGTATTACGCTCACAAATTTATAAACGATCCATCCTGTCTAATTCCAATCATCGTAATCATAATAGCCATACTCCTCATTCTTTATCATTGAATCGAAAAACTGTACATGATAAAACTCAAGAGAAATAAGTAGAAATCAACGACAATAATAATAAACACATTTCTTCGCATATATACATACATATATTTATATTCTTTCTCAAGAAAAGGAGAAGATATTGTTAAAAACAACAGCAATGTTAATTTCTATTCTGTACAGTTTATAAAATGCAAAGGAATAAGGAGAGAGAGGGAAAGGTGAAAAAACGAACAAATAAACAATTTCACTTTAATTGTTTGTCTTTTTTTGTAATGAATTCTTCAAGTGTATTTTCTAATATGGTTTTCATTATTATCAACAATAACAATTCTGTTCATGCTGTATTAATATGTGTGTATGTATATGTGTGTGTACATATGTATGTGTCTGTCTGTTTGTGTGTGCGAATGTGCGTGTGGGTGGGGTGATTGTGATTGGTGTGAATTTGTAATACCGAACAATCTCAATTGTAAAAAACTACCAATCAAAATGGATGTTTTGAATTGTTATACAAATACTCGATATTATCATCTTTTTAAAAAAAAATTTGATAATAAGAGTGACGTGATTGTGGTATTCGCACATGCTTGGGTTCTCTCTAGTCATTGTATCTAATTAATTGTCTTATTACACATTATTGATAGTGATAATAATAATAATGTGTGGTGTAATGTGGACTTTGACTTCTTTTGTTGATGTTGGTTACAATGACGTTTTTGTATTGATCATGTGCGTGCGTGTGTGTGTACTGCTCACCACCTAATTTGTAAGATTGGAAAAAAATATTGTATCTGCAATTATTTGTGTTCTCTGAGCTGGTGGATGGTTTAATTGCGAAGCTTTCATCGTCCTTCTGGACAACATCTTCAGTGCAAGTAGTTTTAGCATAAAATGAACTGATTTAAATTCGTCAATGAATGATAGAATTGCGTCTCCTGGTATACATCTTCATGACTGGTAGTCGATCTACATCTGTATTGATCATTATTTTTATTGACTTGGATTTTAAACTTTCTCATCACATGATTTACTTTTTATTAATTGGTTGCTCACTAGCGACTGGCCCTATTCAGGCAGTGACCTGCGGTTCTAGTGGGAAGATGTGACCAGTAGGGTACAGCAGGTTGAAGATGACACAGTAACTCATCGAAGAAGACATTGCGAAATGGTCACCCTATGTCGTGAATTGGCAGAAGTTAGAATTCATGAACTGGCCACTGGATCGGGTCCCAGTGGCTCAATGCTCTACGAGCTCGCTAGCCTTGTAACCAGAAGGTCCTGGGTTCGAGCCCTCTGTGGCGAGTGCGTACTGCTGAAGAGTACCGAGTTAGGCTGATGAAACAACAGCCCAGTACTCCCTGCAGGTTTTCCAATGTTTTTCTAACTGATGTCAACTCATGATTAAATCCTCCATCCTATATCAACATGTTTGTTAATCGCATATTCGTTTGAGTACCAGGCTTCAAGGAATTCTCTGGCTCCGCAATTAAACCAACTAGGTCAGAGAACACAACTAATCGCAAATCATCCACCTGAGCTACAAATCTTCTCTATTATTTCAAAAATTCTATCTATTGAACTCAGTTTTGAATAATCTGTTGATGGATTGATTAGTGGATTATAGTGCACAGGGATGCTTGGTCTCCGTTTCCCGTTCTCTATAGACATATCAGCTCCTCTTAGTACAGACACTTCAGTGACGTCTTGGTGTGTTGTAAATCAGTGGGATCCAGGAGGCGTGTTTCTTCACATTGAGAAGTTATCCGTTGGATATCTTCGCATCTTAAAAAAAATGGATACTGGATTTGAGTCCCACAGAAAGGAACACCACTATCCAGCTGCTGAGTCGCAAGTGAAGACGAAACGCATGGCTTGGAGTCAGCTAGTTAGGTGCTGCCAATCAAGAGTGTGATATCATGAAATTCTATTTGTTGGGTATCTAAAGTTCTACACTCAATAATCATGCGTAGACTAAGCGGTCCACGGGAGGAACAAACACAAGAGAACCAGATAGGCTCTAGACTAGGAAGAGGGTGTATTGATCATATCTTCACCCTTCGACAGATTCTGGAACATAGGCATACTTACCGGCGTCCAACAGTAGTCATACTTCTTGACCTGAAGGCGACATTCGATTCCTTCGGCCGAGAGGTACTCTAGAGACGTTTGGCTGTGAAGGGAATGCCGAGAAGATATATTGCACTGACCAAGGCACTCACTCTACTCGAACTCATGCAGTCAGCCAGGTGAAAGCCTACGGGGAGTTGTCGTCTGACAACTGTGATAACAACCAGTGGTATCCGTCATGGATACCCTACCCATTGTCGTCATTTCTATTTAATTTCATCATAGATGTACTAATGGACTTAAACCTAACTCACTTCAGAGACTCAGAGATTGACTTGTTACCAAGGTATAATAGTCTCGTTGACTTAGAATATGCATGCGGATGATATAGTTTTCCTAAGTGAATACGCTGACAAAATGCAGAGTCTTCTAAACAACTTGAGCTGCTATCTGCGAATGTTTGGCATGCGATTGGCTCCTGTTAAGTGTAAGATGATGATGCTACAGGACTGGACTCCATTGACTCCTAGCTTAGAAATAGGGAATGAAGTGGTAGAACACGTTGACCACTTCACTTATTTAGGAAGTTGCATCAGCCAGTGCCAGCGGGTTGATCGCTAATGAGATCTCAGCACGGATACAAAAGGCTCGTTTCGCATATGCCAAATTACGCTATCTCTCGCTTAGTAGACGTGATATCCGGTTAGCTGGCTGTCGACCAAAGGGCGTGTGTACTGCTCAGCCTAGCAGATCGCTCTATCCTCCTTTATGGCTGGCTGTCAGCGAGACATGGCCATTGAAAGAAAGTGGAAGACATGAAAAGCCTGGCTGGGTGCATCTGACCGCAAATGTCTGTGTTATGTTTTATGAGTTAGGTGGTATAATATTGAGGTTAAGCGTAGAGTGATACGGAAGGAGGGCAAGTGAATCAATGAAATTAAACAGATTAAGATGGTTAGGATTTGCATTATATATACCAAATCATTGTCTCACTCAACACGCACCGTTAACTGATATATAATTGGGTTGGAAAAGAGTTAACAGTCTTCTATTCCCCTTGTTCAGTGGTATGATAAGATGAGCAATATTGAAGTGAGGCTCCGGTCGAGTGATAGGAAAGTGGAAGGGGAAATCAGTCGACGAGGTTGTGAAGTTACACCAATTGATATGGTTAGGATGTGTCTTACGCATGCACGTCTAACCATTGCCTTCGTCGACAATAGACAATGTTAGCTGATGTAAAATCAGGTTGGAGAAGAGTTAGCTAGTGCTGGGTGGTCAAACCAAAACAAATATGGCTTCATCAGTCGGTGGAATCCACAACACTTAGTTTAAGTCAGCCAGCCATGTAGGGAGGTGTAGACTTCCTGACTGATTGGGGTCCTCGAGATGGTAAAAACCATTGAAGACTGGGGACTATTGGTGACATGGTTCAAAATCCTCGTTCACAATGGCTGGCGCAGATGCATCCACTCCTTGTGATTTATCATATCCAATAACATTCTATTGTTCTTCCATATTATTATTCTTTTTTCTTCATTCACACTTCTGTTTATTATCTGTCTTTTGAACCTCTCTTCTCTTACTCTGTGTGCTACAAGGAGGGAGTGCGGCAACTCGAACTGCTGCACATCTGTGCAAAGTTCTAAGTGGAAAGCTCCACCTATGGTAATGATTAATGATAAATGTATTTTGGAGAAAATGATAAACTTGTTATTCTAAGGACGGTTCATGGGGTCAATAAATTAATATTTTTGACTGGAAGTTAGGCAGTAGTAAGATGTAGATAGCATAAGATTGATTACCCTATAGTAATACAAACAACACAGAGCCCTACATGAGATCAGTCGATACTCAAATAACTCAGTGATAATATATCATCTAACTGTAATAATAGGTGACAGAAAAGATGATTTAGTATTCAACCGGTAAACCAACAAGTTGACAAAAATTGCGAACATCGAAGACAGGGCTTCATGTTAACAATACAGAAGATAGAGGTGATGAAAATACCTAATCTAACAACAACAACAACGAGCATCATTCACCATCATCAAGAGGAGAATTTTCAAACGAAGTCACTTCTTTCACTTATATGAAGAGGCAGCATCATTTCAACTACACACAAGCTATGGCATTGACGAGGATGTCAAAGTCAGTCAGGATAAATAAAAGCACGAAGGAGGCCTTCATTAATCTAAAATCAGTGTGGAAAACGACTGCGGTCAGTATAAGGAAAAAGATTCAAGGACTTGGCGTGTCACGGAAAGCACCCTCCAATAGCTAACAGACTTTCATCAACAACAGCTGACTCGATACTTAAGACCAGACGGACAGGAAGTATTTTGATTGGACACTAGTCAGTGGTTAGTGTAGTGTGTCTAGTCTTTTGTTTGGTGGAGACTGAACTCTGTCGTCAGTCAAGTTTTCAATGTGGTCAGCATTCTAGGTGGCTCACCATCACGGTACACTTTAAAATGTTGATATTAGATGGTTGGAGATGAGTTGACCATAAGCTGAGGAGACACCGTTGAGTAACATCACACACCACGCCACGGAGAGTAACCCGAATGTGAGACGACGATTTTGTGTGCGAGACTGACATAAAAGAGATCAAAACTTATTGACAATCGTGTAGCCAGCTAAAAGGGACTGTGAAGAATAGGGTGAAGTGGACATTTGCTGCTGAAGCCCCACTTTCCACTGTAAATCCAAGGGAATAAGTATAATACGTTTGTGTTTGAATTAAACAAAAATAATAATAAAGTAGAGAGAAGATCTTATTGTAAATGTAACTGAGATCTACTACCTACTATTTAGTAGTATATTTAGATAGATATCAATTGCCTAGACATTATTCTAAAGACAAATTGTAAACAGAAATATCCTTTGATTGGACAATAGTAACTAGTGTGGTATGTTTAGTCCTCTCTTTCGTGCAGACTGAATTCTACCAGTCAAGTTTGCAATGTGACTACCATTCCACTAGGTAGCTCGCCAACACGGTGTACATTGATGTGATGATATTAGATGGTTGGAGGCAATCGACAGGATGCCTTAGACCTAGGTTTCGTGCTAGTTGGTAAGCTACATAGAATGGTGGCCACATTGCAAACTTGACTGATAGAATTCAGTTTGCACCAAACACCAAGGACTAGACACACCACACTAGTTACTAGTGTTCAGTCGAAGTATCCACTACAGTTCCACAGGAGGTTAATCGCGAGCTCGAATAGCTCAGTGGTAACGTCTCCGACTGTAGCACTTGGTTACGCAGGTAAAAATGTCAGACGGATGGGACATGAGCTCCTTCAAGGTTGCAGATACGCCTTGCTGACGAGTTACCGACTAGCACGAAACCTAGGTCGAAGGCTTCCTGCCGATTGCCTCCAACCATCTAATATCAGAAACATCCTTTGTTGAAGAACATCGTCTCTTCTGTTGTATTTCTAAGACAACATTTGATTCAAGTGAAGGTAATGACTTTTTTCCCGCGAATTCGTTCACTCTGCAGTCTGTACAGTCGTGATTAGAACACAATTTCATGTGCATCGGTGGCAAAGTGGTTAGGACTCTCATCGACCATGCACATGATTTGGGGTTCAATCCCCTGCCGATGCCACCTGATATCAATGGTCGGCCTGCAAAATTTGGGCTACCGATATCACATGCTGAAAATTCCGTACTTGTACCAAAAATACTGTGTGGTTTCAAGCTATAATCAAAATTAAAGATATATATATATATATATACGCAGCACATACTAATAGAATAAATGAGGAGTGAGTGTAAAAATCAAAGCGTAATCGAGGCAAAATAAAGATGAGCATTTCATGATACCTAAAAATCAAGAAATAGACTACCGAATGATTGAGATACCACTGACATCAATCTGTAGTGCTTCCTAGCCAGATGATTAGGCTCTCTGTGATAAAGTTTCACCTGGAACTGTGTAAATTGTAGATTAGAATTGAAAACGAACAGTTATTGATAAGAAGTTGCGTAACAATGCAGCAAAGAAAACGCTTGATTATTGAATTCTTAGCAAAATTCACATAAAAACACAAAAGCAGTTGTTATTAAATTCAACTTAGAATTTCCTATCGATTGATTGGACCGAAGTACTCGGTCTCAGGTTGACATGTCGGCTCCTTGTGCAAAATGCTTCGACGATGTCTAGTCATATAACTTGAAGTCAACAGGTTGATGATGACTAGCAGTGGAATCCAGGATGCGCATTTCGTCCTATTTGGGACTAGTCAGTTGAAATCTAAATCGAATTTAATAATTAATATGACCCGTTGTACAAGAGGTGGCCCAAGTTGTCTAGTGGACAACGCTTTGGCGTTTGAGACTGTGGGCACTGGGTTCGAGCCTCGGTGGGAACACCATCACTCACTGGAGAATGCAGGCACATCTGGATGACGAGTCCCAAATAGGACGAAATGTGCATCCTGGATCCCACTGCTAACCACCATCATTCAACAGATAAAAGCAGTGGTGTTACGTAAGAACTGAAGTCGTGTGAAATAAGCAGAAACTTCTTAAAACAATTTTTTATCTTATTAATAATTTTAGCAGGGATGAATTAAAATCAAGAAAGAATGAAGGGTTGAGGAAATTTCCTCATTTAGCAAACATCCGACTTTTTTTTATTTCAATGGCTAAATCTTCAGCGATATAATAGATAAAGCAGACTTGAACGGATTTGGGAAGGGTGTTTTTTCTATCTCACAGATGACTCTGAAGGAGTTTTTTTGTAATGTTATTGATGTAATAACACTGCTGATTTGTGGATTGATACTGAAAAACAATAGGCAACTTAATTGCAAACCAAATATTGGTTACCACCTGTTTCATTTCGCCTTCAGCCCACGAAAATGAAGATGAAAACATACTAGTCTAGGGCCGATGAGAACAATTTAATTTAATTATGCAAAATTACACTGCATATGGAAATTATCAACCTTGGAAAGTTAAACCACCAAAAACCAATCACAGTGATTGCACAAGGTCAGCCTTTACAGTTGTTCAATCTCCTTATTTATAAATATTTTGCTTCGGTCTAATGGTTTAATATGCCCAGACTGTTTCAATCCAGTGTAATTGAATTTTAGCCTCATCCTGTTAAGGAGGTTGTTACGTTACTTAGTGAAATTATAAGACATAAAAATGCCAACGAAAGCTTTGTATTACTTCCGTAAAGTGTTTCCAATACCACTGCTAACTGCAATCTAAAACTTAGTGTCCTACAGGAGGTCAATCGTGAGTCCGAATAACTCTTTAGTGGTAAAGTTTCTGACTGCAGCACTGGGTAACCAGGGTTCGGATCTCAGAAGAGACATTCTAGACTAGAGATACACCTCACTGATGAATGCCGACAAGCAGGAAACGAAAGTCCAAGGCTTTCTGTCAGTTGCCTCCAACCGTCTAACACTTATTCAGAGTACACTTCGTTGGTAGGCCACTTAACTTAGTGGCCACATAGCAAACTTTAGTGACACCATTCAATCTGCACTAAACAAAGGATTGCTAGACGCGTGACATTAGTTATTACCTAACGTTAAATCAAACTACTATTATCTTCATACAACTATGAAGGTTTTATTTTTTAAAATCTCAATATGCCTTCAGTTGAACTGTTTTATCGTTTCAGTATGCATAGTTTAACCCTTACACACTGAATGGTCCCTTGTGGTCCACTTTATTTCTATCAAATCATAAGTTATTTCGACATTGAGGCGTCTGGTGAATAGAGAAAAGTTTGTTAAATAGCGTCACCTTTTTTTTCCTTCACGTTGCCCAGTGGAACATAGGGCTTCAAGCTAGTGGCTTGAAGTTTCTGTAGCACTGTTCAATTTTTACAGGATGGGGTTGCTAGCCTCATGCCCAACCTTTCCTCTTTACCAGCATTATTTCTGGCTTAGCGAGGTAAAGGAGTGCGTCGACCGGGTATCGAACCCCGGACCATGTGCATGGTCGGCGAGCGTCTTAACCGCTCTGCCACCGACGCATCACCTCACCTATAATCCTTAGTTGAAGTATAAGAGCCTTTATACTTCCGTGTAAGTTACATTGAGGAACTCTATGAAATAGGTTATATGGTTCGTATGTTAGACAGAAATATTATTGGATAATTATTTGTTCTGTCGCGCGACTGAATGAAAAGTAGATGTATAGGATGCATGTTGATTGGATCATTGAGTGACGTCACACAACGGACCGTCGTGTAGATCCCAAATGCGAAGCGAGAAGTTGGGCATCTGATTATGACATAGAAAGGGGGCAATGAGAGCTTGGTGCCAGCTAAGGAAGGTTGAAGAGAACAAGGTGAGGTGAAGATCTGCCGCTAAAGTTCTATGTTCCGCTTGAAATCCAAACGAAGTGTAATGTATTTAATTTAATTTGAGATTTTCCTGTCGATTGATTGGACTGAAGTGCTTGGTCTCAGGTTGACATGTCGGCTTCTTGTGCAGATGCTTCGACGATGTCTGGGCATTTAATTTGTGGATGGTGACTAGCAGTGGAATCTCAAATTAAATTAAATCAATATGACCCGTTGCACAAGAGATGGCTCTCGTGGCCCAAGTGGTCTAGTGGATAACGCTTTGGCGTTTGAAACTAAGGGCACTGGGTTCGAGCCTCGGTGGGAAATGCAGGTACATCCAACCGACGAGTCCCAAATAGGACGAAATGCGCATCCTGGATTCCACTGCTAGTCACCATCCACAAATTAGATGTGTAATTTAGATTATATGTAATACATTACCAGAAGAATATTGTAAGACGTACTGTGGTGAGAGAGCCGTCTGCTAGCCAAAACTGATAGACAGAAATTTACGTCAATGTTTACTTCTAAAATATTGGTCATAAGAAAAACAAGAACAAAGGCCTTGCGGGGGGGGCGGATACGATTCGCAGATATATGGTATGACCTTCAAGGAAATGGTCACAAAGAGATGACAGGTTAACTTTTTAGGGAGAAAACAACAGATCAGAAGACTCTGTTTCTCTGTCAACAATAACCTATAAAAATGTATATAAAAATCTATAAATTACCTGTTGATTTTCTAAATAAACGGCCTGTTACCTGACCCTTGTCTTCTGTCATTACAGTACTACTCTCAATGCAACAGGTAGATGTTAACATCACTGGATTATTACAAATTACAATCCGTATCAAATTGACAGAAGACAAGTAGTTCAGCGAAGAGTCTCCGTCAGAGTAATCTACAAAGTGAAGAACAACCTTCAAAAGACAGTACGATTCCGTCTTCTTTGCATCGCAGAAGCCCTAGCCATTAAGCTCGAGGAACCAGAACTGTGCATACAAAAGAAAATTATTCAACCACTTCTACTCCTATGGTAACAACTGTGTTGATTTGACTTAACTTTTGTTTGTTTGTTTGATTTGACTTAACTTTTGTTTGTATGCTTATTTTTCTACTTAAAACCCTTGTGTAATTCCGTATATTTTGTTTCCATGTACACCCTGAGTACAACTCTTTCATTAAACTATTCATGTTATTACGCAACTCTTCTTTAACAATCGTTTGTGACAACTCATCACTTTTGTTACTACCCTCTTATAGCAACACTTAATTCACCATATCAAATTGCTTGTGTTGGATAATGATTATTTTTTTGATCACCTTTATTTTTTATTATAGCTTGATTCCACACCGTATTTTCGGTACAGGTATGGAATTTTCAGCATGCGTGATATGGGTAGCCCAAATTTAGCAGGCCGACCTATTGATATCAGGTGTGCGACGGCAGGGGATCAAACCCAGGACCATGTGCATGGTCGGCGAGAGTCCTAACCGCTGTGCCACCGACACACAGTATAAAAATTTCCAGTGACAACAACTTAAGTATGGAATATGAATACAATATTGATGATTTTTCAAGGCAAAAATAAAACACCACTGAGCTTATTTAATCCATTTGTCTATCTAATAAATATGACTGACTGACCAACTGTAAAGAACAACAAGGTTAGAGTTAGCGAAAGCATGAGATTGTGTTGAAGGTAAGGATTAAAAATGGTCACGCCAAAAAAATATGAAGTGATACACTATTGATCTCAGTTAACTTAAGGAAGTATAGATTGTTTGTATGGGGTGCTCGGAATCAAAAATAAATTAAATGGTATGAAATTCTCTGACATAGAGTGGATCTATCTTTGAATTGTTCATATTAGATGGTTGAAGCCAATCAGCAGGAAGCCTTGGACCTAGGTTTCGTACTAGTTGGCACTCATCAACCTTGAAGAAACTCATGTCTCTTTTGAGACTCAAACCCGCGTCACCCAGTGATGCAGTCACAGACGTTGCCACTGAACTTTTCGGATTCGAGATTGACCTCATATAGGACCCTCTATGGTATCATTCTGTTTCCCTTTTTGTATGGCCTTACCGAAGTATGGTAACTTGAACTGATGTAATATTTGTTCCAAGTTTTACATCGATTCAATACGATTAAGTAAAAGTGATACCAAAGAAAGTATCCCCGATATGGACTACAAATCACAATCATCCCAAATCTTGAAAAAATCAGTTACATTTTAAAATTATATACAGCAGAGGATGTTCGTCTAAAGGTATAAGAACCACTCCTTAATAGAGAGGTCATTCGCTAATAATTATCAAAACATTGGGTAAGGATTCTTCGCCACTGACAACAAATGGCCGAAATGATTGCTTCCAAAGGTCTTCTTCACAAACTTGCTAAAGTGCTTTGATAATTGAATGTATTCCGAGTATCAGCGTACAGCTTTGCACACGAGTGTAGCAGTTCAACTCGCCATATTCCCCATGTAGCACACAATGTAGACTAAAGAAATCCAAAAGAACTATAAGAAGCGAAGATGTATGGAAGAAACAACAGTAACACGGAAAAGCACAAGGACAAATAAATACGTCAGCTCAAAAAGAGTGTATGCATCGGAGCCAGCCCGCTGACAAAGATTTTGAGTCACATCACCAGGTCTCAAGCTATTGGTTCTTAGCATCCCGAAGACTCAAACAAGACCAATCCACACCTCCTGACATGATTGGCTCAAACCGACTACCAAAAACTTCACAGGCCGATCTCAAGTTTTGATTGAACTACCTAAAAATCTCTTCCAACCAGTTAACGTTGTTCGACGACAAGGGTGGTAGATCGGCATACGTAGCATGTGTTCTAGCCACCTCAATCGATTCAGGTTCGCAACCTCGTCGATTGATTTCTCTTGCTTGCTTTATACTACCCACTAATTTCAGTATCACTCTCCAGAATATCAATCAACACCCGTCGTCAAAGTTAACTAACCATTTAATATCTCCCATTTTCGTAGTCATAAAGGAGGACAGAGGGAACTGCTGCACAAAGCACACGTCTTTGATTGATAGCCGGACATTTCGTCTAGGCCAAAGATGACGTATGTTGGCAATTGCTACACGAGCTGAGATTTCGTCAACGAACAGTCTATTAGGGCCAACACAACTTCCCAAATAAGTGAATTGCTCAACACCCTCATGTACGTCTTAATGGCCGTTGCTGAAATACGAGTCTTTTCAAACCAGTCTTGCGGCATTGCCTAATATTTATAGGGTGAGTCCCATGTCAAACCTTCGGAGATTCCTAATCAAAGTGCTCAAAAGACTGCATTTTTAGCTACCTAAAAGGACGATATCATTCGTAATCCCTACAGTAGCCGACTAGACTATGCCGTGGTAAGATGTCAGTCCCTGAGTCCCTAAAGTCGAATAGAATCCCACCACCAATTAGTACATCTATAATGAAAGTAAAAGCAAATGGGGACACTAGGCATCTCTGTAGAACATCAGTTCAGATAACTACCCTCGTGATTTACTTTGTCAGCACTCTCTTCACAGACAAACTGATCCTTCATACAACTGGTTCCCTTGATAAATTTCGATAAAGAAAGGAAGACGAAATTTGCAGTATAAAATGATATCATTCTATTTCACAGGTTCTCATCAGCTGCAGACTACTTGAAATTACAATGGTTATATAAATGATAATAACATACTTTAATGTTTGATTAGTAGTAGAGAAGAGATAAATTTGACGCATCCAAAAAGAATGAAAGCATTACAATTTTTAGTTTAAGTTATCATCATCAATTTATACACTTTCAGAGTTGAAAAGAGGGGGTAGGGGTAAGACAGAAAATAGAAAAATTGATTAACAGAAACAGTGTTAGCTTGTAGGTTCACATGGCAACTCCAAAAAACAAAAGCATTTACAGTTTATAAGATTGAGATTTGCTCAGTAAGTTGAGATCACTGATGACTAATCAAAATCAAAATTCAGTTACCAAGGGAGTGAGAGGTTAATCACACTCTCTTTCTGTATGCATAAGTCTGGTTTAAATCGTTTGATTGCGATCGCTTCGGCAAATCGTAGTAAATTTGCTGTCCTTTGTCTATTTAATATTTTGAAGGACTTAGAAATCTCTACGAGATGTCCGGTATCAACAATATGTCTGGTAATTGCACTCTGAGAATATTTGCTTCCTTTCAGGCATAGGTTTCTTGGAATATGTTCAGAAAACCGGATAGAAGCCCTTCTTTCTGTCCTTCCAATGTACTTGCTCCCGCAAGCGCACGTAAATTCATAAACGCAGTTGGAGGTGACATCAGCAGGGTATTTATCCAGTTTTGAGTTGATCATGGAAGGAGTGGTGTTGTATACTGTAATGAGTTTTGCTGCCGGGAAGCTTCTGATCCACTCGGTAGACAGTCAGGTCATGAAATATTGGAAGTTTCGGACGCCGGTAAGTATGCCTATTTTCCAAAAGGGTGAAGATTGTGATCAACGCTTCACGCCTGCCTGGTCTTCCCGAGTTTACTTCTCTCGAACACCGTTTAATCTAAGCATGATTACTGAACCCAGAATTGTAGATGTTATGTTAGTCAAACTATGATTATTACAGGACTTGCCTCCTTTTCATAAACTAGGATAATCAGTAATATTCATCAGTTTAACAGGACTATCTTTGATTTCAAGACATTATGCAATATCTATCTTAGTTAACCCAGAGAACAGTTGATCGCCACTGTCCTTGAACACCTCTGAAGTTATTCCCCCAGGTCTTGACCTTTTGCCTCGTTTCATTGAGACAGCTTTTCCAACCTCAGTTGCAATGAGAGGATCGATGTCAACATTCTATTCAATTGGGTGTTGGGTAAATTCAGCGTGGCTATAGGCCAGTTAAATTATTCCTTATAAGTGTTCTTTCCAACATATCACTCTTATATTCTGACAGATAATTAAGGAACCACTTTCCGCAGAGATTGTCTCTCTTATCATTTGCCTTTCCCGACTTATTTTCTTAATGAGCCTGAATACGTGTCTGGTGTTATTTACCTATGATGTCATCTCCATCTCTTTAACTTGTAGCACCAAATATTGTTTATGGTCGTTGTGGAAAGTTTTGGTCAGCTTCCACTCCTCATCCTGATGAAAGCCCACCGGAATCAATACATTTTTTCAGTACTGCTGACCACATATTAATTCCACATCTCCACAGGAATGAGTCTTAGATGGCATGCATCTTAAATGTGAACTAAACATGTCCAGTAAGCATTGTTTCATTTTGGCTGTTGAGATCAATCTACCCACCTTTGAAACTCTACTGCGCACTTTATTAAAGTAACGGTTACATTTTTACCAATGTGATTTATTCAAGTAATATATATATTGACACCAGTACATTAAACTATAAAAGCATGACTGCAGAAAATTAGAATTACTGCAAAATTATCCGAGTCATTGCAAGATATTTGCATATTATGAGGTATAAAGTAATAGAAGAGAAACACACACACACAAAGACATAAGGATAATATAAAAATGGAGGTTGTACGACACTCCAAGACCTAATCAAGCAAAACTCTGTGCTGTATTAACACATCACAACGCACAAGATAAGAGTTCATCTCTAACCATTAATTATCAGTGCCACCATGTTGACAGATATCTTTTAGATAAAAGCTTAAACTATATTTTGGTCAACGGCTCAGGTTAAGCATCCCCACATACAAACAGAGTGGAATTCAGTCGAAATACAACTTTAGGGTATATGCGCCTAACCATAAATTAATCGGATTATTAAACTTTTTTAAAATGACATCAACGGTATGAAATTGTTTTTCTTTTTTGAGAAGTGCTTGTATGGAATGAAAATAACGCGTGGAAAGAATATCTCCTTTACAATCTACAATAATCCTTTAAAACTCCTGAACCAGATAGAACACATCCAATACTCCGTGTCTGGTGTCAAACAACAACATGAGACTTCACTCAACAGCAATCACTTGCAATTCTATGCAGCTGGCAATGTATCACACCTATTGTGTGCGTGTGCGGCTAGCCAAGCCTATGTGGCAAGTGAAGAGCACATAGTGAACCTATGACCAACTGACTGGAAGTCGACAGTCTAAACACTAATAAGTCACAACTCTACCCTTGTTGTCTAGTAAAAGCACCTACTCAAATTAAAAAAAAACATCTGATCCATAAATAATTATTGTCTTCATCTTAGATACGACGAATCTCTCTGTGAACCAGTAAAAAGATGTTAAATTCACTTATTAAATACGTAAAACTTTTTTTTTATTGTACACCAAATATCTGGCGGGTTTTTGTGGAAATAAAATAAACTCACCCAACCAGAAGAGAGGAGTTTAAAACGCAGAGAACAATATGAGCGATTGTTAATTGTACGCTTATATGTGTGTGTATACAAATGTATGTGTATGTGTGTTTATGAAAACACAGCCAGATATATATATATTTAAAACATTTTGAGAGATGCATTATGAAACAAATTCTTTAATCATTTATTTGGCCTTCTGTGAAGTATTTCGGTAACCAGTGGTTTTTTTTGGGGGGGGGGAGAGGGGAGTGGAAGAGAAAAAGAAGAAGTAGGAGAAGAATCCATTGGACAACACACACACACATAGGTAGTGATTACAATTAAAACAAGGTGTGAATGAGTTATTTAACAAAGCGCATTTACAAAAGGCAAATGCCTAGATAAATAATATTAGTAATAATATTTAAAAAAAACACATTTCTGTTTCTCACTTTCTACATATATTATATTGGTTCCTTTTTAATGTTTGTATATATATATATATATGTGTGTATGTGTACAACAAATTACGCATAATATTCATATTTCTATGTACACAATGCGCACTAATAATAACAATAATGATTATTATTATTATTTAACAGGAAAGATTAAAATAGGCTGGCGCATCTTCAAAAGGTTAAAAAAACCAAACGGAACAAAGAACCATTTTTTGCATTTCATCAACTAGAGAAACACTTAATGTTTGTTTCCAGTAGTTTTACTCGTTGAAAAACAACCCTGTAAGGTTGTGAAGATAAAGGCACAGAAATGATTCGTTTTGAACGTTCCGTGACTTCTAACGGAGGAGAGGATAGGATGCGGTTGTCTGTGTGTACTGGGGCACGAGGGAAAGGGGTAGTAAAGTGTGAGGAATGAATGAATGAACAAACGAATAATTAGCAATTTTGTACAATCAAGCAACATCTGTCACAATTTGACTAGATGAAACATCTGATGGATTGTGATAAGTTTCATCGACAGTTTTCTCTGATACTTGATCATCATCTTCAGATTGACTGAGATCTTTTTTCTCTTTTATTTGATCTTCATCTTCACTTTCTTCATCGGAATAATCCACTAAACCGATAGGCGATAATGGATCAGTGTCTAAAACCTTTAGAGGACAAGATAAATGAATGGTTTATAAGAAGGATGTGGGGGGGGGAATCATAAAAATATAACTAATATTTGAAATAATGGTTAATCTCAGTGAGTAAATCATACATGAATTCCCTGTTCTTCTCATTCCATTGCGTTCCGACTGGAATATACGGGGGCTTCAGGCTTAAACTTTGAAGTTTCAGTAGCGGCGGTTTTTAAGGAGGTTGGACTGTTAGGTTTGCGATAAACTTTCTCTTTTACAGAGCGTACTACCGGTTAAATGAGGTTTAGCAGCAGTACATCGTCAGAAAAACGAATCCCTGAGCACGTGGGCATGGACATAGTAATATGATTACATTTTATCACTAATTACGTAGTTACGTTCATGATTAGCTGTTATTAATGCTAAACATTCACCTCGATTTGGACAACCAGCGAATAGGATTATCCTTCAAATAGTGATTATGACTTAATAGACAAACAAGAAAAAGTTGTTGAATTACGCTATTTTAAATGCTTATGAAATAAAAAGGCGAATGCAAACGTTCGGTACTTATCAGCGGACTATTGGGGCTTTGATATAAGAATAAAACTTGGGCACTGTGGTAGAGTGTAATTCCATTATGGGTAAATTTTATTTTGTCATAGTCTCACAGTGTTATACAGAAATATTTACTGATGACGTTTCGAGCACAATTTATTGCTCATAATCATATCAATAAATTGTGCTCGAAACGTCATCAGTAAATATTACTGTATAACACTGTGAGACTTTATCAAAATAAAATTTACCCATAAGGGAAGACTGTTGGGGCGTTAGGGAAGTTTAATTTCAAACTTGTGCTGCATATACGCTCTACAATCTTAAACATAATAATGGTGAATGAACTTGTTTCGGACACTGGAGGCCATCGGAACGCTGCTTTGCTGCATGGTGGATAAGACTTCAAGCCGAATGCTCCGGGAAGTAATCCCTTAGGACGACCGACTGCTTCAGTAAGGAAATTCATCCAAGCAATCACTCACCACACCCATTAAACAAATCACAGAAAAAAATAATGCCGTTAACTAATTAGTACACGATGCACAGACTTAATTCTACTTATTCTAATATTTTATGGGATACTGTTATTGGTGTGTAACCCTTTTTCCATATAATGGTAAGCACCGATGTGGTCGCATCAAATCAACAGGAAATCAGAAACATGGATAAGAAATTTCAAGGTATACATGTTGTACAAACAGTGATACTTCTGGTCCAGTGGGCCGTGCTTTAGGGTTCAAGGTGATGAGTACTACGATTCGACTACTAAGCATGACGAAACGAGCATTCCACTGGCCGCAAACAAGTTCTTAATCCTATGGAATATCGAGGAATCCATTCGAACAGCCCATACGATAAAATGAATCTGATCAAAACGATCAAATATATCAACAAGAAATCATATATTTCACAACAAATAGTTTCGAATGATATTATTTTTGTTTTATTCCTTCGCATTCTAAGTGGAACATATGGGCTTTCAAGCTTGAATTTTGAAGTTCCAGTTAGCAGTGATTGTATTTTCTACGGAGTGGGGTTGCTAGCCTCATGCCCAAACTTCCCTCTCTACCGGGTTAACTACTGGTTAAAGAAGGTTTGGGAGTGTGACAGTCGGGACTGAATCCCGGACCACATGTGTGGTTGGTGAACACCACCACCACCATCGATGCATATTCAAATAATAGGCATTAATTAAAAATATATATAACGCTTATATTTCAAAGGGTATTAATTAGTACACTTCATAATTTGAGAACCTAGTGCTGCAGATTTATCATGTGAACCACATATGAACAAGAATGAAACAAAGCGTAACGCACGCGCGCACATATGCATACACACACACACACACCAAGCACATGCACATTACACCAATTTCCACTTACCTCACTAGATGCATCAGAGTAACTGTCGTCTGTGTTAACTGTTTTTATTGTTGTTGATGTTGTTGTTTCGTTGTGTTGATTAAAATTATGCGATGTTGTTTTACTAATTGTTTGTTTCGATTTTTTTACACGTTTCACTTGAATCATTGGACTGCATTCTTCATCATCATCATTGTCATTGTCATCATCATGACCACCAATTTGTGAATCAATATGATTTCGTTTAATTTTTGGAGATTTATCATTGATAACAACAGAATTTGTTACAACGACTACAGATGATGAATTTGACACAACACTACTACTACTACTTGAATTCAATGATGATGATGATGTTGAATAGGTTACATTTTCTTTGCATTCTATATCTGAAATATGATTGACATCTTTAGGAGATGTTAATAAACTACTACTAGTAGTAGTTGAATCTGTAACTGACAATCGATTATTATTATTACTACTACTTATTTCATCAAATGAATCATCATCAGCAGCAGTTTGATGATCTCTACTACTGCATAATGAGGATGATTTAATATGTATTGCTATAGGATTATGACGTGTAAAATTAAGACGTGTTGTTATTGTTGTTGTTGTAGGAGATTCATTGTCATCATTTAAGAGAATATTAGTAGCACTAGTAGAATGAGGACGTAGACGAAGTCGATCACACAAGGATGTTGTTGTTGTACGTGATGATGATAAACACAAATTATCCGTTAGATTATCCATAATATTAGATTTTGATGAAAAATTCGATGAATGAGGCAATACACTAGCACATGAATCAAGACTAGAATTACTCGATACAACTGATGATGTTGATGAGGAAGAGGATGTGGAGGATGATAAAGAACTGAAACCAGATGATGTATCTGTTGATGTAACAATGCCTAATAAATCCGATGAAGTAGTACTGCTAGTAGTAGTAGTCGCAGTATTAGCAGAAGTATTAATGACAGAATGTAATCCATATGAGGATAAATTTGATAAACCATTTGCAACAACAGTAGTTTCCGTTGAAGCAGTAGCAGCACTACCAGTTGATGTTCTACTAAGTAGTGTTGATGATTGTTGAGAGGGGAATAGATTATCGCCGTCATCATCTTCTTCTTCCTCTTCATCTTGATCAAACCATTGTTCTTCTTCCATTTCTAGTGTACGTGGATCCCGTTGAAAACGAGTAGAAGCTAGTGATAGTCTAAAATTATGGAAATATTAATAAACAATGTATAAACAGAAATCACAGAAAAATATAACTGTTTTTTTCTTTTTATAAGAAAAAGACGTTAACGTAAAATTATATTTTGGCAAAGAATCCGTAAGACCAATCTCAGATACTGGTAAAATGTGCCGCATGTCTCAATATTGTCGATTATGCCAACTTACACCATCTCTGACTTAGTAGACGTGATATCCGACTAGCCGGCTGTCGACCAAAGGGCGTGTGTACTGCTCAGCCCAGCAGATCGCTCTATCCTCCTTTATGTCTGGCTGTGAGCGAGACATGGCCATTGAAAGAAAGTGGAAGACATGAAAAGCCTGACCAGCTGTCTTTCATCCGAGGTGTCTGCGTCTTATCTCCCACGTTAGGTGGTATAGTTTAACGAGTAATGTTGACGCTAGGCTTCGGTCGAGTGTTAGGTAGGTGGGATAGGAAATCAATCAGTCGACGAAGTTGTGAAGAGGCTGTATCGAATGAAGTGGTTAGGACATGTGTTACGCATTCATGCGTAGCCATCGCCTGCCTTCCTCGACCGACGGGCAGTGTTAACTAACTGGCATAGGATGGATCAGATTGGAAAAGAGAAAGCAAGTGGTGGTCAAACCAAAGCCAACATGGCTTCATCAGTTAATGAAATCCATAATAATGAGTTTAAACCAGCCAGCCAGTCAGTCATGTAGGGAGGTGTAGTTTACCTGACTGCCTAGTTGGGGTCCTCGAGACTACGTCGTAAGCAGCAATGAAGGCTGGGGGCAATTGGTGATATGGCTCAAAATCCTCGTTGTCAATGGCTGACACAGAGGCGTCCACTCCAATGAAACTCTATTGTTCTTCCATATTACTATTCTTTTTTGCCTCGATCACACTTCTGTTTATTATCTGTTTTCTGAACCTCCGTTTACTCTGTTCTCTTGCTTTGTGTGCTACAAGGAGGGAGTGTGGCAACTCGAACTGTTGCACATCAGTGTAAAGTTCTACGTTGAAACCAGTCAGTCATTATTATTCAATATGAGAATATTTCGTTGTTTTTGTTGGGTTATTTTTTCATTAAAAAAAACCACCTCATTAAAAATGAATACAAGGCTAGCAGTATTACGTAAGACCCAATAGGGACATACATGGACTTCAATGAACTACGCGTAGTGTTGGGTAAGGAGAGCAAATTAATCAGTAAAGTTGTGAAGATGTATCTATTGAAATGGTTATAACATGTGCTGCATATGACGAATAACTGTCTACCATTGACAAGCAATGTTAGATAAGAATTAGAAGCATTACAAACCAAAACCTGGCATTAATCCACGAAGTTGCTGACAGCTGGTTTCAGCAAACCACGTAGGGGAGATGTAGACTGTTTGGTTGGGGTTCTCAGCAGTCTGAAGAACCAACAGATGGAAACTATTGGTGATATGGTTCAAAATCTATTCTTTGTTATCTTTTAGATCTATTAAATCTTCGTGTTACTACTCTTTCTCTTTCATACATTTGCTTATTATAATCCTTTTAAAACTGTTTCCTCTATGTTTCAGTGCTATATGGAATGTGACGACCTGGACTACTGTACGTCTGTACAAAGTTCAACGTTGAAACTCCCTTAGTGAGTCTTTAATATCATAAAATTAGTTTATATGAAGTGTCAAAAAGCTAAATGTTTTAGCTAAAGGAAAGGATTTTCTGAAGTCGATTATTCTCAGGTCTAAATTACATAATGCACACACATAAGAACTGCTAAGCTGCTAAGCATATAGAGAGCATGGGTATTGAAATATATATACTTATAAATTATGTATATCACTGTTACTGAATACCTTACTCACATAATAGTTGGTTAGAATATGCAGTAATTAATGGGCCTTGTAGCATCCTGCATAAAAGTGCTTCGCTTCATAAGGCACAAGAACACAAAAAGGTTGGGAACAAATGGGAATGTAAAAAGAACATAATAAACAAAAATATGCAAGAGGAAGAATGACCACTTGCAGAATAAATCAGAATTCAGCGAATGTGGGAGGTGAGGAGGAGAGAGGGAGGGAATATAACGATGACGCTGAGGATGATTTTGCAGCTATGTCACCAACAGTTTCAAGACATTGGTTCTCAATGTCTAAAGGACCCCCCCCACCTAACACCACCAAGCAGTCTACACCTCCCTACATGGTTAATTCAAACCAACAGTCAACGACTTTATGCGTTGACTGGCAGGTTTTGATTCAGCCACCCCTGACTCTTTTCCAACCTAATCCTGTATCGGCTAACATCGGTTGACCAATATAAGATGGTGCGGGGGGTTTGGCGTGCGTAGCACATGTCCTAGCCATCTTCATCGATGTGGCTTCACAACCTTATCTGATGACTTGGTCTCCACCACACCACAGTGCTACAACACAGAAAACGATTAGATGACTTAAAAAGGTGTTCAAAATCATAATAATAAACGCTACTTTGAAATTTTTTAAAGAAAATATATACAGAACTTACACATCCAGTGTGGCCTGTTGATTAACCGTCCCCACAACAGGTCTTACTGACCGATGACTATGATCATAGGTTCGTTTAAGATCTGTAAATGTCTGTACATAATTGATATTCTTTAATATATCCCAATAATTCTCCACAATATGCGTTATCAACGAGGTGATTTCTTCTGCACGTATATAATCAAACAATTCAATGATAGCTGAATCCAATAGATTATAACGATATCCATTGGATACAAATAATTTGAGAACAGGTTTAAAAAGATTATTTTTAATTAAATAACGATTGTAAAATTCCTCTTTCATATGAACAACACGTCGTAGAAGACGTAAAGCGGCTAGAAAATAATAAATAGACAGATTTAGTTGGTTATAACAATTGAACAGGAACTTACCTAATACAAGAAATTTATGCGAAGACTGTAATAAAACAAGTACACGCTTTAAAAGATCCCGATTAAAGCAATAATTCTTCATATGATATGTATGCGTTTCAATGCAGAAGGTGAGCAATTCAATGATATGATTCAATACCAGTGCAGTATGATAATCATCTGTAAGTACAAATAGAAAACATTATACCATAATTTTGTTTGCTAAATTCACATTTACCCTTTTCCAGGACATCTTTTGCTGTATTATCAAATAATGGTCGAACTAGCGTATTGATGCATCGTTTGTAGAAGAAACTGAGGAAATCTGTTTTTTCACTACGCTGTAATAAAAAGGAGAAGAAAAAAGAAAAAAACTTGACTTGAGAAAAATAATAAATCATCTGCTTAAGTAAAACACTTTAAAAGAGTAAAATATGATGAAGCGAAAACGTGACAATTGATCTTAATTAGTTATTATTAAAGTCTGTAGTAGGCTGGGTTCAGATTTCAGTATTCAGTTAGAAATAGCAGCAACCACACATTGAACTATTTCTAACGGTTCATATGTGAAGATGACAGGGAACACGTGCTACTGAAAAACTCGCTAAGCAACGTTATATTTCGATTATATGAAGCATATTCTACATATAATAAGGCAGTGACTGATGTCATTAGAATGGCCACACAATAAGGACGATATTGTGCACATAGTCAAGGTTAAGTAGCCTATCTCCGCGTAAAAGGTTTATACAACTTGCCTCCCCTTAGAACTGCCTTCAGAATAATAATAATAATAAAGGTGAAAAAATTAAAGAGGAATGGAGGGATTGTGCAACTTTGACTAGTTATTTATATACCCTCATTTTACTTGAGGCATTTTTAGTGTAAAACTTTCAAGTTCACAAAAATTCCCAACAGGCAAACTCACTTTAACTAAATAGGAAGCAGATTTAAAGAGCCTCCTTTTCTATATGGTGGATCAACTATATCTAAATATTCCATTTGTGATGATTTGTGATAAAAGTTCAATTTTATTCCTTTTGTATTCCAATTGGGCTTCGAGTGCTTTAAGCTTTGGGGTTTTATTAGCCCTTGTGTTGTTCTTACACAGTGAGGTCGTCGCTAGCCTTAAGCTCAATCTATGCTCTTTTCCGGCGAGGCTTAGGAATTGGATCAAAGACTATAGTAACACCACTATTCTACCCCCCCCCCCCCAAACTACCGACGCACGTCATAAAACTTTACTGAGGTAAAGTAACATATGGACTTCGAAGATTCACGCATAATTGAGAAACCATGGTGCAATGATGCAGTGAAAACTACAGCTGATAACATTTGAATTCAGATATTCAGGCGTTACACTTTCAAAAACTGACTTATATTTCAGACTAACCGTAACTACTTCCATTTAGACAGTAGAGTATTTATTAAGTTTAACTTTCACTGGATCAATGTAATATGAGTCTGCATATGCTGAAGATTTCGTTCAGTGTACAAAACATTTAATAACGAAGGATTATGTGAATGAATTTAAAGTAAGAATTTAAGTGTGTGTGTGTGCGCGTGTGCTGTATTTTACGACACAACAGCATAAAGTACACCCTTAGGACATGATTTATATACTATGAAGATACTTAAATATCATTGCAATCTCTTGTCTAAAAGTGTCAAGATAAGAGCTACATTCACGTGAATCATTTAAGAATCACATATACGACGCATTAAATTTTCATCAAAAAGTAATATTAATAATAAAACTCTAGATGATAACTTCATTAGTCTACGCATTTTTCTTTAAAGAAAAAGATACTTTTACTACAGAAGCACAGAATGCGGGATTACTGTCAAAACTAATACAAAAGATTGAAAATTTCCACTTAACTACATCTACTAATTATTCTTATGACTAACATTCTTCTTAGGGTATGATTTCCTTGTTTAAATGCTTATGGAAGTGCGCAGACCGCTACTACTTCCCGACTATCCATACTGCGGAAGTTGCCTTAAAAAAATACTTGAAAGAGGAGCGGAGCCCATGAGATAACCGCTTAAGGCAAATTACACACAGCCTCTTTAGATTGGTTACTGAAGTTGCGTCCGTATGAAGATCTTACTGCTTGCTAGGGACGACTGAAAGGAAAGTCAGACTGTTCAACTTTTACGTCTGACCTTTTCTAACAACCTCTTTCTAGAGCAGAGAAGTTAGCAAACCCAGCTTGAAGCTTGTCCAGATTGAACACCTTACATCCCTATTCGTCAGCAGTACTACTTCGCCCTCAGTTACCCCCAAGATAGTGCAAGCGACTTACACTATTATATAAACTGTTTTTGGTCTAATACTTATCCAAACGGCCTTTCTAGCACGATAGGACCTGAAGGAATAGACCATGTACCTGGTTGTATTATGCAAGCCCGACTACCACATAAAAGTAGCAGCTATCGGTCAAGCTGTTTGAATGCACTGGAGTTATGAATGACAAATACTGAGTATGCATCTCAGAGAATATAACACTCCATTTCCAGACACCCCCATATACATAAACCAGATTTTTGCACAAAGAACACAACTAAATGTACTTAATTCAGATTATTTAGCACTAATCGTCAAATCAACTACATTTAACTAGTGTACTACTACTGTATTATACTCCTTTACAATTTACACTAAAATGTAGAGTATCCGAATACATTAATTAATAAATTAGAAAAATCAGAACAATCCGAAGGACTGAGAGTTGGACGAATGAAATGCAGATCTTGTTAACCGTTCCGACATACACACCAGTCGGTAACTAACTCAGCTAGTAATCCGAAAAGAATGACACAGTTCCAACATACGACTTTGTACACATGTATAACAGTTCAAATTTGCCTCATTCCATGTAGCACACAAAAGTAGACAAAAAAGAGGAAAAAAGGGATCCCCACAAGTACAATAGTAAGCAGAAATGTACGGGAGAAAGAACAGTACCATGGAAAAATAGGAGGGTTTAATGAATCTAGAAGATGATAACAAAGCGTGAATGCATCTGAGCTATTGAAAACAATTTTGAGGACAGGCTAGTTCGAAATCTATTATGATATACAAATCCTTCCTTCAATTTGCATAACACTACCATATACAGTCTAATAATTTAGTTTACATGATTTGATGCTCTAACTGAATTGTATGAAACCCTCTGGACTACACACAATTGCAAGTTCAGAAACAAAAAGTTTGAAAAGTGACTAAAGCACATTTCCATGTATCTTCACAAAATGGTTTACAAGGTAAATTAAGGTGTCTTATATGATAAATAATTCGATGACATCTACAAACATTGATGATTAAAAACCTTAGACCTTAAATACGACTTAGAATTAGCATAATGTTCTTAAAAAAATGGTATTCATTTTCCTGTCTGGAAAGAATAATCTATCTAATATCACAAAAAAAAATCGTGTATTTCCCAATGAATGAGAAACAAAGTAATGTTGTTTTTACTGATGTTAGACTATTTAATGCTAATAGCTTTATCAAAGTTACGAAATCTAGTGCAGACAGATGAAAATCACAGGACTTGGCATCAAAAATTCTAATTCTGTTGAATTTTATTATAGATATGTACACGAGCGTAACAAAAGGAGAAAGAGAAGCTGATTTATTCATAGTACGCAGAATGAATCATGGTTTTAGGTAGAAACAGATGATTATCTGAACAGAACTGTAGTAAACGACCACCGTTGTCGACTTATCGGCAGGGAACTCCACACGTGCCAACTACATACTTCTCAGTCTGGCACAACTTCCCTACATGGGCATTGAAGTCGCCTGCTAAAACAATTATATCTCAACGTTTTGCATTTCGCAGCAAAATAAAGTTCCTTGTAGCAATCGTCCTTCAATTCATCTGAACTGCAGTCAGTTGGAACACAAGCGGAGGCTATGAAAAGACAATGATGGGTAATGCCGTCCTTCCTTCTTCTAACGAACCCATTTAGACGGACCGCACATATACAACTATCTACTGGGATCCAGTCAAGAAGTGATTTTTCTGCCCTAACACTCAATGCTATTCCTACACCTGTGAGACCTCGCGAACTAGCCAAGGAATCTCCTGATACCTTAAAGGTGAATAATGATTACTGCACATATACACACATTCACATGAAACAGTGTGACTTACCACACCAGAATTATTCATATTGTCCGGATCGATAAGAATGCGTAGCATGTATCCCAGAAGGAAAGCATCACTGAGTTCTAGAAAAAAATTATCTTGAATATTAACCTATAAAATAACTTACCTGGATCTGGATCAGTAAGCAGTTGATTTATCATTAAATTAATGAGTAATTCTTCATCCTTACGAAAAGGAGCAGTTTCTCTGAATACATACTCACGAACAACAGAAGGTTGGTGTTCAATAAATGCCTGTAGAATTTCTAGAGCAGCTGATTTAATATCACGATCATCAATTGCAAGTAATACTTCAGCTGTTCTTAATGCTCCATGTTGAAGTAAGCAACTAAGAAAACTTTCCTTTTGATCAGTTTGAATTGAAATATTACAGAATTCTTTTACAAAAAGTGATAAATCTTTCCGATGGATTAGATCTGTGTCTGCTGCCTTTAAACGTGTAAAAAGTCGGCACATAAATTCTTCATCTTCTTGAAGAGCTCGTATAATCTCCATTTTGTTTATAGAAACAAACGCTTTAAGTTGGGAAAGAGTATGTTCATCGAATAAACAAGGAGGTGGTAGACAACAATCTTGTATATACTGAACGCGATAGGTTTGATGTATTTTTGTCACCAAATCTGCATTATGTAACGGTAATACTTCCTTAAAAGTAGCTTTATTCTTAAGGAAATCACGATGTTTGGTACGTCCAGAAGGATTATATTCCAGTATACCAATTACATCCATTAACATATCATCAGCAAATAAGTTTTCATATAGACTGTGTTTATTCACCAGTATAAATTGTCGCATGATTTCGTAAAGATGATGTAGTGATTCTATATCTTCTAAGTCTTCTGCTTTATGAAAAACATCAACTAACTGGTGTAGATAATTTGTTGACTCCAAAAAAGCGACTAACCTCTCGCGTTTTGGAGGTGATGCAACAGCTTGACTAATCACATCAACGATTTCTTCAAGACGACTCAATTCACAAGGAGGGAGACTAAGAGGCTGGATGCTTTGCATCATGGAAGGTGTATATCCATCTGTGTCATCGACATCATCTGATTCATCGATAACTTCCTGAGTAATCTCTACTGATGGATCTTTCCCTTGAACAGCACAAATCTTCTCCCATACATCGTCGCATCCAACTTTTTCTTGAAAAGATAAAGCCAAATCCATATTTTCACCTTCCGACCAAACTATTAGCGTTTCTTGTTGCTTTTGATACGCTGTATCTGGTAGTATTTTGGACTCAAGTAGATAAGATCCGTCTGTTTCTGAAATTACTACAAGCGCCATATTGTCCTGTTCAGTGTACAAGGCAGATACATGACCGGTGCCTTTGTCATCCCACTGCCGTTCATCATTTAGCATATATAACTTAACTCGTCGACGTGTACTTGCTTCAGAAGATCCCATATCTGAAAAATGAAATACTGATAATAACTATGTCAAGTGAACAGCTAGAAACATAACCTACTAAAAAGATTGTGGCTTTAAAAGTGAGCAGATCATGTTATCCTGAAAGTTAGTTTATAATCTCATAGTGAGAAACACTAAACAGTATAGTACCATTGCAGAAAAAGTAGTAAATAGATCAGATCACTAATAACCTGCTTCTTTCAAAAATCTATGGAATAATTATTTCTGTAAAACAGTAACCATCTGAAAACCGCTAATAATACAAATTTATTTTTGGATAACCTCAGTGATGACTGCTTGAATTTCCACGTACAACTCTACACACTTCAACATGCCACATTTCATATACCACACAAAATTAAAGGAAAAACTCAAAAGAATTATAACCAACAGAAATGTACAGGAGAAATAGTAACATGGATAAACATGAGAAATTAGTGGGTCAGTCAGTCACAGAGAGTGGATGCATCTGCACCACTGAAAATTTTTTAGCCATACCATCATGTCGCCAGTTATTGGTTCTCAGCACATGATCCTGAGGACCCAAACCAGACAGTCTAAACCTTACGTGGCTGGCTCAAACAAAGTCAAAAACTTCATGGATGCTAGGTTTTGATTTGACCACCCCCACCCCCAACTCTATTCAAACTGAACTGTATGTCAACTTACTGTTAGATGAGGAAGGTGGTGGCTCGGTATGAGTCATACACCCTAGCCATCTATCTCCATCGATGCGGCTTCACGTCATATATTGGCTTTTCCTCCTTACCTAACACTACGCCTACCTTCAATACTACTCACTACTTAACACGACAGATAGAACGAGAACATACGCAGTCGAAGATAGCTGGCCTCTTTAGGTCTTCGTTTTCAATAGCCGTGTTTCACAGACATGAAGGATAGAGCGAACTGCCGAGTAGTACACACATCCTTTGATTGATAACCCAGTATTATGTCTACGCTAAAGATGACGTATTTTGACAAATACTGCACGAGCTTTTTATATCCGTACAGAGATTTCGTCAGCGATTATTCTACTAAGGCTGATAACTGTGATAATTGCCTATGGCGTTTTACCAAAATATGCACTTGACTAGCTGTCACTAATTGACAGGTTCTAAACTGTCACCAACTAAACAATAATACAACATTATCTAGATATTTAACTGAATTACTACGATTCAACCTAGCTAAACTAAGTGAGTAGCTTGTCACTTGTCCTTGCAATATCCCAGAAAGTTCAGCTGAAGTTATAAGACTGAATTAGCTTGTTTCCGTACAAATAATATATGGACTATCAGTTCTTTGATCACATGTTAAGATGATAGTAATCTGGCGTTTTCAGATGTCACTTTTATAAAGTTTGTAAAAAGGTTGTTTTATTTTAGCATACACATCATTTCCAACAACAGATCTTTCACAGGAACGGACAAAACTGTTGAGACAGTGTGAATCACTTCTGTAATTAGACAATATATATTTTTCACAGGTGCCTGGAAAAATTAACTTTCGCAGTGTGGATAAGTACGAAACACCAAACAATTTTAACGACTTTAGAGCTAAAAAAATAAATTGTAGCCAATGTTCAAATCTTAAAACATTCCATTTAACTAAATGATGAAAGCCAAAGCAAGTTGTCACATTAGGTTAGAAGCTATACCTTATTTGTGAAGGCCTTGTAACCCAAGTAAAAGTATGTGGATAGGGCATCCCCTACCTTAAAGTCAAGCACAAAACCAATGCACCATACCTACACAGAGAAATAAACAAAACAGAACAAGACGTAGTCGCATGTCAATTTGAATTAGTCAACAAGAGAGGAACAGAGTGGGAACAATGACATCATCAGTCGCAAATAAAAACAGGATAATAAAAAAGGTAAGCGGAATTCTTATGGTATAAACGAAGACAAGGTGTACAAGCGTCGATACCAGTCCCCTAGTGTTCTCGGTAATCTTGCAGAATTCAAGTAAGTCAATACTTTCTTAAGTGACTCAAACCAGAAAACAAACCAAATAGATTGATGGTAGTTATATTTTTGCATACCTGGTAACAGCTTACTTTCACATCAGTTTAACTTCAGACACCATAATATGTTGAGAAAAGCCAGTACAGGATTAGTTTGGAAGAGTAAGAGGCGGTCAAATCATGATCGGTTCGTGAAATCTTTGAGTGTTGGTTTATTTCAGCCGCATAGGGAGATGTAGACTGCCCAGCTGGAGTAGTCAGGACCACGTGTGGAGAACCAGTGGCTCGAGACCATTGGTGATGTGGCCCAAAATCGCTGTCAGCGGAGTAGATGAATTCACTTTTTGTTATATCCTAGATCCATTAAGCCCACATGTTTATCTACGTTACTATTTCTCTCACATTTCTACACACAGTTCTGTTGAACTTCCCTTTTCTTTTCCTATCTTTATATGTTGGGCTAAGTATGGCAAGCTGAACTGCTGCACTTCTGTGCAAAGTTCTATGTTGAGACGTGGTCAGTCAGCTGAGAATAGCAAGTAAATCCATATATTTAGCATATATCACGATCATCTTGGAGGATGAGAGCTTCTGGATGACATTCTATACCTAACTGTAAGATTACACATTATCATTCTAATAAAATATCCAATCTCTCGGAATATGACACTGGTACAATAAGTCGAACCATGAGTTCGTTTTTAGTGATCGTGCGGGATGGCAGTACAGAGCACAGCAGAAAATACGGCTACACCTATACTATAGATAACACGTTAACAAAAGCTAGCAATGCCCTTTTGTATCTAGATTTCTTCAACTTTCAAATTATCGGGAAAGATAGGTATTAACATTAAAACTGGCATAGAAATGCATCATTTCAAGTAACCACAGTAGAAACCAACAGACAGAACTATGTGAGAGTGAATAAAAGGCGTGAGACCAAAATCCAGTGAGAGCCGGTGAAAATTTTCGGAATTACAGGATCAGCACATTCATGACTTTGTGGTTTACTTTTTAATCAAAAAGTTTCCAGTGGTTGATACTTTGCAATGAAAGACTCAACCAGGAAAATTTACCTACACGGTTTGATTGAGCGACCCGGGTCTTTACACACCACCTTTAGTTTTCTTAACCTAATCTAACTTTATCTGCAATAGGTGCGCATGTGTAGATAGTGGCTGTGTGCTCAACACGCCTCAATTACATTAAGTGATGAATATTCACAACATAATCAAATAATTTGCTGTTACACTAATAACCTAAGTACTCCCTACATTGCAGATAATGTGACTTATCCGGTAAACCTCTATTCCAGTCCCAAGGCGACTGAAACCTTACGATTACACATGTCCAAAGAGTGGAATGCAATTTTGGACCTGCTTATCCATTTAACCAACTAACTTTTAGTGAACTACGAGTACTTCGACTACACATTTTTATGTCAGAGCCTGGACCACTTATTTGTTATATTTCTTTACCTAGAGGAGAAATCTAAATCAGTTATGTGAGCAACCAAATAGCACCGCTTTTACTGAAAGGAATGCCTGTTAAATACATCCTTCAAAACAAATTCCTAGGCTGAAGGACTTGAAGAAGTGTCGAAGATTGGTGAACTATAAGATGAAATGTCTACTGAGTGACTGAGTTTCCAACATGTAACTGTATAAAAGTACGGCAGTTCCAGAAACTGCACTCCATAAAGCACACATAGAGATAAAGAAAAAAAATGCAAAACGCACAAGAAAATAATATCACATGGAGAATGACGAGTATTTAATGCATCTTGGATATGACAAGGAATACACAACCACGGTACCGATCCATGTCACCAACAGTCCCTAACCACTTGTTCTTAGCGTCTCGGGGACCGCAACCAGGCTGTCTACATTTCCCTATGTGACTCAAACCAACGACTAAATACTTCATCGATTGATGTCATGTTTGATTTAGCCATGTCTTCAGTGAGTGATGTTTATCAAGAATATCTTTTCTTTATTTTTAACCGATACGTCTTCATAGAAGATCCGAGTTTAGTGACTGACGAAGTAACTTCAAAAGATATAGTTCTATCAAAAAAGAATGCTAAAAGGATGAAATCTTCCGGCCATTTTGAGGATGTTTAAGGCTTCCTTTCAACTTCCTTAACACAAATCGCAGATTAATGACCAATTTGCATCAATAAATTGTCTAACCACACAGGATGAAGTCATTTAGTGTGTCAACCATATCAGTTACCTCGTTGGTTAAATTCACTCGGCTGGGATACCTTTCTTTTGATGTGTTAGCCTAAGAGCCACACTTACTGTGGGGGCTAATAAAGCTAATAAAGTTACTCAGGCTTAAAATGTGTAAACTAGCCAGCCACATCTCCATTTTTCCCTGGAAGTTATACCCAATTTGATGGGTTGGTAGATGATGAAACCACGGCATAAATACAGTGAAATAAGTTAACTATCACTAAACTACGCCACATTTAGAATAGCAAGATATCCAATTGCTTATGTAGGTTTGAATATACTGCACAGCGATACACCTACCATAGGGCTGAGAACGTGGACGCCCAAGACAGGAGTTGCATGGGAACTTCAGGCAGCTCATTATCGTTGGCTTCACAGAACTACTGGCGTTCGGTGGAACCACCATATGAGCAATGCACAAGGTGGTGGCATAGAAGGTAAGTGAGACAGGAAGATCAATCGATCAGGTAATAAACCACCGTCTCCTGAGATGATGAGTTATACTACTCATGTATATTCAGCATCTCATGGAATCAGGTTCGGTCAGTTTTCGAAATAGAACTTTGCACATATGTGCGGCAGTTCAAGTCGCCACACTTCACTCAGCACACAAAACAAGAGAAAGTAGGAGAAATGCATAATAATATAGACAGTAAACAGAGGTGTGAGACAAAGGAATAGTAATAACGAAGAACAAAACAGTTTCATTGGAAATCATAAGTCACAAGGAGTGGATGCATCTGCGCCACTGAGAACGATTTTGAGCCATGTCACCAATTGTTTCCAACCATTGGTTTTTACCGTCCCGAGGACCCTAACCAGTCAGGAAGTCTACACCTTCCTACGTGGCTTAAACTAACTGTTGTAGATTTCATTGACTGGTGCCATGTTTTCGTTTGACCGCTGCTAGCTCTTTCAGCCTGACCCTATATCAGCTAACATTGCCCATCGAGGAAGGCGATGACTAGGCATACGTAGCACATGTCCTAACCATCTCAGTCCATGTATTTTCACAGCCTCGTCGATCGATTTCCCCTCCCACCTACCTAGCACTCGACCCACGAATAACCTCAATATTGCTCACCTTGTTATACTTCACACGGGAGATAGAACGCAGGCACCTATGATCGAAGACAGCTAATCTTTTCATGTCTTCCGCTCTCTATGGCCAGGTCTCACAGCCATAAAGGAGGACGGAGCGGACTGTTGAGCAGTACACACGCCCTTTGGTCGATAGTCGGATATCACGTCAAGTTGGCAAGTGTTAAACGATAAAGTCACCATTAAATCTGTTAGAGCATACGTAGCTTACTGAATAACTGACAACCTTAATCTTTTTCCTTACCTTAGGAATAGATTCCAGCTAGTACTGTTTTACATTTGGAAGAGATAAAAGATTTACATGGCTTGCATCTTTACTATGAAGTATGAAGGAACTAGTCGCTTCAGGGTACAATTGTCTCAAACTGTGTATTTGAAATAAAACTGAATATATTCGGGGGAATTTAGAACCCATAAGGAACAATACTGGTTGTTGTCACTTGAAATGGTAACTTGCCGTGATACCAGGTGAAGTGCTTCGAGTAGCGTAATGTACTCTCAATATTTCCTTCAAAACCGCACACGGTGTGCAACTTTTTGGGTGTCAGTAAGTGTTCCAGAACTTGAAGGAAGTTAAGAATTTGTTCAATGAGCTCTGATCCATAACTATAACTTGCTTTATTCTCTTCAGCCTGTAGTTCTCAAATTCCGAGTGGCACAGTGTAAGTGGAAGCGAAACCCTGGCGATTATTCTTTCTCGCGAATCGAAATGACTATATCACCTTAGTGTTGAGTTATGGAATTAGTGTGTAACAGTACATACCCAATGACACCTAACACTACCTGACTGACAATTGTTAATCTAATGTGGCAGTTAGTCTTGCATGTTGCAATCACGCAACTTACACTGGCCCAAATGAGTCTTTCTGCAGAAATGTCGGTTGGATAACGTGTAGAATTAACATCCCAAACGCATTACCCACCTTCACCTTGCTTTCCTTTCGCTGACAATACAAACCCTCAGAATTTTCGCATCTTTTCTTGTTACCACTGCTAGATAATTGAACCAGGGAGACAAGGTTCGTAATTCCCTAAACATACGATGCTAAGTTCCAACGTAAAACTTTGCACAGAAGCAATTCAAGCCGTCACACTTCATGTAGCACATAAAAAGTAGAGAAAACAATATTCAACCAGGGAGTTAATGTGGTCAAAACCAACTGTCAAAGACTTTATGGACTGATACCAAATTTTTGTCTGACCACCCCCAACTTTCAGTTGAATTATCAGCTGACACTACTCGACGACGAAGTTGGTTCGGTATGCGTGGCACGTGGCCTAGCTATTTCAACCGATGCATCTTCACAGCCTCAGACTGACTTTCCTTACCTCTCATTGAATATCAGAAATTAACCAGAGGATTTATCAGATTCCTTAGGTGGTTCTCGTGGACTAGCTAGAACAGAGAAGAAGACACGTCATTCATTTAGATTCGAGTGCATAACTGACTGTGTGCTGTTTGGCTTAATAAGTGAGAAAGAAGAAGGAAAATGACACTCATCAACAACTTTTTGTACCCCAGCCACGGATATGCAAAGGCAATTCGACATCTGCCAGCTTCTATAGGTATGACGTCTTGCTGCTTACCCAAGTATGCGCTCTATTTCAATATTCGGCTGAAATGCCTATTGAAGATGAGAGATATAAAAACATTGACGTTTCCGGATAGTAAGTTCTCTCGTTTAATTGCTCTTTTTAGATAAAGTAATATGTACAGTAATCACCAGCTAGTGTATGGTGGTAGGTAAGGAGTGAAAGTTAATCACATTACAACCTAGAAAACTAAATTTCTAACTGTGAACCTAATCTTTTAGGCGAATGTCTGTTACCAGATCAGCATATGAATAGGAAAATTTGATTCAGCTAACCATTTCAAATGTAATTTACTCACATCCTAGAACCCAATCAATTTTTGTCTTTCTTCTTAAACTTCTAGTATGAGGGTCCTAGCAACAGATTCCTGGTAGGCAAGAGATGCTTTGTGCAAACAACAGGTCTATAAAGCGAGGCATATTAAGCGTCTATTTCGAGTTCAAGGCAGTAATTGTTTTACTTTGAGACAGCTGTTATTTGGGAAGCATTGTGAAACCATTTAGAGTTCATCATAATTAGCCAACGGACCCAAAAGTTGGTCCAAAACTGATGTTACTAAATTATCAAAATAAAACTCTTTTGCACTTAATCCCCGTATGATTTTAGTGCACACACGAGTGGGTGTTTCGTAGGCGCACAGGCTGACTATCTTGTAATTGCAACGGCCAGGAAATGCAGACACCTAGAACATCATAAACCCTGTTGAAATACATGACAAAAGCTATCAAACTTTGCACAGAAACTCGTGCTTGAAACCTATACTGACAACCAAATAAATACCAATTCGCTGTCTTGAGAAACTAGTAAATTCAGATGTTGAAATAAGGACATTCTTTAGGTATCGATTCTGACGATTACCTAAAGAGTATATTTCACGAAAAGTGAATAAATAGCAAATAAACTTTGCGATCTTTGTTAAAAACTTGAATTACCTGCTAGTCTTTTGATATTTACACTGTGAAAGATCAAACACAAAACAACCACACAGCAATATATCAAAACCAGTCACCTCTAAAAGGCTGCCATTTAGTACTTTGAAGCAGTTAAACAAATCACTGATATTTGGCCAGAGCACTGAAATAATACAGTTTGCAAGATATTATAGCTATGCTCATATTTTCGCTTTCATGTGAAATATAAATCCCACACCAATCGACAAAATAACATTCTTCAACAGTCGAAACCACCGAACAAATGTGCTTCACTTCCCAATGGCGCGCTGTTGATTATTGTCACTGCATTCTGCTCTATTATCAAAACTTTCAAATACAATGGCGCAAACTTGACTTGTTTTTAGTCAGATACGGCTGTGAACCATCTTTCTTCGAACTGCAGAAATGTTAAACATGTCAAACTATAGTAGCCTCTTTATAAAACAAGAAACCCTGGATATCCACCTGTTCTCCTATACTGGTTCGAGTAGAGACATTCCACCTACTTCTCCCTAGGACGGAAGTTTATAGGTATCTGCTGACATGGTTTTTACTGATATTTTTTGGTAACATCAAGAAGAATACCCATTAGATCAATGTCATCAACAAATTAGCAGTATCCCTAGAGATTAAGAAAGATGTACACAGTTCAAGCAAGCATTCTACAGTGAAGCGTATACCAGTACCGATAGAGCTGAAAATCGTCCTGTCACAGAACTGACAGTGAAGCTGATTCAATGAGGAAGAAGGGATAAGAATGTTTCTCAGTTTCCTAGACAGTTTCGTCATCATACAACACTGGCTGCTGCCCTTCATTACTTAAGCTAACTGGCGAAGCTGTAAGCATGCAGTTAGTGGTCTATACAATTTCGCATGTTCCTGTGCTACATGGTTGTTCGTGCACAATCGCCATTTAGACACACATCACTGCTTATCAGTGATAACCGTGAAATACATTTCTTTCCCCGGACGATCTAACTGCTGTATTGGACTGGCTTCCTAACGCTCAACGGGTTTACATCGGTGCATTGGTAGCACAGTGGTTAGGACTCTCGCCGACCATGCACATGGTCCGAGGTTCGATCCCCTGCCGACGCACACCCGATATCAATGGTTGGCCTGCAAAATTTGAGCTACCGATATCACATGCTGAAAATTCCATACATGTATCAAAAATACGGTGTCGAATCAAGCTATAATCAAAAATCAAAAAATGTGTTTATCTTCGATTCGGAATATAAAATGGGCACACAAATGCACCATCTTCACACTTCATTTTGACAAACTGTTAGAGCCGCAAAGGGATGCTAACCTTACCATCTGACCTATTATGAAAGTTTTGGCTGGTTCATTTGAAGTGCAGTTAAATACAGTGATTTTTGCGGCTGTTATAATAATCAAAAATTTATATATTTTCATAAAGACAGGCGAATTTACATGACAAGCATGTCATTTTCACAGGCAAGGCCAGATATGACATAAGTTACAATCGTGAGTTGTCGACAAATCAGCACTGTTTTAACATTATAAACAGCTGGATTATATTACTAGCTATCAGAACGGGTCTACATGAGTGTTAAATTGTATAGCCGTTATCAAGGTGGAGATGGCAGCCCAAACCTCGTTTCATTCTCTACGTGTGATTGTGCTCAGTTGATTCAATATCCAACATCGTTTTTACGAGGTAGCATAAATTAATTTGATTTCCTTGTACTTGCCTCTTGATTGTAAGGTATAGGTTCCTGATCTTCGGTAAACTTCTGCGTAGCTCGTCCCGCCATTCGACTGTCGTAGCTTTGGTTGACTCCAAAAGAGGCGATTATATGGCATATCCCCTATTTGAAGTGGAGCCCCCAGCTTTACCTTGACGGCATTTGACGTGATTTTGGTGCTTATTTTGATCTTGTTGGATGAATTTATATGAAAATTGTTGTTCAATATTGTTCTTGAGCATTTACTGATTGCTTGTGTGGCAGGACGCTTAGATGTCTGCTTCATGCAATGATTATTTGTCATACCGAGTAAGCTTCGCGTACATTTCAACGACTGTCTTTCGATAAATTTCTTTGCAGCTTGGCGCAACCTGTACTCGATTGTAAATTATCCTATCAGATGTTGTGCAGTAAATATTTCTGTTGCAGGAACCGAAGAATATGGTTGATATTGAATTCGTGCATGCTTCCGCACTTTTGTGTGGCGTTTTGATCGCTAAAAGTCAATGGAATGCATAGATACAAGCGAAGATTAGTGTTCACAACTGGGCAGAAACTGCAATATGTTTTACGATCTCTTACAACATTCACTGTTTTCTGCCAAAATTAATTGAGTTAAATGCACGCTGCAACATTCTAGTACTTTGGTGGATTTGAATACCATCCTCGTGATCAGGTACGTGAAGACATCTGAGGTGTACCTCATTTTGTCCTATTATTGAGTTTGGTCTCATAAACTTCCGTTTTCTGTTATTGTCCTGACGCCATATTATTTGCGTTTGTTCAAAGTCAATTTGCAGAATTATTTTGGGATCGTGTAGAAGTAGTGTCCGACATCTATTGAAGCTATGGACGTGAGGTTTAGAAGCCGTTGCTATATCCACTTAGGGAGGACTCATCGATTTCTACAAGTAAGGGCTGGTTTCAAAGCATATTCCTGATTGCTTCCAGAAGCAAACAGAATCTTCAGAAGCCATTGATGGTGAGAACAAGAGACCTAGCTCCTCTATTGCGAAACATATTATAGAGCCAGGACATAATATTGACGTTAGCACATCTTTTAAACCTGTCTATAAAACGTGTTTGGATTGTATCCCAAAGTTTGTGGAAGCCCAAGTGTGACTAGGGAGTTTAAACCACCTTTGTGAGTTCCGAAACTATTCGTCATCACACGAAACCTTTGGTAAACTTCGCTTGGATACCATTCAGGGTAGATGTACTAATACCTCTGTTATTTGGTTTAATGATCTTCATTTTTATTTTGACCTTCAGTATGTGCTTTTAATTCCAACTAAATTTATTTTCTAACCTCTTAACTCTCTTAATTTCATATGTATTTCCATGAAAAGTCCATGCGTGACCAGATTGTTCAAAATGCGTTGCGCAAATACAACACTACACGATTCAGACAAATTACGTCTTCTTATTACTTCGTCTAAATATCCACTTGTGTCAAAAATATTGACTGATGCAATCGCACATTGATATAAACTTCCATTAATTCTTGCTGTGCTAACTCGTTAATTATTATATTAATAGTTATATTCATGTATACATCCTAGGAACCCTTGTTTCCTTTTTTTAGATACTCTGTAATTCCAATGACCTCGTGGGATTCGTTCCTGAAGGAAGTGGTTTCCAGTATCGTTGATTTTGTATCTTGCGTTGAATCACTAGTGAATGTATTCCCTATACCTCCAATGGACATTCTACTTGTTAATGGTGAATACTAACTTCATAGAATGTTGTGAGTTACAGAGTTAAGGAGATTAGCGTCATGGGTTGCATTGAGTAGTGCATTTAGAAGATACGTCCACCTCTGAGTTATATTGTTATCAATATGCAGTACGTTCTTGTTCTCATGATAAATTTGTTAGCTGTAATTATTATCAGTACCTATATTTTGTAAGGATGATATATAACGAAGAGTATTAATTCAGTAGTTAAAGGTAAGAACTATCCGTTAAAATTGAAACAGGTGCTCATGTAAGGGGAAACTAATTATTCGAAAGTCGAAATATCACGTAAGTGATAAAGTTATTAGCATTGTTTGCATGCGAATGGTTAAGGTTATATATTTAGGAGTGATGCTAACTTGTTGATAGTTTAAGGGATGTTTTGAGTGATAGGAACAAAGATGGGGCAGTGCAACTGAATAACAGTGTAACTAGATAAACAACATCACCTGGCCAGTATACACATATTTTGAAGTAAAACACGATCGGGCAAAGTATTTAGAAGACAAGAGTAGAGCAGTCTCCTGAAACTACTAATTTAGTGAGTAACTAAATTCGTCTCTGAATTAAGACTGAAAGTAAACGGCATATTGGTAGGCTAAATGATTATCATTATTTAGTTAAGTTAGAATAAGATTATTCGAGTACTATTTCACTCATAATTAGGTCTTTTGAATAACTTAGTAACATGGCATCTACTTCTAGTTTTCATTTGCTAATTAAAGGTTGATATCACTAAGGGTTTGTTGATAAAAAAATTAAAATGTCGCCAAAGTAGGTTAATAAGTTCATATCTAGAAAATACTTAGGTTTGGATTTGTTTTTTCTACTACCATAACACAAGATAACTCTGTAGTGTACATTGTACCTTTGAACTTTTGTTTGAATGAATGCAACCTGACATGTTTAACTTCACTTCCACTTCCGCTTTGTACTCCGGTTCCTCCTGTACGGTTACTGTCTCGCTCTCTCGCTGTACTTTCACCTAGTACACTCTACGAGCCGACAACCGTCTCACCTCCAGATAAGTGTGTACTTTTTATTTCTTATCAAATTGCATATCTCTTTGTGTAAATATAATTCCGGTCCAGTTACACTTGCCATTTCGAGTCTTCTAACTTTGATTCCGTTCTTTAGTACTTGCACGTAGGCAGAGTACTAATTAAGGTCATAAACGGTGAAGGAGTTTGTAAGAGTGGTTATTGTCAGGTAGAAGTAAACCCTAAGTCTAACTCTTACAAGTGGTGAGCCCGAGTTTTCACCGTTTGCCTACTTAGTAGCCTAAAGTGTAAATAGTCCTTTTTCATATTGGTAATTTGTTTTTCATTCGGAGTTATAAATTTTATTTGCCTTGTTTTTACTCATATTTTTTGTTATCATATTTGTTGTTATCATTCTATTTATATATCGTCTTGTTCGCGGGATGGCTGTAACCGTAACTCAGACGAAGGACTCCTCTACCGAAGGGTCATCAAAATTAGATGTGGTGGCCTACATAGCTAAGCTTTATGAAGAGATAGATAAGTTAAAACAGGAGAGGACATCTAGAGGTCGTTCACATAGCCGCACCAGCTCGACTCGTGGCAGATCTTCGTCACGAGCTGGCAGCAGACGTCGTAGGCCTAAAAATTCCCAGCCTGGAGTGTGCTGGTATCACCGGCGTTATGGTGATAAGGCCCAAAGGTGCACTCGCCCGTGCACCTTTGATGGCCAGCAATCGGGAAACCTGTAAGCCAGCACGTATTGGCGACTAACGTCGCTGGCGAACCACTTCCATGTCGCCTCTTCTATGTTACCGACCGTACCACTGGGACACGCTTCCTAGTTGACACTGGGGCGGAAGTTAGCGTGATCCCACCAACATCTGAAGAGCGCAAGCGGCCACTTTCCTTACAGCTTCGCGCCGCAAACGGTTCGCCAATCACAACGTACGGCAAAAAGTTCCTGGACCTTAACATAGGCCTACGTAGGTCATTTCGCTGGGTTTTCCTTGTAGCAGATGTAACTACTGGTATTATTGGCATGGATCTCATGCAACACTATCAGCTACTGGTTGATACTGGCAAACACAAACTGATCGATTCAGCTACAAGCCTTTCGATCTCCGGTGTTGTGATACACACACCTGCATTAAGCCCAGTATACTCAACCCCTGCCTCTAACGGCCCTTACGCTGAAGTTCTTCAGTCCTTTGCCAATCTGTTCAAACCGGTTTCTAAACTTCCTTGTGTGACGTCTACTGTCACTCATCATATCGTGACCACTGGTCCACCGGTCTTCGCTAAACCACGGCGATTGTCCCCAGAAAAACTACAAGCCGTGAAGGCTGAATTCGAACATATGTTAGATATGGGGATAATCCGTCCTTCCAGCAGCCCGTGGTCTTCCCCTTTACACGTGGTACCAAAGTCTAACGGGATAGATTGGAGGCCTTGTGGTGACTACCGCAGGCTTAACGCACAGACCGTACCTGATCGTTACCCCGTACCACATATTCATGACCTTACGTCGTCTCTAAAGGGTGCCACGGTATTCAGTAAACTGGACTTAACCAGGGCCTATCACCAGATTCCAGTTCACCCAGATGATATTCCTAAAACGGCAGTGACCACCCCTTTTGGTCTTTTCGAATTTCTTCGAATGCCGTTTGGACTCCGCAACGCCGCACAAACATTCCAGCGGTTTATTCACGATGTTTTGCGAGGATTAGATTGCGCACATGCTTACCTCGACGATATTCTCGTGGCTAGCCCAGACGAAGCTAGCCACCGTACGCATCTACAGATAGTTTTCGAGCGGCTAACAGCCCATGGTTTGACACTAAACATGTCCAAATGTCAGATTGGCGTCCATTCATTGACCTTCCTGGGACATGTCATTAATGAGCAGGGAATTCGCCCGCTACCTGAGAAGGTACAGGCAATACGCGACTTCCCGGAACCTGCGTCAATGAAATCTTTGCGCACATTTCTCGGCATGGTGAGCTATTACCGACGGTTTGTTCCCCAATGTGCACATATTTTACTGCCACTCACAGACCTACTAAAGGGTAGGAACAAAACGTTCAGCATGACATCAGAGGCTCGAGAAGCCTTCCAGAATATAAAGTCGGCAATTGCAGACGCCACCATGCTAGTCCACCTTGACGTCCATCTTCCACTTAGCATCTCAGTTGACGCATCTAACACAGCCATTGGAGCTGTTCTACAGCAACTGGTACATACTTCATGGATACCAGTTGCCTTTTTCTCCCGGAAGTTGTCCGCCGCGGAAGCGAGGTATAGCACCTTTGGCAGAGAACTCCTCGCCATATACGCGGCTATCAAACATTTTCGCCATTTTGTCGAAGGTCGGAAATTCACAGTATTTACCGATCACAAGCCACTGACGTATGCCCTCCACACTACTACAGATAGATATTCCCCACGCGAATTGCGTCACTTGGATTATATCTCTCAATTCACTTCGGATATTAGACATATTTCGGGGGTGGACAATGCTGTGGCAGACGCCTTGTCTCGGATATGTACCATGTCGGCGCCTCCAGCCATTGACTTGAAACAAATGGCCCAACGTCAGCTTACAGAGTTAGAACTTGATAAGCTGTCGTCAAATACCTCCTTACATATCAAGCGTATCCCGCTCGTTAATAGCGAGGGTACCATCCTCTGCGATCTGTCCACCGGTACCCCGAGACCCATCGTTCCACCTTCATTGCGCCGTACAGTTTTTGATAGCCTACACAACCTTTCCCACCCAGGTATCCGGGCAACGGACAAACTAGTGTCAGCTAGATTTGTCTGGCCTGGTATCAATCGAGACGTGCGTATCTGGGCACGTGCCTGTGTGCCGTGTCAACGAGCTAAAGTACACAAACACAACATCACCCCAGTGGGTTCCTTCTCCACACCCGATGCTCGCTTTAGCCACGTTCATCTAGACATAGTGGGTCCTCTACCACCATCAAATGGCCACTGTTATTTGTTGACATGTGTCGACCGGTTCACTCGTTGGCCAGAAGCTATTCCCATCCCCGATACGACTGCGGAAACCATTTGCCGAGTGTTCATGGAACGCTGGGTAGCTCAATTCGGATGTCCATCTACGGTGACTACAGACCGTGGACAGCAGTTTGAATCAACCCACTTCAAGAAGCTCTTAGAGCTACTGGGGTGCAAACGCATCCGAACAACCGCGTACCATCCAGCAGCAAATGGACTTGTGGAGCGTTTTCACCGTCAACTGAAAGCTTCGTTAATGGCTACAGAGAATACTAAGTGGACTGAGTCTCTTCCCCTAGTGCTACTTAGTATCCGTTCCACACTCAAAGCAGACTTACAGTGCACTTCCGCAGAGTTGGTGTTTGGTACCACCCTCCGTCTACCGGGTGAAATTATCTCACCTGAAAGTGGTGAACCAGGTGCTACGGATGTACAGTGTTATGCTCAGAACCTCAAGCGCCTTATGCAACGCCTGCAACCAACTCCCACACGCACACAAAACAAGAGAGTGCAAGTAGACGCTAGACTCGATGGCTGTACACACGTTTTTGTGCGTTGCGACACCGTTCGTAGACCCTTACAACCTCCTTACGATGGACCATTCAAGGTCGTTAGTAGAAAAGAAAAATTTTTTGTTATTGATCGATTTGGCCGGCAAGACACCGTAAGTGTAGACAGACTTAAAGCGGCCTACATTGAAGACTCGGTACCCCTCACGCCTACGCAACCAGCAACTACGCCCGCACTCACACCCCAGCCAAGTCCGATGGTCAAAAATCCTGCTAAACCTAGCAGTTCCTCGGATGAGACAAGTAAGGCAACAGTTACACGCGCCGGTCGGCGTGTGCACTGGCCTAAGCGATACTGCGAATTCGTTAACTAAACACTTTTACGTATAAGAGTAGTTCATACTCTCATTTTTTTTCTTTCTTTGTCGCAGTTTACATTCATTTTTCATGGTATTTACCCTTTTGATTTAGTTTGTGGGCAGTAGCCGCTTTTACAGTTACTAACCTTGTTAGATTTCTTTCTCTTTACAGAGTGTTCTAGCATTTTATTTTCGGCCTTACACTCGAACAGCTAACTACATCAATCAACTCTATCGTCGTATGATGCCTCCCATCACTTGTGGAATTACCAAGCGAAATAACAAAATATAGACCAATAAAAAATAATAAAGTATAAGAAATAAAAAGATAAAATGTAAAAACAAAAAAGTCTTAAAATAAAATTTTTTAAAAATATAATAAGCAAAACTTGTACTATATAAGTCAACGAACCCTTACATATTATTGCCCATGACTGTGTCACTTCCCTGCTGTACACTTTAATCTGCTCAATCTATTGTTTTTTACAGACTTTATTATGTTCACTCGGGTTGTGCCATGATGACACTTATTTATTTTGTGACCCGCATTTGTAATTACTTCGTATGACTTTAATTATACAGCTTGCAACATTATTTTTTAAAATGGCGATTGTACCTACTCATAACTATTGGTTTTGCACACACTTCTCTGTACATTCCATCAGTTTTCACAGCGTTAGCAATTTTCCTTGTTTGATTTCATTTTGGCGTATCACTTCCATGTTACACTAGTTCCCTCGCATTTATTCCGCTTACGTTTTTGTTAACACCCTATGCTGATTTTTAAATCTTAACCTCTTCTTCTATTCTTTTCTGTTGCTTTTACTTTATTCCTCCTAATACGCTGGTATATTGATTGCCTTTGGTGTTACTACTAGTTTTAGTTGATGAGGAAGGATGGAGCATTAGTCTAAGAGGAAACTTAGACATAATGAGCCACATTCCAGTTATAACAACGTGGGTAACGGAGGTAAACCATCACACCTCCACATAACCAGTCCGTAAAAGTATGTCGTGAAAAAAAACTAAATAAATAAATAAAATAAAAATAAAAAAGATAAGTATAAATAAACGCTGTTAAAACAAAAAAAAATTTGAAAAAAAATCGCACCAAGGCACCAGCGTTATTCCTTCTTATATTCCATCTTACACCATCGATCATGTACATAGTGCTCATAAATTGCCTTAATTTTTTTCCTTCATTCTTTCCTTTTCAATATATATTTTTTTTAAAAAAAGAAAAACAGCTATTTTATTACTATCTTCACATTTTCTTGTCCATTCACCGTTATTGTACGCCACCTTGTTACTTTTATATATCGAAGCTTGCTGTTATCCCACCAACCTTCTAAGGGGGGGATAACCTGTAGTGTACATTGTACCTTTGAGATTTTGTTTGAATGAATGCAACCTGACATGTTTAACTTCACTTCCACTTCCGCTTTGTACTCCGGTTCCTCCTGTACGGTTACAGTCTCGCTCTCTCGCTGTACTTTCACCTAGTACACTCTACGAGCCGACAACCGTCTCACCTCCAGATAAGTGTGTACTTTTTATTTCTTATCAAATTGCATATCTCTTTGTGTAAATATAATTCCGGTCCAGTTACATTTGCCATTTCGAGTCTTCTAACTTTGATTCCGTTCTTTAGTACTTGCACGTAGGCAGAGTACTAATTAAGGTCATAAACGGTGAAGGAGTTTGTAAGAGTGGTTATTGTCAGGTAGAAGTAAACCCTAAGTCTAACTCTTACAACTCACCAATTAGTCACAAAGTAAAACTAGATCTGAAAAGATAGTGTACTCCTGACTTCTAGATATCGCGAAGGAAGAACTATATCCATAGGTTAATAGGATTAGATGCATGATATCAATTCGAAACTAAGTAACTACGATTCGCAGCTACATAAAACACCAAGTTACAATCTATTCATTTAATCGTGTCAATCATTGTGACATCACATAAGATTAAGAAAGCAACACCACTGGTTTCCAGAAGGACCATTATTTCTTAATATAATGTACATTCCGTAATCATAGGAAAGCTAGGAAATGCACCAAGTTATTACATATATATACGAAAAATAAATGACCGTACCACGGTGGTTGGACTGGAGGAAATACCTCCCAAAATCGCCCGGAGTTCACGTGAAGTAATACATGCCTACGTCTGCAGGTGCGTGTGAAAGGTATCACATTTCGCCAGGCTTCCGTCTACATGACTCAGCGCGACACTTCCATACCTAACAAATGCTCAGTACATGAATTCTACTTTTACCTAAAGAAATTTCACAACAAAAGAATACCCTGCTGGGATATGTGGTGCCGTGTTACACTAGAGTCCCTCAGTCTACAGGTGAATCACACTTAATATCAGTATTACCGCTTTTGGTTGAAAAGGTAATTCCACTGTGTCACTCATGTATGCAGTAATGAATACACTATTAACTCACTGCACTCAGCCCTACATTACTCTGCAAGATTTTCTTGTTTGGAAATGAAACATGTACATATATATTGTGTCAGTAACTTCAGATACACATTAACATCTAAATTTCATACGCCTTCTGTCACACTACTCCATATAATAATAGTTTGATAGTTATTTACGAATGCAGTAAAAAGTATTTCATGGACCACAAGTAGCACTTCGTACTGAGCAGAAGTATGGGTACTCAGTGGAAGTACTTTTGAGAACTAATACGACGAGGTTAGCTTTTTTCTAATATATACTCACCTATCAACGGAATGAAAAGATAATGACGAATTGTTATCACAAGCATTGTATTTACTATGGAGGGAATGTTATTACAGGCAAACTTCACAGTAACATGTACAAGTCTTGCATGTCATTGCATCAGTAATATTGGCGTACTAATTGTACTACGACCCGAAGTGAATAATCTCAAGGCTTCATACCAACAACTTTGTGGGAGGTGGATGTATTGAAAGACTGCTTGCAGACACTATGTATGACGACATCTAGTAGAGAATGTCTACGAAGACTGACAACCTGCAATGAGGAAGACAAAAATGAAACAATTAGGAGACACATAACGAATAAGACAAGTATTTTTGATATAAGTATGAAACTTGGGCACTGTGGTAGAGTATAAATCCATTACGGATAAGATTTTATTTTGATAAATCACACAGTGTTGTACAGTAATATGATCTGATGACATTTCGAGCACAAATTATTGCTTATGATTATATTAAGTCACTCACACAACTTTTGGCTTCATTCATATACATGAGTATTTTAGTTAAGCGTACGACAGGCATTAAAATCACTCGTCTCATTCACTTCTATTCACACTATTTCTTATGTCCGTGTTACTGACTTTTGGTTTATGTTTTCTTCTCCGGTGCACTTTATCTGGACAATTTAAGGAATTGGGAAATGCATAAAGTACTTAAGAAACGGCACTAATAATTGTTTAAGCCAATTAACACTGGAGTGAGTATTGGAACTAGGCAGCTGCAGTGACAAAGTTGACTGACTGAGTTTTAACATACAACTCAGCACAGAAGTGCAGCATTTCGATCTGTTAGATTCCACAAATGAAAAATATCATATTTAGTTGGTAATAAGCAAAACATATTTCATCAGAGGTGTTTCGACTTCGCATTTGGGCTACGGGATAAAATAAACTAACTCATGAGATATAACGAGACAGAGTGTGTGAGTTATCTTGGGTAAGAGGAGAAATTATTGTAAGATAACTCTTTTTTCAGTTAAACAAGAACCTAATGAAAAAGATACGATTATCATTTGTTGACATTTCGCTTATTTTTATCCACGTGTTGGCATTTCATTATACTTGGTCTATAGATCATTCTGACAGAATGACTTTCAACATAGAAGCTTGAACACAAATCCACACGTTTAAGTTATCGCATTCCATGTAGCACACAAGAGGAAGTGATAACTGTACGCCTGGTGTCAGTTTTTTGCCTGTCTACATCTACTTCACATTTATTTATAACATTATCGTGTAGTGCTCCTGATTTGCAGACGCGAAATACCTTTTCTGCAAATCTTTATGCCACCTGCTTAGCAACCGCATTGTTAGAATGTATGGAACGCCTAATTGTCTGCATATAAGATTCAAATGGGAACGCCGAAAAAGATTCTAAAGGTCCCACTTCATTGACATCTTCCGCTAAGTGTTGCAGACAATGAATATTGCAAACTAAGTGCTCCCTGCCATAAATCACTTCAAACTCATTGAGGAAGTTGACTAACTCATATCTGAAAACTTCCGGGTAATTCCGATAAAACTTTTTGTTCGACAGAAGGTAAACTGCTATACTAAGTCTTTGGAAGTTGCGGTATATTCCGGGCGGCATAGTGTCCTTAAGTAAAACAGGTCCTAGGTATAGGAGGAAGATGTGACATTCAGTGACTGTGAAGTTCGCTTGTAATAACATTCCCTCCATAGTAAATACAATGCTTGTGATAGCAATTCGTCATTATCTTTTCATTCCGTTGATAGGTGAGTATATATTAGAAAAAAGCTAACCTCGTCGTATTAGTTCTCAAAAGTACTTCCACTGAGTACCCATACTTCTGCTCAGTACGAAGTGCTACTTGTGGTCCATGAAATACTTTTTACTGCATTCTTAAGTAACCATCAAACTATTATTATATGGAGTAGTGTGACAGAAGGCCTATGAAATTTAGATGTTAATGTGTATCTGAAGTTACTGACACAATATATATGTACATGTTCCTTTTCCAAAGAAGAAAATCTTACAGAGTAATGTAGGGCTGAGTGCAGTGAGTTAATAGTGTATTCATTACTGCATACATGAGTGACACAGTGGAATTACCTTTTCAACCAAAAGCGGTAATACTGATATTAAGTGTGATTCACCTGTAGACTGAGGGACTCTAGTGTAACACGGCACCACATATCCCAGCAGGGTATTCTTTTGTTGTAAAATTTCTTTAGGTAAAAGTAGAATTCATGTACTGAGCATTTGTTAAGTATGGAAGTGTCGCGCTGAGTCATGTAGACGGAAGCCTGGCGAAATGTGATACCTTTCACACGCACCTGCAGACGTAGGCATGTATTACTTCACGTGAACTCTGCAGGTTTGGCCCATGGTCAACAAAATGCACACAACCATGCACCTGGACTAAACTACCTCGCAAGCAACAGGAAAATGCCTAACTTCCTCTCAGGTAGCGACTACTGGGTTTGGGTGCCAGGACAGTTGCTTGTCCTACGTCAGAGAAAAGACTTTGGTAGAGACTTCCTGGTTGATGCAGGAGCTGCACTACGTATCATACCTAAACCAAAGACCCAGTTGGGACCACAATGGTCTCCCGTCACGCTGTGAGCTGCCAATAAAATCCAGATAGCGAAGCTCTGGCAGAAAATACTGACCCTTGACATCAGGTAGAGGCGACAGCTTCCATGGGTTCTCACTGCTGCGGAGTGTGACCTAGGAATCCTCTGCACAGACTTCCTGGAAAGATATGACTTATTAACGAACTCTCAGAAGAGACGCTTAACGGTAAAAGGAACCTGTGTTGTGCTACACGGTTGCTCGTGCACAATGGCTGCTTATCAGTGATAACCGTGAAATACATTTCTTTCCCCGGACGATCTAACTGCTGTATTGGACTGGCTTCCTAACGCTCAACGGGTTTACATCGGTGCATTGGTAGCACAGTGGTTAGGACTCTCGCCGACCATGCACATGGTCCGAGGTTCGATCCCCTGCCGACGCACACCCGATATCAATGGTTGGCCTGCAAAATTTGAGCTACCGATATCACATGCTGAAAATTCCATACATGTATCAAAAATACGGTGTCGAATCAAGCTATAATCAAAAATCAAAAAATGTGTTTATCTTCGATTCGGAATATAATATGGGCACACAAATGCACCATCTTCACACTTCATTTTGACAAACTGTTAGAGCCGCAAAGGGATGCTAACCTTACCATCTGACCTATTATGAAAGTTTTGGCTGGTTCATTTGAAGTGCAGTTAAATACAGTGATTTTTGCGGCTGTTATAATAATCAAAAATTTATATATTTTCATAAAGACAGGCGAATTTACATGACAAGCATGTCATTTTCACAGGCAAGGCCAGATATGACATAAGTTACAATCGTGAGTTGTCGACAAATCAGCACTGTTTTAACATTATAAACAGCTGGATTATATTACTAGCTATCAGAACAGGTCTACATGAGTGTTAAATTGTATAGCCGTTATCAAGGTGGAGATGGCAGCCCAAACCTCGTTTCATTCTCTACGTGTGATTGTGCTCAGTTGATTCAATATCCAACATCGTTTTTACGAGGTAGCATAAATTAATTTGATTTCCTTGTACTTGCCTCATGATTGTGAGATAGATAGAAGAAAGGGTGCACACACTACGGTCAAAATAGAGTAGTTATTTTTTTTATTTTATTTTGATCACAGCTTGATGACACACCGTATTTCCAGTACAAGTATGTCATTTTTAGCATGGATATCGGTAGCCCAAATTTTGCAGGCCGACCATAGATATCGGGTGTGCGTCGGTGGGGAATCGAACCCCGTACCATGTGCATGGTCGGCGAGAGTCCTAACCACTGTGCCACCGACGCAGTTACAATGGTCACTTTTCACAGCCTAGGTGGACAATGTCATCAGCATACAGGAAGTTGACGAGATTGTTCCCTGGTAAGTCCCTAAAGTGAGTGACAGACAATTCTGTTAATACATGTATGATGAAAGTGAACTAAAATCAGGACGACAGTTGTAGAAATGAGCCTGGTATTATATCCTTCTTGTAAATATCAGTTCCCTCATTGTTTAGTTTCAGTATTAAGTGAGTGGAATGCAATCTACAGATTTATGAAATTCACATACTGACGTACTACTTTTCCATATGCCAGTTAATGTCTCCACAGTAAAGTGAGAAACGGGTATTGTACTTGTGTGAAGTTAATAGGCTGTGAACTGCTGTCAATGAAAACGACAACAATTCTTGGAATTACCAGTTATAATTTTAGCTTGATCGTATGCAACATTCAGCAATTGTTAAATGGCCACTTGATGAACATCGAATCCATACAGAAAGCGCAGAAGATTTAGTACAACATGTACACTCCTGATTTCACCATGAAGCATACATACCAAATGCATTACTTTAGGGGCCTACACACTTCACAAATTAACTCACAAAACTGAAGTGGAAAAATTTATATTTTTCCTTACTGAGCTTAATATAGTGAATCTTGTGAGGTAACTTTATTATGCAGAAGAGAAGAACAAGATATTCAGAATCTTTTGCTGCATGTGGAATCGCAGTGCAACTCGATGCGCAATAGTATATATACGAATAAACTGAAAAATAAAGTCCTTCTTACTTTCTGAACAACCTGTCCTTATACCAGGACAATAAATTTCTTTCACCTATGAGCCTGAGTTGTGTCTATGAAATCGCAATATCACATCAATTAAATCTTCCCCCAAAACAAAGGCCACTTGAAACCCATAGCAACATAGCAACAAGCATCATAGCGGGGATATGCAATAAAGCCACTCCTCCAAAAGGAGTAGTGCTGGGATTAATTATATGTGGCTTGTAGTATGAGGTGTGTTAAGACCGTTAATACTGTGAATGCAGTTGATCCTTTCACCAGTTAGTCCTCCGGTATCGTCGTCAAAAGAAAAGAGATAATAATAGATACAATTAGTGAAGTTATTCATACTAACAAACAGAAAAAGGTATGAAGAAAAAGTAACAACAGTTAGCTGATTAAATTTGAAGAATAATATGAATAATATGTATACGTATATATATCGGTAACAATGATAATAGTAATAATAGGTGTAATTAAAGCTGTCAGTAGAGTAAGACGGGCGAGAATATGAGGAAGTAAAACGACGAACATAGTTGTCTACCTCTGAAAAGTGTATGGGATTTTAAGGGGATAAGCCATCTGGACGCAGTCCTTGTGTCAATGTCCAGGTCTAACTCCCCTGAACTTAACGCTGTTCTTAGAAGACTTTCAGAAACTATTGTCAATAACCAACGCGAAAAACCAGAACACAAATTGGTGATTCAGGAATCCTATATTCTTGCGCCAATACAGAACCAACCATGAGGTTATTGTACACAAAGTCTGAGGATAAATGTTATAACAATTAATCACAATAATACTTCTGATAGTTTTTCTCTGCCTTCTAACAAACAGCGAACGATAGAACGATGACTGCAGAATCGATGACTCCCGCCAAAATATGGATTTGGGTTTGAGCAAACAACCATCAATTGATCGTTCGTTCTTCAACTACTTTGACACTCCCCGGCAAGAAAGGGATCCATCCCTTTTTTCCATCACCACCAATACACGTTGACTTGGATACCAGTGCCAGAACCTGGGCCACAAGGACAAAGCTGAAATGGAGAACAAACAAGAAAGCCAACACACCACAGGCATACCCATAGCACAATCTCACTCGTCGACGACGACCTACGCCTTCCAGTTAAAGGCATCGTCTTGACATCTTGCAACACAATCGCCACTTGCTAGAATGACTCTTGCAGAAAGCAACATGACCATAGCAGCACCTCATGATACTCTTCACACATCCTCTTATCTATTCAGTACCAATTACCACTGCTATCACTTGTCACTCATTCTACCTCAGTTCTAGTAACGGTGACGTTTGCAAGCCTCAGTCGTCTACACTCTCGCTCCCCGGCGTGTGGGATCCCAGCCTGGATCGAAACATTCATTCTCAATCATTGATTCCACAGCTAATCCTTGTCTAAATGTGCATGTCATTCTCAGCACCAGTCTCCCCGGCGTATACAACCCATCTGCTGTCTTTAACATCAATCAATTCATTCACAGATGTGGAAGACTCGAAACAACTTCAGAAGTAAGCACGATGAAATTTTAACAAAATTATACAATACAACAAAGTACGAAAACAACAAACAGACACAATGAATCCAAAAACACCAATTGATACGATAAACCATGCATATATACAAACAGTACACATAACTTCGCAGAACATGTCTTTATGTAATTCCTTTGAAGAATCGTAGTACGCCTGCAACCCCTCTCAGGTTGACGATTCAAGTGGAAAATGTCCGAACACAAACAATATTAACCAACAAATAGATGAAAGATGACACCAAATCAATATATACAAAATGAATATATGTACAAAACAACAGACCAAGTATGCTGGACTGCGCTTCGACGTACTACCCTTGAAGAATTGTAGGACTTACAGCAGTACGCCTACAGCCCTTCTCAGGTTGACGCCCTAAGTTGGAAAATCGTCGTTGAGTTCATTTGCTGACCTCCTTCCAGCATCTATATCCTCAACTCTGAATGGTAACACTCTAATGACATTGTATCGTGAAATGCAGATGACTAACAAACATACTACATATCTGACCAACCAAGCGAAGGAACAGAGTAATTTACACCAAAGATGATAACATTCAAATAGTAACTTGAAACTTGAAAGGTCTTTATTCGTGCAAGTCAGTTTTACAATTAGACTCTCATACACAGTTGGCCTATCATCACTAATCTGGCCATTGACTTTCGTCCTTTCAAACGGACCGATATAATAGTGCGTAAAGAAAAATATTATTATGAGGTGGGTTAGTGATATTTAAGTGAGGAGTGAATTAAGAGATATAGAAAATTAGAAGCCGTAGAACAAGCTTACCTGCAAGATACCTCAAAAACCGAGTTACTGTAGCGCACATGAATGACTGCAAGGTAGCTGGTTCACATGAGTAATAAAAACAACTTTGCGGAAAGAATTTTCACATCCAAGGCATAAAATAACCGTCCCAGACAGAAAGAATTTTAGTGTGGATTGGGAAATATCGGGTTTGAAGGGATCAGCCTTTCACTGAAGGGTAGCTGTCAACTTAAAAGTGGTCATTCTCACCTTAGTCAACATGGTTTTTCTGATAGAATCAAGGGTAATTGGACAATCCTACTCCTAGATCACTTCGGTGGCACAGTGGTTAGGACTCTCGCCGACCATGCACACGGTACGGGGTTCGATCCCCTGCCGACGAACACCCGATATCTATGGTCGGCCTGCAAAATTTGGGCTACCGATATCCATGCTGAAAATGCCATACTTGTACTGGAAATACGGTGTGGCATTAAGCTGTAATCAAAAATAAAAAATAAAGAAAGCATCACGTAGTCTTATCGATTGCGATTCTTACCTTCTTTGAAGTCACTCCCGAATAAACTGTCATTTACACGCTTCTTAACAATTCTTACTTGATCACCAATATGACATGATGTGTCCTAACTGCCCAAGCTACTTATGAAGTTAACATCTGCTCCTTCCATCCCTACTACTTGCTTCCTTAAAGCCCGGTTGCACAGATGAAAAACGCCTTACCTGAAGAAGGCTATATTTTTGTTGAAAATATATTAGTTTCGATAGTAAGACCGATATGGTTGACATTACATTTTGCAAATGAACATTGTTACCGTAAGGACATCATAGCTACCTCCTACGTATCTTCACTAAATGTATTTTCAATAATATATTACCCTTACTTTTACATTCCGTTTTGCAGCTTCTGACAACATTTTCCCCCTGAAATAGCTTTCGGTGATGCGCGAATGTAGTAATTACCCGATCGCTCACTCCTTGAATACGACGTGCTTTTACCTGTCCAACCGAAAAATACCTATTTTGTGAATTATCCGCTTGAGAAACCTGATCTTCCTAGCCGGTGAATTAAATTCAACCATTACTTACATATTAAATCTCTGTGTGGTAAGTCCAGCTGTCTCGAACTACTGCAAAAGCTTCAGGTGCCACTTCTGTAGCAGCATCTTCCTCACTCGTTCAGACAAACAAGACGTCATAAGACCTCGAAAGCGTCATCAAGGAAGGGAGACAAATGTCAGGCGTGTAGTGTCATCGTTTCTAAAACTGACTCAGCTTTTGGATGCAATTTTTGCAAGCGATTGGTACACTGCCGTTGTGAAAAAGGGGTGCCGAAATCATACCATGAGTTTGTGCAAAACAACCCATGCCCATGGTTTTGGTATATCTGCCCACTTTGTCGCCCTGGCACAGTCCCACACAGCGTGTCTGCCGATAGCAGAAACAGCACACCACTCTTGTGTCTCAGCACAGTCTCATGCAGCTCCCCACCTGCTAACACCATACTAACAAAACTTGGTGCAGACAGTAAGAAGGACACTCCAGTCCAACTTACTGGTAATGCCAATCTTCACAAAGTGAAGAGTCCCAAGGTTGCACCCACAACATTAGGGAAGGATAGGATTGCCAAAGCACCACTTGAATCCACTAGCGAGCTTGGCAACGCAGCAAAGGCTGGTCAAAACCTGATGAGGCCTAAAGTTACTGACCCTGCAAAGGAACACAAGCAGCCAAAGGCCGAATCTAAGTCTGAGGTCAGTCGGTCTAATTCTCTTATCCTTTTTAATGTACCTGTGAGCAAAGATAGCTTGCTTGAACGATGGGCCCTGTTTGATCAGGAACAGTTGTCCAACCTGTGCAATAAATTAGGTCTGAACATTAGTTCAGCGAAGTTGTGCAGGCTGTACAGGAGTGTCCACACGCCTCAGGGTAAGCCACCCCCATTAAGGGTTACACTGGACTCTGCCGAAGAGGCCGAAAGAATACTATTAATGGCTCAGGTACTAGCCATCGACAGAAGTTCTAGCATAAGGGTGAGACATGACAGACCGTGGGCTAACAGATAAATAGCGAGGGAGTCACCGGAACTGATGCCTTCTACCTCTATGTTCCGGAGCTGGAAACGAGCACTGCTTGTGAAAAACACATGCATGATGTACAGCAATGGAGATGGCTGGCATCTCAGATGGCACTTGGCGCTTCCGGAGCAATCTCCATTTTCCGGCTACCTTGCCCCGCTCATCTCACACTGATTGGTTCTCCAAGACTGCTGAGTGTCACATTCAACTCCCCGGAGCAGTTGGCCATAGCACTTCAACGGTGGTATGAGACCAAGGGTAAAATAGGAGAACAGATCCAACTGTGCGAAAGCAGACCTCAAGCCATAAGGAGTCAGCAAACTGAGGCTCTAATACGTCCCCAAGCTTCAGTGACTCTAGAGCAATGCAGTTCTGAGAATAACAGTCTGTGTCACCCAAGTGTCCTGCCTAAATCCATGGAAAAACTACAGCGGGCCGGTCCCCTACCAGCAGACAGCTTCACATCAACTGCCCCACAACACACTGGGGTTGTGAGACTCACTGTCAGCTGCCTATATAACAGTGTGAGAGGACTAAGAGGAGAAGTAGGCGAACTCGGAAATCTCCAATCACACATACAACTTAAAATAATCATTCTCACTGAAACCTGGCTAACCCCCACTGTCGCCGACAACGAAATCAGGAGGGACAGGGATAATAAGGAAGGAGGGGGAGTTGCTATATACTTTGACAGGCAACTTAAATGTGTGCGCTCAACGGAACCACCACTTATTGAACTCCCAGACCCCATATGGTGCCATTTCACCGTAGGCCGCATCAGGCATTTACTGGGCGGCATCTACCGATCACCCACCTGTGGGGCAGAGCACAACCAGCTACTGCTCACCACTATCACAGAGATCCGGGACTTGAGCTATGACCAAATCACCATGGCTGGAGATTTCAATGCCCCATCACTGAACCTTGGCTCGGGGTGTGCTAAGGGAAAATTCGGCCGAAATCTACTGCAAACTATTCGAAATACGGGACTAACTGAGAATGTTAGAGACGAAACTAGGTGGGGCCCTAGCGGAAAGTCATCAAAACTAGATTACATTCTAACTAGTGACCAACTACTCGTCGGAAAGGTCCAGATCACGACTCCTCTAGGAAGTAGTGACCACGCAGTCATAGGTTTCGATCTCGTTCTCCGTGAGCACTTGCAGTGGGACGTTACGCAACCATATCTGTGTTATAGCAAGGCGGACTATGCTGAAATGCGGAGGCTTTTGTCCGACGCAGACTGGCCCTTAGCATGGGATGAGCTATCTGTGGATGAACACTGGGAAGCGGTGAAAAAGATTATTCATACAGCAATCTCTGATACCGTCCCTTTAGTCACAACAGCCCAAAAGAAAGTCATCATGGTTGAAGAGGGGCACGCAACGTATTCTGCAAGCAAAGCAGAAGGCTTGGTTTACGTGGCGCGTACCTAAGAGTCAGATCGACCACGATGCATACCTGGAACTCAGGAACCGGTGCAACGCGAGAGTCAGAAGTAACAGGAGGTCATTCCACGCTAACCTAGCCAAAAAACTCCTAGCAAACCCCAAAAACTTGTATCGGAAAGAAAACCAACCAACCAGAGGGCATGCGCCTTAGTAGGCCCAAACGGTGAATATCTCACTCGCCTGGAGATGGCGGAAACATTCAGTTTAGCCATCGCCAGACAGTCAAACAGCAGTGTGGGTATTACCAGTATGGACCAAAATGGTGGCACTACTATTTCACAGGAGGAGGACCTAGTGGCTAATCTCCAAATAAACCCGGCAAAAGTACTAGGGAAGCTACAACGACTCACACCTGGGAAGTCCCCAGGTTGTGACGACATCAGGCCATCCGTTCTGAAACAGTGCGCCGAAGCTCTCTGTGGGCCCTTATGCGACTTGTTCCAACACTCCATGGATTCGGGAAAACTGCCAAGGGAGTGGAAAAGAGCCATCCTTTCTCCGATCTTCAAGGGTGGGGATAGGCAAAATGTCACTGGTTATAGACCAGTAGCTGTACTCCCAGTGGTATCAAAAGTACTGGAAAGCATTATTGACGGTTACATCAGGCATTACCTCGATAGGTCTAATATACTCCATGAAGCAGATCCTGTGTAACAAACCTACTATCAGCTTGGGACGATTGGACAACGTGCTGATATATGAATGTTCCAGTCCATGTGGTCTTCCTACACTATGAGAAGGCATTTCACACCGTTCACCATGACCTTCTCCTACAAAAAATAAGTCAGGCAGGTATAGGTTAGCCACTTCAGTCATGGTTAAAAGACTAGGTAGCTGAAAGGCGATTTCGCACTAAGGTCAATCGAGTCCGATCATCTTGACACAGGTCGTCTTCAGGAGTGTCGCAGGGTTCTACCCTAGGACCACTGATGTTTTTGATTTTTATCAGTGATCTACCGTGCCGTATAAGCTGCCCGACTCTTCTGTACGCTGACGACGTAAATATATGGAGGGCGGTAAAGCGTTCGAAGGACTCAGATAGACTGCAGGCAGATCTAAAGCTTCTGGAAGACTGGGCGGTGGCCAGTGGCATGACTTTCAACCTGAAAAAGTGCAAAGTAGTGAAGTTACGCACCTGTAGACTGCAGAATGCAAGTTACACCCTATGCAATGAAAGCTTGTCCTGCACAACGTCGGAATGCGACTTAGGTCCAGTTCTAACGGAAAAAATGGACACAAGCGTAAATTACACAGGGGACTTAGCGAGGGCATATATGGTCATATGCTTTACACATAGACAGTTAGGTGCACACACTCCTGAGCTCTTTCTAAGGTTGTACAAAACATACGTCAGACCACACCTTGAAGTACATAATATTATTGCACCCCCACTGCTTAGAAGAGACGCCAACCCCTTGGAAAGAGTCCAAAGACGGGTAGCAAAAGTAGTGGTTGGTCTCCGAAATAAACCATATGATGAAAGGCTAAAGAAATCAGGCCTATTCACACTTAGCTACAGTCGGCTTAGGGGGATTTGATTACTGCCTACAAAATAACGAATGACCGGAATCACCCAAACAAAGGTGTTCTGTCATTGAGTAGGTATAGGCTTCCTCGTGGAAATCCCAGAAGGATAGCTCATCAGAGGACAAGGACCCGGGTGCGCTCCCACTTCTTTTCAATGCGTGTTTGCCGTCCCTGGAATTCCTTGCCGGCAGATGTAGCTATGGCACCGTCTGTGGACGCCTTTAAGCGAAGGCTGGACAATCATGCAGTGACACAAGTTGTCAAAGTATTTGTAGAGCGTGTAGTACCCCTGTACCAACTATAAACATACGATTTTAATCTAATTTGCATACTCATATTATATGTTTACACAGACCGATTTTATATGTACTTCGTAAACATTTGTCAATTTACTGTTGAACGTTACCTTGATACAATTTCGAAATTTGACTACTGCTATAATACACGATTATACTCTTCACAAGTACCTTCTGATTTTACGTTGTGGGCGTCGAGTAGCCACAACGTCTGCGCACATTGATAAACGTGAAGAAGTACTAGGAAATACGTGTACGCTCATTTAGTCAAATAGAACACGCGACAAATTGGTGAGCCCGACGACAAATTGCTGACCCCGACGACAGATTGCTGACCCCGACGACAAATTGCTGACTCCGACGACGACGACTTTTTGACCTCGACGCGTTGTTACACTTGTTGGATTATTAAAACTCTAACTTTCGCGGATCTGTATATTTATTAAACAATATATATTTATTAGAATTTTCGAACTCATTCTTGTGTTTGCTCATAGCACAACCTGCAGTAATTTGTGGTAAGCACCTGCATTGTATGCTTTTTTATTTATTTTTTTTGCCATATTCTTATTGTGCACAATTTTTGCTATTTTGCTACTCTTAAACCATTTTTTTACGGATTGTAACATGTCTTCCAATACATCTGATAACTTAGAGCTGGGATCTGTTAGTACTATTTCTCTTACTGTACCAGTTTTTAAGCCCAGAGACCCTCATCTTTGGTTTGCATGACTGGAACATTATATGGCTAGCAATAAGCTCACGTCACAGACAGCTAAATTTGGCATTTTGAGTACAGTACTACCAGACGAAGTCGCCGAGCAGGTACGGCAATACATCGTTCATCCCAGCACAGAAGCACCTTACGACAAGTTGAAGGAAGAGGTACTGCGATGCACTTCGCTTTCTGATAGGCAAGCACTCGATCGCCTGTTAAGCAATGTTGAGTTAGGGGATAAAACCCCATCTCAACTCATGAGGCATATGCAAAGCCTAGTTGCCGGAAGAGAAATCGATAAACGTCTCTTTTACCAAATATGGCTACGACGACTTCCCGCAAACATCCAGCAGGTTCTTGCTTTCGGAGACGACGACATTGACATAGAAAGGCTCACCGAAATCGCGGATCGCATGTACGAGAGGTCAACACCTCAATCTGTCGCTTCCACTAGCAGAATACCAGACACTCACGATAGAATACAGACTCTAGAACACAAAGTCGACACCTTACTGAGTCAGTTAGCGAAACTGACCACACGCACACAACCAAGCCGTTCTAGAAGCTCGTCTCGCCGACGTCTTTCTCGATCCCCTAGCACGTCACGACATCGCGATAATATTTGCTGGTATCACCGTAGTTATGGAAGCAATGCACGACGGTGCCGTTCACCTTGCAACTTTCAGACTAAACCAAAAGATATATCGTCATGTGTAAAAAATACTGTTGGCAATCCACGATCTAACAGTCGTTTGTTTTATGTAACAGATAAAAATACCTGTACTACATTCTTAGTTGACACAGGAGCAGAGGTGAGTGTTCTCCCTCCGTCTACACAGGAACGTCAACATCCTGACCCAGCAGTTACGCTCCAAGCTGTTAATCAGTCCAGTATTGTTACATATGGAACTAAACGAATGACTTTAGATTTTGGTTTGCGGAATACCTACACTTGGTCTTTCACCATTGCAGACGTCCCATCCCCAATCCTCGGTATTGATTTTCTACAGCAACACAAACTGTTAGTTGATCCGATAAGCCCCAAGCTAATAGATTCGCTCAAGAAAACGTACATTGCTGGTACGATTAGCCGTGCATCATCACTGAACTTGATGGTCACACGCACACCAGCATCTCCATATACCAATTTGGTAAATCAGTTTCCTGACCTTTTACAACCTTCTTTTCGAGGAACAGAACCAAAGCATCACGTGGTTCATCATATTAAAACCACTGGACCGCCAGTTTTTGCACGTCCCCGACGCCTTGACCCACATCGACTTAAAATCGCCAAAACAGAGTTCGATACAATGCTAGAGCTTGGTATTATTCGACCATCCAACAGCTCTTGGTCTTCACCGCTTCACATGGTACCCAAAAAGTCTTCTGGTGAGATACGGCCGTGTGGTGATTATCGAGCTTTAAACAAGCAAACGGTACCTGATCGATACCCAATACCACACATCCACGATTTCGCTAGCAACTTACCAGATGTTAAAGTTTTCTCTAAAATCGATCTTGTCAGAGCGTATCATCATATCCCCATCCACCCGGATGACGTTCCGAAAACCGCCATTACCACACCATTTGGCTTATACGAATTCGTACGCATGCCCTTCGGACTTATGAACGCCGCTCAGACATTCCAACGCCTAATTGACCAAGTACTCCGTGGTCTCCCTTTCGTCTACCCATACATCGATGACTTACTAATTGCAAGTGCAGACGAAGCCGAGCATTTGAAACATGTGAAGACAGTGTTTGAAAGACTTCACCAATACGGCACGACTATCAACTTAGACAAATGCGAATTTGGTAAGACCTCACTGAAATTCCTCGGTCATTTAATCGATAGCCAAGGAATCAGACCAGTCCCTGATGACGTACAAGCCATCAAAGATTATCCATTACCAGATTCTTTTAAAAAATTACGACGATTTTTGGGTCTCGTTAATTTTTACCGGCGTTTTATTCCAAACTGTGTTAAAGCTTTACAACCATTAACCGATTGCTTACGTGGACATAGTCGTTCATTCCATTTGTCCGCAGAAGCTGTTAAAGCATTCGAAACTGTCAAACAATTGTTAAATGACAAGACACTCCTAGTCAGACGCCAAAATGACGCCCCCTGTCTCTCATGACAGACGCTTCAGACGTTGCCATCGGGGCAGTTTTACAACAGCAGGTACACGGCGAATGGCAACCCCTAGCATTCTTTTCGAAACGACTGAATCCTACTCAATGTCGCTATAGCACTTTTGGTAGAGAGTTATTGGCTGTTTATTTAGCAATCAAGCACTTTCGACATATGCTGGAAGGTACAGATTTTACTGTCTTTACAGACCATAAAGCTCTAACGAAAGCCTTATCAGCAAAACAGGATAACTACTCTCCGCGTGAACTACGACATCTCGAGTTTATATCTCAGTTCACCTCTGATCTGCGACATGTGAAGGGTAAACACAATGAAGTGGCAGACGCTTTATCACGTGTGCACATTGACAACATTGTATGCCCAGACATCGACTACGAACGTCTCTCAAACATACAACGAGATGATGCCGGACTAAAAAAGATCATGTCTTCTAAAACAACATCTTTAAAGCTAGACGCAATTCCTTTTGGCACGACAAAAATAATCTGCGACACCTCTACGAGTAAATATCGACCCTTCGTCCCAGCAGCTATGAGACATACAGTATTCGAGAAGTTACGTAACTTGTCTCATCCCGGTGTCAGCGTTACTATCAAACTACTAAAAGAAAGATTTATATGGCCGAACATTAATAGCGATGTTAAGAAGTGGACACGAAATTGCTTGTCTTGTCAAAGAGTCAAAATCAACCGTCACACCAATGCACCACTTGGTCGCTTTCCTAATCCCGACTCTAGATTTGAACATATACATGAAGACATAGTTGGTCCACTACCTCCTTCCAATGGTTTCAACTACATTCTAACTTGCATCGATAGATTCACTCGTTGGCCTGTAGCAGTTCCAATAGCTGACGTCTCAGCTGAAACGGTAGCTCAAGCTTTGGTCGAAAACTGGATAGCTAATTTTGGTGTCCCATCCATTATCACTACGGACAGAGGTGCTCAGTTTGAAAGCCGACTTTTTCAACAGCTAACTGAATTACTGGGCATTAAACGTATACGAACAACCGCGTACCATCCTAGTTCCAACGGTATGGTTGAACGACTTCATCGACAACTCAAAGCTGCGCTCGCTGCCTCTTTGATTCAAAACGACTGGTCAACCAAACTCCCACTGGTACTGCTTGGTATACGATCTGCTCTAAAGAAAGATATTGGCTGCTGTGTTTCCGAACTAGTCTATGGAACAACATTACGACTACCAGGAGAATTTTTCACCCCAGGTAACCAAGTTCCACAAGATATGACTGGTTATGTGCACCAGCTAAAACAACACATGAACGAGCTCAAGATATCACTTCCACGCCGGCAGGAACGAACGTCATACATCCCGCCACAACTGACAGATTGCACCCACGTCTTCGTCAGGAGAGAGGGTGTACAACGACCACTTCAACCCGCTTATGATGGCCCCTTCAAAGTTCTAAATAGAAACGATAAAGTTATCACGATAGAACGACTGAATAAAGCAGAAGCCATCAGTGTCGACAGAGTCAAACCAGCGTTCATCGACGATTTCGAAGACAACGATAAAGATCAGCTGAACGACGTGCCAATACCTACATCCACGCAAGCTTCAACGTCGCCAGAGAAACCTATGAAAACTACACGCTCCGGTAGGAGAGTTCATTGGCCTAAACGTTATGTGCAAATCATCAAAATATAACTTACTACGAATTTTCATTTTTATTATCTTTATTCGTAATTGTCATTTAACTACTCATTTAACTGATTAATATTTTCATACGTCAATCACGTCACTACTATTTTAACATCGATATTCCCTGTATTATTACATTTAATCATATAGCGCTTAATATTCACCTATCGTTTCCGTATACAGACTACAGATCCCCTGCCGATTGTATCATTCCTTATATATTCTACCACGATCATCAATCCTATTTTTTCTTTTATTATCGCATTTATTATCGGCCTTATTGACCGCATTAAATTGCTCAATTTTTCAGCTTAATAAATCGCTTTCTGTGTACTGTCGCTGTTACGTATTACGCTGATGCATGTTATTGTCGAACACTTAAATGTATTTTTTTTATATTTCAGTGTTCTGGTGGGGGAATTATGTAGTACCCCTGTACCAACTATAAACATACGATTTTAATCTAATTTGCATACTCATATTATATGTTTACACAGACCGATTTTATATGTACTTCGTAAACATTTGTCAATTTACTGTTGAACGTTACCTTGATACAATTTCGAAATTTGACTACTGCTATAATACACGATTATACTCTTCACAAGTACCTTCTGATTTTACGTTGTGGGCGTCGAGTAGCCACAACGTCTGCGCACATTGATAAACGTGAAGAAGTACTAGGAAATACGTGTACGCTCATTTAGTCAAATAGAACACGCGACAAGCGAACGATCAATTCATGGTTTTTTGCTCAAACCCAACTCCATATTTAATATAATAGTAATGACATATATTTATTCCTGTTTATGCAGGAACATACCAATTATACAGGCATGGATAAGTTATTATATAAATTACACATATTTCGTTGTATGGTGAATTTACAGTTTGGTTGTTCTTCCTGACATTAGAGTCAGTCGGAACAGTCTGCTTAATAGTCTGTTTGTGTAACACGTAAAGACATGTAGAAATATCGTCTTCGCATTAACAAAAAACCCAAATATGAAATGAATGTAATACAAATATTTGGGAAAAATAAAGCTTGAAGTCAATTCTCCTATATAACTTTGTTGTGAACAGCATCCTCGACTTAAAGCTTATTGGTGTATTATGTTGAGATTAGTGACATATATATACATATATTCCATTGTTTCAGCAATGTAATCGTAGTTTTATAACAGGAAAGAAATTTGTTCGTGGATACGAAAACTAGATAAGCTTACGTTAGATTGTTTTACTGCATGGAATGGGGTTGAGGTCGATTCCGGAACTCTACATTGGCGCCATTTGTGTCTGCATGACAGACTGTATATGTAAGTTGAGTAAGAAATTGAAAACTGTTTGAAAACCGGTTGCTTCTTTATTGCAGATCATGAATACTCCTTGTACAGAATGTTGGCCAGCGTTTTCAAATGGTAGCATGGGATCGTTCATGGAATTTGAGTTTGAATTTACTGAAATGGTCATTTCAGTTTAAATGTAGGGCTGTTCGACATCGACCAGGAGGTATATAGAAGAGTAGGCGCATCAGCAGAATACCAGTAAGAGAAAGTATGTGAACATGAAAAGAACATTAATGTTTTATGCATATATAAATGTTTATAACTATATATATCGGTAAATTAATAATAATAATTTGTATTTTCATATAAACATAAATTTACATGAAAATGCATGCCATTTTTACAGGCACGATCAAGTATGATATAATGTCAAATAGTAGATTGTCTACAAGTTAATGTTTGAACAGCTAAATATTTGATATATGTATAAATACACTCATTGTCTGACCCATGTCGTATCATTATCGAATTAAACAGCAGTCCTCCAGGTTGCGCAGAAAAATCGACTTAATTTCATTTTCAACCCGTAGTTGTAGGCATACGATAACCAACCAATATTGAGGTAAGTACAACGTTTACAAGGGATAGTAAGCTGTTTTAGAAAAGTAAAGGTGCTGAGGTGAATCATTAAAGTGTAATGAAATAGGTAAATGCAATGCACTTCGCAACGCGGTACGTTAAACGTTTGCGTTACATTTTAGCTTGATTCGCTATATACTTCTATTTTTACTGTGACACTCGCACAAGTGTTTCTCCAGTTCCATAAATTTAACCAATAACTCTTTCACTAATTAGTTATGGTTAGTCATACAAAAAAGCCACGGACTCAGTCACCTGTCAACGTGATGACTAATAGTACAAATATGCTCGCAACAACGAGCAGCACAACTCCCACGAAGTATGGAAATGAGGTGCACAGCTTGCCAATACGCCGCAAGCGTCGAGCTGCCGGTTCACTACCATCTACTGTGGCTGAAACTGAGGGCGAAAACTTGCTGACAAACAGCAGTAGCATCGCTTCTACAAACTCAGCACCTGGTCCTGACATAAACCTCTTCACTTCACCCTATGTACGTGTCACAAAACTTCAGACACCAAGTCCAGCTCCAACACTTACTTCAGAAATAGAACGACTAAAGCTGTCTGTAGAAGAACTAAAGACTGAGATGCGGGACATAAGGTGTAGTAAAGTTATGAATGCAGGATTTTCAGAAAATTTGGCCAACTTATCTGAACTATCAACAGAGATTAGTGATATAAAATCACAGGTCTGTGAACTTGCCCCTCTGAACATCTTGACTAAGACCATAAACCCTGGCGAACTTGACACAGAATCAGTAACTAAGGTAGACACCTTGATAAACTTCATCACAACAGAGGTTATCAAAAGACTTGATACTAAACTAAGTGTGATTGTCTATAATATACCAGATAATGAGGGGTTGAAAAAGGTTCAAAGCATCTTATTTAGGGCGGCGAAAATGCCTAACTCCCAAACAAAATGTCACAGACTGAAGAAGAGTCAGCACGACCACTGCTGTCCTATACGCCTTCAGTTCGAAACGCAGACAGAGGCTAAAAAATTCACCAACACACAACGTATCCTATTACAGGACACAAGCTACAAACAGATAAAAGTTGTAGCAGATAAGACAGTGATTGAAAGGCGTGCTTACAATCACCTCAATAAACCTAATGGCAAGACACTGCAAGCCACTAAAATAGATAAAGACACTGCCAACACGGTAGAACTCATAGCCTCCCCCCTCTCAAATCTCACAAAAATAGCTCCACAGAAAACGAAACCAAACGAAAGACTTGTGAGCTATAGTCTTACTCCTAAAGTAACCTCTCCTCCCTCTACGGTGGATCTAGATATGTCTATGGACAGCCATAAGATGGTAATCAATCCCTCTTGTAAGCTGACAACATCCTCTCCTAACCAAAACGTGACAACGCAAATGGAACTCGGTAACAAAACATGCCGAAATACGCCACTCGTTGCGAAGATTCCCCAATATATTCAGACTCCCAAGAATAACTCACGCTTTAGGGTAAATAATATTCAAAACCGTGCTAGCAACCAAACTAAAAACAAAAATAAGGACATAGAGTCCAAGGACAACAACGACACAACCTACTCGCATACTGTGCCAAGTCACACTGGTAGCTGGTGTAGTGACGCTATCACGCAAAGTAGTATAAGTGACAACACTCGGAGCTCAGCCACCAGGTACTCAGGGTCTACAAAGCATGACACACAAACTAACTTTGGCAGATTATACGGAACAAGCCTTCTGGGAAACAAACCACAGTGCAGCTATGCATATAACGACACCCATGTAAGGTCTCTTGGAATGTCCACACACAATAGGCAGATTAACAAGTCATGGGCATCACAAGGTACCAAAGATTTTTTATCCAACACATCTCTGTCAGCGCTAACCAAACCTTCTGAACCCGTACCACTAATGTCGGCCCCCTATCGGGAAGAAAACAGACATGGGCTAGTACACACAGAACTATTAATCACACCCAATGACTGTACAAGCATAGACCAAATAAAAACTCCAACCTACCTAAGCCTAGAACTACGTCATCGTATAGTTTATCTAATAATCAAACCCATTACTCACTAAAAAAAATGGATAGTAACTCGACAGACATAGGTGAACACGGCACCCAAACTAGTTGTAACACAGGGTTGTTATGCCACGCGGAAACAGTGGATGCCGATCCACACTTGAACCTTATTGACGAGCTTAAACACTTCAAACACTACTTCAAATCTCAACTCTACTTAATACTTATTAATGCTAGATCTATCCTTAACAAACTACCGATGCTCAGGGCACACACGCTGGTATACAAACCCCCTATAATTATTATTACCGAATCCTGGTGTCACTCCAATATACCAGACGAAGAGATAAGCATCGATGGGTACACACACTTTCGATGTGACAGGAACAGTGGTAAGGGAGGAGGCTGCCTAATGTACTTCCTGAACACACTTACTGTATTACAGCTAGAAAATAGGGAACTCAATGACATGCACGACACCCTATGGGTCAACGTACACTTCAAAAGTGCTACACTACTAATAGGATGTATCTACAGAGCACCTGGCACCTTTAGTGATTACGAGACACAACTTATAAATGTACTGGAGCAAGTATCCACTCTTCCATACGAGCATAAGATCATATGTGGAGACTTCAACCTACCCGAAATCAACTGGGATTTATTAAAAGGGCCAACTAAATATGACAAGCTCTTAGGTACATTGGACATTTTCGGCTGGAAACAAACTGTCACTATCCCTACAAGAGGTGACAATGTACTAGACTTAATATTCTGTCACGATATAAGCCCCCTCTCAATCTTAGTGGGTTCTAAGTTTTCAGGTAGTGACCACAAAACAGTGATGTGTGCTCTGCCACTTCCACTGAATAGCAATGCAGCTCATACCTCCACTTCACAACAAGTACTATATAGGAACTATAGTAAGGCAAACTGGACCTTAGTAGAATCAGTGCTAAGATCCTCCGAATGGAGCGAATACTTCACTACTGATGACCTCTCGAGAGCTCTGAGCATCTTCTACCATAACTCGAACACATGCTTAGATGCTGTCATTCCACTCCAAACACTTAAGCTTTCCCCACATAGAAAGTCATTCATAAAACCAAAGGATCGTATGAAACTGAAGAGACTCTCGACAAGTTACTTCAAACACCACGACTTTGGCACACTAGGTTTAATACTTAACACCCTTAGTTCCATCTCACAAGCTCGAGATTTCCGTATGAGAAACGAAGAACGCATCGCAGTAGCCAGTCCTGCTAGGGTGTATGCACTCACAGAAATCTTAAAGAAGCGAATGAATCGCAAAAATCACAGCATTTCCCTCCTCATAGACAAAGGTAGTCTATACACTAATTCTGCAGACATGTGTGAATTATTTAACTCAACTTTTGCAGGTAACTACCTTAAGCCCACAGTCCGGTTACTCAATATACACCCTGCTACTAATATGGCACAAACTTCATCTCCACACACACCAAACTTAATTAGTACTGTTGGATTTACTTATACTAACATTAAACAAACTATAAGAACCCTGAAATGCTCAAAAGGTTTCGGTACTGACGGCATATCATCCTATTTTTATAAATATGGTGGCCCTGACATTCCCTTACTACTGCTTAAGATATTCACAATGTCCTTAGAAACCCAAACTTACCCTGATGTGTGGAAAACAACGTTTATTATGCCTAAACACAAATCTGGCTCGAAAACAGAAGTCAGTAACTACAGGCCAATTAATATCACACCTATAGCATCTAGAATTATGGAGAGACTAGTTAAAGATAACCTAATGAAGCATATGCTTAGCTGCAACATTATAAGTCCGAACCAACATGGATTCCTAAAATCCAGATCCTGTTTAACGTGCCACTTAGACTTCTTTAGCTTTGTGACCAGCAGTCGTGACAGACGACAACTAGTACTTGTCATCTACTTTGACATCTCAAAAGCATTTGACCGTGTCGACCATTTACTACTAATACATAATCTGAAATCCTTAGGAATACGTGACCCACTATTAGGATGACTTAAATCATTCCTTAACAATAGGTCCCAAATAGTTAAACTCGGATCTATAACTTCGAAACCTATGTGGAGTGCGTAACAATGTGATTGTACACTTTTTGGTTATTTGTAGAAATTAGACATATTGTACATAATTTTTGTAAAAAACGCTTCTGGTTGAAATACCCTTGGCTTCCGTGTACATTTGGAAAATACACTCTGCTGTTGGAGACTTCGTCTTCTCCTTGGTTTCTTTGGCTTACTAGCTCAGCTCTCACCGTGTTGTATCTTTCGGATTTATTGTAGGAGTCCACTACGCTCAACCGAAGACAATTATACAACCGGGACACAGCGGCTACAACCTACTCCGTCCAAACAATTAACGTCTCCGTGGGATATATAAATAATTTGTAGCAGAGGACTTAAACTTTATTTCCAAGTAACCCTTTTGTTGATATAACGTGTCGTTGCATTTTTGGTAATATACTGTTACTTAACATTCCATTGACTTGAATTTTATTTCTCATATTTCGTAATACTAGTGAACTCTAACATAAGTCCCCTACACCTAGCCCAATCACCTCGGGTGTAGTACAAGGTAGTGTCATTGGACCCCTTCTATTTACTCTATATATTAACGACATATGCGCTTGCTTCTCTCATGGGAAACCATTCATCTTTGCAGATGACCTAAAAGTAGCTTATACATTCCAATCTGATGACCTAGGGTACTTCCAGAATGTTGTACAAAAAGAACTAGATAAAGTGACTGCTTGGTCGTCTTTATGGAACCTCAGATTTAACCTTAAAAAATGTGGCTGAATCTGCTTCGGTGTCTTGTCAATGAGGGTGCACCGAAGCAGATTCAGCCACATTTTTTAAAATTAAATCTGAGGTTCCATAAAGACGACCAAGCAGTCACTTTATCTAGTTCTTTTTGTACAACATTCTGGAAGTACCCTAGGTCATCAGATTGGAATGTATAAGCTACTTTTAGGTCATCTGCAAAGATGAATGGTTTCCCATGAGAGAAGCAAGCGCATATGTCGTTAATATATAGAGTAAATAGAAGGGGTCCAATGACACTACCTTGTACTACACCCGAGGTGATTGGGCTAGGTGTAGGGGACTTATGTTAGAGTTCACTAGTATTACGAAATATGAGAAATAAAATTCAAGTCAATGGAATGTTAAGTAACAGTATATTACCAAAAATGCAACGACACGTTATATCAACAAAAGGGTTACTTGGAAATAAAGTTTAAGTCCTCTGCTACAAATTATTTATATATCCCACGGAGACGTTAATTGTTTGGACGGAGTAGGTTGTAGCCGCTGTGTCCCGGTTGTATAATTGTCTTCGATTGAGCGTAGTGGATTTCTACAATAAATCCGAAAGATACAACACGGTGAGAGCTGAGCTAGTAAGCCGAAGAAACCAAGGAGAAGACGAGGTCTCCAACAGCAGAGTGTATTTTCCAAATGTACACGGAAGCCAAGGGTATTTCAACCAGAAGCGTTTTTTACAAAAATTATGTACAATATGTCTAATTTCTACAAATAACCAAAAAGTGTACAATCACATTGTTACGCACTCCACATAGGTTTCGAAGTTATAGATCCGAGTTTAACTATTTGGGACCTATTGTTAAGGAATGATTTAAGTCATCCTAATAGTGGGTCACGTATTCCTAAGGATTTCAGATTATGTATTAGTAGTAAATGGTCGACACGGTCAAATGCTTTTGAGATGTCAAAGTAGATGACAAGTACTAGTTGTCGTCTGTCACGACTGCTGGTCACAAAGCTAAAGAAGTCTAAGTGGCACGTTAAACAGGATCTGGATTTTAGGAATCCATGTTGGTTCGGACTTATAATGTTGCAGCTAAGCATATGCTTCATTAGGTTATCTTTAACTAGTCTCTCCATAATTCTAGATGCTATAGGTGTGATATTAATTGGCCTGTAGTTACTGACTTCTGTTTTCGAGCCAGATTTGTGTTTAGGCATAATAAACGTTGTTTTCGACACATCAGGGTAAGTTTGGGTTTCTAAGGACATTGTGAATATCTTAAGCAGTAGTAAGGGAATGTCAGGGCCACCATATTTATAAAAATAGGATGATATGCCGTCAGTACCGAAACCTTTTGAGCATTTCAGGGTTCTTATAGTTTGTTTAATGTTAGTATAAGTAAATCCAACAGTACTAATTAAGTTTGGTGTGTGTGGAGATGAAGTTTGTGCCATATTAGTAGCAGGGTGTATATTGAGTAACCGGACTGTGGGCTTAAGGTAGTTACCTGCAAAAGTTGAGTTAAATAATTCACACATGTCTGCAGAATTAGTGTATAGACTACCTTTGTCTATGAGGAGGGAAATGCTGTGATTTTTGCGATTCATTCGCTTCTTTAAGATTTCTGTGAGTGCATACACCCTATCAGGACTGGCTACTGCGATGCGTTGTTCGTTTCTCTTACGGAAATCTCGAGCTTGTGAGATGGAACTAAGGGTGTTAAGTATTAAACCTAGTGTGCCAAAGTCGTGGTGTTTGAAGTAACTTGTCGAGAGTTTCTTCAGTTTCATACGATCCTTTGGTTTTATGAATGACTTTCTATGTGGGGAAAGCTTAAGTGTTTGGAGTGGAATGACAGCATCTAAGCATGTGTTCGAGTTATGGTAGAAGATGCTCAGAGCTCTCGAGAGGTCATCAGTAGTGAAGTATTCGCTCCATTCGGAGGATCTTAGCACTGATTCTACTAAGGTCCAGTTTGCCTTACTATAGTTCCTATATAGTACTTGTTGTGAAGTGGAGGTATGAGCTGCATTGCTATTCAGTGGAAGTGGCAGAGCACACATCACTGTTTTGTGGTCACTACCTGAAAACTTAGAACCCACTAAGATTGAGAGGGGGCTTATATCGTGACAGAATATTAAGTCTAGTACATTGTCACCTCTTGTAGGGATAGTGACAGTTTGTTTCCAGCCGAAAATGTCCAATGTCCCTAAGAGCTTGTCGTATTTAGTTGGCCCTTTTAATAAGTTCCAGTTGATTTCGGGTAGGTTGAAGTCTCTACATATGATCTTATGCTCGTATGGAAGAGTGGATACTTGCTCCAGTACATTTATAAGTTGTGTCTCGTAATCACTAAAGGTGCCAGGTGCCCTGTAGATACATCCCACTAGTAGTGTAGCACTTTTGAAGTGTACGTTGACCCATAGGGTGTCGTGCATGTCATTGAGTTCCCTATTTTCTAGCTGTAATACAGTAAATGTGTTCAGGAAGTACATTAGGCAGCCTCCTCCCTTACCACTGTTCCTGTCACAGCGAAAGTGTATGTACCCTTCGATGCTTATCTCTTCGTCTGGTATATTGGAGTGACACCAGGATTCGGTAATAATAATTATAGGGGGTTTGTATACCAGCGTGTGTGCCCTGAGCATCGGTAGTTTGTTAAGGATAGATCTAGCATTAATAATTATTAAGTAGAGTTGAGATTTGAAGTAGTGTTTGAAGTGTTTAAGCTCGTCAATAAGGTTCAAGTGTGGATCGGCATCCACTGTTTCCGCGTGGCATATCAACCCTGTGTTACAACTAGTTTGGGTGCCGGGTTCACCTATGTCTGTCGAGTTACTATCCATTTTTTTAGTGAGTAATGGGTTTGATTATTAGATAAACTATACGATGACGTAGTTCTAGGCTTAGGTAGGTTGGAGTTTTTATTTGGTCTATGCTTGTACAGTCATTGGGTGTGATTAATAGTTCTGTGTGTACTAGCCCATGTCTGTTTTCTTCCCGATAGGGGGCCGACATTAGTGGTACGGGTTCAGAAGGTTTGGTTAGCGCTGACAGAGATGTGTTGGATAAAAAATCTTTGGTACCTTGTGATGCTCATGACTTGTTAATCTGCCTATTGTGTGTGGAGATTCCAAGAGACCTTACATGGGTGTCGTTATATGCATAGCTGCACTGTGGTTTGTTTCCCAGAAGGCTTGTTCCGTATAATCTGCCAAAGTTAGTTTGTGTGTCATGCTTTGTAGACCCTGAGTACCTGGTGGCTGAGCTCCGAGTGTTGTCACTTATACTACTTTGCGTGATAGCGTCACTACACCAGCTACCAGTGTGACTTGGCACAGTATGCGAGTAGGTTGTGTCGTTGTTGTCCTTGGACTCTATGTCCTTATTTTTGTTTTTAGTTTGGTTGCTAGCACGGTTTTGAATATTATTTACCCTAAAGCGTGAGTTATTCTTGGGAGTCTGAATATATTGGGGAATCTTCGCAACGAGTGGCGTATTTCGGCATGTTTTGTTACCGAGTTCCATTTGCGTTGTCACGTTTTGGTTAGGAGAGGATGTTGTCAGCTTACAAGAGGGATTGATTACCATCTTATGGCTGTCCATAGACATATCTAGATCCACCGTAGAGGGAGGAGAGGTTACTTTAGGAGTAAGACTATAGCTCACAAGTCTTTCGTTTGGTTTCGTTTTCTGTGGAGCTATTTTTGTGAGATTAGAGAGGGGGGAGGCTATGAGTTCTACCGTGTTGGTAGTGTGTATATCTATTTTAGTGGTTCGGTGTCTTGCCATTTGGTTTATTAAGGTGATTGTAAGCACGCCTTTCAATCACTGTCTTATCTGCTACAACTTTTATCTGTTTGTAGCTTGTGTCCTGTAATAGGATACGTTGTGTGTTGGTGAATTTTTTAGCCTCTGTCTGCGTTTCGAACTGAAGGCGTATAGGACAGCAGTGGTCGTGCTGACTCTTCTTCAGTCTGTGACATTTTGTTTGGGAGTTAGGCATTTTCGCCGCCCTAAATAAGATGCTTTGAACCTTTTTCAACCCCTCATTATCTGGTATATTGTAGACAATCACACTTAGTTTAGTATCAAGTCTTTTGATAACCTCTGTTGTGATGAAGTTTATCAAGGTGTCTATCTTAGTTACTGATTCTGTGTCAAGTTCGCCAGGGTTTATGGTCCTAGTCAAGATGTTCAGAGGGGCAAGTTCACAGACCTGTGATTTTATATCACTAATCTGTGTTGATAGTTCAGATAAGTTGGCCAAATTTTCTGAAAATCCTGCATTCATAACTTTTCTACACCTTATGTCCCGCATCTCAGTCTTTAGTTCTTCTACAGACAGCTTTAGTCGTTCTATTTCTGAAGTAAGTGTTGGAGCTGGACTTGGTGTCTGAAGTTTTGTGACACGTACATAGGGCGAAGTGAAGAGGTTTATGTCAGGACCAGGTGCTGAGTTTGTAGAAGCGATGCTACTGCTGTTTGTCAGCAAGTTTTCGCCCTCAGTTTCAGCCACAGTAGATGGTAGTGAACCGGCAGCTCGACACTTGCGGCGTATTGGCAAGCTGTGCACCTCATTTCCATACTTCGTGGGAGTTGTGCTGCTCGTTGTTGCGAGCATATTTGTACTATTAGTCATCACGTTGACAGGTGACTGAGTCCGTGGCTTTTTTGTATGACTAACCATAACTAATTAGTGAAAGAGTTATTGGTTAAATTTATGGAACTGGAGAAACACTTGTGCGAGTGTCACAGTAAAAATAGAAGTATATAGCGAATCAAGCTAAAATGTAACGCGAACGTTTAACGTACCGCGTTGCGAAGTGCATTGCATTTACCTATTTCATTACACTTTAATGATTCACCTCAGCACCTTTACTTTTCTAAAACAGCTTACTATCCCTTGTAAACGTTGTACTTACCTCAATATTGGTTGGTTATCGTATGCCTACAACTACGGGTTGAAAATGAAATTAAGTCGATTTTTCTGCGCAACCTGGAGGACTGCTGTTTAATTCGATAATGATACGACATGGGTCAGACAATGAGTGTATTTATACATATATCAAATATTTAGCTGTTCAAACATTAACTTGTAGACAATCTACTATTTGACATTATATCATACTTGATCGTGCCTGTAAAAATGGCATGCATTTTCATGTAAATTTATGTTTATATGAAAATACAAATTATTATTATTAATTTACCGATATATATAGTTATAAACATTTATATATGCATAAAACATTAATGTTCTTTTCATGTTCACATACTTTCTCTTACTGGTATTCTGCTGATGCGCCTACTCTTCTATATACCTCCTGGTCGATGTCGAACAGCCCTACATTTAAACTGAAATGACCATTTAAGTAAATTCAAACTCAAATTCCATGAACGATCCCATGCTACCATTTGAAAACGCTGGCCAACATTCTGTACAAGGAGTATTCATGATCTGCAATAAAGAAGCAACCGGTTTTCAAACAGTTTTCAATTTCTTACTCAACTTACATATACAGTCTATCATGCCGACACAAATGGCGCGGAATCGACCTCAGCCCCATCCCATGCAGTAAAACAATGTAACGTAAGCTTATCTAGTTTTCGTATCCACGAACAAATTTCTTTCCTGTTATAAAACTATGATAAGACTGCTGAAATAATTGGAATATATATATCACTAATCTCAACATAATACATCAATAAGCTTTAAGTCAAGGATGCTGTTCACAACAAAGTTATATATATGGGAGAATTGACTTCAAGCTTTATTTTTCCCAGATATTTGTATTACATTCATTTCATGTTTGGGTTTTTTGTTAATGCGAAGACGATATTTCTACATCTCTTTATGTGTTACACAAACAGACTATTAAGCAGACTGTTCCGACTGACTCTAATGTCAGGAAGAACAACCAAACTGTAAATTCACCATACAACGAAATATGTGTAATTTATATAATAACTTATCCATGCCTGTATAATTGGTATGTTCCTGCATAAACAGGAATAAATATATATCATTACTATTATATTAAATATGGAGTTGGGTTTGAGCAAACAACCATGAATTGATCGTTCGTTCTACAAATACTTTGACAACTTGTGTCACTGCATGATTGTCCAGCCTTCGCTTAAAGGCGTCCACAGACGGTGCCATAGCTACATCTGCCGGTAAGGAATTCCAGGGACGGCAAACCCGCAGTGAAAAGAAGTGGGAGCGCACCCGGGTCCTTGCCCTCTGATGAGCTATCCTTCTAGGATTTCCACGAGGAAGCCTATACCTATTCAATGACAGAACACCTTTGTTTGGGTGATTCTGGTCATTCGTTATTTTGTAGGCAGTAATCAAATCCCCCTAAGCCGACTGTAGCTAAGTGTGACTGCAATGTAATGCTATTCGCCACTATTCCTAAAGTATCTACGTTTATATACATGCATACAATATTTGTCTGCGTATGGGTCTGTCTGGATTAGTGAATGACGGAAAACACTTTAGTTGTCAGGCATACCTTCGTTTAAGTGTTACCACTTTCTTCTGTGTTCTGCTTGTAGGATGCTTTGAAAATTTTCAACAGGAAACTGTCATTGTAATTACATTCGACTGTCGTAGCTTTGATTGACTCCAAAAGGAGTAGTACTGGGAATAATTATATGTGGTTTGTAGTATGAAGTGTGTTAAGACCGTTAATACACTGTGAATGCAGTTGATCCTTTCACCAGTTAGTTCTCCGGTATCGTCGTTAAAATAAAAAGAGATCATAATAATGGATATGATTAGTGAACTGCTGCACTTCTGTGCTGAGTTCTATGTTAAAACTCAGTCAGTCAGTCAACTTTGTCACTGCAGCTGCCTAGTGCCAATACTCACTCCAGTGTTAATTGGCTTAAACAATTATTAGTGCCGTTTCTTAAGTACTTTATGCATTTCCCAATTCCTTAAATTGTCCAGGTAAAGTGCACCGGAGAAGAAAACATAAACCAAAAGTCAGTAACACGGACATAAGAAATAGTGTGAATAGAAGTGAATGAGACGAGTGATTTTAATGCCTGTCGTACGCTTAACTAAAATACTCATGTATATGAATAAAGCCAAAAGTTGTGTGAGTGACTTAATATAATCATAAGCAATAATTTGTGCTCGAAATGTCATCAGATAATATTACTGTACAACACTGTGTGAGGCTTTATCAAAATAAAATCTTATCCGTAACGGATTTATACTCTACCACAGTGCCCAAGTTTTATACTTATATCAAAAATACTTGTCTTATTCGTTATGTGTCTCCTAATTGTTTCATTTTTGTCTTCCTCATTGCAGGTTGTCAGTCTTCGTAGACATTCTCTACTAGATGTCGTCATACATAGTGTCTGCAAGCAGTCTTTCAATACATCCACCTCCCACAAAGTTGTTGGTATGAAGCCTTGAGATTATTCACTTCGGGTCGTAGTACAATTAGTACGCCAATATTACTGATGCAATGACATTCAAGACTTGTACATGTTACTGTGAAGTTTGCCTGTAATAACATTCCCTCCATAGTAAATACAATGCTTGTGATAGCAATTCGTCATTATCTTTTCATTCCGTTGATAGGTGCGTATATATATTAGAAAAAAGCTAACCTCGTCGTATTAGTTCTCAAAAGTACTTCCACTAAGTACCCATACTTCTGCTCAGTACGAAGTGCTACTTGTGGTCCATGAAATACTTTTTACTGCATTCGTAAATAACTATCAAACTATTATTATATGGAGTAGTGAGACAGAAGGCGTATGAAATTTAGATGTTAATGTGTATCTGAAGTTACTGACACAATATATATGTACATGTTTCATTTCCAAACAAGAAAATCTTACAGAGTAATGTAGGGCTGAGTGCAGTGAGTTAATAGTGTATTCGTTACTGCGTACATGAGTGACACAGTGGAATTACTTTTTCAACTAAAAGCGGTAATACTGATATTAAGTGTGATTTACCTGTAGACTGAGGGACTCTAGTGTAACACGGCACCACATATCCCAGCAGGGTATTCTTTTGTTGTAAAATTTCTTCAGGTAAAAGTAGAATTCATGTACTGAGCATTTGTTAAATATGCAAGTGTCGCATTGAGTCATGTAGATGGAAGGCTGGCGAAATATGATACCTTACACACGCACCTGCAGAGATCTAGGAATGTGCTACTTCACGCGAACTCTGCAGGTTTGGCCCATGGTCAACAAAATGCACACAACCATGCACCTGGACTAAACTACCTCGCAAGCAACAGGAAAATGCCTAACTTCCTCTCAGGTAGCGACTACTTGGTTGGGGTGCCAGGACAGTTGCCTGTCCTACGTCAGAGAAAAGACTTTGGCAGAAACTTCTTGGTTGATGCAGGAGCTGCACTACGTATCATACCGAAACCAAAGACCTAGTTGGGACCACAACAATCTCCCGTCACGCTGTGAGCTGCCAATAAAATCCAGATATCGAAGCTCTGGCAGAAATACTGACCCTTGACATCGGGTCGAGGCGACAGCTTCCATGGGTTCTCATAGCTGCTTAAATCCTCTTCATAGACTTCCTGGAAAGATGTGACTTATTAACGAACTCTCGGAAGAGAAGTTTAATGGTAAAAGTAACCTCCTGGTATACGAATAGCAAAGGAAGCGAGCACCATTTGTTTAGCCCACTTCCAGAGAGCACCGACTAAACGGTTCCGGAAAACACTAGTGGAATTCTCAACTCCACGGGCAACCGAACTTCTTAGTCTGACCCCAGAATTACTCATATTACAGGGATACTTGGCGCCCAGTGTTCGCTACGCCCAGAAGATTGACCCCATACAAGCCAAAAATAGAGGAATCTGGATCTCATTACATGCTTCAGTTGGGGGATTATTCGGCCCTTGAATAGTCAGTAGGCTTCTTCGTCGCATATGTTGCCCACGAAAAAAGAAGCTGATTGACGCCCTTGTGGTAACTACAGAGCCTTAAATAAACAAACCATTCCAGAGAGATAACCATTAGCCCACACTTGAGGCTGCACTAATAGTCTTCGAAGTGGCATAGTTTTCGCTAAAACAGACTTAGTTCGCGCTTACTAAAATGTCCCAGTGACTGAGGAAGATATACCGAAAATAATCATTACCACCCCATTTGCTCTCCAGAATGCTGCGAAGACTTTTCAGAGACTTACGGATAACTTGTGTGAACTGCCATTGACCATAGCGTACACAGATGGCCTACTCATCGACAGCCCGCATACAAACACACATGAAGATCACATTCGGGCAGTGTTATGCAAACTAGAAGGCAACGGCATGACAATCAATCAGAGTAAGCACGTTTTGGAGGCAGAAACAATAGATTTCCAAGAGCATACCATTGACAACACCGGAGTCTTACCAATGCCCAAAGAGATGAATGCAATTGAACAGTATTCCCTACCCACTTCTCTCACACAATCCCAGAGTTTTCTTGGGTTGATCAAATTCTATCGACGTTTTATTCCTAACTGCACACAGTACATGCAGCCACTGGCTGATGCATTAAAGGGAAGTCAAAAGACTTTCAACTGTCAAAAGAGGCATCTGATGCAGTTTCACAGCTGGAAACAGAAAACAACCAATAAATAAAAATATATATAGATTAAAGTCAACTATGGTAAAATAGGAGACAAAATGTGGACGAAATCGGCTCACCAATCTACAAACCGACTTTTCTAACAAAATTGTAGAAAACTACTTCTGATATTTAAATGTTTACTTTCGAAAGCCTGGCGGGGTGGGGGAAGTGAAGCGAGAAACGTAATCAAACACACAGAATGGTGTTCATCATTCAATGGATAGAGAAATTAATGTCGAAGTTTTGTAGCTCACTTGGATGATACTAAATTGGTTGTGTTCTCTGAAACTGGTTGATTTATTTTTGTGAAGTTTTCGTCGTCCCGCCTCTATACAACATCGCTTTAGCGGGCAGGTTTTAGTGTAAAATGGACTTATTTAAATTCTCCATGAATGACTTAGTTGTATCTCTTAGCAACTACTGTCGTGACTGGTTGTTAATTGACATCTCTCCATTAATCACTTTTATTCACTTGGAATTGGAACTTTCTTGTCATGTGATTTACTTTTTATTAGCTGATAAATGGGGTCTACATTGACATGTTTGTTAATCACTGATTCACTTGAATACCGGGCTTCTAGGGATTTCCTGCGATTACTTTTGGTGTTTCGTCTATTTGAAACTTCTACATTATGCCAATCAAACTGACGTCCATAATTATTCACATGCATTGATCCGAAAGAATATATATATCATGTCTTTTTACCGTCAGTTTGTGTTCTTGGACTCGGATTCGAGGGGGACGTCCACTTTGACTGAAGTAATGTTTATTGCAGTTCATACAGCTTATTTTGTAAATGGTATTAATTTTACCTTCTCCTTTTTTTTGAATCTTTTGGTTCGCACAATTTCGAATGAAGTGGCTTGTGTTCTATATCTATTTCAAACGGTCTTAATATTTTAGCTGTTGTTTCAGAGATATTTTTATACATGATAGGTTGAATTTTCTTTTGGTCTTTGATGTCCGCTTGTTGATTTTGTTATGACTCGAGTTTAAACGCTTTTTGATGAAACTGTGAGGATATCCATTCTGTTTGAAAAAAAATTAGGAGGTATTTTTCCTGCATTCTCTTCAACACTGGAGTGCTACAGTATGTTTTAACTCTTTTAAACAATGTTTGCACACAGGACATGTCGACTTAAAGTTGAGTTAATCCTGTGAAACATAGGAGTAGAGCTGCTGGCTTCAGGTTCAGTCTTCTTTCTTTTCAGGCTTAATATTGGTTTGTAAAATATGCCTGGCGAGCATTTAACCCTGAATCACTGACGCCTTTTTGATTCTACTAGTTAATAAAATATGAAGACTTATCTTTATGTTTGAAATGACAATTTATGCTCTATGTTACTTGTCTTATACTCAGTAGAATTGAGAACTTTCTGTGAATGTATTTACTAGACGAAATCAGAAGTCCTGAAGGCAATCAAGATGCTAAAAGCTGGAAAAGCAGCAGGACCAGATGGAATCCCAGCAGGAGCGTTGAAAATGGACCCAGAAACAACAGCAGACTTGATGACACCACTACTGGCGAAGGTGTGGAAAGAAGGCAAAGTACCCGAGGATTGGAAGAAAGGATACTTATTCAAACTACCAAAGAAAAGAGACCTAAGTCAATGCAAGAACTGGCACGGAGTTATGCTCCTGTCCATCCCAAGCAAAATACTAAGCCGCATCATCCTGGAGAGAATCAAACATGCCCTGGATGAAAAACTTCGACCGGAACAGGCTGGATTCAGGAGAAACAAGTCATGAATTGATCAGATCGCCACATTACGGATCATGATTGAACAAAAGCTTGGAATGGCAGTCACCTCCCTATCTCAACTTCATCGACTTTGAAAAGGCCTTTGACAGCGTCGATCGAGAGGTGATTTGGAAACTACTTCGCTACTACGGGATGCCACCGACAATTATACATCTCATCCAACAGTTGTACGACAATGCTGCATGCCAAGTAATCCACAACGGGAAACTTACGAAATCCTTCGCAGTGAGGACAGGAGTAAGACAAGCTGGCTGCCTACTATCGCCAATGATTTTCCTCATTGCAGTAGACTGGATAATGCGACAGACAGCGGACAGCGAGGAAACAGGCATAAAATGGACTCACACAAAAAACCTGGAGGATCTGGACTTCGCCGATGATGACATATGTCTGATTTCCCACAAACTGGAAGATATGCAAGCGAAAAGCAACAAGTTGGCAAAAGAAACATCCAGAGGAGATAGGACTTCAGGTGAACATAGAGAAAAAGAGATAATGAAGATTCCTGGACAACAGCAACAACAACAGACAACAATCGGCATAAATGGGAGGAACCTGAAAGAAACAACCTCCTTCACCTACCTACCTGGGAGGCGTCGTTTCAACTACAGGAGAACGGAACTGACGAGGATATCAAAGCATGAATCGGAAAAGCAAGACAAGCTTTCACTACTCTCAAGCCTGTGTGGAGGTCAACAGCACTCAGCATGAAAAATAAGATCCGGATTCTCAACTCCAATGTGAAGTCAGTCAGTGCTACTTACTATACGGATCAGAGACTTGCACTGCGCGTCATAAAGAGCATCTCAAACAAACTACAGACCTTCATTAACAGTTGTCTTCTCTCAATACCACTCAAGGTCAGATGGCCGGCCAGAAAAGATCAGCAACAGGCAGGGATCTCTGGGAGTGAACTGACCAGGAACCGATTGTGAAACAAATAGGCAGGAAGAAATGGAGGTGGATTGGCTGGCCATACTCTGAGGAAACCATCAAGTGACATCACACATCAGGCCATCACTCGAGTGGATACCGAAAGGGAAGAGGTGAGTTGGTTGTCAGTGCAAGGGTGACTTGGAGGAGGTCATGTGAAGAGGAGATGAAAACGTGTGGGCAGACTTGGAGCCAGGTGAAAACGTTGGCAGAGAACCGAACGCAATGGAGACGCACGGCTGAAGCCCTCTGTTCCTCTAGGAACTAAAGGATACAATAATAATAATAATTTACTAGTTCTCGAAAAGTTGGATATGCATGCAAAACTTACATCACACCTTGGGCAAGAGTATGGTCTATCACCGCTGTGAACGCGACTAAAAGATAATTCATAAAAAACCAAACAACTCATTAAAATTACAAAAAAAAAATTCTTACAAATTATTGTTATCTTTCCGGAGTCCTACACAAACTGTTTTTGTAAAAATGTAGTGAGAATCAGAGACCTGCAATCATAATTTCGTCAGTTAGGTGCATCTTTTGAATCAGATGGTTAGATAATTAGGAAGAGATTCTCACTGATACTAAAAACATTTGTATGCCCAACACACATATGGAATGAGTTGTGTTCTCTGATCTGGTTGATTTAATTGGGAAGCTTTCGTCGTCTTTTTAGACATCTTCAGCGCAGGTTTTGGTATAAAATGAACTCATTTGAATTCTCCATGAATGATATAATTGTCTTCTGGTAAGCATTGTCGTGACTGGTTGTTGTTTATCATTTTTTTATTGACATGGAATTTAAACTTTCTTGTCATATGATTTACTTTTTATTAGCTGATAAATGGGGTCTACATTAATATGTTTGTTAATTGCTAATTCACTTTAGTACCAGGCTTCTAGAAATTCCCTGGCAGTACTTTTGGTGTTTCCTCTACTTAAAATTGAATTGGTGTCCATAATTATCTACATGCATTGATTGATATATGAAAGAACATGTATCATGCCTTTTTAAAAATCACATGATAAGAAAGTTCGAATTCCAAGTCAATAAAAATATTATCAATAGAGATGTAAATTAACAACCAGTCACGGCAGTGGTTACAAGAAGATACAATTACGTCATTCACGGAGAATTTAAACAAGTCCATTCTACACTAAAACCTACACTGAAGCGATGTTGTCTAGAAGTGGGACGACGAAAGCTTCACAAAAATAAATCAACCAGTTTCAGAGAACACACAACTAAGTTGGTAGGTAGAGAAAATTTTACAAATCATAAAGAAGACATAGTTCCCACTCGGTTACTCGTCTCGTCCTTCTGAATTCCTCAATCTTTAGCTAGATTTCAGTGGCCATATCATACTGTGTTGTAGGGGAGACCCTACAATGGCATTCAACTTGTAACTGACCGCCTCTATTCTATCTTACCAAAGTAAGGGAGGCAAATTTGTCTTGAAGATCGTATGACGCTACGTACTACCTGACTGACTGAAACGAAGAGTTGGACACCACCTACACATTTGTGCTTGCTTTTTTGATTACTGTTTATAGTATCAGGCAGATTACAAGTTGGAACCGGAGTAATTTCGGTTTCTAAAGGGGACTGTGATGGAATTTAACCGCGAATTGTGTAAACTGTAAGTCGTAAATTTGATTTAATGTATTGGTAGTTCACCAAAGTTACTATCCAGAAATCGGGTGATCTGAAGTGATTCGGCTGTGAACTGAGTCAAATCGGGTACACTGATAATGAGCTCGGCTATAAGTGGTTCATTTTAACCAAAATTAGGGTCCGTGTTGAAGCTAAGCTGAAACACCTTCGACATGAATTATGTCATAACGATTGAAGCATATTTATCTATGAGACAGGAAAGAATATACCTGACTAACAAACCGACACGTACTACTGCCGCCCACAAGGGAGAATGGCAACCCCGGAAATGAGGTAGAGGTGTATTATTGTTACTACTAATATTATTATTATTATTGTAAAGTGAAGAGATTTAGGCACGCATATTCAAAGTAAAAGTTCAATGTCTAATCATCCATATTTAAATATGGATCCACTCATATCGTTCAACAATCGGTCCACTGAGATAACGTGGTCTGTATCTATAACCTAAGAGAAAGAAATATCCCGATTACGAGGCATGGATTTTGGTTTTGTTAATGTTACAACACTTCTAACACACCTTAAGTTAGTGTTGGTCAGGGGTGATTTAGATTGATCCGATTGGCTGTTAATAGTTCGAAGTTTATCCAATAAAATGATTATATTCACATCACAACATAAATCTTAGAAGTTAATTGGTGGATGGTGACTAGCAGTGGAATCCAGGATGCTCATTTCGTCTTATTTGCTTCATCACCTTCCTCAACGGGCAATGTTAGCTGACTGACATAGAATGCATCGGGTTGGAAAAGAGCTAACCAGTGGTGGTCAAACCAAAACCAACATGGCTTCATCAGTCAATCAAATCCACAACAGTTAGTTCAAGCCACGTAGGAAGATGCAGAATTCCTGGTTGGGGTCCTCGGGACAGTAAATACCAATGGCTAGAGACAATCGGTGATATGGCTCGAAATCCTCGTTCTCAGTGGCTGGCGCAGATGCATCCACTCCTTGTGGCTTATAATACGCAATAAAACTATATTGTTCTTCGGTATTACTGTTCTTTTCGCCTCATATCTCTGTTTACTGTCTCTGTCTTGCGTTTCTTTTTACTCTCTCCTCTTGCTCTGTGTGCTACATGGAGTGTGGCGACTTGAACTGCTGCGCATCGATGTAAAGTTCTATGTTGAAACCAGTCAGTCAGTCTTATTTGGCTCTCATGGCCCGAGTGGTCTATTGGATAACGCTTTTGCGCCGCGTTCCAGCCTCGGTGGGAACATCATCACTCTCTGACTGGAGAATGCAGGTACATCCAGTTGACGAGTCCAAAATATTGACGAAATACACGTTATCCTGGATTCCACTGCTAGTCACCATCCACCAATTAACTTCTAGTTGCATCCCCAAACATCATTGCAGCATCTGCACAAGCAGCCGACATCTCAACCTGAGACGGAGCACTTCGGTCCAATCAATCGATGGGAAAATCTAAAAATGAATTAAACATAAATCTAAATTTTAACCACTAAGCATTCCACCTCTGTATAAAAAAGTAGCTTAAAATGTTGATTCCAATTTTAAAGGCTTCCCGCCATTTTTGTACAATCCAACTTAGTCCTAAACTAATTTTTACCTGATTGAGGTTATTAAAGGAATCTATCATATTTTGGAACACGATTTAAGCAAGCAGATAGGTATCTTCGGCAAATTCTCATCAGGCTTCACAATTACATAATCATATAAAATATCAGCCCACCATCACAGTCTTGAGCACTGTCCAGCGTGGTTAGGTGAACGGATCTTAAAGTCAATCAGTAGTTTCATACTGGCACTTCGATTGAATACGAAGCATAAGTTTGATAAAAATTCAGCCTTCACAATTTCATAGAGTGTGCTACCTCAGCTCCCTAGATCTGTACGATTTCACTTGCTATGAATAGATGAGTTGGCAGTTAGCATAATATTTTTTTAACCCAGTCTCTGTGTTCAGAAAAAGTTTGTTCAATCTCTCTCCCTCCTATGACCTTTAACTCCACCTAGAATATTTATCTCTCCTGGTGAAACTGGATGACTGTAAATATTATTTTTCTTTCTATTTATACTACTAACTTCATTATCTCAGTACTATACTCTGCTATAGCTGCATATTTTAATCTTATAAGTTTCCAGACCGTAGGTGTTAATATATTTTAATCTTAGTTTCACAATTAATATTGTTATTCTACTTGCGTTCTCTTTGATTATATTGTATTCCATGGATCCACATTGTTTATTGTGTAACTGTAGCAAGCCTGATGAGAATTTACCGATATTTGCATGCTTAAATCGTGTTCTATTATTATTATTATTATTTTTCCTTTAATTCCTAGAGGAACATAGGGCTTCAGCCACACGTCTCCATTACGTTCGGTTCTCTGCTAAAGTTTTCACCTGGCTCCACGTCTGCCCACATGCTTTCATCTCCTCTTCACATGACCTCCTCCAAGTCACCCTCGGACGACCAACTCACCGCTTCCCTTTCGGGTTCCACTCGAGCGATGGTCTGGTGTGTGATGTCACTTGATGGTTTCCTCAGAGTATGGCCAGCCAATCCACCTCCATTTCTTCCTGCTTATTTGTTGCACAATCGGTTCCTGCTGAGTTGGTTCGCTCCCAGAGCTCCTTGTTGCTGATAAATCGTGTTCTGATAATCATAAAATGAATAAATATTAAGCATGACAATGTTTAAGTTGCTGATATGAGAAAATCTTCAAATATACGCATATAAAATCAATAGAAAACTGTACAATTTCTAAGATTTTAACTCTTTGACGCAAACACAATCATCATGTTAGATGTTTACATAATCTTTGATCTGCATAAGTTTGAATTTGTGCACAAAATCATCACTTATAATCTAAACTCGTGGTAAATATTCCGCATTATATATTGATTGCTATGAGTATGTGTTATTAGTTTAAGGTTAGAATTCTCCCTAGCTTTAGCAGAGATCCGCGTTCGATTCCAGGTCGACATGCTAAGAAACCTCGCCAAGTTGCTAGTCAGCCTGGAAAAGAGGGGAGATTGTTCACGAGGCTGGCAGCCCCATGCCATGCTTGATATACCTGCATTCTCCAGTCAGTGAATGATGATGTTCCCACCGGGTCTCGGACCCAGTGCCCATAGTTTCAAACGCCAAAGCTCTGTGTTCGAGCCTCGGTGGGAACAATAATGACTCACTGGGGAATGCAGGTACATTCAAATGACGAGTCCCAGATGAGACGAAATACGCATCCTGGATTCCATTGTTAGTCACCATCCACCAATTAATTTCGAAGAGGATATGTACTCACTTCAATGATTCCTTTAACTTTCTAAAGCGACTAGTTCCTATAATGAACATCACACTGATAGTGTCTCAAGGTGTTACACTTAGAGACAGGCAAATTTGGATTTTCATTTAGATATAAGGCCATTCGACGTTGAATATACTCCATAATTACGACTTTTATTAAGTATGAAGCCTAAGTTCAGGACTTTCTCCCAGATGCCTTCAGCCATCAGCTGCTGAAAGTCATTTCATTTGTTGGTTAGTAATGGTGTGACTGATTCCAAGGTAGGCAGTTTACATCACTAAGCAAAATCAATTAGAGGAACACTGAATACTAAGGAACATTGGACAGCTGTTATCCCTATTTTAGACCCTCCAGCAATGTGCATCCAACACACCACTAAGCGTTGAACGCACGGTCCTCAATTTACGAAGCTAACTCCTTGTCACACTTCACCCATTGAATTGAAATCTGTGGACCCATGAAGTATAACTTCCATCAATTTGCAATATAGCCCCATTGATAATAATAATAATAATAATAATAATAATAATAATAATGATATACTTTATTCCAAAAACAGTACTTGTGATACAGAATGGAATTTTCAGCATTGATCATAATATTGCATCTAATTTCCTCAAATTATAAATAAAATTAATCACATAGAAAATTTTTCTACATTTACAAAAGGGTTAATATAAAAAAATAAAAAGTAAAAAACATGCAGCATATAAAATGGAAATAATAATAATGATAGCAGCTAAGGTAATGATAATAATACAAGTGGAAATTGCCGTGGGCTTGTTTCACACAATATTGTCGATGCGGTATACAAATCCTTGCATGATTAAAAATATTGAATATAATGTTCTCTTTACATGATATGGTGAGGGGAAAAACAAAGATTACAGCAGTCGTAGAGATAAGTTGGTGTTTGCAGTTATGAAAGTGAAAACAAAGAATCAACAGGACCATAAATATAATAGAAATAATAAAAGTAAAACTTGAAGGTATATAAAGATGGATGGAGGAGATTGTTTATTTACTAGATGAAAAAAGGTTAGTCAATTCTTGCCTGACACTATTTTCATCACATAAAATACGTGCCAAGTATGGTATCATAGAATTTTTATACTTAGATGTGCGAGCATACAGTTTTCTGAAGTTACTTCTTGTTCTACCTGAGGAGATGCAAGGTGAAAGCTGAGGGCGAAGTGGATGATCCAAGTCAGACAAAATCCCTTTAGCAAATTTACTGCACGAAGTCAAATGCCTATCGACAACGACGTTGACTATGTAGTCCACTGGGACACCACTCATCCTACTGACAGTCTTCAGCATTCTACGAATTGTGACAAAGTCCTTTTTAAGCAAACCAGGAAAGAATAAGGGTGAACAATACAGAAGAATAGGTAGGATGCAGGAGTTTATGAACTGTAAGAGGAGGGGTTGAGTTATACCCGAGTGCCTTAACTTCTTAATTTAATATATGGTACAGTCAACTTGGGGACCCTATCCATCATAATTTCTCATCCTAGAAGCATTCACTTATGAGTAATGAGTTATGCGGACGCTGGATTCCAACACGTTGGTTCAGTAGTCAGTGGATTCGTACGCTGGTGATGGTATGGATTCAGACTGACGAAGATTCCTATGCTAGAACGAAACAGCTGTCCAATGCTCCTCGGTTTCCAATGGTTCTCTGATTTATATGAGACTTCATGATGAAATATACTTTGGCATATATATTGGTGTTTTGTGCTTGTGTCGCTTATCAGAAAACAGCTGTAAGGCAATTCAAATCCTTTCTGAGATGACCATAATGACGATGATGAGTGCCTCATTCAAAGTTCTAAAACTCACATTTTTTTATCCTTCACGTTCTTCAGTGGAACATAGGGCCTCAAGCTAGTGGCTTGAAGTTTCTGTAGCAGTGTTTATTTTACAGGATGGGGTTGTTAGCCTCACGCCCAACCTTTCCTCATTACCAGCTTTATTTCTGGGTTAACGAGGTAAAGGAGTGCGTCCTGTGGCCGGGGATTGAACCCTGGACCATGTGCATGGTAGGCGAGCGTCCTTGTAACAACAGAAGGCAAGAGTCAGGCAACAGATCATTTATTAAGGAAATCAACGCATATTTATATATTTTCATGTACATTATTATGGATATTTAAGCAAACAAACACAGTCTTCCGATTGGTTGTTTCTCACGTAAAGTTAATCTTTCATCTATTTGTGACTGTTTCTTGAATGTCAAATCCTCTATATGTTAACTGCATCCGCCTACGCAAAGTCAATCTTTGTTCCCATTTTCTCACGACAAATCTTGGGACGTAAATATTGACGTAAATTACTGTCTACCAATTTGGCTAGTAGACAGCTCTCACCACATCCTAACCGCTGTGCCACCGACGCACAAAACCCACATTGTTCCACTCTTTATTTATTGTAAAAAAATTAATCTCAAAATTAATGATGCATATCATATGAACATTACTCATTTATTTCATACTATTAAGCATTTAAAATGGCTTAGATATATCTATGAATCGACAGGTCATTCAACATCAATAATGATACTTTTATACTGAATAATACATTTATAAACAGTACAGAATATTCATAGTGTTTTATCTACTCCTTGTATAGAATCTTTAAGTAAAAGAGTAGTCTAAATTATATCATTTGACAGAATATTGTTCAACCTCAAACATATGCTTCAACTTCCGATGGTTTTATCCCTTCCAAATGTACCTAGAGATATACTGAATGTCTGTGTGTTGAAGTTTCTCTAGCGGTTTGAAAGATTTAGTGGTTTGGGGTAGCTAGCCCCATGCCCAACCCTCCCACTTTACCCGGGCTTGGGACCGGCTAGAAAACTAGCCAGCTAGTTAACCAGCACCAATCACCATCAGCGAAAGAGATTTAACAGAGGTTACCTCCTTCACTTATCTGGCCAGGAAGCATCGTTTCAACTATAGGCACGCTGAACGGATGAAGATGTCAATGCTGGCCAGAATCGGAAAGGCAAGATACACCTTCATCAACCTGAAACCAGTTTGGAAATCTTCTGCACTGCACTCAGCCAGCATAAGGAACAAGATTCGGATTTTCAATACCAATGTGAAGTCGGTCAGTGCTTCTATGCGTGTCACGAAAAGGATTTCCAACAGGCCATTGCAGACTTTCATCAACAGCTGCCCACTTCTCTGGCTAGCTGTATACTGAAGATCAAATGACCAGAAAGAATTAGCAAGAAGAAACTCTATAGTGGAACAAACCAACCAAGAGCCGATCGCTCAACAAATATGTAGGAGAAAGTGGAGATGGATAGATCAGGCATACATTGAGGAGGCCACCGAATGACATCGCGCTCAATGCTGGCCATTGTTCGAGTGGAATCCAAACGGGAAGCGACGAGTTGGTCATCAGTGCCAGGGTGACATGGAGGAGATCGTGTGAGGAAGAGATGAGACAGTTTGGTCAATCGTGGACCCAGTTGAGGAGGACGGCAGAAAACAGAACAAAGTGGAGATGTGTTGTTGAAGCCCTACGTCCCACTCAGAACACTAGGGAATAATAATAATACTAAATGTCACTCGAAAATGCATATGAATACAGATCACTGTTGATGGACGTAGGTAGATAGGCAAAAAGAAAAGTGAAATTGAGTAAATTTGACGCTTTATCCTCTCTGGAAAATTAGTTATTATTATTTCCTTTAATTCCTGGAGGAACATAGGGTTCAGCTGCACGTCTCCACTGCGTTTGGTTCTCTGGTAACGTTTCCACCTGGCTCCAAGTCTGCCCACACGCTTTCATCTCCTCTTCACATGACCTCCTCCAAGTCACCGTCGGACAACCATCTCACCGCTTCACTTTCGGGCTCCACTCGAGCAGTGGCTTGTCTATTAATGTCACTTGATGGTTTCCACAGAGTATGGCCAGCCAATCCACCTCCATTTCTTCCTGCATATTTGTTTCACAATCGGTCCCTGCTGGGTTGGTTTGCTACCAAAGGTCCCTATTGCTGATCTTTTCTGGCCATCTGATCTTGAGTGGTATTGAGCGAAGACAACTGTTAATGAAGGTCTGTAGTTTGTTTGAGATGCTCTTTATGACGCGCAGTGCAACTATCTGATCCGTATAGTAGCACTGACTGACTTCACATTGGAGTTGAAAATCTGGATCTTATTTTTGATGCTGAGTGCTGTTGACCTCCACACAGACTTGAGAGTAGTGAAAGCTTGTCTTGCTTTTCCGGTCTTTGCTTTGATATCCTCGTCAGTTCCGCCTGTATTTGAAACGATGCTTCCAAGTAGGTAGGTAAAAGAGGTTGTTTCTTTTAGGTTCCTTCCATTTATGCATATTGTTGTCTGCTGTTGTTGTTGCTGTTGGTGGTGGTGCTGCCCAGGAATCTTCATCACCTCTGTTTTCTCTATGTTCACCTGAAGTCCATTCTATCTTTGATGCTTCTTCTGCCAACTTGTTGCTTTTCGCTTGCATATCCTCCAGTTTGTGGGAAATCAGACATATATCATCGGCGAAGTCCAGATCCTCGAAGTTTTTTGTGTGGATCCATTTTATGTCTGTTTCCTCATTGCCCACTGTTTGTCGCATTATCCAGTCTACTGCAATCAAGAAAATCATTGGCGATAGTAGGCAGCCAGCTTGTCTTACTCCTGTCCTCCCTTCGAAGGATTCCGTAAGTTTCTCGTTGTGGATTAATTGGCATGCAGCATTGTCGTACAGCTTTTGGATGAGATGTATAATTGTCGGTGGCACCCCGTAGTAGCGTAGTAGTTTCCAAATCACCTCTCGATCGACGCTGTTAAAGGCCTTTTCAAAGTCGATGAAGTTGAGATTGAGAGGTAACTGCCATTCCGGAAAATTAGTTAACCCAATGATTTAATCAGGGAAAGAGGGGTAAACTCTACTGATTTTCCTACATCCCCTCTCAACTGAATAAATCGCATTATTGAATTTAAATAAGAAAATATGGACAGTATAAATACGTTATTCGATATTACTGAATCCCATTTCAGAGAGAAAAACAATACACTCAACTTAGGACATAGCCTTCACTGGTAATCATTACGAATATCGATATGTAGAATAAATATCCCTTAGTTTTGTATGAGATTCCTGTAGGATACACTATAAGAAAGTTTTTACGAATTAGTTGATCACGGATTAATATCTGTTGGAGAACCATTGAAAACCAGCTGGGAGAACTGGACAGCTGTTTCCTTTCGTCCTAGTTTGGGAATCATCCGTAGTACGCACCCACACATCAGAGTTCGAATCCTCGACCTTCCTGTTATACAAGGCAAGCTGGCTCGTATACCATTCAGACATTGGGACGCAATTCAGTGGCCAGCCCATGAATTCTAACTTCTACCATTTCGTGAATCATTTAGCGCGAGTGGCACCAACCAATGTCATCGGTGGGAACTCCATCTTCACATTTGACTGGATCGACCTCACTGGTCACGACTGCCCACTAGAACCCCAGGTAACTACCTACCTGAATAGGGCCAGTCGCCAGTGAGCAACTCATCGATATTCAAGTGAGGTTCTAATGGGAAGTCGTGACCAGTAGGGTGCAGCAGGTCAGGTATGAGGATAAATACTCCCCGAAGACATTGACAAGTAGTGACCCTATGTCGTGAATTGCCAGAAGTTAGAATTCATGGACTGGCCATTGGAACGGGCCCAGTGTCTTAATGGTCTATGAGCTCGCTAGCCTTGTAATCAGAAGGTCCTGGGTTCGAACTCCTCTGGTGATTGCGTACTGATGAAGAGTCTTAATTTAGACTGACGAAACGTCTGTTCAGTACTCCCAGGTTTTCGAATGGTTCTGTAACAGATATCAGCTCATGATGAAATCCTGTCACTAAAAACCTTGTTAGTATGTGTCGATATAAGGACAGGAGTATTTTTGAATTATGAACATGTGTAGCTAAGTGAATAGAGGTGTGTGAAAATCAACAACATAATTACGTAAGAATTAAATAATTTAACTGAGCAAAGGTTGAAAAAAGTAGTCCGATCAAGAGTATAAATGAAGAAAAAATTAAAGGTGTGAAACTATATGATCACTTTGTTATTTTTTCTTTCGCCAACTTTACTATGCAAAATAAACATATGAAATGTATTTTGTTCTCTGCATTACCATCTCTTTTGTGTGTGTATGCCTCCTGAATAGCGATTTATTATCATTATTATATACTACTTTACGTAAATATGTTTTGTGTTACTTAATAATCCGTGAAGGTAAATGTTTTCACTGACCATTTAAGCTACTAATAAGTAGTTTAGTAATTACGAATAAATTTTGCAATCAATTTTCTCAGTCATAAATAATAAAATAAATTGGATGGAAGATTTCATCATGAGCTGACATCAGTTAGAGAACCACTGGAAAACCTGGGAGTCCTGGTTTACGACTTTTCAGCACAGTATGCACACACCACAGGGAGTTCGAACTCAGGACAAGGCTAGCAAGCTCGTAGACCATTAAGCCACTGGGACCCGATCCAATGGCCTTCAGCCCATGAATTCTAACTTCTGCCAATTCACGACATAGTGCGACCATTTTGCAATGTCTTCCTCGATGAGTTACTGCCTCATCTTCAACCTGCTGTACCCTAATGGGTGGGTGCGTACTGTGAAGAGTCTCAAACTAGGACGAAACAGCTGTCCAGTACTCCCAGGTTTTCCAGTGGTTCTCTAACAGATGTCAGCTCATGATTAAATCCTCCATCCAACCAAACAAAACCAATACTTGTAAATGAAATAAATGTCACAAAAGTGAAGTAATCCAAGAAAATGTTCACAGTGGAAACAAAAACAGTAACAATAATAATAATAAGGTAGAAGTACAGAGATTAAAGGAACAAATCGGAAAAGGCAGATATTCACTCCTCCTTTCCATTCTACGACCATGGTACCTATCGATACAGTATACACTACTCGCTTGAATTCATGAATAGTCAAGGCTTCCACTGTCTTTAGAAGTTTAGAATAAAGAAAACTCGACAAGCCAACATGGGCTAGATAGATGATCTTAAATTCATGGTCGGGATTAGTAGAGTAACATCAGCGGGGCAAATTTTCTAGAATAGTGTTTCTCATATCCTTCTTTTCTCCCCAAGTGAACTGACAGAAAGCAGTGAAGGATAGCGCATGACACAGTTTATCTTCAACACAAACGGAGAATAATTTCTGACTGGTTGAAGTCAACTGCAGTCATTACTGACTTATTTGGAAGGATGATTTTTGAGCATATCTGAAAACCTGATCACCTTTGAATTCCAGACTGGTGGGATTGGTTCTCTTTAGAATTGATTTAGTGGTAAGTTTAGAACGTTTATCTTCCGTTATTTTATCAGTCATTTGTTTTCGGTCGCCTTTTTCAGTAAGCGTAGCCTATAGGAAAGAAAATTCCGCGTCAACTCACCCAAAGGGGATTGAATGAGATTTCTCTTTCTGGAAATAGTTAGTCAACTATAGAAATCAGTTAGTTATCCATCCCATGTACGGTTTCAGTGGATGGATCTTTTAAGAGATCCCCTCATCAAAACTTAGTGGTGAATACATCAAGAGAAGGGATGCTTAGTTAGGATTCCTTTTCTATGAAATATTGTAAAGAAGAATAATAGTTTAATTGAATTTTAGATTTTCCTCTCGATTGATTGAACCGAAGTGCTCGGTCTCAGGTGCAGATGCTTCGACGATATCTGGGCATGTAACTAGAAGTTAATTGATGGATAGTGACTAGCAGTGAAATCGAGGATGCGCATTTCGTCTTAACTGATACTCATCAACTGGATGTACCTGCATTCCGCAGTGAGTGATGATGCGAAACAGTTGTCCACTACTCCCTGTTGGTTTTCAGTAGTTCTCTAACGGATGTAAATCCGTAGTCGAACTTGAAACGCTGAAGAGATATTTAGTCTATTTTGGAACTTTTTAGGTATACACACCCACGACTTACTTTTTTACTATTATAGCTTGACTCCACACAGTATTTTTTATTCATGTATGGAATTTTATGCTTATGATATCGGTAGCTCAAATTTAGCAGGCCGACCATGCATATCAGCTATGCGTCTGCCGAGGATCGAATCCCGGACCATGAACATGTTTGGTGACCACTGTTCCACCGACGCACTAAATGAATGGAGGACCGCCAAGCCTCCCCAGTGACAAAAACTGCATGCCCCAGCGCACCCAATTGGGGTATTGCGCGAGTTTTAACCCACCAAGGTGCAATGGTGAGCTTCCACCCGGGGTCACAGCATTCTTGATCACCCTGAGTCCGGCGCCAGGTCAACTTTCATCTTGAGAGGCCAACTCTCTAACCATTTAGTCATGAGGATGGAATTCAACTACCGTTAAAACTATGGGCACTGGGTTCGAGCCTTGGCGGAGACATCATCAGTCACTGCAGAGTGCAGGTACATCCAGATGACGAGTTCCAAATAGGACGAAACACGCATCCTGGATTCCACTGCTAGTCATCATCCACCAATTAAGGATAATCGTTGTTGAATGATGGCAGATTATCATCAAGTAAATCGTCCTTATCGCCAATAACAAACGTGTCATCTACGTATCTCTTATAAATAGCAAAGTGGCTAATAGTTTAACTAAACTGAATGTTTTCAAGCTTTGGCATCAAACACTTTGGGCTGATTGATTTACCTGAAAATTAGTCTAGTGATCACTAGTGACGACTGACTACAGGATCAAGTTACCTGGCGTTCATGTGAGAAGTCGTGACCGGTGGGGTCTACCCGGTCGGAAGCAACGACAAATACACACCGATGTCACAGGCTGACAGTTGTGCTATATATCACAAATTGGAAAAATTTAGAATTCCTGCAGGATTGGATTCTGTTTCAGTGGTTAACTGGTCGACGGTCTTACATTTCAATCTGATGAGTCTGAGATCGGTCCCTGGTGGGATGAAGATGGGTGCGTATTGCGCTGAAGAGTCCCAGACAAGGATGAAACATCTGTCCAGAACTCCGTGATGGTTTTCAATGGTTCTCAAACTGAAGCTAATCTGTGGTCATTCTTGAAATAATTAAATAAATAATCTGTTACTTTCAAACACTAGTTAGAGAACCATTGGAAAACCTGGGAGTACTGGACAGCTGCTTCGTCCTACTATGGGACTCTTCATCAGCATGCACCCACCGGGATTTGAACCCACGCCCTTGTGGTTACAAGGCGAGCTCGTATACCATTAAGACACTGGGACCCGATCCAATGGCCAGTCCATGAATTCTAACTTCTGCCACTTCACGACATAGCGCGACCCCTAACCAATGTCTTCTGGGAGTATGTGTCCTCACACCCGACCTGCTGCATCCTACTCGTCACGACTTCTCACTAGAACCAATGGTTCTCTAACTAATGTCAGCTCATGATGAAAATCCTGTAACCAATCAAATCCCTACAAACCAACACTTGAATACTTTCAAACACGGTGGCCTGCTTAAATCACTGGGCTACCAGAATTTCCACCTATCTGTGTGAAACAATTAGTCCCTTTGATAAATTTGAATAAGGCATTAAGAAGACAAATTTCGTGAGATGATAGCATCATTTCGTAGTTTCTTTACAACCGCTTTACAACTAACATGGTTAACAATAATAAAATAAAGATCATGACAATTACTCAGTTAAATAAAAACAAAAGTACATACTAATGACCAATCATATTTAGATAGGTCAAGTAATCCAGGGTAGGCGAAGATTGAAGTCTATTGTTTTTTGTACAAACAGTTGAGGCTGTATGTGATTAATCCAAAGTGCTTCCATCACCTTCAATAACCTTGAATTAGAGTTATGTGAAATAATTGTAAAACAGTCATTAATATTTATTTAGTGACCTGACATTAATAAGTGTTTTGCAATGGATGACGCTGGATTTCTATTCAGATTACTGGCATTGGGATTTACTATATGATTTAGTAACCATTTTGGAACATGTTCTTTCCGACGACATTGGAACATTCTGTTGGTTCTATTTTTTATTTATTTTTTATTTTTGGGTACAGCTTGATGCCACGCCGTATTTTTAGTACAAGTATGGAATTTTCAGCTTTGATATCGGTAGCCCAAATTTTGCAGGCCGACCATAGATATCGGGTGTGCGTCGGTAGGGGATCGAACCTCGGACCATGTGCATGGTAGGCGAGAGTCCTAACCACTGTGCCACCGACGCACAAAAGGGCGGCCTTTTACTTGGCCAGCCACAGGCAGGATAAATTTGATTTTACCTATATAGATGTCACCGCAACTGCAGGTGAACTTGTAGATACAGTTTGAAGTAGAGTCCACAGAATTTCTTCCTTTAATCGTAGGTACAAGGATCGAAAATGTTCGGCAAATGAGAAAAAGATATGTGGCGGCGTAGAATGTGCATTTGATGGCTGAGCGAAGTCTTTGAGCTAGCTGTCAACTGCATAATCTGGTCACCCTTCAATGGAAGGTTAATAAAGATAGCTTTCTTTGGTACAGAAGCTGTCTTTTCGAGATGTGGTCTATCCTTACTGTGACAAGTGATAAATTTCGCTGGATAACCATTAGCTAATAAAACTGAATGCATACGTGGAAGCTCATCCATCAATGTGTCACTCGTGCATATTTTTCGGGCCCTTGAGAACAAACATTTCACTAGGGAACGTTTATACTGGATAGGAACAAAACTAGTAAAATGAAGATATTGTCCACTCCATGTCTGTTTTTATTTAACTGAGTAATTGTCATGATCTTTATTTTATTATTGTTAACCATGTTAGTTGTAAAGCGGTTGTAAAGAAACTACGAAATGATGCTATCATCTCACGAAATTTGTCTTCTTAATGCCTTATTCAAAACTATCTGTGTGTTCACATCTTGTGTGAAATAAAGTTTTATTATTATTATTATCTTAATTATAGGGTTAAAGCATTTTGTTTAAAAATTATTCAACATTAAACCAACCCACACAGTATGCATAAATACGAACTAATAATTTTGTATATTTCACAGTCACCAGTTTGTCTACAAACTGAATAAAAGTCTCCACACACACTTACACCACGCACGCACGCACATACATACATACATACATAAATATACACACAAAAAAAACAGATTACGTATAAACGTAAACATCTAAAAATAAACTAAGCCAGAGTAATTACACTCTTTCACATTCGACAGACCTATAAATAAGATTTAAATATATCTTTCAGGTTAGACCAAGCATTGATGATATCAGTTAGAGAACGATTGAAAACCAGCATGGAGTACTGGACGGCATTTCGTCCTAGTCTTGGACTCATCGGCAGTACGCATCCACAACAGGGCTTCGTTCCTAGGGCCTCCCGGTTGGTTACAAGGCAAGCTTGTAGAGCATTCAGACACTGGGAACTGACTCAGTATGGTAAGCACATGAATTTTAACTTCTACCAATTCGTGACATTAGCACGATCACTAACCAAAGTCATCGGAGGGATCTGCATCCTCATTCCCGACTGGATGGCCCCCACTGGCCACTACTTCTCACTAGAACTTCTCTAGACAACTTCGCCCTGTAGCCAGTAGTCACTAGCGAGCATCAGATTAATTTTCAAAAATTAGTTTGAAGGGATTCCAGTGCTCCAGTACTCCCTGGTTTTCAGTGGTTCTCTAACTGATATCAGTCAGCGATTTAACCTGGAACAAATAGAATCCCTACGAACTGATTCTTGTGCGTCGGTGGCACAGTGGTTAGGACTCTCGCCGACCATGCACGTGGTCCGGGGTTCGATCCCCTGCCGACGCACACCCGATATCTATGGTCGGCCTGAATTTGGGCTACCGATATCCATGCTGAAAATTCCACACTTGTACTGAAAATACGGTGTGGAATCAAGCTGTAAATCAAAATAAAAAAAATAATAAAAAAACATTATCATACATTGAAACAATATTATTGTTTTGGATAGCATTTCGAGTACAATTGGTTGTTTGTAACCACGCCAAATGTAACTTAATAGCTTTCCAAAGAATTATGTTTAGGTATTGTTATGGTTATTAATATTGTTCTCTTGGATTCCGAGTGAGACATCTGGCTTTAGCAGCATATCTGCATTACACTCTGTTCTCTATTGTCTTTTTTAGCCGGTTCCACGACTTCCTATAAGCTTTCATCTCCTCCCCACACTCTTCTATTTACATCACCATCGCACCAACGCCGTGCTTAATGTTTCCCATCAGGATTCCATTTGCGGTTCTCTTGCATGATTTCGTTGAACGGTCTCCTCAACGTGTATCCAATCTATAATGATAGTAATTCGCTTCATTCCTAGACAGTACTTATGACACAGAATAGTTCGTGATTTTAGCATACGGCCAATAAGTTCCAAACCAGGATGAACCAGTTGTTTAGTACTCCCTGTTGGTTTTCACTGGTTCTCTCTCTAACTGATATCAATCTTTGGTCTAACCTAAAGCAAACAGAATCCCTACAAAGACCAATTCTTGATTAGTAAATATCTTTCATTGTTAAAACCATATCATTATTGTTCTAGGTGAAATCATGCCAATTGGATCTCTGTTTCAAACACCCTATGAACTATGTTCAGATTTAGGTGATTAAATGGAATGCAGATTTCATCACCACCCAGTGTCAGTCAGAGAATAACTGAACAAAGGACAGATACCTGCTGATGAGACTGGCTGGCAGTAGCAATAAAACCGCCGGAATAGATAGAAGTTAAAATCCATGGGTCATTGGATTCCAGCTCAAGTGGCTCAATGATCAGTAAGCCTCGCCTCGTAAGCCGAATATCCTAGTACGTTAGTAGGTGTGCACTGTGAAGAGTCCAAAACTAGGGCCAAACAGCTGTCCAGTACTCCCTGATGGCTTTCAACAGTTCTCTAACGGATATCGTAATACGTGATCAAACTTGAAACACTAAACGGGTATTTCGTCCTATTTTGGGACTCTTTAGTAACACATAACTACAGTCTGTTTAAGGATTGGATTCATAATCTTCAGGTTACAAAACCAATCGGTTGACTATTTAGTCATGAGGATAGAATTCAGCGACTGCTGAACTCTAACTTCTGTCAATTTGTGTAATATAGCCTTACCGCCAACCAGTGCTATCGACTAACATCTATTTTACCGTGAAATGGTGGACCCAACCAGCCACAACTTTTCATTAGAACTTCAGGAGATCCATCCTGTGGTCATTAATGATCTGAAGATTGATCAATTCACGGGTTACAGAATTCCATCTAAGACTGAGATTTACAAAAAAAAGTAGAAACGTAACCATCAATAAATCTCCGACCTTCAAGATTCTTTTTTCTTAATGGTAAAGCTGTAGACGCTTTAAATTCTTTCTTATTTATATTCGGGTTAATAGTTCCACTGCTACCATTTTCCCTTTTCTTGTGAACTTATTTTGATTAAATGGGAGCATCTTAAACCCTAAGTAGGATTTTCGATAAAACAGGAATTAGAATGGCATATAAACCTACAAACTCAATCAGGAACGAACTCTGTAGGCTAAAGGACCAAATTTAAAACCAATTTAATCTGCAAAATACCTTATGCAACTGGTTACAGGATATCATCATGAGCTGATATTGGTTAGGGGACCCTTGGAAAACCAGCTGGGAGTACTGGACAGCTGTTTCATCTTAGTTTGGGACTCCTCATCAGTACGCATCCACCGGGGCTCGAAGTTTGAATTCATAGGCCATTGGATCGAGTACCAGTGGCTTAATGGTATACGCGCTCGCTAGCCTTGTAACCAGAATGTCCTGGGTTCGAACTCCCTGTGATGGGTGTGTACTGATGAAGAGTCCCAAACTGGGGCGAAACAGTTGTCTAGTGCTCCCAGCTGGTTTCTCAATGGTTCTGTAACCAATCAGCCAAATCCCTACAAACCAATACTTGAATACCGTATGCAACTATTTTCAGGTCAACTGCATAGGTCATTTCAGCAAATCAAAGTTTGTCAAGTTATCGGAATAAAAGAATTTTGCTAAGTGTAGTATGACTGACCCAGGAAAACTCAGCAATCGGAATGTATGTACTAACACACCCACTCATCCCACTGTATCAATCTCTAGAATTGGCTGACGTCAACATGTTTGTGTTTATCTCTTCTTCTGATGATACGAACGGGACCACGTTTCTCGGTGACAGTCTATGTTCATTCCACTTTCTCCCTACACATTACTTGATATCCATCTTCTAACTCTATGCATCTGTTCTTTTCTCTCTCTCCCTCTGTTCAAATTTCTCAGAGCCCATCGTTAGTTAGTTAGGCTGTACATTTGTGACTGCCCCCTTCCTTTCCGTCCACAACCTCGTCATAATCCACACTTGGCGAAGCGTCCAGGTCTTGTTGTGTAGGGGTAGTCGTGGATTACTGGAGGAAAGCACGATGTGCACAGTGTAGAATCCATGGAAGCTCTGTCTCCCAGTAACCTTCGCTTAATCAATGGAATCTCCTTCGTCACTGAAATATTTATTTATTTTTTTCTACTGTTTTGTCACTCAAATTATCATCCACACAAGGGGCCCACATGTCAACAGAGGCCGGACAATTCGGTCCATCCAGTCAACAGGAAAGTCTCTACTGAATTAAGATACATTGAAATGAATTAGCTGATTATATTTTTACTAATCACTCATGTAGGCTACACAAGTTTTAAATCACGGAAAATACCCATTTATTTATAAGTAAAAACACAGTTCTTGTGTATCCACTGGTTCCGACTATATTAGCACTATGAGTATTACAAAATTGTCCTGTCATTAACCATCATGTAATTATTAGTTTTGTGGTTGTTTTTCTTATTTTCTATACTTTTCGTCAATATTAAACTGACAATCATTGGTTGTGAAAGCCATAGTCACCACCTTAACAATTTTGTATTATGCAGGATTACTCACACTACCACTACAAACACTGCATTAGACCTGACAATAAAAATAAAACAACAACCCTGAAATGTTATTTTATGATTGTTTAAAGTTGTTTCAACCAAATTAACTGATCATTTTGGCGATAAACATTCTTAAATATCAGTTCATAACTTTTTGTATGACTACAGCTTCACTGTCACCATGCATAATCATATCATAGCTTCCACTACCCAATACTGAGTTATTATTATATGATGTTTATTTTCCTTTCTACTTCTTGGTACTTTTTCGCATTTATAATTATTTTTGTGTTTATCCTGTTTTTTTTGTTTTTTTGCTGTTGGTGTCTTTAGATTTATTTTGTTTGTTTGTTTAATACTCCTTTTAAATGTTTGTAAAATTAGATGCAAATATTGTAGATATGTGCTGAAAATTCCACACTGTACCACTAGTACTGTTTCTGGAATAAAGCAAATTATTATTATTGTTCAGCAAAAAAAACAGTTTCTTTCCAATGACTTGATTTTTAAGCTGTCAATATATATATATATATATATATATATATATATATGATAAGAATAACGATAATTAAAATGTTATTTAAAGGGGTAGAGTTCAAGTGGATGAATCGCAAAATTATTAAAGATTGTTTTATAAGTGAATTGATATCAAAAATTATTTTTAGTGCCACTTAATAACCTTTTTTCTGTAATATAAATACGACTGTACAGTTGGCTTGAAAATGAAGTCGTTGAAAAGAAACTGTATTTCTTCACTGAACAAAAAGAGAACTGTGTTTTTACACAAGTTTTACTGATTTTTTTTGAAAAAAAAGAACAGGTTCATTGTCTAGACATTTAATTATTTGGCTGGCATATTTCAGCGTTGCTAATATTATTACTATAAGTATTGAATTTCACTTTTGTTTAGTTGACGTCACTCTCCCTCCACCCCTGCCGACATTTCGGACACACGCAAACCGGAACACACACTTGGAATCCAATGAATACAAACACAATAATATCAACTATCTTTGAAGTAAGCCTTCCTTTATTTCTCTTTTCTATAATGCTAATGATTATATTAGATAGTTGGAGGCAATTGGCAGGAACCTAGGTTTCATGCTAGTTGGCACTCATCAGCAAGGCATATCTGCAACCTTGAACGAACTCATGTCCCTTCTGAGATTCAAACCCTAATGATGATGATTGTTTCCACTGTAAACTGTGCGTCGGTGGCATAGCGGTTGGGATGCTCGCCGACCATGCACATGGTCTGGAGTTCGATTCCCAGCCACAGAATGCACTCCTTTACCTCGCTAAGCTAGAAATAAAAGCTGGTAAAGAGGAAAGGTTGGGCATGAGGCTAGCAACCCCATCCTGTAAAATAAACACTGCTACAGAAACTTCAAGCTTCTAGCTTGAGGCCCTATGTTCCACTGGGAACGTGAAGGAATAAAAAAACTGCGTTAAGACACAAGCATCAGTTACACAATCAGTAGATACCACGAAGCACTGAACAGCTGTTTCATCATAGTTTGGGATAGGGCACACTCATGGTTCTGCGAAGAATCAAAACTAGGGCCTTCAGATTAAGCGACCAACTCGGTGACCATCAAGCCAATTCAGCTGGAATAAACTGGTGAAGAATCACAAACAAGGACGAAACAGCCATTCAATGCTCTGTGGTTCTCAATGATCTCTCTCTCTCTAAGCGATCATTCCCCATGACATGATTTATATTTAAGTTAGTTCGGATTCTTACTGAAATCCATAATGTAAATACTAGTGATTATGGTAGAATCAACAAATGGATACCTGATGAGACTCCAAGAAGACGAAACCTGCATCTGTTGCATTCCACTTCTAGCTGTCACCATTAACCTGAAAATAGCACCAATATGTTATGATATGCAATCTTCTAAAGGGGAAACAAGAGTTGGGCAATAATTTTCTCAACAGAAGAGGAAATCTTCAAAGTATGAAAAATTCCCATTTGATGTGAATTATGAACACATAAGTCAGCAAAGAGATCTCTTTTCGTAATCTCACTTCAAACCTGTATATTAATTTAGGGGTATATATATATAATTGTTGGTATAAGATGGTTGGAGGCAGTCGGCCACAGGAAGCCTTGCTTCACCTAGGTTTAGTGTTAGTTGGCACTCACCAGTCACAGCAAGGTGTATCTGCAAGCACCTTGAAGGAACTCATATCCTTTCTGAGATACGGTTGCCTCCAACCATCTAATACCAACAATTCACAGTCCACAATGATGGCGAGCCACCTAGTGCCACAGTGGCCACATTGCAAACGTGACTGATAGAATTCAGTCTGCACCAAGGATAGGACTACACATACATACATACATACACACTACACTAGTTACTGACTACCGTCCAATCAAACAGAGTGTAAAAGCGCTAGCGTTCTAAAATGTCATATAGTTAGGTAGAAGTAGAGACTGATCACTGAATCTTTGTTCATCGAATTTACACCTAACACATACAATAGTGATATATACACTGGTGACTCATCAGTATTGAATTTTCGCACCTGTATGATTGAATTTACTGAATTCCCATTGATTGTGACTAGTGACTGGCCCTATTCAGGCAGTTAACCTGGGGTTCTGTTGGGAAGCCGTGACCAGTAGGGTGCAGCAGGTTGAAGATGAGGCAGTAACTCATTTAAGAAGACATTGCGAAATGGTCGCACTATGTCGTGAATTGGCAGAAGTTACAATTCAAGGACCATTTGATCGGGTCCCAGTAGCTCAGTGGTAAACGAGCTCGCCTTGTAACCAGAAGGTCCTGGGTTCGAATCCCGGTGGGCGCGTACCGCTGAAGAGTCCCAAACTAGGACGAAACAGCTGTCCAGTACTCACAGGTTTTCCAGTGGTTCTCTAACTGATGTCAGCTCATGATGAAATCCTCCATGCGATTGTTAATATCTTTTTAAATGTGACATTGATTTTCCTAACTGTATAAATACGGAGTTTTGTTTAACATTTTCGACCGTTGTAGAGACAGTAAAAGCTCTCGTATCAACATCCAGTCTCTTTTCTTTGTCTTGCGTGCCCGCCGGTATTGTTGTTGTTGTTGTTGTTGACGTGCGATTAGGACAGATTAGCCAGCGCATTAAGTTAGATTCGCTCGTAGTCTACGAGGTGATAATATTAATACATAACAAATAGGAGACAGTAAATGATGGTTGGACGGTTCTTCTGGGATGAGCAATTACTTATATATCTCTTATTCACATAAGACTAAGCAATTCTACTAGTAATTGAATTGAAAAGTGAGATCAGATCAAGCAGCTGGATCTTGTCATTCATTCATTTCGTCATTTTAACGCCATAGTAATGACATAGAAAGTGACATTTCTCACTTACCTCTCAAGACACTTCCTTAGTTGAAAGTAAACACATGTTACTTTTGCCAACTACAATAATACCATGTACTACTTACAGACTTCCTTATGAGTAATACACAACATTAATGATATGAAGGAATTAGTTACCACTGAAACTATCCACACCTAACTGATAATTAAAAATGGGTCGATCAGACAGGCGAAATGACACAATCTTATTCTACCTTGTAGTGAGAATTCATTTGCATGTTAGATGTTATAAGTTTATTGATGAATTGTTCAGTACCAACTTGAAGTTGAGCAGAACACCTAAATCAGGTGAGATTCATGTTTTAATTCATTCACCGTTTCCTTTACAAATTTCAAAACAGTGGGATTAGTGAATGAAAAAAATTCTTTTTGATAAATTCTTCTTCCTCATCAGGTTCTACAGTTCTACATGACCAAGATAATACAAGAAATATTGTCAGTAACAACATTAACTTTTTAGTTAAATTATAGATTTTCCCTTCGACTGATTGGACCGAAGTGCTCAGTCTCAGGTTGACATGTCGGCTTCTTGTGAAGATGCTTCCATGATATCTGGGCATGTAACTTGAAGTTAATTGGTGGATAGTGGAATCCATGATGCGCATTTCGTCCTATTTGGGACGTTTGGGCACCGGGTTCAAGCCTCGGTGGAAACATCATCATTCACTGGGGAATGCAGGTACATCCAGATGATGAGTCCCAAATAGGACGAAATGCGCGTCATCCTGGATTCCACTGCTAGTCACCATCCACCAATTAAATTCCAACATTAATTTTATTTTAAATTACATTGAATTAAAAAATTGAGCAAGGAATGTCCTTTTCGATAATTTCTTCTTCTGGCTCCACAATTATATATATATATTTATATATATAGAATATTCTAGAATAATTGTCATTAACAATATAGGTGTTTTTCAAATATTATCGATATGTTAAGTAAGGTCACAAAGGAATTACATTTCACGAAAAATGTATGAATTACAATAAACGCAGAAATATAATAGCAAATTGAAAATTAGGGAAATTTTTCCAACAAACAGAAGATCATTAAAACCTTGATGGTCTGCGAGGTAAAGACATTGTCTGAACCAACCAACTTCTTCTTTTGGATACATATGTTAGGTTTCTTAATGTGGATCCAGACAGCCAGCCAGCCTCAGAAATATGTAGTAGACGAACTCTTAAAGTGAAGTTAAGATCAGTTGATTGGAATGCGGTAAATGACTTTGAAAGCCGCCTGGTTAACATCAATCTTGTGTTCTGGATCCACAAGATGAGATAGAATAGAGTTATAAATGGATTTTGTTTGTCCTTTACTTAACCACTTAGCACGATGATGTTCGCATATCGGACGAGAAACACGCCTAATTGTATGGCCTTTACAACTAACTGGCTCCACAGGAGCAGTCGAATTGGTAGATACACATAAAAGAGGCGAAATTAGGCAGCTGAAATTTCCTTAATTTTATTTGATGTTCTATTTGCTATTATATTTTTTTATGCTTATTATAATTTATGCACCTTTCGTGAACTGTGGTTATTCCATTGATCTTACTTAACAAATCGATATTATTTAAAAAACACGTAGATATTGCTAATAACCACTATTCTAGAATATTTTGTGTTTACAAACATGCACATATAATTAATTGTAGACCAAGAAGAGGAAATTATCGGAAAGGATATTCTTTGCTCAGTTATTTTGTTGTTTTTTCTACATGTCTGAAGGAATATTTTCGCTATACATTGAATCAATAGAATCAATAGATTACAGTTTGATAGTATGTATATGTGTGTTTCTTTTGCATTCAGAGCTCTGGTTGATTTATGTGAACTGCAGTGACCTCTGTTAGAGAAACATTGGAAAACCTGCAAAGAGTACTGGACTGCTAGTTTTCTCGTCCTGGTTTGGAACTCTTTATTAGTACGCAACCGCTGCCACAGTTCGAACCCAGAACCCTCCGGTTACAAGGCTAGTGAGCTCGTATACCATTAAGCCACTGGGACCCGATCCAATCGCCAGCCCATGAATTCCAACTTCTGTTAATTCATGGCATAGCGCGACTGGCACTAGCGAATGTCATCGGCGAGTATTTATCCTCACGCCAGACCTACTGCACCCTACTGATCACAACTTCCCACTAGGACCTGCGTTCGAACTCTGGTGGTGGGTGTGCACAGATGAAAAGCTCAAAACTAGATTAACGAAACAACTTGCAGTCCAGTACTCCACTGTTAGTTCACCAATGGTTCTCTAATCGATATCAGCTCATGATGAAATTCTGTAACCAATCAATCAAATCCCTACATATCGATACTTGAAATTGCAATGTCCTCTGTTGTTTGGAGTTTTTAGTATCTAGAGGCCTCTAGGTGTTTATTGGATACCCAACAGATAATAGAGAAATACTGTTCAATGTTAACTGAATGGCTTGTTTGTAAGAGGTGATCTTACTTAACAAATCGATATTATTTAAAAACACGTCGATATTGTTAATGGCGACTATTCTAGAATATTCTATGTATATAAACATATATGTACATAATTGTAGAGCTAGAAAAGAAGGAAATTATCTAAAAGGATATTCTTTGCTGAATTTTTTTTGTTTTTTCTAATATAGAACTGTTGATGACTTTCACTACACCCCTGTTTAGCCACACTGGGGGGTATTCTGAAACATGATAAACTAAGTTCCTAGAGCAACGGATAGTATACAGCTAGCTCCACAAGAGCAGGTGAATTTATTGGTATTAGATGGTTGGAGGCAATCAGCAGGAAGCCTTGGACCTAGGTTTCCTGCTAGTTGGCACTTATCAGCAAGGCGTATCTGCAACCTTGAAGGAACTGATGTCCCTTCTGGGATTCGAACCCGCATCACCCAGTGCTGCAGTCAGAGACGTTACCATTGAGCTATTCAGGCTCGCGACTTACCTCCTGTAGGACTGTATTGGAATCTCAGAAGGGACATCAGTTCCTTCAAGGTTGCAGATACGCCTTGCTGATGAGTGCCAAGTAGCAGGAAACCTAGGTCAAGCAAGGCTTCCTGCCGATTGCCTCCAACCATCTAATACCAACAATTCACAGTGCACCGTAACGGCGAGCCACCTAACATGGTGGTCACATTGCAAACATGACTTATAGAATTCAGTATGCACCGAAGATGAATTTATACTTACAAGAAAAGATGGTTAGCCTAGCTGAAGAATCACAATCAACCCGTCTTTAGTTTGAATACCTCAGTGTGGTAACATCTCCGACTGCAACACTAGATGACATGAGTAGAAATCTTCAAGGAGGACATCAGTTCCTTCAAAGTTGCAGGTATGCTTCTCTTCTGCTTGCTTCACCTCGACTACAATACCAGATGTTATCTACCATTTGGCAGGAAATTCCTCATTTTGACTGAAGCTACCCGCTTAGAATGATACTTCACTGTCATACAGAAAATCGAAACAAGTGATTCAGTGAAGAGATTTTTGAACAAAGCAAGAACTACAGCTTTTGCAGAATAAAGTGGTACCATCATTGTTTATTTCGTTGCCTTCTCGTCAGCTGGTTACAGAGTAAAGACATTATTAAATATATCTACAAAAACAATTTTAACATACTTGCACAGAGCTCATTTTAAACAAAAATCAATCGATCAATATATGCATACACTAATAATATATACATATGTATATGCAATATTAAACACTATTCTGAACAATAATAATCATACACAATGGAAACTTTTCAGCATTTCGCATTCGGATAAAAGAGCGATCAAAAATATCCAGTTACCAGGGTGGCAAAAAAAGACTGATAACCGCTTCTTTCTGAACGCATAAATCAGGTCTCAGGCGCTTGATGGAAATGGCTTCAGCAAACTTAAGGAGAATTGAGCTCTTTTGCCTATGGATAATTTTGAACGACTTTTCGACGTCCACCTCATGACCTATATCAAGAAGATGCCCGGCGATGGCACTGCCTAAAGCGTTTGTTCCCTTTAGACATAAGCTTTTTGGTACATGTTCATAAAATCGTAGATATACCCTTCTTTCTGTCCTTCCAATGTAAGTGCTCCCGCAGATACATGTAAATTTGTATCTACAGTTGGAGCTAACATGAGAAGGATACCTATCGATTTTTGATTGCACCAAAGACCAAGTTGTTCGATAGACGGGAACGAGCTTAGCTGCAGGATAGGCTATGGCTAGTGATGTACTCAGCCTTCTGTTGATCATCTCTGTAATGTTTTTACCTTTATAATCAAGCTGAAAGTAGATAGATGCTCTATAGAGAAATTAGAGGAAGAATTTGAGTTTCTTGAAAAGACATTGAAGAGCAATGGGTACCCTCAAAGGTTCACCAACAAGTATGGAAGATCTGAAGTCACAAATGCAAAACAAATCACAGTAAGAAAAAGGCTGAGGATCGAACCCCGGACCATGTGCATGGTTGGCGAGCGTCCTAACCGCTATGCCACCGACGCCTCCTCAAGTTTACTGAGGCCATTTCCATCAAGCGCCTGAAACCTGATTAATGCGTCCAGAAAGAAGCGGTTATCAGTCTTTTTTTGCCACCCTGGTAACTGGATATTTTTGATCGCTCTTTTATCCGAATGCGAAATGCTGAAAAGTTTCCATTGTGTATGATTATTATTGTTCGGAATAGTGTTTAATATTGCATATATATGTATATGTATATATTATTAGTGTATGCGTATATTGATCGATTGATTTTTGCCTAAAAATGAACTCTATGCAAGTATGTTAAATTGTTTTTGTAGATACATTTAATAATATCTTTGCCCTGTTAGCAGCTAACGAGAAGGCAACGAAATAAACAATGATGGTACCACTTTATTCTGCTAAAACTGTAGTTCCTGCTTTGTTCAAATTCATATAGAAGAGACTTTTTTCAACGAATTTATTATCAAGCTGTACAATCGTATATATATATATATATATACATATATATATATATATGGTTTTTTTAAGAAGTTATATCACTAGCAATCAAAGAATTCTCAAAATGTCATCAGACTGTTGTATTTTTAAGTGTTGAAATGTTTTTTTTTTGTTGATTTTTTATTCTACTGAAAAGGAAACTGACATCATTACTGTTTATGAGAAACAAAAAAGTCTCCTGTCACGTGACAGGCAAACAGAAATGATAAACAACACAAAGGAATTTCAATTGTCTCCCTTTAATATACCCACGCATGTGCACATACACACACACACGAACACAGGTAATTGTTAGTGCTAAGATATATACACACGCACGAACAGACACACACACACTCAAATGACCATGTAGTAATGATGATAGACAGAAGAAATGAGTGATTGAAACCTAATAACTTTAATAATAACAATAATAATTGATATTCAAGTGTTGGTTTGTAGGGATTTGATTGGTTACATGACTTGAATATCAATGAGATGCTCACTAGTGACTTGCCCTATTCAGGTAGGTAGTTACCTGGAGTTCTAGTGAGAAGTCGTGACCAGTAGGGTGCAGCGGGTCGGGTGCGAGGACAAATACTCGCCACCGAAGACATTGGCTAGTGGTCGCGCTATATGGTGAATTCGTAGAAGTTGAAATTCATCGACTGGCCATTGGATCGCGTCCCAGTGACTTAATGGTGGACGAGCTCGCTCGCCCTGTAACCAGAAGGTCCTGGGTTCGAACCCTAGCGGTGGCTGGGTACTGATGAAGAGTCCCAAACTGGGACGAAACCGCTGTCCAGTACTCCTTGTAGGTTTTCCAATGGTTCTCTAACTAATGTCAGCTCATGATGAAAATGAATAATAATTTATATAACTAAATGGAGTAAAGAACACATATAGAGATTCTAGAAGAAAATAGGAAGATATAACAATTATTTCGTAGTGTATAACATTGTAGTTCTAACAATTACAAACTCATGGAAATTAGTCTGATGCACGTGAGAGACTGGCTACAGGACGAAGCTATCTAGAGGAGTTCTAGTAAGGAGTGGTGACTGATGGGATCCACGCAGTAGAGAGTGAGGACAAACACTCGCTGATTACATTGGCTGGTGCTAGTTGCGGTAAATAGGAGAAATTTGAAAGAAGCAACCTCCTTCACCTACCTACCTATCTGGGAAGCATCGTTTCAACTACAGATTGATGGAACTGATGAGGATATCAAAGCAGCGAGGATTGGGTAAGCAAGGCAAGCTTTCATTACTCCCAGGTCTGTGTGGAGGAGATCAACAGCACTCAGCGTGAAAAATAAGATCCAGATTTTCAACACCAATGTGAAGTCAGTGCTACTTAATATACGAATCATAGAATTGGCGACGCGTCGCATCGCGTTATCGCGGGCACTTCTACTTCTACTCTCACTCTACTTCTCACTCAGCGCTCAATTATTTTGCAACTATCCGGTCAAATCTTGATCACAGTTCATATAACTATTCTGTACTACTTGTGACCGTTTCTCAGAAAGTTAAGTCATATATCTGCGAATCGTATTTGCACACGTTAAATCTGTTGTGATTGGTTGGTGATTTCCTCGGGACTAGGCCTTGTTATTGTTTTTCTCCCCATGACCCTGATTCGGGACGTAAACATTGACGTGAATTGTTGTCTACATTTTTTGGCTTGTTCGCAGTCAGCTCTCAACACACTATTATCATTATTTTTTTCTGTTTACTGATATTTTAGTTTATTTATTTATTTATTTGTTTACAAATCTGATTCTCATATCACAATATTTATTTACTATTATTGTTATTATTATTAGTAGTAGTAATGGTATTAGTAATAGCGGTAGAAGTATGCTAAAATCTCTTATAGGTAATTAATACCAAATAGGTAAAAATCAATACCGAAAAACAGACCATTCATCACGTTCAAATCAACAAAACAAAAATAGTAATCATATTAATTTTTTTTTATTTTAATAAGCAAATGTGATTGAACAAAGTGAACAGAAGAAAATCCAGGTTATAATCACGTCGTTTTATACTCACTGTCATTCCATAATTGTTTGTTTACACGGTATCTCATCATTATTTGGTGACAGAGATCCAGGTAGGTTAGGGGAGAGGGAGGTGGAAGATTGATTTAATTGAAGATAAACTAAACTGTACACTTGAAAAAGAAAAAGAAAGTCCAACAGTGTTTATGTATCACAGTGTTTTATTGAAGTTGATATTAATGACAAATTCTCACAAACAAATGATTGATTAACCTTTAATCAACTGTAATGGTGAATCAATTTGTTAATGTTAACGTGGGAGGGGATGGCTGGTGAGATTTGATTGATTTCCAAATGGATTTCTGCACGAATTAAAGTCGATTAGAAAAAAACCTATTGAAAACTAAAGAATAGTTGGGTAGGTGTTTCGGCATACATCAAAGAATAAAGTGTACATATTGATTTTCATGTAATTGGTTGGAGGATTTCATCATGAGCTGATATAGGTTAGAGAATCATTGGAAAACCAAATGCGAGTACTGTGCAGCTGTGTGATCAGGCTAGTTTGTGACTCTTCAGCAGTACGCACCCACACGACGGATTCGAACTCAGGGCCTTCTGGTTACAAGGCAAGCTCGCACTGCGTACTGCTGAAGAGTCCCAAACCAGGCTGACGAAACAGCTAGCAGTCCAGTACTCCCTGCGGGTTTTCCAATGGTTCTGTAACTGATATCAGCTCATGATGAAATCCTCCAAGCAATCAAAGCAAAAAACATCCCTACAAAGCCAATACTTTAAGATTCTCATGTAAGTTGACTCCAAAGGTAATGACATTATAGGGAGGATCAACAAACGGTTGAATACTGCACTGACCAAGATGTATCCGGGATCAAAACTAGTCTCTCTACTCCGAACATCCTAATTGATGGCATAGTCAAAATTTCAATATAGCAAAAATATTCATTCAGACATACCGCATACATACGAATCTCAATTTTGCTTAAGGAGTTCGACTTCTAAATATTGCTGAGGCTGGCTGTTGGGATCCATATTAAGAAGCCTAATTTGTGCGTCCAAAAGAAGCTAGTTCAGACATTATCCTTAACTTGGCCATCTAGATTTGAATGATCCTCAATTTTTGTGGAATTCTACTAATTTCAGTTGATATTCTATTTGCTACCATATCTTTATTATTATTATTTAATCATCTTTAATGAACTGTAATTCCATTGATCTTACTTTAGAAATCGATATTATTTAAAAGACACTAATATTGTTGTTGACTTCTATTCTAGAGTATTCTATGTATATCGACATATCATATATATATATATATATATTGTAGAGCTGGAAGAGGAATTTATCGAAAAGAATATTCTTTGCTCGATTATTTTGTGTTTTATAGTCAAAATTTGACGAGCACCCCTCATAGATTACCTCCAACTATGTATATCAATTCATCTGCTACTGCGGGGACAGTAACATCGGGAGAACAGAGTGCAGGGTCCATGGCAGATTATTTGAACATGTACCAAAGTGTACTCAATTAAAGAGATCGGACAATTTGAATCTGTTAATTAACAAACAAGTTTTACACAAAAAGTATATACTCTGAAATGTTAGACGGTTCGAGGCAATCGGCCACAGGAAACCTTGCTTGACCTAGGTTTCCTGCTGGTTGGCACTCACCACTCATAGCAAGGCGTATCTGCAGTCACCTTGCAGGAACTCATGTTCCACTGTAACAACAGAAGACAAGGGCCAGGCAAAAGATCAGTTTTATTACGAAAACCAACAGGTATTTATATGTATTTTACGTACATTAATAGGCTTCTGCCCGCAGAAAGAAGGCGGTCTTCTGATTGGTTGTTTGCAAACAAACGCAGTCTTCTGCTTTCTCGTTTTCGATATTTCTCGGAAATGCGAGCCACTTGTCTGCGAATCATATTTGTCCACGTCTAGGTCAGCTGTGATCGGTTGTTGAATCAGCCTAGATTAATTTCTACCAATCAGCGTAGATCAATGTCTACCAATTGGCTAGCAGCTTGCTCTCACCACACCACCACTCTTAGATTTGAACCCACGTCGCGCAGTGCTGCAGTCAGAGACGTTACCACTGAGCTGTTCGGGCTCGAGACTGCCCTCCTGCAGGACCGACTGTATTGAAAACTTACTCTGGAGACTAGTAACTAGTGTCTAATGAAAAAAAATACTGTGAAATTTAGGTGAGAAGTCATTGATTGAAGTTAGTACAAAAGTTAGAATTCATAGGTACTTGAACTCCAGTCTAATGACTGTAGGATAAACATGCTCGCCTTGTAATTTGACAGTCTTAAATTCGATTATTTGGTGATGTTATGAACGTAACCTATTGAATAGTTCCAAACTGGAATGGAACATCAGTCCACAGTGCAGATGTCTCTTCCAGATGAAATCTACTTTCAGTGATCAAGCTAAAATGTTAACAGTTACACATATTTACTGACTATTCAATGAAGAAGAACCCCGGTGGGTGCGCACTGTGCTGAAGAGTCTTAAACTAGGACGAAACAGCTAGCAGTTTAGTACTCCCATCTGGTTTTCCAATGCTTTTCTAACTGATGTCAGCTCCAACTAATCAGACAAAATCCCTACAACACCAATATTTGATAATCAATATGTTTTGAATTGTTCTCACAATTTTGATGGACAGTTTATGCTATTCACCAAAGCTGAGAATAGTTGAGTATGCATTATGTGACTAATTAACGCGTAAAAAATACATTTTCACGTTTAATATTGTAGTTTCGTTTTAATAATTGTTTATCGTAGGTTTTCTTTTCATCAATCACAAGTGTTTTTCTCGCATACTTCTAATTATAGGAAAAAAAATTATCATTATTATTATTATTATTAAAACTACATAATGACATATTACACAAGTTTAAAAATATTATTATTCTTAGTTGTTTGTCTGTTATTATACACAAGCGCGTTATTTTGTTTGTTGCATGCATACAATGAAAAAATGCACATACGCGTGCGCGCACACACACACAGTGTACAGACGCGTTTAGATCGATAGATAGATAGATGGGTAGATAGACAGACAGACAGACAGAGACATACAGCGTTGCAAATACAAAATACCTTAAATGTCTAGACATAATTTGATCGATATGATTAAAATGCAAAAATTAATCCATTCACCTATAGGTGTAATCGGAAGTTTGTGATAAAGTTGAATCATTAACGGGGCGATATTTAATAAAGATAAAATAAATATTTAATTATAATCATTGTGAGATTCTTATGGATGATGATTCCCAAACTAGGACGGATGAAACAGCAGCTGTCCAGTACTCCCTGGTTTTCAATGGTTCTCTAACTGATATCAATCCGTGATCAACTCGTAAAAACAAAACTAACCCTTACAAACCAAACTATAGAAAATTAATCTGATGCTCGCTAGCGACTGACTTGCTATAGGATGGAGTTTCCTGGAGTTCTAGTGAGAAGTCATGACCAGTGAGGTCCATCCAGATGTCACGTGTGAGGATGCATGTCCCACCAACGACAATGGTTGAGGTCGCGCTAAATCACGAATTGGTAAAAGTGAGAATTCATGGGCTGAACATTGAATTAGGTCCCAGTGTCTGAATGGCATACGAGCCAGCTTGCCTTGTAACCGGAATATCATGGGTTCTAACCCTGTTGTGTGGGTGCGTACTGCCAATAATTTGCAAACCAGGACGGAGAAAACAGCAGTCCAGTCCTCCCAGCTGGTTTTCAATGGTTCTCTAACTGATATCGATCCGTGGCCAAACTGGCAAAAGCATGAAGAGTTGAGATTCCGACTATGAAGAAAGTTCCTGATACAACCGTTTTATATTTGAGTTGCATTTCTTTAGCTTAGAATGCTTGTCAACTCCGCACGTAGTCCGGTGTTCGAATTCCTGACGACACACTTCTATATCTCGCCTAAAGAGAGAGGATAAGATGGAGAGCTAGCAACCCCATCGCGTGCAAGTAACACCAATGCTACTGAAACTTTAAAGTTTGAAACCCTATGCTTCATTTAGAACACACAAAGGAATGACAAGTAAATCCCTTCAACTGAACGATTTGATTATGAAGTTTTACTTAAATTCATTTTCGACGGAATTACAGTGAAACATGTAAAATATGATGATCAATAACTGGTCTAAAGATTATCTAAGATTACTTTTTTCTATTTAAATTGATTGGTCACATGGGGTGTAATCAATATCTTGTTTCTAGTCCTTTGTATTGTCGCTGACTGAATTCTATCAGTCAAATGACTCATCATCGTTGTACTCTTACATCAACTGATTTGAGATGGTTGGAGGTGATCAGAAGGAAATTCTCCACCTAGGTTTCGTACTTACTGACACTCTTCAACAAAACTGGACTTTCATTCTCAAAAGAATTAATGTCCCGACATCACCTAGTACTGTATTCCAATGTGTTATCACTAATGGTATTGGGCTTTGCAACTTACCTTTTCTAGAACTGTTATAGATCCCTTCTGTGCATTGAAACAATTCAATGTTAAGAGTTAAATAAAATCAAGCTCCAGTTAATAGTATCCCTTTTCCTGTGGATATTCATTTTGTGATGCTACGATGCCAAGTTTACCTCCCATTTTAAGATTATACCTAATTTTCTAGTAGAAAAGACCACTTCTATGTGTGTGTATATCAGTTCACCTGTTGCTGTGGTGCCAGATACATTAGTCATTCGACGCATATCCTCTCTAAAAGGGTTCCAGAACACTATCCCACAAGGCTGCAGAAAGGTAGTGGTGGCTGTATAAGGAGTGCACTAATCGAACACTGGTCATTCCATCTCAACAAACGCCGTCTTCAAAGTAAAGAAGAGACGATCAGTATTGAAGCCTCTAAACATAGTTAACGTCTCCAAATTTAGCACTGAATAAAGCGGGTTCTATTCACTAGGATGATATCGCTTCTTTTAAGGTTGCTAACATGTCTTGCATTTAAGTACCAACAAGTAAAAAACCTTGATCCAGAACATCTCACTCCCTAGTCACATCATAGTGACCAATCAGTGTGAGTGGAGAATTCTAAGAATGCTGAAAGTCAACGATTGATTCACTTCATCCTAATGCTTTTGAATCTCTTCCCATCAACACCACCACCAGCACCTTCGAGAATGATAGTTGGATAAACCAGATAAGGAAAAATTTAGAAAAAAAACCTTTACTGACCAGGTAAATCAGAAACTAAAACCAGCTCCAGACATTTACGAATATCATTTCATTTGGTTATGTCACATGAATAATGACTTCATTCTCTCCACATTATCAAAACTTGATCAATATATATTCAATTGAGAAGTGTCTTCGATTTTAGACGAATTCATTAAAAGTTTATACTCTTCTAGCTAAATGTTTCTCCCTAACTCAATATTATGTTTGTGCGTGTCGGATTTAAACGAATTCGTTCTGACTTTTGAGAAAGACCTGATGATTGATATTATTAAGCATTTTGTTAGAGAGAAAATAACTAGAACATTCAACACTGATTTAGAATTATTATGTCTGAATTCTAGTTCAGCGGTGAGAACTCATGTGAATAACTCATCTGTCTAATAAATTCTAAATAACTTTAACCAATGAGGACTAACTAACTAACTAACTAACTAACTAACTAACTAACTAACTAACTAACTAACTAACTAACTAACTAACTAACTAACTAACTAACTAACTAACTAACTAACTAACTAACTAACTAACTAACTAACTAACTAACTAACTAACTAACTAACTAACTAACTAACTAACTAACTAACTAACTAACTAACTAACTAACTAACTAACTAACTAACTAACTAACTAACTAACTAACTAACTAACTAACTAACTAACTAACTAACTAACTAACTAACTAACTAACTAACTAACTAACTAACTAACTAACTAACTAACTAACTAACTAACTAACTAACTAACTAACTAACTAACTAACTAACTAACTAACTAACTAACTAACTAACTAACTAACTAACTAACTAACTAACTAACTAACTAACTAACTAACTAACTAACTAACTAACTAACTAACTAACTAACTAACTAACTAACTAACTAACTAACTAACTAACTAACTAACTAACTAACTAACTAACTAACTAACTAACTAACTAACTAACTAACTAACTAACTAACTAACTAACTAACTAACTAACTAACTAACTAACTAACTAACTAACTAACTAACTAACTAACTAACTAACTAACTAACTAACTAACTAACTAACTAACTAACTAACTAACTAACTAACTAACTAACTAACTAACTAACTAACTAACTAACTAACTAACTAACTAACTAACTAACTAACTAACTAACTAACTAACTAACTAACTAACTAACTAACTAACTAACTAACTAACTAACTAACTAACTAACTAACTAACTAACTAACTAACTAACTAACTAACTAACTAACTAACTAACTAACTAACTAACTAACTAACTAACTAACTAACTAACTAACTAACTAACTAACTAACTAACTAACTAACTAACTAACTAACTAACTAACTAACTAACTAACTAACTAACTAACTAACTAACTAACTAACTAACTAACTAACTAACTAACTAACTAACTAACTAACTAACTAAGTAAGTAAGTAACGAAGCATCAGTCAGTCCCGGTGGAACTTCATTCACTTTGCGGCCTGTGCAACATCTTTCCAACAACAGGCAATCAACATGAATGAGAATGTCAAAGTCAAACAGTATCAGGGAAGCAAGCCAGAACTTCACTGGTCCAAAATCAGTTTCTAAATCCTCTTCTTTTAACGCAAGGAGGTATATTTGAAATTGAAACACTAATATCATATCAGTCATTTCTTCTGTATTGGTCAGAAACGTAGCACGTGAGTCACATAAAACATTTCCAACAGTCTCCTGAAGACTTTTATCAGCCTGTGCTTTCGTTGACTAAACGCTGAAGATCAGATGGTCAGAATTGGGTGAGAAACAAGAAACGCTGCCATCGTTACAGCAAACCAACCATAAGCCTATTGTCCAAAAAATTTGCCAAAGAAAGTGGAGATAGATCTGACACGCTCTGAGGGGATTAGTGAGTGGCGTTGGGTGTAGCCAGACCAGCCAGTGGAACACGCACGGGGGACAACAAGTTAGGCGTGGGTTCAAGGATGACATGAAAAAGGTGAAAGCTTAGGGGGGGGCAATATTGGAACCAGCTAAAAGAGACTACAGGGTAGATGATGAAATGACGATGTACTGTTGAAGTTCTATGCTACGCTAGGAACCCAATGGAATAAAATTAACCACAAAATATAATATAGCGAAAATATTCATTCAGACATCTGTAAAACACAAAATAATTGAGCAAAGAATATCCTTTTCGATAAATTCCTCTTCTCGCTATACAATTATATTCTAGATTAGTAGTCAATAGCAATATTAGTGTTGTTTAATTAATATCGATTTCTAAAGTAAGATCAACGGAATTACAGTTCATTAAAGATGCTTAAATAATAATAATAACAACGATATAGTAGCAAGTAGAATATCAGCTAAATTTAGGAGAATTCCACAAAAATTCAGGATCATTCAAACCAAGATGGCCAAGATAAGGATAATGTCTGAACTAGCTTCTTTTGGATGCACAAATTAGGCTTCTTAATATGGATCCCAACAGCCTCAGCAATATTTAGTAATCGAACTCTTAAGGCGAAATTAAGATTTGTTGGTATGCGGTAAATGACTCTGAAAGCTGCCTCGTTAACATCAATCTTGTGTTGTGTATCCACAAGATGAGATAGAATAGCGCTACGAATAGATTTTGTTTTTTGTCCTTAACTTAACCAATTCGCAGGAGGATGTTGGGAAATCCGACGAGAAACACGCCTAATTGTATGGCCCATGTAACTGGCTGCACAGGGGCAGATACCCACAGAAGAGGTGAAATTAAGCGGTTTATCTTTTACTCTATTATAATATATCTTAAAACGAATAAATAGTGATCTGAAACAGGAGCATTCACACTAGGATATATATATATACATGCATAAAGTTCAAAATTTTGAAATTTAAATTATTGATTTTTTCAAGTTCATTGATCCATAGGCTCATTGAAACAATTCTCGAAAGGGACATAAATTCCTTGAAGATTACACATATGCCCTGTTGACTGATGACTGTCAACAAGCACAAAACCTAAGTAAGCCACCGGTTCCTGTCAATTGCCTCCAGCCAACTAATAATATTCAAATATTTTAAAATGCTAAAAAAGAAGATCACTTAAAAATGCAGTTTTGAATTTTAAATAGTCAGAGTCACGTGCACATGTGTAACTTTCAAAACAGAAAATAGAAACAACCTTAATAAACATGAATTATTCATTCAAACAAGAGCAGCAACAACAACAACTACTACTACTCTCATCAGGTGATTGACAATTACAATAAATAATAATAAGAAGAAGAGTTATTATAATTCTTGTAAAGTATTGGGTATGTTGTTAATACCTGATATTTTATGGAGTTTTGCTTACTAAACTCAATGAAATTCAAAAAATTTGGTTTGTGCGGATTCGACTGATTCGTTAGATGATTTCATCAGGAGCTCACATCAGTTAGAGAACCATTGGAAAACCTGCAGGGAGTACGCGCCCACCGTAACAATTCGAACCCAGGAACTTCTGGTTACAAGGCGAGCGAGCTCACAGAACATTAAGCCAGTGGGACCCAATCCAATCGCCAGTCATCCCATGAATTCTAACTTCTACCAATCCACAATATAGCACGACCACTTCGCAATGTCTTCTTCGATGACTTACTGCCTGACCTTAAACCCGCCGCACCCTACTGGTCACGGCTTCCCACTAGGACCCCAGGCAACTGCTGAATAGCGCCAGTCGCTAGTGGGCATTAGATCAATTTTCAATGTCAGCTCATGACGAAATACTTCAATCAAGCAGAATCGCTACAAAACCAATACTTGAAAATATTTGTACGCTACTTATGCAGGATGACAATGCTTTATATGAAGTGTTGCTTTGTATGGGTTTGATTAGTTACACGACTGATCACCAGCCCGCATCAGTTAGAGAACCATTGAAACATCTGGGAGTACTGGACATCTATTTCGTCCTAGTTTGGGGCCCTTCAACAGTACTCACAAATTGATATCATGTCCTCGTGGTTGAATCGTCAATGAACTCGCCTTCAAACTGGGAGGTCTTCGATTCGAACCCCAGTGGGTGTGTACTGATGAAGAGTCTCAAACTGGGACGAAACAGATTTCAAGTACTTCCAGGTTTTCTAGGGGTTCTCCAACTGATGTCAACTCATGATCCATCCTGTAATCCCTCACATGTTCTAGGAATGCTTCCTACTTAACCCATGAAGCGCTTAGTGTCAATGAAAACCGATTTAAAATTCCAAATTTCGTCTATGAAAATGGTATTAAAATCAGAAGAATGATTCACAGTGTTGTGAATACTACCCAAGATGATGGTGATTGTCTGTTTTGTTGTTGCTGGTGTTAGTGCAACATACTTTAGTCTTGAGTACTATTTCCACCAAGACTACAGTATGGTGAACATAGAGAAGACGGAGGTGATGAAGATAACCAATAACAACGAGCATCAACCACCATCAACGGAAGAAACTTGAAAGACGTTACTTCCTCCCTTTCCTTATCTAGGAAGCATCGTTTCAACTACAGGCACACCGAACGGATGAAGATGTCAAAGCTAGCTACAACCGGAAAGGTAAGATACACCTTCATCAACCTGAAACCAGTTTGGAAATCTTCTACACTGCACTTAGACACTGTAGAAAACCAGATTCGCATTTTGAACATAAATGGGAAGTCAGTCAGTCAGTTCTTCTATACGGGTCTGAATCTCGGCCAGCATGTCACGGAAAGCATTTCTGACTGCCTACTGCAGACTCTTATCAACAGCTGCTCACTTCGCTGACTGGCTCCATACTGAAGATCAAATAGTAAGGCGGTCAGCCGGCTAGAAAGAATTAGCAACAAGAAACTCTACGGTGGAGCAAACCAGCCAAGAGCCGATCACTCAAAAAATATGTAGGAGAAAGTGGAGATGGATCCGGCATACGTTGAGGAGGCCGCCAAATGACATCGCGCTCAATTCAGACCATTACTCGAGAGGAATTCAGACGGGAAGCGACGATTGGGTCATCGGTGTGAGGGTGACATGGAGGAGATCGTGTGTTGGGGAGGAGGAGAAGGAGGAGACGAGATATTATGGACAATCGTGGGGCCAGCCAGCTGAAGAGGACGGTAGAAAACAGTACGAAGTAGGGATGTGTTGTTGAAACCCTATATCCCCCTCGGAACCCAAGGTGATAATAATAATAAACTATTTCTACCTCTTAGGTAATCGATACAGATCAATCATAATGTATTGATTTTTAATTGTAAGTGGAGAAAATTTAAATTTCAGACTAACCATCTCTCTCTTTCTTTCATCCGTCATCCATTTGAGAAACAAAGATATTCGAATATATCATCTCTACTACTGGATTAAATAAGTAGTTGAATAGACACATTAATCAAGTTGATACTCTAATGAATTTCATAAAAGAATTTCAACGCTAACAACAACAGCAACAAACATTCATTTAGTTTTACTCCTTTCACAGTGTATTTTTGATACACTTTAAACAACTAATTTATGCTAAACATTTAATTTAAAATTGAGTGCTTGTTTTTTTGTATTTTCAATGTCCAATTTCAGTGTCATTTTATTTTTAAATGTCTATTTAACAAATTTTCCACTTATAGAAATACTGATAGACAGGTTTGATCAATGATAAAACTATAACTTGATGGTTTTATCGATCTAAGTTTATTGTTTTTCTTCTGTGTAGTAAATTAACCCCGACTTACCTGCTAGCGAGGAAGTCGAATTCTTTCTAATCCAGCTGCAAAGATGTGATACCTCTGTGGAGGAAGCTAGATACTGGGTGAACAACTGGACAGCTTATTAGATGTCATTACTGAGTACCTTCTTGCATCCTTTGGAAAAGGTCGAACAAAATCTATAAGAAGCTCCATTTTGACTCATCTGATGACTGACAGCAGTCAACAGGGAGAATGAGAGAGACAGAAGAAGCATCTTCAAGGTTGTCTATCACATTCCATTGAGCCTTTCGAATGGAATTCGATCTTCGTCTTTTACCCATAGCTGAAGCGACAGGAATTCGGGAAATCACTCCTATTAATATTTAATATATATATATATTTTTAATATTTTTGACTACAGCTTGATGCCACACCGTATTTTCAGTACAAGTATGGAATTTTCAGCATGGATATCGGTAGCCCAAATTTTGCAGGCCGACCATAGATATCAGGTGTGCGTCGGCAGGGGATCGAACCTTGGGCCATGTGTATGGTCGACGAGAGTTCTAACCACCTAGCCCTTGTATACAAAACAAGTTTGGTCTACTTTGGTCTCTCCCATTATTGATTAACTTTTATTTTATTCCTATGCCTACTCAGTGGAAAAGGGGTCTTCAGACTTGAGTTCTAAAGTTCCAGTAGGAATGGGTGGCGTTGCAAGCATCATGTATACAACCCTGCTTCTTCACCATGGTTACTATAGGCTAAGAAAGGTTCCAGAGAGCATTCGCTGGAGAACGAACTCCTGACCACGTGAGATGTAGTTGGCGAATATTCCACCAATGAACCATCGATGCTACAGTCTCTCCTATGGCCTGGGTAAATCCAATGAACGAAGTAAAAATTGTCAACTTCGTTTGTTCTTCACTTATCGCATAATCTTGTGATATTTATCTAAATTCCGACTACCCAGTCACTTGTCTGTCGGTAGACGTGAAGATTCGTCTTTTGCTTTAGCCAGAAAAAAATAATCGATAATATATTGTTTTTTGTTATCAGCGAAACTAAATATTGGAAATAAACATTGATGGGAAAAAATATGAAGGGATCGTTAAGGGAGAAAGAGGGAGGAGGGAGGGACAAGAAAAACACAAACACATACATACACAGGTTTTGTCTACTTTCATCGATATCCCCTCCCCATTTTTCGCCGACTTGACTAGTCCCTCCCTACCTCTTTATTTCTCCGTCTCTTGTCTTCTCCTTGTCTCGACAAGCATCTATTCCTGCATAATGATTAGTGTCTTGTGAATAGATGAGAGAAATAAGCAGGAACTTACTACAAAGACATTTTGTTCCACTATTCAATCAATAATAACACACATTTATTTATAAAGAGTCAGAAATATTTACAACTGATTGTTGTGTTGTATTGTATTGTGTGTGTCCATTGTATTTCATGGGCATGTGCACATGTGTGGGTGTGTTTGTGTGTTTGAAATGTCGAGGCAAAGTGATGTCGGCTAGACAAAAATGCAGTGCAATAGTAATGATAATCGTCATGTTGAAATATAGCCTGTCTGTCTAGACAATGAACTTTTTACTGAGGAGAAAAAAAAGATGAAAAACTTGGACAGAGTGTTATTACACTATCCAGTTTTATGTTATTAAGGATAATTTATTGAACCAGTTTGCAGGAGTTTTGTTTACGTAGATAGGTGGGATTAACGGTGAATCAAATTAGACATTCTCATGCATCACACAATCGATGGGAGGGTGTGTGTGGGCAGGGTGGGGGTGAATATCCAGATATCCTTTTAAGAATCTCGAGGATATCAGACCAAACCAAAATGGAACAGGACAGCTGACTAACTTCTACAGTTTTGTTCCATGACGAAATCCCTCCAGACTAACACTTCATAATTAATCTGATGCTCACTAGTGACTGGTTCTATACAGGAAGTTACCGGTAGTTCTAGTGACAAATCATAACCAGCCGGATCCACCAAATTTGGTAAGCGATCAGTTACTCGCCAATCTTCGATATTATTGTGTTTGTATTCAATGGATTTCACGTGTGGGTTTCTGTTTGTGTGTGTGTGTCCGAAATGTCGGTAGGGGGTGGAGGGAGAGTGATGTCGACTAAACAAAAATGAAATTCAATACTTATAGTAATAATAATAGCAACGTTGAAACATACCAGCCAAATGATTAAATGTCTAGACAATGAACCTGTTCTTTTTTTTCAAAAAAAATCAATAAAACTTGTGTAAAAACACAGTTCTTTTTTTGTTCAGCGAGCGAAGAAATTTCTTTTCAACGATATAAGTATAAAACTTGGGCACTGTGGTAGAGTATAATTCCATAATGGATAAGATTTTATTTTGATAAATCACACAGTATAGTACAGTTATATTAACTGATGACGTTTCGAGCACAAACTATTGCTCATAATCATATCATTCCAACGACTTCATTTTCAAGCCAACTGTACAGTCGTATTTATATTACAGAAAAGGTTATTAAGTGGCACTAAAAATAATTTCTGATATCAATTCACTTATAAAACAATCTTTAATAGTTATGTAATTCATCCACTTCAACCCTAGCCCTTATAACATTTTAATAATCGTTATTCTTATCACATATATGTATATTGACTGAGCCACTTCATAACCTTTTCTACAATATAAATACGATTGTACAGCTTGAAATGAAATTTCTTTGCTGAACAAAAAAAGAACTGTGTTTTTACTTATGAATAAATGGGTATTTTTCGTGATTTAAAACTTGTGTAACCTACATGAGTGATTAGTAAAAATATAATTAACTAATTCATTTCAATCTCTCTTAATTCAGTAGAGACTTTCCCGTTGACTGGATAGACTGAAGTGTTGGACCTCTGCTGATATGCCGGCTCCTTGTGTGGATAATAATTTGAGCGTCAAAACGAAAGAAAAATAATAAATAGTTTAGTGATGAAGGAGATTCCATTCCCTAAGCAAAGGTTACCGGGAGACAGGGCTTCCTTCATTGTGCACATCGTACTTCCGTTCAGGAAACCACAAATAAGCCACCGTTTCAGTTAATTTATAGTAGGAAATCACGACTACCAGTATACAAAAAGAACTGGATCCTTCACCTAGTGTGGAGTATAACGAGATTGCAAATGGAACGGAAGGAGGCAGTCAGGAATGCAAAGCCTTAACTAGCGAGGGGCGCTGAGAAATTTGAACACAGGGAGAAAAGAACAGATGCATAAAGTTTGAAGTAGGAGATCAAGTAAAGTATTGATAAAGTGGGAAGGAACATACACTGTCACTGAGAAACGCTGTCCAGTCTGTACCATCAGAAGAAGAGACAAACACAAACATGTTAACGTCAATCAACTCCAGAAATGTTTACAGTGTGACAGGCCATCCGATAACAAGACACAACAAGAGTGAGTAGAACGAAGAAGGTCAGTGTGGCTTGCCTAGCTCAGTGACGAAGGAGATTCCATTCATTAGGTGAAGGTTACTGGTGTGGTGAGAGCTGTCTACTAGCCAAATTGGTAGACAGTAATTTACGTCAATATTTACGTTCCCAAGATTTGTCGTGAGAAAATGTGAACCAAGATTGATTCAAAACCGACCACAGCAGACTTTGCGTAGGCGGATGCAGTTAACATAGAGAGGATTTGACATTCAAGAAACAGTCACAAATAGATGAAAGATTAACTATACGTGAGAAACAACCAATCGGAAGACTGTGTTTGTTTGCTTAAATATCCATAGTAATCTACATGAAAATATATAAATGTGCGTTGATTTCCTTAATAAATGATCTGTTGCCTGACTCTTACCTTCTGTTGTTACACTGGGAGACAGAGCTCCCATGGATTCTACATTATGCACATCGTGCTACCGTCCAGGAAACCATGACTACCAGCGCACAACAAGACCTGGACGCTTCGCCAAGTGTGGAGTATGACGAGGTTGTGGACGGAAAGGAAAGGGGCAGTCACAAATGTACAGCCTAACTAACTAACGATGGGCTCTGAAAAATTTGAACAGAGAGAGAGAGAAAAGAACAGATGCATGGAGTTAGAAGTTGAAGATCAAGTAATGTGTAGGGAGAAAGTGGGAAGGAACATAGACTGTCATCGAGAGATGTGGTAGGGTTTGTACCATCAGAAGAGGAGGTAAACGGAAACATGTTAATGCCAGCCAGCTGCAGAGATGGATACACTGGGATGAGTGAGTGTGTTAGTACATACATTCCGATTGCTGAGTTTTCTTTGGTCAGTCATACTTTGGTGAGAGCTGGCTGCTAGCCAAAGTTGGTAGACAGTAATTGACGTCAATGTTTATGTCCCCGATATTGGTTGGTCGTGAGAAAAATGAGAACAAAGATTTTGCGTAGGCGGATACAGTTACCATATGGATGATCTGACACAGCCACAAGAGATGCAAGGTTAACTTTCTGTGAGAAACAACTAATCAAAAGACTGTATTTTCTACTAACAATAATCTACAATAATGTACATTAAAATCTATAAATATGTGTTGATTTTCCTTAATAAACGATCTGTTGCCTGGCCCTTGTCTTCTGTTGTTACAATACTACACTTAGCTAAATTCTTTTATTCCGATAACCTGACTAACTTTGATCTGCTGATATGACCTATGCAGTTGACCTAACAATAGTTGCATACGGTATTCAAGTATTGGTTTGTAGGGATTTGGTTGATTGGTCACAGGATTTCATCATGAGCTGGCAATGCTTAGAGAACCATTGGAAAATCTGGGAGTACTGAACAGACGTTTCGTCAGCCTAACTTGAGACTCTTCATCAGTACGCACCCACCACAGGGGTTCGGACCCAGGGCCTTCTGGTTACAAGGTTAGCGAGCTCGTAGACCATTAAGCCACTGGTACCAAATCCAACGGCCCATGAATTCTAACTTCGAGCCCCGGTTGATGCGTACTGATGAAGAGCCCCAAACTAGAACGAAACAGCTGTCTGGTACTCCCAGCTGGTTTTCCAATGGTCCTCTAACCAATGTCAGCTCATGATGAAAACCTGTAACCAGTTGCATAAAGTATTTTTTGTATCCTGGTTGGTTTGCTCCCAGAGATCCATCACTATTGTTGATCTTTTCTGGTTGGCCATCTGATCTTGAGTGGTATTGAGAGTAGGCAGCTGTTGGTGAAGGTCTGTAGTTTGTTTCAGATGCTCTTTATGCCGAGCCAAGTCTCTGATCCGTGTAATAAGTAGCACTGACTTCACATTGGAGTTGAAAATCCAGATCTTATTTTTGATGCTGAGTGCTGTTGACCTCCACACAGACTTGAGAGTAGCGAAAGCTTGCCTTGCTTTCCCAATCCTCACTGCTTTGATATCCTCGTCAGTTCTGCCTGTAATTGAAACGATGGTGCCCTGGTAGGTAAAAGAGGTTTTTTCTTTCAGGTTCCTCCCATTTATGCTGATTGTTGTCTGTTGTTGTTGTTGTAGCTGTTGGTGGTGTTGCCCAGGAATCTCCATCACCTCTGTTTTCTCTATGTTCACCTGAAGTCCCTCTTATCTTCTTTGGATGCTTCTTCTGCCAACTTGTTGCTTTTCGCTTGCATATCTTCCAGTTTGTGGGAAATCAGACATATATCATCGGCGAAGTCCAGATCGTCCAAGTCTTCTGTGTGGGTCCATTTTATGCCTGTTTCCTCATTGCCCGCTGTTTGTCGCATTATCCAATCTACTGCAATCAGGAAAATCATTGGCGACAGTAGGCAGCCAGCTTGTCTTACTCCCGTATTCACTTTTTCGGAGGATTCTGTGAGTTTCCCATTGTGGATTACTTGGCATGCAGCATTGTCGTACAACTGTAGTAGCGAAGTAGTTGCCAAAGCACCTCTCAATCGACGCTGTCGAAGGCCTTTTCAAAGTCAATGAAGTTGAGATAGAGAGGTGACTGCCATTCCAAGCTTTGTTCAGTTATGATCAGTAATGTGGTCCTATTGCAAAATCAGTCAGAACAGTTTATTGTCCGCTAGCCTAGACGAATTTTACTGCGCCTAAAAATATATGAATATGATGTGGTTTTCCTTAATGAATATAGTCCATTCCCAATTCTCTTATCTTCTTGTACCGTTACACACACAGTGTTATCTTTTTGTAACCATGAAGGATAATGCTCTTGAATTCTTTTCGAGAGGAAATGTGTTGAAAGACAAACATATACCTACCTGAGTATGAATTGATTTATTGATCCACTCAGAAGTGGTTAGATCTGAAATTTCCTCTTTTTTGGCTTCTGAAAATCAATGAACGACTGGTGAAAACTGTTTCCAGAGTTACTGCGAAAAATGTTTCTCTCAAAGATAATGGGGTTCATGTCTTAAAGATACCTCAGGTTAAGTTACTCCCTTAAAATCTAGGTCCATGTAAAGTTTTCTTTTTCTTTTTTGACACAAATGATGTTTCTTGAAGTAATTTGATGGTTGGTAATTATCAGTGAGGTCCACGATGCGCACTTCACCCTATCTCGGAATGGTCATCTACATGTACTTGCATTCCCAGTGAGTGTTGATGTTCCCACTGAGGCTCGAACCTCGTACCCATAGTTTTAAATTTCTTTTTCCTTCACGTTCCCAGTGGAACATAAGGCTTCAAGCTAGTGGCTTGAAGTTTCTGTAGCAGTGTTTATTTTACAGGATGGGGTTGCTAGCCCCATGCCCAACCTTTCCTCTTTACCTGCATTATTTCCGGCTTAACGAGGTAAAGGAGTGCGTCGGCCGGGGAGTGAACCCCGAACCATGTGCATGGTTGGCCGGCGTCCTAACCGCTGTGCCACCGACGCATAGTTTTAAATGCCAAAGCGTTATCCACTAAACCAACCAGGCCACTGCTTGTCCCCAACCATCGAATTACTACAAGTTAAGTCCACAGACATCGTCAAAGCATCTGAACAAGGAGGTGACATGTCAACAGAGGTTGAACACTTTGGTCCATTCAATCAACAGGAAGTGACTGAGTGGATAACGCTTAGGAGTTTGGAACTATGGACACTGGGTTGGAACGTCAGTGATACCACCATCGCTCACTGGGAAATGCAGGTGCATCCAGATGACATGCTCGAAACAAGACAAATGCGCACCCCGGATTCCACTGCTCCCTGCCACAAAACACCACATTAATTCATTTCAATCTGATTAGGAAAACAGAATCACTAGATTGGATTAATGAATTCAATTAAGTACACACATACACATGTGCACACTTAGATGTATATACACACACACCTCTACCTCTTGACCTTTTAGACCTATTGTACTTTTAAATTAAGTTTGTAGTCATAGTAACTTTATTTTAATTGTCAAGTTTTGGTTACAAGTTTTTATAACAAGCCGACATCAGTTTGGAGACCATAAGAAAACCAGGGAGTTTTGGATGGCTGTCTCGTTACTGATTGGGTCTGTTTAGCAATACGCACCCAGCGGGTTCTGTCTTGAGTACAGTCAACACTTACATGTCAAACCATTTTCATTTATTGTACTGCTTGGAACAGGAAAAAGTTTATGCTTCCATTTGAGGCATTTATATGGCAATTCATCTACTCTATCGTGGTTTCTTCCTACTGAAAACCCTATGATCAATGGACAGCTGTATTTTTTCTTGTACAAGACTTTATACGTCAGCTGGAAGAAGATTCCATAAATTTTTTTATGGAAGGTAATTTATTTTGACCCAGTATTATGTAATAAACAGTAAGATCAGGTTAGTGGATCTAAATTGTAGCCATGAATTAGTTAGACTTTCTCAGCACAAAAAAACTAGATTAGTAAATCTTACTAAGATAATTAATCCAGAATACAATAATAGTCACACACACACACACAAACACACATACACGCACAAATGGACTCACATAAGACTTTACGACAGGACTAGTAAGCAGCAGTCCTAAAGTTTAACTCAATGGAGTGAAGAAAGAATTTGCCATCAGAACAGCACAGAATATATGTAGTCCCGAATAGTGAGACACTTATTTCAACTTGAATACAAATAATAATAATTTGCTTTATTCCAGAAATAGTACTAGTGGTACAGTGTGGAATTTTCAGCACATATCTACAATATTTGCATCTAATTTTATCAAACATTTAAAAGGAGTATTTCAAAAAAATAAATATAAAGACAACCGCAACAAAAAACAAACAAACACAAAAATAATTTTAAAAAGTGCGAAAAAATACCAAGAAGTAGAAAGGAATATAAATAACATAAAATAATATCTCAGTATTGAGTAGTGGAAGCTATGATATGATTATGCATAGTGACAGTATAGCCATAGTCATACAAGAAGTTATGAAATGATATTTAAGAATGTTTATCGCCAAGATGATGAGTTAGTTTGGTTGAAACAGCTCTAAACAATCATAAAATAACATTTCAGGGTTGTTGTTTTGTTTTTTATTGTCAGGTCTAATGCAGTGTTTGTGGTGGTAGTGTGAGTAATCCTGCATAATACAAAATTTTAAGATGGTGATAATGGCGTTCACAACCAAGATTGTTAGTTAATATTGCCGAACAAAAAAAAAACACAACAACCACAAAAACTAATAATTACATGATGGTTAATGACAGGACAATTTTGTACTACTCATAGTGCTAATATAGTTGGAACAAGTAGATACAAAAAAGAAGGAATACAGTTAGGTACAAAATGTAAGCCAATGTTAATAATTTAGGTAGCTAAGTATGTTTGAAGAAGGAGTTCACTAAGGAATACAAAATAAGAGAGAAATAAAAGAAATTTAGAACAGCACATTTAAGCGAACAATATTGTTTTCAATTAGATCTCATCAGGCTTAACTCTAATATATATAAAGTTTACAAACTAATAACTTCTACACCACCCTTTGTTTGTATTTTCATCCCCTTTCTTATCATCCCTTAATCTTATCTTCATTATAAACGTGTTTCATTTCCTTCCCTTACAATCTAACATTACTTAATCGGTTCACTTGTTTTTACTGGCCTTTATCGACTACTTCCACCTGAACAGTTGTTTGTTTAATCATGCTGTTTTTCATTATTCGTGTTATCACAGAGTGCCTCACTTTTTCATCCTTATTATTGATAAGACCATTTCTATTATTACTATAATTATTATTATCATTACTACTATTATGACTAATTGCACAATTTATATTCACCATCGTATTATCCTATAGACAAAACACCATGATTGGTTTATATTTGAATTTTATTTGTAAACTTATATATATTAGAGTTAAGCCTGATGAGATCTAATTGAAAACAATATTGTTCGCTTAAATGAGTTGTTCTAAATTTTACTATGGGAATATTTAATATATAGAAATAAAAGAGTCTAAAATTATGTTGTTAACAACAAAGCAAGTCATAGGTTTCGCGCTTAACATTGTCTCTGTCACTTAGAACACGGGCCAAGTATGGTATCGTTGAGTACCTGTACTTGGTTGTACGAGCATAGATTATTTTATACTGATTTCTGGTTCTACCTGATGAGATACAAGGCTAGAGTTGGGAATAGAGGGGGTGTTGGGGGTCGGAGAGTATGGTTTTAGACCATATTTCGCATGTATTCAGATGCCTTTCAAATAATGTAGTGACGAGCTGACTGAGTTTTACACCACTTGTCATACTAACTACCTTCAACATCCTTCTCAGGATGGCATAGTCCTTTTTCAGTAGCCCAAGAAAGATTAACGGCGAGCAGTAAAGTAGAATAGGTAAGATATGAGAGTTGACAAATTGTGAAAGTAGAGGTTGGGTGATTCCAGACTGTCTAAGTTTCTTAATGTGGTAGGTTAGACAGAACACTTTCTTAGAAATCATTAGGATATGAGATATCCCAATAAGGTCGGAAGACAGAACTATACTGAGATATTTTGCATTAGACTTAGTTTAAATTTTAGTCCCCTCAATGCAACAGGCTTCATGAGTACTTACTAGTATTTGTAGATCTCATTTGTGCCTAAAGGAGAAGTCAATAGTCTGGCAGTTTGAGGGATTCAGCATGAGGTCATTTAGTTTAGACCACTGACTGATATCCGACAGGAAGCTATTTAATTTGAAACAGTCTGACTGAGACTTAACGGGAAGCGAAACAGCCAGGTCATCTGCATATTTGACGAAGTTGATTTCGTCTGAAAGAGGTAAGTCATGTAAGAAGAAGGAAAAGAGAAACGGAGAGAGAACAGCACCCTGAGGAACTCCAGCTTCAGTAAGCAAAGGAGAGGAAGATACACCATTATATACCGTGTACTGCATCCTATTAGAGAAGTAAGAGTGTAGCCAACACTTGAGATCTAATCTGCTTTTCATTGGTGGCTAACGTCACGATGAAATTGCCTGGGATTCTAGGAAGACGTCTTGATCATTTAGGATCCACCAAGTTGAGTGTAAGGACAAGAGTCTTAACCGATGACACTGGCTGAAAGTGGTGGCATTTATCGCGAAATGATAGAAGTTATGATCCATAGGCCATTGGTTTCCTCCCACCCACATACATGCGCATTGGCTTTACGGTCAACGGACTTGCCTGATAACCTAAAGGTCTTGAGATCAACCCCCAAAACAGTAGTGATAGGTGAGTACTTCTGAAGAACCCTCAAATCAGTACTCCCTGGTTTTCAGTGGTTCTCTAACTGATGTCATCTCACGACATAACATGAAACTTTATCCAGGTATCTGAACAATTAGAACATAAAGTTTCATCCTGGAAAAATATCTCCCTGTCTGTATAAATATCTGAAAAGTAGTACATTAGAACTCGTGACATTTTTTCCTCATTTAGATTTCATATTGTTTAAAAATATAGTTGAAATTGATGTCTATTTTTCCGCCTCAAGAAAATACTCTCAGTATTGCAAAACGAAAATATTCTGGGCATGAAACTGAGAAGTAGGCAAGAGGAGTAACAATTTCTTTCTCTCCTCTCTACTTTCTAAGAATGAAACATTTAGACTGACAACAACATTCAACCCGTTTGTTACATGCCCTAAATTACGGTTTTCTTTTAAAAAAAAAGAAAAGATAAACGCTTTGAGCATGTTTTTGTCCGAATTCTAGTTCATTTATTATCGTCAAAGTAGAAAATTTCACCCTTTCTTTCTTTCCTGAAGAGACACGAAACATGTGAGATGTGTAGGCACGTGAGGCAAAAATGATTGAAAGAACTAACTCTAATACACAATAATAATAATAATAGTTTCATAGTCAAAATGACAGTGTTTTATTTACTCCAAACAATAGATTCATGTTTCAATAGAACTGATCAATAATTCTGCATCCGGACTTTAATGAAATAAATAATAAAACAAGTAGCTCAGCAAAAAGGCTATTTCACAACAACACTAAAAGTAGTGTGTTCTCAAGTTCTTGATTCGAAACTCGGTGATAGCATCATGAATGCGCAGTGTACTGAAGAGTCCCAAACAAGGACGAAACAACACTCCTGTAATCCCTAGTTTTCAATGATTTCCTAACTGAGAAAAATTCAAAAAAGTAGTAGTTTGAGGTGAATCTTTTCTCTCCAGTTAGTTGATTGGAGAAGGAGTGAGAACAGTGAAACACTCACTAGAAAGCTCTTTTTATCTTTATTTTTCGACTGTTTATCAGCATAAACCGAAGACTCGGTGAAGATTGAAATTCAGGGAAATTATATCTTCACTTATCCACTGGTCTGTCGATGTCTGGAAGATAAGATCGTGCAGCAGACCATCTCTATGTGTATACATCAGTTCACCTGTTTCTGTGGAGCCGGGTTTAAAGGTCTTTCGGTAGGTATTCTGACTAAAAAGATTGAAGAAGAACACTATCCCATATGGTTGCAGAAAATGTGACAGTTGTTCTGTAGGCAGTTTGGTAATTGGATACATATCTGGCTAACACTGATCCTTCCATCTCAAGAAACAAATCCTTTAAAGTAATCGACAAAGTGAAGAGTAACCTACTGAAGGCAATACGCTTTCGTCTTATTTTCATTGCGGAAACCCTAGCCATTCAATTAGAGAAACCGAAGGTATGCCTACAGAAGAAAATTATTCATCCACTTATACTAACTTGATTTTTTTTCTAACTCCTTATAACTCTTGTATTTTTTTTAGATCTCTCACATAAATCCATATTTTCCTTCCTTTCTACGTACATTGTGATTACAGCTTGTCCGTTGAATTATTCATCTTATTACGTAACTCTAATGCACTTATTCAACTAATCTTATGCATTTACTAATATTTACGACTATGGTTATGACAACTCATCATTTGTGTTACTAACCTCTTTGATGAAAAATTGTATGTAAATGCTACTGTACAGGGAAACAGCCTCTACGCTGAACCGGCTGTTTTGTTGTTCTCAGTGGAGCTGCAGCACAGATGATGAATTCCGAATAAGTGGAAACATTCTTGTTACATACGACAACTATCTAAATATAGAAAAATAGTTGAATAAAGGCCGATTGCCTTAATTACTGGGCTTCCAGAATTTCCATCCATCTCATTGTTTTAATCGTGTAATTATATCAGAAGACCAATAAATGAACTTGTGCGAATATTCAATTAGCTTTCAACTAAACGTTGAGCAATTCTTGACATGAATGGAGAAGAAACTTATATAATTGGTTCTCTCTTCATACGCAACAAACACTAAGTCACATGGAATACTTCGTATTATTAATTTACATGTAAATCCTGTATGAAGAAAGAAGTATTTTGGAACTAAATACGCTGAAAATTTCTGTTCCATGTGTTCACAAATTGTCTGAAATAAAGCTTTGTTGTTATGCTGTTATTATCATACAGCTAAACTCAAGACAGTACTAAAGTATTTTGATTGATGGGGACTGTAACTGAATAAGTATTTAGAAAATTTACAAAAGAATGGATACTGAACAAAGAGAACTCTTTTCGATAACTTCATCATCAGGCTCTACAGTTATATGTATACAATATAGCGAATGAATGAATTAGTGTGATGAACAACATTAATGTTGTTTAAATAACATCGAATCAATAATATCAATAGATTACAGTTCAATAGCATCAACATAACAATAAACTGAATATCAGAAAAATTAGGAAAGATAATATTACAAATTCATGAATTTATAGTCTCTACTGAAGGCTGGCCAGGGCAGTAGTAGGGGCTGGACTTGCTTCTTTTGAACACAGAGCACTGGTTGTTTGAGGCGAATTGCAATAGCCTCTGCTGTTTGGAGCATGCGGTACTTCGATGATTTTGGCAATTTATTAGGCACCCGGTAGATTATAGAGAAGGATTCTTCAATACTGGCTGGCTTTGTGGCCGGTTTGCACCAGATGGTCCAATATCGAACTGTTAATGGTTTTCACTACACCTTTACTTAGCCATACTGGGAGATGTTCTCTAGCGAGCACGAAAAATCAAGTTCCTAGAGCAACGGCCGATATAACTCGCTCCACAAGTGCAGTTGAATTGGTAGATACAATTGGAAGTAGCTAGTCTAGGTACTTCATCTTTCAATTGAGGAATCACCATCGGTCGTGTAGAGAATAATACGTGTAGTTCGCCAGCATTAAAAGTTCTTTGAACTGATTTTCTTAATTTCTTCGTAATTATTTCACTTGGTATATCGCCCTTGAATTGCAGTCGTATATAAAGAGGCTTCTTGTTTACGGATAGTGAGTAGTCCTTTTCCGCTTTCTTTGTCATGTGTTTCTTGATAAATTTGTCGGGATAGCTATTTTCGATCAAAGTATCATATACAATGCTTAATTCATCTTCAATTACTTCTTCTGAGCATATAGCTCTAACTCTATCGCCGAGGGTCTTCACTAAATTTCTTTTGTACTTGATAGGAAAGAAGCTGTGAAAGTGTGTATATTGTCCTGCCCAAGTACTTTTTCTAAACAAATTTCTTTTTATGCTACCATCTCGTTTTCTTGTAACCCGGACATCCAGGAAGGCAATTCTGTCTTGGGATTCCTCTTCGCATGTGGATTTCATAGCCGAATGTACTTCATCGAATTCAGTAATTCTTGCACTCCTATCCGAATCATTATCATAAAAAATAAAGATGTCATCCATATACCGGCAATAAAATGAGAACTTTATGATAAGGTTGTTCAAAGGTCCGTTTTCTAGTTTACTTAGAAGGAAATCGGCCGAAATGGGACCCAATGGGGAGCCCATCGCCATCCCGTCCACTTGCATGTAAAGCGTGCCGTCAAATTTGAAATTTACATTCATGGTACACCTTAATAACAATTCTTTTAAGATTTCAGTACGGATGCAAATGTTTATCGACTGGTAATCCACTTGTTCATATATGTAGTTAACTGTTTCTGCTAGAGGCAAATTTGTGAATAAAGATGTTATGTCCAGAGATATCATGGTTTTTTTCCTTGATATTAATATCTTTTATTTTGTCTACGAATTCAAATACATCTTTGACGCTGTATTTAACTATCTTCTCATGCAATGGTTTGAGAATATTTACTAACCATATAGTTGAAACATGGTAGAAAATCCGTCGGGAAAGATTTAATTATAATCTGCACACTTATTTGGATGTTTCGACTAAATTAGCAATTATTTTCATCTTTTCTCCTAGGTTTTATATCGTTGTTCTGACGTTTGCATATCTCCCATTGAGGGAATATTTATTATTTGTCTTTTTCCTCGTCTAATACCTAATTTAAACGTATCTGTTTGCGGTTGGATGATGGTGTTTATAAAGTGTTATTATATGACTGAGATTATATTTGAGCGGATCAAAGTCACTGTGATATTTGAATGCCTGCAGGAACTGTCTCGTAGGTGATTATTATGGACAGAGTTTTGATCCCACCTTGTTGGAAATATTCCACCTGATTCAAATGTACTTATTACAGTTGAATATTGATTAGATAATTTTGTTGTACAGTACTTTGTTTGTAACTGAGAAGGAATTTCATCTGTACAGTTGCCTAATGGTATTATTGAGGTAATTCTGACTATTTGATATGTATACACGTATACCAATAAATATGGCTATAGAGGCAGTCAGAAACGAACTCATTTCTGACCAAGAACTCGAACTTAGGACAAAAGTGCCACTTGAGGACATAATGCTGGGAGTACAGCTATGCCTGACTTCCACAGTATTTAAATTCCAAGGGAAAATATACAAACAAACTGAGGGAGTTGCCGTGGGATCACCAATATCCCCAGTTGTAGCAGATATATTCATGGATAGGTGGGAAAGCGTAGCGATTGAAACGTTCACCCCCACCCCAAAAGTATGGTGGAGGTATGTAGATGACACATTCACTCTACTTAGAACACAAGATATAGATAGATTTTTCGAACACATCAACTCGAAGGTTGAAGCAATTCAATTCACTTATGAATTCGAAAATCAGGAAGGGCAGCTCCCAATGTTAGATTGCAACGTAAAAAGGAAAGAAGATGGGAAGGTAAACACTAGTATTTACAGGAAACCCACACACTCAAACAGATATTTGGACTTCCGATCATCCCATCCTGTGTCAGTAAAAATAGGATTGGTGAAATGTTTAAATGACAGAGCACAAAAATTAAGTAGTACCAAAGAAAATCTAAAACAGGAACTGATACACATAAAAGAAACCTTGAAACTTAATAATTACTCTGATAAATTAGTCAGGAAATATGTAAGGAAATGTAAAAATAAGATAAATAATGATAATAGTGATAGTGACAACAATAATAATGATAATAATAATAGTGATAATAATAATAATATTAATGACAACACCAACGATAAGGAATCTAAGTCATCAGTAGTAATGCCATACAACGAAGGAACCTCAGAAACCACCTTACGCAGAATTCTTAACAAGGCAGGAATAAAAATGGCTGGTATTCAAACCACCCACAAACTCAATTAGAAACAAGCTTTGTCGGTTGAAGGATCCAGCCAGTGGAGCCTTTAAAACAAAACAATTTGGTTTATCTAATACCCTGCCTGAAATGATTGTCAGGTCAAATACATAGGTCAAACTAGTAGAACAGGGGCAGTCAGACTAGCTGAACATAAAAACCTAGCAAAATCTAGATTGGTTGATCCAAATAAGATAAGAAATCTAGAGAATAGTTCAGCTATACCACTCACCACATGCAGTTACACACAACCATACAATAGGATGGATGGGATAGGATGACAGTTTTAAAATCCAATGTAACAGCTGGGTGGAGGGAGAGATTGATAACAGAAGCTTTGTTTATCGAATCAACTGCAAACACGTGTAATAGGAATGATTCAACACCTCTCCCAGATATCTGGAAAATTCTACTACCCCAACGACGACAAATAGGAGAGGACAAAGAAAACTATAAAACTCAAGTTTCGAAGTCGTGTGGTTATAATTGATATGATTATGAACAATAAATTGGTTTCAAAGCGTTGTCCAGTAAATAATAATACTGTTTCACTGTGTGATGTATCTAATAAACAAACTAGTATGGAATTACTTACTACCACAGTGCCTAAGTTTTACACATATTAATATTTTTGATATGTCATCATTGTAAAATAGTACCTCAAATTTCATTGCAAATAATTTTCTTTTTGATATCGTTGGGAGCATTTTGTGACCGTGCGTAACTCAAGAGAGTTTTGGTCAGTTATATATATATATATATATATATATATATATATGAGAACTCAATAGGGGAGAAATTTGAAAGAGATAATTTCCTTCATTCATTTATCTAGGAAGCATCGTTTCAACCATAGGCACGCCGAACGGATGGAGATGTCAAAGCTGGCAAGCCAGAATCGGAAACGCAAGATACGTATGCCTTCATCACTTTGAAACCAGTTTGGAAATCTTCTGCACTCCACCTCAGGATGATCAACGAGACTCGGATTTTCAATACAAGTGTGCAGTCGATCAGGCATTTCTTCTATGCGGGTCAGAAACTTGGTCAGCGTGTCACAGATAGCATTTCTGGCAGGCTACTGCAGACTCGTATCAACAGCTGCCCTCGCTGTATATTGCAGATCAAATGACCAGTCAGCCGGGAAGAATTATCAACAAGAAACTCTGTAGTGGAACAAACTAACCAAGAACCTATCGTTCAACACGCACACGCTGAGTAGACTGTTGAATGATATCGCATGCCAGGCTATAGTGCAATTGGGACCCGAATGGAAAACGACGAGTTTGGTGTATGTCCTAGGGTGACATAAAGGGGATCATGTGAGGAGAACAGGAGAGACTGTGGACAACTGTGGGGCCAGCTAAAGGAGACCGCAGAGAACAGGAAAAAGGGGAGGTGCGCCCGATATGTTCCACTCGGAATCCAGGGGAACAAAATTTCAAAAAAATATCATACGTTAGAATGCAAAGATCGGTTTCTTACTTTTATACTTCGACAAGTCGGTTTTGGTCGTTATAGTGACAGAGAATAATGGAATTCAGGATGCGTATTTCGTTTTTTCTTTGGAGCTGGTAAGTTGGATGTGCCTCCATTCCTAGTGAGTGATAATGGAAATGCATGTACACCCAGACGACGAGTGCCACATAGGACGAAATGCATACTAAATGGATTCCGCTGCTTTCTATCATTAGAAATCATAAATAACTCCGTGTGTGTCCTAAGACACCGTTAAATTGTCCATATTAGGCACTGAAATGTCAATAAAAGAGATTGAACAATTAAGTCAAAAACCAGAGTTAAAAGTAAATTTGAAAAACTGAATGTTTCCCTTTTTCGATATTTTTATCAGTTGCCATATCTAATTGCCGTCAAAAATCAGAAATGCGCTTTCAGAAAAGTAAACAGAAAACACGAAAAACTTCCGTTTAGACACAAACACACGCACACATAGACACACAAAAGTCGGACGCATTGGTACGTAGAGTCTGTAAAAATAAACTTGTTTTATGATGCAACTGTAACCCCAGGAAAAGATAAATAAAGTATAGAACTGTCAATTGGGGGAGTGGTATCCCATTGGGCAATATCGCCTATATCGTCATGGATAGACACCTCATTTCATTCAACAAATTTCCTATAGGAATTTTGTCACACTATGAGCATCCACCTCAGCACAAACAGCTCCAAGCTTCTGTCTTCTCAGATAAAACAAGAAGTCTTTTCAGAAGAATTTATGCATGTACGTCGAAGTACAAAATTCCACTATACCACATTTGACGGCACGTATTTTATGTGGTGAAAATAGTGTCAGGCATGAACTAACTAACCTTCTTTTCACTACTAAATAAACCATTTCCTCCACCCTTAAAGCATCAAACTTATTTGTTATTGTATTTCTTATATTTATAATCCTCTCAATTTTTTGTTTTTATTAGTTTATTTTCTCATAAGTGTGAACATCATTTAAGCTGTGTTATAACTGTTAATTTTGTATTTCCCCTCACCATACTACATCAACAGAACATTAGATCCAATAATCTATAACATGCTAAAATTTCCAACTGAATCGACAATGTTGTTTGAAACAAACTGGCTGTTATTATTATTATTACTATATTTATTATTCTCATTTTGTACTTCGAATATTTATGACTTTATACCATAAATATGGACAAACTCCTCTGGTTAATTTTGTTTTAATTTTATTTATATTTTGAGTAAAAATAAGATGCAAGATATTATGATAAAGGCTGAGAATTCCATTCTGTATTATAAGTACTGCTCTTTTGGAATAAAGTAGATTATTTATTATATAATCATTTATTTTTCTGTATATATTCATGAAATAAGACGTAGGCGAGAACGTTGCCAATCACTATGGCAACACAGTTTACAGTCAAATGAATCGATTACCATTCATTCTTTAGAAAGTGGAAAGATGATTTGGTGTAGCTTTTAACAAAAGCTACACCAAATCATCTTTCCACTTTATCAGAACATTGTGTTTTATCCCTTCTGTAAAAGATTCTGTAAGTACACGTGTTCCCTCACACATTGTTTTGCCTTTCTCTTCGCCTGCTTGATTGCCATTATAATTATTGATTGTATTGTTTGGAAAGTTACAGGAAACTCAAATCTTCCACGATGGAATTATACTCTGCCATAATGCCCAATTTTTATCCTTATAACAACGATTTGTTGTTTTCCCAAGGCCATAGGTGTGCATAGCGGTAGAGTGTTCGCGACCACGCAGGTGGTCCGGGGTTCTATCCCTGGCCACAGGACGCACTCCTTTACCTCGCTAAGCCGGTAATAAGGCTGGTAAAGAGGGAAGGTTGCGTATGAGGCTAGCAACCCCATCCTGTAAAATAAACACCACTGCTACAGAAACTTCAAGCCTCTAGCTTGAAACCCTGTGTTCCACTGGGAATGTAAAGGAATAAAAAAAATAATAATAGGAATAAAGTATTTATGCTTGCAAATGCGAGAAAAACCCAAACAAAATTCAAATGCATGTCAGTTTACCGACAAGAGCTTGTCAGTTTATACCATCTACATTTTATTTGTTCACAAACCTTGGGAGGATGTTCACTTCATCAAGATTCTGTTCTCTCAATTTAATGACCTGTGAGACAACATACTCTATAAATACCCCACTCAGAAGGAGTGCTACTAGGATGCGTGTAAAAACAAAACACCTCTGATTCAGTAGACCATCTATTGAATGACTGACTGACTAACTGACTGCATTGTAATACAGAACTTTGCACAGAAGTATACCACTTCAAATCTCTACACTCCATACAGCGCACAAATGAAGGCAAAAGAGAGAGAATAAAGAGATTCAAAAGAAGGTCAATAAGCATAAATGTGAGGGAGGAGATGGGGGAGGAGGGGGAAGAATAGTAACCATGGAAAAACAATAAGGTTTTATTAGATATGGTAGATCACAAAGAGAGAATTCATCAGCGACATACATTAAGAACGACCAACTGTCTCCAACCATTGGTTCTTAGAATCCCGAGTACCCTAGTCATCCTATGTCAGCTAACGTTACTCGTCGAGGAAGGCAGTAGCAGGGTATGACAAAGTAGCTTCACAACTTTATCGATTGACCTACTCACCTTACTTGGCATTACGCTTAATTTGAGTATTACTCACCGTGGTGTACTTTTTAACAGGGAGGGGGACAAAACGCAAAACCTGTAGTCACAGACATATAGCCTTCTCATATGTTCCATTTTCAATGGCTATATCCTCATCGTTACGGACCAACATCAATTACAAGTCTGTCTGTCTGTTTTCAACACAGAACTTTGCACCAATGTGCAGCAGTTCAAGTCACCATACTCCATGTAGCACACAAAGCAAGAGGAGAAAGTAAAAAGAAATGCAAAAAAGAGACAGTAGACAGGGATATCAGACAAAAGGAATAGTAATAAAGAACAATATAGTTTCATTGGAAATCATAAGTCACAAGGAGTGGATGATTCTGCGCCAGCCATTGAGAACGATCACTTTGAGCCATATCACCAATCGTTTCCAACCATTAGTTTTTACCGTCCCGAGGACCCCAACCAGACAGCAATTTACACTTCCCTACGTGGCTGGTTAAAACTAACTGTTGTAGATTTCATTGACTGTTGCAACCATGTTTTCGTTTGACTGTCGCTAGCTCTTTTCCAGCCTGACCGTGTGTCAGCTAACATTGCCCGTCGAGGAAGGCGATGGCTAGCCATGCATGCGTAACACATGTCCCAACCATCTCAGTCGATGTAACTTCACAGCCTCGTCGATTGATTTCCCCTTCTCACCTAACACTCGACCCACGACTAACCTCGATATTGCTCACCCTATTATGTCACTTCACACGGGAGATAGAATGCAGACACCTATGATCAAAGATAACTAATCTTTTCATGTCTTCCACTCTCAATGGACAGGTCTCACAGCCATAAAAGAGGACGTAGCGGACTGATGAGCACTACACACGTCCTTTGGACGATAGCCGGATATTACGTCTACTAAGCGAGAGACGACGTAAACTGGCATATGCAAAACTAGCCCTCTGTATCCGTGCTGAGATTTCGTCGGCGATCAACCCACTGGCACTGGCTGATGCAACTCCCCAAATAAATGAAGGAGTCAACGTGCTCTACCACTTCACTCCTTATTTCTAAATTAGGAGTCAATGTAGTCCAGTCCTGTAGCCTCATCATCTTACATTTGATGGGATTGTAGCTCAAGGCGCTCAGAAGACTCTGCATTTTGTCAGCGTCTTATCAGTTATAAATTACAGGTGATCCCTGGTAGGTTCGTGAGTGTGCACTGTTGAAGAATCACAATTTACGGAAGAAACAGGCATCCAGTACTCCCTAGTTTCTACTACTCTCTCTTCCTCTCCAACTGATGTTACTGTTTGACGAAATCTACATTCAAAATGAATCCCAATCCCTACAGAAACCCTTAAAGTAAATAATAATGGTAATTATAATAATATTAATAATGATAATAGTAATAAATATTCCCGACTTGCGTAATATAGTGTTCTGTTTCTCCTTTCTGTGGTTTTTTTTAATATATACTCTGAATTGTTTTGCGTCATTGCTGCTGTTGCATAATTTTCGTCAAAACAATAGATTAACCTTTTCTTGTATTTCTAACTGTCTCTCTCTCCAACAACAAATTAGTCTAATTTTTAATCCCCTTACCACGTCTGCTTTCTACAATTTAATTGTATCATACAGGAGATATACAACAGTATTGATTAGGTTGAGATTTTTCCTCTCCTCTAGATTACTTATCTTATAACGATTTATCATTCTGTATCTAGTTAAAAAATTGTAATATTCTGTCCTACGTCACCTACTTAGTTAGTTGGTTAGTTAGTTTGTTAGTTGGCTGGTTTATCTAAATCAGCATCTAATACCTCTGCAATCTGAGTGACGTAATTATCTTTACATAAAAATGTAGAAAATTCCAGTTGGCAAAACAAAAACAGAAAAACAAATACCGAAAATATAAGAGAAAAGGAAATCTAATATTCAAGAGTTTGGTTTTGTAAGGATTAGATTTGTTTATACAAGTTTTACAACGGATTGATATCAGTTAGAGAATCATTGAAAACCAGCACTGGAGGACTGGAGAGCTGTTTCCTTCGTCCTAGTTTGGGAATCATCGGCAGTACGCACTCACACACACGAGGGTTCGAACACACGACCTTCCAGTTACAAGGAAAGCTGGCCCGTATACCATTCAGCCACTGGGACGCGATTCAGTGGCCAGCCCATGAATTCTAACTTCTACCAATTCGTGAAGTATTTAGCGCGACTGCCATCAACCAATGTCATCGGTGGGACATCCATCCTCACACTTGACTGGATGGATCTCACTGGTCACGATTTCTCACCGATGACATTGGTTGTTACCAGTCGCGCTAAATGCTTCGTGAATTGTAAGAAGTTAGAATTCATGGACTGTCCATTGAATCGGGTCCCAGTGGCTAACTGGTATAGGAGCCAGCTCGCCTTATAACCAAAAGGTCCTGGGTTGGAACCCTGGTGTGTGGGTGCGTACTGTCGTTGATTCCCAAACTAGGACAGAGGAAACAGCTATCCAGTACTCTGGCGGTTTTCAGTGATTCTCTAACCGATGTAAATCCGTAGTCAAACTCGCATAAAAAAATCTAATACAAAAGCAAGTTAATGAACAATAAAATGTTCACGAAATATTATTGTAATTAACGTTACTCTACCACTTTAGTTGTGTGCGTGTGTGTGGATTGATACTCTGTCATGGTGGTCAAAGTCTACTGTTACATCAGCTAGATTGTTTTTAGATCATTCAAGTTAGCACTGTCAGAACAAGTTGTGTAGAAGGAAGTCATAGGACCGGAATGATGATTTTATCGGCTATATCCATCTAGAACCAGTTATATTGGCCGTTATTCTAGGAACTTAGTTTTTCGTGCTCGGCAATACCCACCACTGTAGTTGGATGAAGGCGTAGTAAAAATTACCAACCAACATCAGTGGGAGAAATTGGAAAGACGTCACTTCCTTCCTTCACTTATCTAGGAAGCATCGTTTCAACCATAGGCTGGCGGAACCGATGAAGATGTCAAAGCCAGCCAGAAAAAATCGAAAAGACGGGATACGCTTTCATCAACCTGAAACCAGTCTGCAAATTTCTTGCACTCACTCAGCATGAGGAACTAGATTCGCATTTTCAACACACATGTCAAGCCAGTCAGTCAGTCAGTACTTCTACACGGGTTAGAAAATTGCACTGCACTGCGTGTCACGGAAACGATTTCCAACAGTCTGGTTACAGACTTTGATCAACAGATATATTCTTTGGCTCTATACTGAAGATCAAATGTCTGGTTGGTCGGCTGACCAGAAAGAATTAGAAACTCTAGCCAGCTGGTTGAGAACAAACCAACAGGCGAGAGCCGATCACTCAACAGATATGTAGGAGAAAATGGAGATGACCCGGGCATGCACTGAGAGGCCGTTGGTGCAAGGGTGACATGGAGGAAATAGTGCGTTAGGGAGGTGGAGGAGGAGATGAGAGATTATGGACAGTCGTAGACGCATCTGAAGAGGGCAGCACCATGCAGAAGAAAGTGGAAATGTGTTGCTGAGGTCCTATGTTCTACTCGGAACCCGAAGGAAGAATAATTATAATAAGGACTATCAAAAAAGAAAGTTTAATATTGGATCACCTGATACAAAGAGGTCATAAAAATAACACTGGATAATCTTCTTCTATTGTCTCTCGTGTACCAAGCCAATCGCTAAAGACCTGTACATATCTAATACTATAAATAGAAGAGGTCACTGTAATTCGCTTGAAAGCAATCGGAAGTGTGAGCATAAAACCTACAGGTCCCTCCACTTTTGCCAGTCTAAGCTGCTGTGGAATCTACAAATTCATAAATTCTCTATTATTATTATTTTCTTCAATTTATCTGACAATCAATTTAGTCTTATATTGATGCACATTATCATACTTACACGTGCTTTTAAACGGTAATCTGTCGATACATTTGCATATCACCTATTGAGTGAATCCGTATTATTTCTCTTTGTTCTCATCTCATCCTTAATTTTAATGTTTCACTTTGCGGGGCTATGAGATGGTATTGTTAATGGGTTGTTACACGATTGCAGTTTTATTTGAATGAAGTCAAGATTATTTTGGTATTGAACTGTCTGCGAACAGTGTTTGATGTGTTCGATCATTGCTGACAGACTTTTAGTCCCACCTTGTTGGAAATATTCCATCTGAATCAAAGGTACTCCTTACGGTTGTTTTTGGTTGACTAATTTTGTTCTACAGTACTTATTTTGAATCTGAGAGCTAATTTGATCTGTATTACTGCCGAAAAACATTGTTGAGGTTATTTTGACTATTCGACATGTTATTATTGTAAAATAGTACCACTTCGGTCCAATCAGTCGACGGGAAAATCTAAAACTAAATTAAATAATTAATTAATATGACCCGCTGCACAAAAAATGGGGGGGCCCTCGTGGCCCAAGTAGTCTAGTGGATAGTGTTCTGGTGTCTGAATACTATGGGCACTGGGTTCAAGCTTCTTCGGGAGCATAATCACTCACTGCTGAATCCAGGTACATCCAGATAACGAGGCCCAAATAGGACGAAATGCGCGTTATCCTGGATTCCACTGCTAGTCACCAATCACCAGTTAACTTCTGCCTCAGATTACGTTGTGAATAACAGTCTTTTTGTGATTCTTTTTTGGAGCATTTTGTGACTGTGAGTAACTCAAGAAGGAAATTTCTGTCAGCTATAGAGTAGAATGCGAAGATCAGTTTTCCTGATTTCAGATCACAACAAGTTGATTTTGATCGTTACAACAACAAGTTCACATTGATTAGTGATCAATACCATGTGTTGACTATACTCCATGTGTCTAGTCAAGCTAAGAGACTTGTCATCTCGGTCCACTCTGAATTGTTATTATTATTGTTATTATTATTATCATTATTATTGTTATTATTATTATCATTATTACTATTATTATTATTATCATTATTATTGTTATTATTATTATCATTATTATTATTACTAGTTGCTCACGGACTGATATCAGTTAGGGAACCACTGAAAACCAGGGAGTACTGGTCAGCTGTTTCACCCTAACTAACCCTTACAAACCAAACTATAGAAAATTAATCTGATGGTTGCTAGGGTCTACTGGCTTCAGGATGGAGTTTCCTGAAGACGTTCTCGTGAGAAGTCGTGGCCAGTGACGTCCATCCAGTCAAGTGTGAGGATGGATGTCCCACCAACGACATTGGTTGGGGTCGCGTTAAATCACGAATTGGTAGAAGTTTGAATTCATGGGCTGGCTAGTGAATCGGGTCCCAGTGTCTGAATGGTATACGAGCCAGATTGCCTTTTTACAGGAAGGTCCTGGGTTCGAACACTGCCGATGATTCCCAAACTAGGATGGAGGAAGCAGCTGTTCAGTCCTCCCAGCTGGTTTTCAATGGTTCTCTAACTGATATCAATCCGTGATCAACTCGTAAAAACATAACTAACCCTTACAAACCAAACTATAGAAAATTATTATTATTATTATTACATTACTGCCCTACAGCAAGACAAACGTGAGTACGATTCATACAGCAGTAACTTCTCTGACTACAACATTAAAATAACATATGTTTGCAATCTCCAGTGGGTGTGAGAGGCGTCACTACTTCCAGCAACGTTACAATTACACAATGCTGACGCGTATCAATATAATCGCTGGAACCTAAACTCATAACAACCTGTTGACATAACTGTCTACAACTAACTAACATCTCATAATTTAAAGCTAAATACATTATTTTTCTAAAATAAGAAACAGTTTTCGTGAAACGTCAAATATATACATACATAACATATGTAAATTCAGCCAAATTATAAAAATAAAAATAAAAACAAAATTATCTCACATGATTTCAATGACAAATTAGATTAATCAGGTTAACTTTATTTAAGTTTTCTATTACGCCGAATACACATACGCAAATAACGATAAGCACGTGCTTCTAGTTTACGTCTTTGTTGTAGGTAAGACGTGGTGAAACTCGGAGAGCGAGAGAGAGAGAGCCAGGGGTGGGGGATGGAGAGAAATCTAAACTACTCTACCGTTTTTATGTGAAATTCTATGTGAAATCAGCTGATGGCGTGAATTGAACTAATTTCATACTCTCCGTCTCTCTCTCTCTCGGCCTATGTCTAAGAGTAATAAAAATAATAAATTATATATAATCTTAGCAAGATATGATACACGTGTTGGCTCTTGTTCACGTGTTTCTCTGTATGTGTGTGTGTGGCGAGGAGCATGTATGTATCTAATTTTATCAGCTTTTCTGTATCTATCCTCGTATCTAAAAGTGCACTACAAACCATGAAACTTATGCCAACCATGTGATCTCTCTATGTGTGTGTTCTAGGTGTTTGCGGATTTTTTCAAAAGAGAGGTTAAAAAACAACATACACATAAGACATTAAGAAGACAAATTTCGCCGCGAGATGATAGCGTCATTTCGTAGTTTCTTTACAACAGCTTGACAACTAACTAACACGGATAACAATAATAAAATAAAGATCATGACAATTACTCAGTTATATAAAAAAAAACAAAAGTGGCATAGCGGTTAGGAAGCTCGCCGACCATGCACATGCTCCGGGGTTCGATCCCCGGCCACAGGACGCACTCCTTTACTTCGCTAAGCCAGAACTAAAGCTGATAAAGAGGAAAGGTTGGGCATGAGGAGGCTAGCAACCCAATCCTGTAAAATTAAACACTACTACAGAAACTTCAAGCCTGTAGCTTGAAGCCCTATGTTCAACTGGGAACGTGAAGGAATTAAAAAAAATCATATTTAGATAGGTCATGTTGTCCATGGTAGGCGAAGAAGATTGAAGTCTATTGTTGTTTTTTTGTACACACAGTTTAGGCTGTATGTGATTAATCCCCAAAAGTGCTTCCATTATCATCTTCAATAACCAAACTTGAATTAGAGTTATGTGATGAAATAATTGTGAAACAGTCATTAATTAATATTGATTTTGTGACCTGACATTAATAAGTGTTTTGCAATGGATGATGCCGGATTTCTATTCAGATTACCGGCATTGGGATTTTCTATATGATTCAGTAGCCATTTTCGACGACCATATTGGAACATTCTGTTGGTTCTACCTATATCGGTGTCACCGCGGCTGCAGGTGAACTTGTAGATACAGTTTGAAGTAGAGTCCATAGAATTTCATCCTTTAATCGTATGTAAAAGGATCGAAAATGTTCGGCAAGTGAGAAAAAAAGAGATGTGGCGGCGTAGAATGTGCGTTTGAGGGCTGACCGAAGTCTCTGAGCTAGCTGTCAACTGCATAATCTGGTCACCCTTGAATGGTAGGTACGTTAATAAAGATAGCTTTTTTTAGTGCGGAAGCTATCTTTTCTAGATGTGGTCTGTCCTGTCTGACAAGTGATAAATTTCTCCGGATAACCATTAGCTAATAAAACTGAATGTATATTTCGAAACTCATCCATCAATGTGTCACTCGTGCATATTTTTCGCGCCCTTGAGAACAAACATTTCACTAGGGAACGTTTATACTGGATAGGAACAAAACTGGTAAAATGAAGATATTGTCCACTTCATGTCTGTTTACGAAAAATAGATCGTTGAATCGTTCCATCATCTCTCCTAGTCATAGTAATATTCAGGAAACTGATTTTGTTATTCGATTCTAGTTTGAAAGTCACTCGGATATTTGGATGAATATGATTAAATAGGGTAATAAAGTTTTCAATAGATTTACTATTATTACCAATAATGAGAGTATCATCTACATAACGTTTATACAGCATACATTCTCCAAGCATACCTTGCATTTGTCTCTCCAATTTCGACATGAACATATCTGCTAACAGGGGCCCAAGAGGGCTACCCATCGCAACACCATCAATTTGTTTGTATGCCTTTTCTTGGAAGGTGGATCTAATATTTTCTGTACACATTAAGATGATGTCTCTCATGTATACTTCAATCTTCGCCTACCATGGACAACATGACCTATCTAAATATAATTGGTCATTAGTATCTAATTTTTTTTATTTAACTGAGTAATTGTCATGAACTTTATTTTATTATCCTTAACCATGTTAGTTATCAAGCGGTTGTAAAGAAACTACGAAATGACGCTATCATCTCCTAAAATTCGCCTTCTTATTGCCTTATTCAAATTTATCAAAGGGACTAATTGTTTTAATGCACATAAGAGTATATTCTGCACTGTATAATAAATTGAATGCAGAAAAAACACTAACAGCTTCTTTTTCTGATTTTTTATCTAACCCTTGTAAATATAATGAAACATAAGTATAATACAATACGACACAATAAAAGTGTATGTGAAAAGTTAATGTGAAAATACCAAGCATATATCGATTACTGGGTGTTAGTTTTGAGGGATTCAATTGGCTATAGATTTGATCCCCCACTGCATCAGTTAGAAAACCACGGGAAAACTAGGGAGTACTGAACACCTGTTTCGTCTAAGTTTGGAACTCTCCAACGTTGTACGCACTTAGGGATTTCTGGTTACAAGATGAGCTGGAGGAATATTCAGCCACACTGGGAATTTGTAACCAGTGGGGTCCAATAAGTTATGCAAGAAAACCTGATTATCACTCAGCTCATATTATAATAATGACGACACTAACAATAAGGAATCTAAATCATCAGCAGTAATTCCATACAAGGAAGGAATCTCGGAAAGCTTACGCAGAATTCTTGACAAGGCAGGAATAAAAGTGGCTGCTATTCAAACCACCCCCCTAAACTCAATTAGAAACAAGCTTTGTCGGTTAAAGGATCCTGCCAGGGGAGCCTTTAAAACAAAACAATTTAGTTGATCTAATACCCTGCCTGCAATGATTGTCAGGTCAAATACATAGTTCAAACTAGTAGAACAGGGGCAGTCAGACTAGCCGAACATAAAAACCTAGCAAAATCTAGATTGATTGACCCAAATAAGATAAGAAATCTAGAGAATAGTTCAGTTATAGCACTACATGCAGTTACAGAAGCTTTGTCTATCAAATCAACTGCAAATACATGTAACAGGAATGATTCATCACCTGTCCACCCAGGAATCTGGAAAATTCTACTACCCCTACAACAAATAGGAGAAAACAAAGAAAGCTATAAAACTCAAGTTTCAAAGTCGTGTGAATATAATTGATATGACTATGAACAATAAATTTTGTTCGAAACTGTGTCGTCCAGTAAATAATACTGTTTCACTGACTGTGTGATACATCTAATAAACAAACCAATATGGTATCACTCAGCTCATCTATTCACGGTAAAACGATGGTTAATAGAAGGTCTTACAGACAGAATACGTAGACTTACAACAACAACAACAGATGACCAACGAAAAGAAATTGACTTCTTATTCAAAATGTTACTCGACAACAACTACCCAAGAAGAATTTATCAGAGGTAATAAAATGAAGAAGAAAAGAAAGAGGATAAAACCATAAGAATGACAAAAAGGAGGATGGCAAAAATAAGATCACAATACCATACAAAAGTGGTACACCAGAGGCAATTCGATGAAACCTCAAAAATATTGGGATTCTCTCCAAGTTTAAACTAACGAATCTAATTGAAAATAAAATAAATCAACTAGAAGATCCCATAAAAATGATGGATAAAAGTAGTAATGTAATTAACAAAATATCTTGTATAAGGCATTTAAAAGACAAATTTCGCGAGATGATATCATCATTTCGTAGTTTCTTTACAACCGCTTGACAACTAACATGGTTAACAATAATGAAATAAAATAAAGATCATGACAATTACTCAGTTAAATAAAAAAACAAAAGTACATACTAATGACCAGTCATATTTAAAAGGTCATGTAGCCTATGGTAGGCGAAGATTGAAGTCTATTGATTTTTTTTTGTACACACAGTTTAGGCTGTATGTGATTAATCCCCGAAAGTGCTTCCATCACCTTCAATAACTTTGAATTAGAGTTATGTGAAATAATTGTGAAACAGTCATTAATATTGATTTTGTGACCTGACATTAATAAGTGTTTTGCAATGGATGATGCTGGATTTCTATTCAGATTACTCACATTGGGATTTTCTATATGATTTAGTAGCCATTTTAGAACATGTTCTTTTCGACTACCATATTGGAACATTCTGTTGGTTCTACCTATATCGGTGTCACCGCGGCTGCAGGTGAACTTGTAGATACAGTTTGAAGTAGAGTAGGCCACAGAATTTCGTCCTTCAATCGTCAAACGTCCAGATCACTCAAAATAAGGGTGAATGAACATAAATGCCTTACTAAAGGTCAACCCCAACAGGAACACAAGCTTACAATAATTCAGAAAAAAACATCGTCCATAGCTGCACATGCATGGGACAAAAAACCACAATATCGATTGGAACAATGTTTGTATTCTAAAAACTAATATGAACGAATGGCAAGAGAGACTACAAATAACAGAATCTATATTCGTTATTAATGTTACACCGGACACACCTAACAAGGGTGCCTCAGCAGCACAACTGTCAACAGCATGTAATAAATATAATTCTGAATACACAAGACCGAATGAACAAAACGTGAACTATATATACGATTCCGAATCATAAGTGTGTGAATTAAAAACAAAACCATTCCAACAGTTGGTATGATCACGGGGAGTAATTTTGCTCGAAATATGACCAAAAATTAAAAAAATAACTTATCATTGTGTTTAAACTATTGAAGTATAATTATAATTTATTCTCAAGAGGTTGGTTTGTAAGGATTAGATTTGTTTTTACGAGTTTGACAACGGATTGATATCAGTTAGAGAATCATTGAAAATCAGCTGGGAGGACTGGACAGCTGTTTCGTCATCCTAGTTTCCAACTCATAGGCAGTACGCACCCTTACACTAGGGTTCGAGCCCACGACCTTCCTGCTACAAGGCAAGCGGGCTCGAATACCATTCAGCCTCTGGGACCTAATTCAATGATCAGTCCATGAATTCTAACTTCTACCAATTCGTGATTCAGAGTGACTAATACCAACCAATGTAATCGGTGGGAATTCCATCCTCACACTTGACTGGATGAACCTCACTGGTCACGACTTCTCACTAGAACTTCTCCAGGAAACTCCGTCCTGTAGCCAGTAGTCACTGGCGAGCATCACTGAGTTTGGATCCCAATGGGTGCATACTCCCTATGAGTCGGAGACTAGGATGAAATAGCTGTCCAGTCCTCCCAGCTGGTTTTCAATGGTTCTCTAACTGATACCAATCCGTGGTCAAACTTGTATAAAAACAAATCTAATCCTTACAAACCAAACTCTTATCATTTATTTGATCTATTCCACAATGCTCAAACGTTTTACTAAGAAAAAATAAAAACAGTTACTCATCTATCACATTGGCTGATGGCTGTGTTGTATAAATCGCGAACTGACACAAGTTGGAATTCAAGGGACATTGGAATGAATCCCAGTGACGGAATGATCAATAAGTACTCAACTTGTAACCGAAAGTTTGTTACCTTCAAAAACTTCGGTGGATGCACACTACTGAAGAGTTCAAAATTAGGACGAAACACCTGTCTAGTACACCCTCGTTTCTTAGTGATTTTATAACTGAAATCAACTCGTGATCAAACCTGTACGCACACACACACACACCTATATATAATTATCTTTTCCATTTAAGTTTGAAATATTTTTTTGTGAGACTGAAAAACTTTGTTTACAAACGACAGTAAAACTTTACTAATTATAGCTTTCATTTGGTGTTGGAAATTATTCAGGTAGCAAATAGAAAGCTGCTTTTTTTGTTGGTTTTTTGGCCACAGTCCAACATTTTTAGACAGTAGCACTGAAAATTAAGTCAGCCAAAACAAAAGCTTTAGATACAACTTGATAATTTCCCGTTGGAGTTTGAAGGTTACGGTGGGGTTAGGGTTGGCAAGTGTGAATCAAATACATTTTGGATACATTGACCAATTTGATGAAACAGGTTACCTAACACGCGTCAAGTTTCATTCGATGTTATCAATGTGTCCGGTGTGTATTTGAAGTTTTATCCGATAATGAGTGGAAACAAAGTTGTCAGTTTTGCAGTGCATAAGAAGTCGAATATTTAATTGCATGGAGGATTTCGTCATCAGCTGACATCAGTTAGAGAACCACTAGAAAACCTGGGAGTACTTGACAGCTGTTTCATCCCAGTTTGGGACTCTTCAACAGTACGCACCCATCACAGATAGTCTGAACCCAGGACTTTCTGGTTACAAGGCTAGCGAGCTGGTAGACCATTTAGCCTCTGGGACCCAATCCAATGGTCCTTGAATTCTAACTTCTGCCAATTCACGACATAGTGCGATTATTTCTGGTATGAAGCCGTGACCAGTAGGGTACAGCAGGTTGAAGATGAGGCAGTAACTCATTGAAGAAGACATTGTGAAATGGTCGCGCTATTTCGTAAATTGATAGAAGTTAGAATTCAAGGACCATTGGATCGGGTTCCAGTGGCTCAATGGTCTACGAGCTCGCTAGCCTTGTAACCAGAAGGTCTTGGGTTCAGACTATCTGTGGTGGGTGCGTACTGTTGAAGAGTCCCAAACTAGGACGAAACAGCTGTCAAGTACTCCCAGGTTTTCTAGTGGTTCTCTAACTGATGTCAGCTGATGATGAAATCCTCCATGCAATCAAACAAAATCTCTACAAAACCAATACTTGAATATTTAATTCGCATTTAGTCATCGGTATCTAGTGTACTGGCTATACTTAACGCAAACAATGATCCAGCATTACCAAGAGGCAGAATGCTCACCAACTACACAGTCAGTCCAGTGATCCACGATCCCATGCATGTATACGCCTAGCCTAGAGAAGAGAGGAACTTGGGCCTGAGGTTAATAACCTCATTTCGTAAAAAACAAAATCACGTCTACTGAAACCTTAAGACTTCAATCCTGGAGCCATATGTTCCACTTATCACGCAAAGGAATAAGAGCTGTAATAGTAATAATAATCAATATCAGTACAAGTAGACTGGGTGGTGAGAAAATATACAGAAACAACTAATCACGTTGAAGATTACCTAAAGAGACATCTGATGAACATGCAGAGAATTCTGAAAAGATCACTTCAAGTTGAAGTATGCGATGGTGTTGCCTAGAAAAAATAAATGAAAGCTTCGCAAGGAAATCATCCTTGTTCAGGGATAATCTAAAAAGTAATAAAAAAAATCAATATTCTCGAAATGTGATTCCTGGTTTTAGTAGTCTTCTATTCTGTTTGTTTTAATGTGTCATAGCTTTTATGGAACCAGAGTTGAATACTGATGATTATTTTTGATTGCACACTAGTCAGTAACTAGTGTAATGTGTCTAGTCCTATCTTCGGTGCAGACTGAATTCTATAAGTCATGTTTGCAATGTGACCACCATGTTAGGTGGCTCGCCATTACGGTGCACTGAATTGTTGGTATTAGATGGTTGGAGGCAATCGGCAGGAAGCCTTGGACCTAGGTTTCGTGCTAGCTGGCACTCATCAGCAAGGCGTATCTGCAACCTTGAAGGAACTGATGTCCCTTCTGAGATTAAAACCAGCGTCACTCAGTGCTGCAGTCAGAGACGTTACCACTGAGCTATTCAGGCTCGTGACTGACCTCCTGTAGGACTGTACTGGGACATCAGTTCCTTCAAGGTTGCAGATACGCCTTGCTGATGAGTGCCAACTAGCACGAAACCTAGGTCCAAGGCTTCCTGCCGATTGCCTCCAACCATCTAATACTGATGATTATTGTATCATTTGTGATACCTTTGCCTTCACAACCAGGTTTTTGGAAGTTGTAGATGACACCTACAGGGCAACATACAGCGGTCTGTTTAAAACTTGGGCTACCAAAAACTTCCATCTCTCTGTTGCATATACTTTTTCTCTCGTTTGGTTTGTTTCAATCAATTCAGATATGGCCTCTAATGGTGTTATCTACTCTTGTGCGTATTCAAAATGTTTAGAAGCTTCTGATTCTGAAGTTTCGTAGAGACTTGAGGAAAAGCCTAATTGTAGGTGGCAACATGCCCCCAATTCATGAGATAACTGTTCTTCAGTTATGTCCTTGGATCTCAGAATGTACTTCTGAACATCTTACAATTAGCTGTCAACTGGATATCGTGGAATAATTGAAGAAGACAAAACGGATACATCATAATGGAATGGTTTGCGCTTCAGCTCAGAGAGAGCACTGTGTGTCACAGGATATACTGTCAATTAATATTTTACTTGAAGATATTGATTGTACGAAGAGAAAATACAGTGCAGTCAGCTCCTCCGAAAATTCTGTACATTTATAAATACTGTCTAGAATAAAGATGTTATTATTATTAAAACAGAAAAATAGCTCCTCACGTAGGATCAAAATGGATATCAAGTTGAACAAAGTCTTTTCACTGATGTGGAACCAAGAGAATAACCTGTTATACTGTGGTGAGAGCTGTCTACTAGCCAAATTGGTAGACAGTAATTTACGTCAATGTTTACGTTCCCAAGATTTGTCGTGAGAAAATATGAACAAAGATTGATTCAAAACCGACCACAGCAGACTTTGCGTAGGCGGATGCAGTTAACATATAGAGGATTTGACATTCAAGAAACAGTCACAAATAGATGAAAGATTAACTTTACGTGAGAAACAACCAATCGGAAGACTGTGTTTGTTTGCTTAACTATCCATAGTAATGTACATGAAAATATATAAATATGCTTTGATTTCCTTAATAAACGATCTGTTGCCTGGCCTTTGTCTTCTGTTGTTACAATACAACTTGGAACCGTAAGGAAGTCCACTACCCAATGTACAAAAATCCTATCATCAGAATGTCACAATCTATTCCACACTTGCAAGATGTTTGGAACATCCGTGTATTGAGACTTTTAAATTCGTTGCTAGCTCAATTTACGCGACCGAAACTCTAAGTCTTTGTTGGCATAAAAACTCATACATTCTGCAGAAGAGGCGGCTACTGTGGCTCAGCAGTGTAGTGGATAATTTTCCAATGTTCTTGAAAACGATGGTATCTGCACTGGAATCTGAGGTGGAGAATAATTACCCACTGGGATACAAGTGCATCCAGATGTTTTGAGTCTCAAATAGGACCAAAGGCGCGTTATCTAAAATCCACTGTTAGTCATCACCAGTCAGTTAATATCAAATCATCCTTAAGGTTTAATCAGAGTTTCGGTATTCGTGGGGGGCAGCTTCTCGACAGAGAACGAGTATTTCGGTCGAAAGAAATCAACCAGGGGAAAATTCGAAAGTCCTTAACTAATTTATTCGTGATCACTTCATACTAATATTATCCCCGCATTGTTATTTCCATGGTTTCCAAGTGATATACAGCTTTTCCTGATTGCAGTAGACTGGATAATGCGACAAACAGCGGGCAATGAGGAAACAGGCATAAAATGGACTCACACAAAAAACCAAATTGGAGGATCTGGACTTCACCAATGACATATGTCTGATTTCCCACAAACTGGAAGATATGCAGGCGAAAAGCAACAAGTTGGCAGAAGAGGCATCAAAGATAGGACTTCAGGTGAACATAGAGAAAACAGAGGTAATGAAGATTCCTGGACAAGAACAACAACAACAGACAACGATCAGCATAAATGGGAGGAACCTGAAAGAAAAAACCTCCTTTACCTACCTGGGAAGCATCGTCTCAACTACTGGCCGACGGAACTGACGAGCATATCAAAGCGAGAATCGGAAAAGCAAGACAAACTTTCACTACTCTCAAGTCTGTATGAATGTCAACAGCACTACTCAGTATGAAAAATAAGATCCGGATTTTCAACTCCAACGTGAAGTCAGTGCTGCTTACTATACGGATCAGAGACTTGCACTGTGCGCCATGAAGAGCATCTCAAACAAACTACACACCCTCATCAACAGCTGTCTCCGCTCAGTACTCAAGATCAGATGGCCGGCCAGAAAAGATCAGCAATAGGGATCTCTGGCAATGAGCGAACCAACACAGCAGGAACCGATTGTGAAACAAATATGCAGGAAGAAATGGAGATGGATTAGCTGGCCATACTCTGAAGAAACAATGCATCAAGTGACATCACTAGACAAGCCCTCGAGTGGAACCCGAAAGGGAAGCGGCGAGTTGGTCGTCAGTGCAAGGGTGGGGTGACTTGGAGGAGGTCATGTGAAGAGGAGATGAAAACGTGTGGGCAGACTTGGAGCCAGGTGAAGACTTAAGCAGAGAACCGAACGCACTGGAGACGCACGGCTGAAGCCCTATGTTCCTGTAGCAATTAAAGGAAAAAATGATAAATAATAATAATACAGCACATCCCCATTTCATCCTATCGCTTGCAGTCTTATTTAGGTGACTCGACGACTGCCCATAAGCCCTCATATCCTCATGACATTATCTCATCCATGACACTGTCTGACCCAAACACGACTCATCGCCACCTATTTGAAGTCCAGTCGACGGCGTATCTGGCGCATGATGTCACTCAACGGTCTCCTCAAAATCTGTCCGACCTATCTCTATTTTCTCTAGCATATTTTTCTGTTGACAGGATTCCTTGTTGCTTACCCCTTCTGGCCAGCCATCTTACCTTCGTTATTGAGCGGAGGCAGATGTTGATAAGATTCTTCAGTGGCCTGTCGGGCTTTTCCTGACTCTTGAGTTTAGTCTTTGAAGCATGTAGAAGCACTCACTGACTAACTCAACTTTAATGCTGAAAATTCGAATTTTTCCTTAGTGCAATAGATTTCACACTGATTTCAGAATAATGATGTCTGTTTGTCCTTCCCGATCCTGGTTGGCTTTAACATCACCATCTGTACCAGCTGTGGTTGAGACGATTCTCTTAGAATAGGTAAGTGAAAGAAGTGATTTCCTTCAGATTTCTGTCCCTGATAGTGAGTGGTGCCTATTGTTGCTGTTGACTGTGGGATATCTTCATCACCTCTATCCTCTCTATGTTCACTAGATTTCCTGCTTTCGCTTACCCATCTACCAGCTTGATGGTTTTCGCCTATAGATGTTTGGGTTTGCGTGACATTAAGCAAATGTCATCTGTGAAGTTCAGATATCTTCAAGAGTCTTCATATCGATCCAATAGATGTCTGTCTGGTTACAGGATTTCATCATGAGGTGACATCGGTTAAAGAACTATTGGAAAACCACCAGAGAGTATTGAACTGCTTGCTAGCCGTCTCGTCGTAGTTCGGTACTCTTCATTAGCATGCATCCACAGCCACGGTTCGATCCCAGGACCCTTCGGCCACTGGGATTCAATCCAATGATCAGCCCATGAATTCCAGCATTTATCAATTCACGATATAACGTGACTAGCACTGGCCAATGTCATCAGTGACGAGGATTTGTCTTCACACCCGACCTGCTGTATCCATGCATCCCTGAAAATCAACACTTGAATATCAACCTGATGTTTACTAGTGACTGGCCCTGTTCAGTTAGGTGGTTTCTTTGAATTCTAGTAGGAAGTAGTAACCGGTGGGTTACAACAGGTTGCGCTATGTTGTGAGTGGACAGAAAATGAAATTCATGGACTGGCCATTGGATCAGTACCCAGTGATTTAATGGTTTATAACCTCGATAGCTTTATAACCGGAAGTTCCAGGGTTCGAACTGTGGCGGTGAGTGCGTACTATTGAAGAGCCCAACACTGGCACGAAACAGCTAGCTGGCACCTAATTTTCCAATGGTTCTCTAACCGATGTCAACTCATGATGAAGTCCTGTAACCCAATCAAATCAAATCCTTACAAACCAACAGTTGAGTATGTCTGTCTTCTTGCCCTGCACCCCTCTTCGGTATAACCCATCGTCCTACTTACCAATTGTAATAAGGTACATCAATAGTGAGAATAAAATTTTTTGAGTAATATCTACTAATCAGTCCTCAATGAGAGACTAAAATCTCAACAACAGGAAAACAAAAATAGAATTTTTGCTGATTTCTATTTCTAAAAATATGATTCCCTACATTCATATCATTTACACATACCAATTTTCCTCTCTTGTGAATCTTTTTAAATTTTTAGACAAAAGTAATTATTCCTTACCCCAAAATATAGATATATACATTGACGTCATCGAAAAAATGGATTAGAATTTCTATTGTTTGTTTGTTTGAGTAATTGATGCTAAAAGTATGTCCAAAGCTTTAACTTTCCTAGGTACTTACTATCTACTGTTGATGACGTCGTCAAGTACTTACACTTTTTTGGGATTTGTTCCTAACTGAGGGGGGGGGAGAAGTCGATAAAGGCATATAAAAGTGTCTAAAAATATACAACAGCTCTGAATAAAACAAAATACCATAAAGTTTTACCCAACTAGGTAGAAATTTAGACACACTTTAACAACCAAGAGCATGTTCAGAAAGGCTATTTGAGAAACACTACAGGAGGCTTAATATCTAAACGATTGTATAAAACTTGTGTGTTGTTAACCTATTCAATCACACAAACACAACAGTACACACACATGGACAGACATTTGTTCTACCAGTCATGAAGTATTTCTTGTACTGTCAAATAACCAAAGCAGTTCCTGTACAACGATGCATCGTGCTAGAAGAATACTGCATGAAGTTTAAATTGCGTTTGAATGGCTAAGCTGTAAGTTTAATGCCAATAGCTTTATCAAAGTAGTAATATTAAACCAGAATTTACAAAATCCACTCAGTCTGTGCACACACCAACTTAATCGTCGTTTTTCGACATTCGGCAGTTTTTATACAGCTGTCGAGTTGACCAATCAGTAAAGATAACAAAACCAGGAAGGTGTAGATTGTTGGATTCGATAAGTGTGTAAAATTATAAAAGCAGCGCGTGTTTACATTTCATGGGGATGGGTGGATGTAGGAATCACGTCAAATTCTGTTTTAGTCTATCATTGCTATTCAGTTCAGACAATTTGGATTCCATTTGATATGAAGTGCTTCTCATGATATGAGACGTTCTTTGTGATTCCTGAAATGCTTTTTCTGGATGATGATTTCAACATTGTCAGAATCATTTTCGTGACCTGATTCTGTAGCATAGCGCGTAGACGAGCTATGGCTGATGGGTTTTGAAGCTTTCCTAGTTCACTAACTGGATTTTTCGTTGGTCGAACAGAGGCGGCTCTACAGTTTTCATTTCCTCTAATTTCGATTTCTCACAATATTTGTCCGATGTATATCGCATCAAATTCCAAGCAAGCATTTTATCTTATAGGCACAATTCAATGGAGAATCTGTGGGTATCTGGTCTTTTACATAGACAAGGTTGTATTGTAGTGTGTATATCCGATGTTGTGTTTATTGAGTACTCTTCTGATATCATCTGACGTTTCTGATCTATATGGAATCCCAACTGTTGAGGTTCATGCTTTCGGAATACGTTTTCGACCATGTTTAATGTTGGTGTTGATTTTGTTGGAGAAGTTCTTTGGGTAGTTATTTTGTTTGAGAGTCTCAATAATGTTTGATATTTCTTCTTCTTTTTCCTTCCCATCCGTTATCAAAGAGTGTGGTCGTCTAAGAAGACGTGAGACAACTGATACCGTTGCACTGATGGGGTGTGATGGCCCGAAGGCTAAATATTTGTTGGAGTATGTTTTCTTCCTGAATACAGAAATATTTAAAAATATCGTTTTTCTTTCCTCTTAACTAGGCAGTCTAGGAAAGGTAGCTCTCTGAATTTTGATTCTGCTTCGAAAGTAAGCAGAATGTCGGGAGATAGACTGTTCAGTTTCTCCAAGAATGAACTGTGTAGGTCCCCTTTTAGTACAACAGAAGTATCCTCAACGTATCTTTAACAATTAGCCAGCTTGATATCAACATAAAAAGTAACTCATGCTAAAGAAAGGTGATCAGGTTACTTCATATATCCGCTGAGGTTTTGTGAATTCTGGTTGAATAATACTTTAATAAAGCATTAAATAGCGAAAAATCAGTTAAAACAATATGCAAGTGTTGGTTTTCAGGGATATGACTAGATTGGTTATAGAATTTCATCATCATTGTGGCCAGTGGGGTAGTACAGGTCGGGTGTTAGGATGACATTCGTTAGTGTTAGTCGCGCTATATGGTGAATGTTTAGAAGTTGTAATTCATTAGCCTCTAGATCGGGTCCCTATGGTTTAATGGTTTACGAGATCCCTAGCCTTGTAGCCAGAAGGTCCTGGGCTGGAACCGCGGCGGCGGGTGCTGGGGAGTTCCCGACTAGTCTGACGAAACAGCTATCAGTCCAGTAATCTCTGGACATTTTCCAATGGTTCTCTAACTGATGTCATCTCATCATGAAATCCGATAACTAAAATCAATATCTTTTTTTGCTTCCATTCATTGGGAAATACAAAACCTTTTATAATAATCAATGGCACATACCCAATGCTTAATTTCTTTTTAAACAATTAAGAGTGAACTGGGTTTTAGGGATATCTACGTTGTAAGTTTCTTTACTAACCCATATCACTCAAGGGACCTTAAAAAACTAAAACCTATTAGAAAAACGTTTCGCACGTATCATGAACTCTCTTTAGGAGTGATCATAATACCATATATTTCCAGTCAAGTAAATTAGTGTAACTGAAGGATATAGAAGCATTGACCTGACGCTTTTAATAAGAAATTCTGATCTTGTTCCCATGGGCTAAATATTCGATGGCGGGTGTGTGTGTGTGTTTATGGATCTCCACACTGACTTCGGAGTAATGAATGCATATGTCTTCCTTTCCCGATTAGATCTTGGCAGGGTGGCTTTGACATTCTCATTCATGCCAACTGTTCTTTAATCATGCTGTCCGTGTTAAGAAAGTGAAAAAGACGATTCCTCGTAGATTTCTTCCGCTGTTAGTGATGGATATTTGTTCCTGGTTAGGATACCTTCACCTCCTATTATTCATGAAATGGTTGATAATTGAAGATGATGTGTGATTATCACATCCAGCTCATCTGAATCATTATTATCTTGAATGACACATGGTTATTCACCTGTTGGATGAGAACTAGCAATGGAATCCAGCTGACCCACGTTTCGTCCTATTTGGGGCCCGTCATCCAGATATGCTTGGATTCCCAAGTGAGTGATGGCCAGTGTCACCACTGAGATTTGATCCCATCACTCACCATTTCAAAGGCCAGATTGCTAGACGACTTGAGATATCCAGATGACGATACCCTAATATGATGAAGTGTACTTCTGCTGGATTCCATTGCTAGTCACTAAATAGCACCATGTCAATCCTCATATCGTCCTTACTGGGGGCCAGCATATCAACAGAGACTGGACAAAAATAACTGAAATAAGTACTCAAAATATTCTTAATTCTGAATGAAAATCATACAGTAAAACTCTTTGATTTGTCACTAGGTAATAATCAATATCATAAGTCTGATCCTTATTTTTGGTGTAGACTGAATTCTGTCAGTCAAGTTGTCAATGTGGCCAGCATACCAGTAGGTGGATCCCCATCACGATGAACTCTAAATTGCTGTTATTAAATGGTTGGAGGCAGTTGTTAGAAAACCCTAGAATTCGACTTTGCGGTTTTCGAAATTCTTCAGCATTGTGTATCTGCAAACTTGTGAAATTTCAACCCCTGTCACCCAATACTGAAGTTGGAAACGTTACCACCAAGGAGCTAGCTATTCAGGCTCATGTTTCGCCTCATTGTAGGACTGTAGTGGATACTTTTTGATTGAACTCTAGGTAGCAACTAATCTCATGCTGTGTCGTGTGCCACCGGTAAGATTTATCAGTGTAGTATATAAACAGGTGTTCATCGGCATAAAAGAATATCAAATAGCAGGGAGATACATTTGATGTCAGGGAAGGTAAATGACACAGCGGAAGATCTGTGCAAATGGTTATTTTAAGATAAGGTGTGTGTGATTTCGCTGTATAGAGATACCGAATAAACACTCCTTTACCAAGCCTTTGTCTGCTACTGTTACAGTGCGTCTAGTCCCTAATTTAGTTAAATCTAGACTATGGTTGATCACTGGTTATCAATTAATATATCCATTATAGCGCAACACGGGGTCAGTTATGTGTTCCGATATAAGTTACTTTTCAAGACTGAAGCGACTACACTGGTGAGTACCAAGAAGCTTGAAACCCAGATCTTCCTTCGAATTCCCTCCATCTATGAAACAACAAAAGTCTTCTTTGACATATTTCTGTTTCAGGTGAGACCATGGATTGATACCATTTAGAGAATCATTGATGCTGGCTAGTGACTGGCTACAGAAGGAAGTTGCCTGGAGTTGTTGTGAGTAGTTGTGGCCAGTGGGTGCCATCCAGTCGGGAATGAGGATGGAGTTCTGGTCTATGGCATTGATCAATGGTCGCGCTAAAATCACGAATTGGTAAAAGTTAGCATTCATCGACTGGCCACTGAATCGGGTCCCAGTAGCTGAATGATCTACGAGCTCTGCTTGTAACTGGAAGGCTGTGGGTTCGAAACACAGTGGGTGCGTACTGATGATGAATTGGAAGCTAGGACGAAAGAGTTATCCAATACTTCCTGCTGGTTTTCTAGTGGCTCTCTAATTGATATCAATCCCTGATCTAACCTAGAAAAAATACAACGCCCACAAACTAATTCTTAAATATCCCTGTTTGTTATTTATTGTCTAGTCTCAACTGACAACATACTAACAAAGCAATGCTACCAAATATGCTTACTACTTAAATTACAATCCGAATGACTCATTTAACTAATCATCGAGAAATTAACTCATTTTTAACAACCTCTTTTACCTACCTACCTACCTACCTGGGAAGCATCGTTTCAACTACAGGCAGACGGAACTGATGAGGTGATGAGGATATCAAAGCAAGAATCGGAAAAGCAAGACAATCTTCCACTACTCTCAAGTCTGTGTGGAGGTCAGCAGAACTCAGCATGAAAACGAAGATAAGATCCGGATTTTCAACTCCAATATGAAGTCAGTGCTACTATACGGATCAGAGACTTGCACTGCGCGTCATAAAGAGCATCTCAAACAAACTACAGACCTTCATTAACAGTTGTCTCCGCTCAGTACTCAAGATCAAATGACCGGCCAGAAAATATCAGCAACAGAGATCTCTGGCAATGAGCGAACCAACACATCAGGAACCGATTGTGAAACAAATATGCAGGAAGAAATGGAGATGGATTGGCTGGCCATACTCTGAGGAAACAATGCATCAAGTGACATCACTAGACAAGCCCTCGCTCGAGTGGAACCCGAAAGGGAAGCGGCGAGTTGGTCGTCAGTGCAAGGGTGAGGGTTACTTGGAGGAGGGTATGTGAAGAGGAGATGAAAATGTGTGGGCAGACGTGGAGCCAGGTGAAGACTTTAGCAGAGAACCGAACGCACTGGAGACGTGCAGCTGAAGCTCTATGTTCCTGTAGGAATTAAAGGAAACAATAATATAATAATAATAACTATCTGTCTGAACAAAGAAGCATGAGACTTGTAGTGATAGCATTTTTAATTAGCTTTATTCGTCAAATTAGTTAACGCCTAGTTAGTCAAGTGTATGAATCAATCTACTAAGTTCAAATTTGATGTTGTTTTCTTTTTATAAAAAAGTGGCTAAGTTAATTTTAGCCTAACACATGGTGACCTTGAACAACCAATCAGAACTCATCTGAGAAAAACGTCTCATGATTGTTAAAAAATACATTAAAAAGCATAGCAAACATGACATTACACTGAATAATTCTGTTCTAAGAATGTCTCCCAATTACTGCAAGGATAGTAATCTATGAGGAAATCGTACCACGGGCAACTGATTTATTCATCCAGGTGACTTTAGTTAGATCTTGTGGTACACTGGGATCCACTGGTATTTCTGATTGTTTTCTTTAATCCACTCTTAAAGGAAAAACCTTAGGTGAAAAAATTACCTTGGGAATAAGTAAAATACTGTAACACTAACCTCACGAACAGATTTTCTTTTAAAGCATGAATTGCATCTATAGAAATATTTATCTCCCACATGGTTGTATTGCCCTACTGTCATACTCTCCTCAAACATACACACACACACACAAGACTTTCTGACTCCAATTAATCTATCATTGACTTTCCGTATTGTTCCTAAAGTCTCATTGGTTGTTAAAGGTCAACTCCTGACAGACCTTGACTTTGACTATGATAGTTTTGTGATGGTGCTGATACAGACAATGGGTTCCAACGAAATATTTTTCTCATTCCTTGGTGTTAACGTCTGAATACTATTCCCACAGTTCAGTACTGCATTAACAACAGAATACTGTAACTGTATTTAAACATTCTATTTCATGTCGTTCACTTTAAGCCAAAATCAAACGCTCACTGAGTGATTAGAGAATATAAACTATATAGATATAAACAGCGGTTCGATCACTTGAAAATATACCTCGACTTCCGTGTCTTGCCTTCTGCTGTTACATTTGGTATCATTGACTGTCGACAAATGGAAAGCCTATACCATGCACTTTTTGATGGAGGCATATGAATCTTCTCACAGTACTTCGAGGCTGTTACTTGGAACGCTGCTGAGAGGTCGGGAGAAGGCAGCGTATGATAGTGTGAGGAGAAACACCAGCGAATGCTCACCAGAGTCACGAGAACTGCTTCCAATGTGGGAAGGACCATATACGGTTACCACGAGATGGGGTCATGTAAATACGACTAGAAATGCAAACAAAGAGAAGCGGGTGGAGCTAAATAAGGTTCAGAAATGGATACAATAAGATAATCAAGAAGATCAGAGTACATCCAGTCTAAAGTATTTGATGCGGGGGGGGGGGGGGGGGACGATTGTGATGATGTGATACAAACAGTGGGTTCCAATGTAATATAATTATTCTCACAGTAAGCATCACTGTATTTGTTGGTGTTAACGTCTGAATACGATTCCGACAGTTCATTACTACATTAACAAAAGAATACTATGTATGTACTTGAACATTCTATTTCATGTCGTTTAATGTAAACCAGAATCACACACGGTCAGTGACTGGTTAAAGTTATATAATGTGTATTTATATAAACAGCGGTTGGATCCCTTGAAAATATACCTTGGCTTCCGCGTCTCACCTTCTGCCATTACAGTTTCACTTAGCTAAACAAATTAAAGAAAAAGGTTTACAATGAATTCATATGAACTGTGATCAAGATTTGACCGGATAGTTGCAAAATAATTGAGCGCTGAGTGAGAAGTAGACATTTATAAAATTATATTTGTAAAATCTCAACGAAATTGAAATGATTAATTCCAACGTTTCGTTCGGCAATCTGGTCCGAACTTCTTCAGGGAAATTAATCGAATTAATATAACAGAGGTTTATATATAAAAGGAACAACTCATGTTTTTTAAAATTTTGTCCAATCATGAGTCATGCAACAGTCATCAACATGTATAATAAATAAATAAATAAAATAGTATGTTTATATATAAAAGTACATCTCTTTTAAATTGTTTGTCCAGTCATGTGAATCAATAAACAGCTATCAATAGGTATAGTAAACAATACAAAACAAAATCTTTAATATGAACTGTGATCAAAATTTGACCTCAGACTTCCAAAATTAGTCTACTTTTGTTAAAATATATGTGTATATGTGTTATGCAGTATCAATGGTGTGTGTGTGTGTGTGTGCATGTGTGTATGTGTGTGGGTGAACAGTCATAAAACATTTGTTATTCTCATATGAGCTGTGATCAAGATTTGACCGGATAGTTACAATATAATTGAGATGTTTTTTACAAATATAATATAACTTTATAGATTTGTTATTCTCTCCATAAAAAGACGTAGACAATCGGGAATTTGATCAAGTGTGACTAGTTGTTGAAACATATCCAATTTATTTATTAGTCAGGATTTGCCATGCATCAGTTAACATCACACCTTCACGTCTGTTCAAACTGTTGGGATTCACCCATATATGTAGGGCTTCTGCAGTCAGTTTTTCTTTATATGAACCAAAACCTTTCTGTAAAACGTTAGTCTTATCAAAGTTTATAATGAAGACCAATATAAGCTGCTCAACTTATATTTTCAAGTTATACTTTCGTGTTATGAAGGAATGTAAGCCATATGAAGTGTCCCAGAAATTAGAAAACAAAACAGGATAGATATACAAAATGAATGGATTTCAATTAGACATGAATATAGTGAAAAGCTAAATAATAATGTCCGGAAAAAAGAACAGAATATGAGAAATTAATCAGCTTGTTATAGTTATAGACATTTCATTGATTTTCACGTACATATCACTAAGTGTTTTTCTTCATTCCTCTTCGTCACTAGTAGAACATATGAAGGATTTCAAGAGATGATGCTGTTTTTACTCGGTGTGGTTACTAGACGCATAACCGACAGTACCACTTTTCTTTGCTCACTCACTAAAGGCTAGTAAACAAGTGGAGATGTAGGAAATGGATTACCCGGGAATCGAACGCAAACCGTGTGAGCAGCTAGTGAGCATTCTTAACACTGAATCACCGATGAGTACGTATAATATTTACAAAACCACTACAAAGCATAGTGCAATAATAGACATTGTTTCGTCCTGTTTTGTAACTCTTCAATAACGCTCAATCCCAATTTTACTAGATGTCAGATTTATGGCCTAACTTAGGAAGACAGACAGTAATTGATGACATTGGATAACCACAGCAATATGTAGAATAGAGAACATATGAAAACAAAGACGTTAAATAGAAGCACGTGCTTATCATTATTTGCGTATGTGTTAATTCGGCGTAATAGAAAAGTTTTATAAAGTTAACCCGATTAATCTAATTTGTCATTGAAATCATGTGAGATAATTTTGTTTTTATTTTTATTTTTATAATTTGGCTGAATTTACATATGTTATATATGTATGTATATGAATATTTTTGACGTTTCACAAAAACTGTTTCTTATTTTAGAAAAATAATGTATTTAGCTTTAAATTATGAGATGGTTAGTTGGTTGTAGACAGTTATGTCAGCAGGTTGTTATGAGTCTAGGTTTCAGCGATTATATTGATACGCGTCAGCATGGTGTAATTGTAACGTTGCTGGAAGTAGTGACGCCTCCCACACCCACTGGAGATTGCAAACATGTGTTATTTTAATGTTGTAGTCAGAGAAGTTACTGCTGTATGAATCGGACTCACGATTGATTTACTGTAGGACACTAATGTAATAGTAATAATAATTTTCTATAGTTTGGTTTGTAAGGGTTTGTTATGTTTTCATCAGTTGATCATGGACTGATGTCAGTTAGAGAATCATTGAAAACCAACTGGGAGTACTGGACAGCTGTTTCATCCTAGTTTGAGAATCATCGGTAGTACGCACCACTGCCACCGTTCGAACCCAGGACCTTCCAGTTACAAGGCAAGCTCGTATACCATTCAGCCAATGGGACGCGATTCAATGGCCAGTGCATGAATTCTAACTTCTACCAATTCCTGATTTAGTGCGACCCCAACCAATGTCGTTGGTGAGACATCCATCCACATACATGACATCTTATTGGAACTCACTGGTCACGACTTCTTACTAGAACTTCTCCAGGAAACTCCATCCTGTAGCAAGTAGTCACTAGCGAGCATCAGATTAATTTTCTATAGTTTGGTTTGTAGGGGTTAGTTAGGATGAAACAGCTGTCCAGTACTCCCAGCTGGTTTTCAATGGTTCTCTAACTGATATCAATCCGTGATCAACTAGTAATAATAATAATAATAATACTAAGAATTCAGAATGGACCAAGATGAAAAGTCTCTTAGCTTGACTAGACACATGGAGTATAGTCAACACATGGTATTGATCACTGATCAATGTGAACTTGTTGTTGTAACGATCAAAATCAACGTGTTGTGATCTGAAATCAGAAAAACTGATCTTCGCATTCTACTCTTATCGCTGAAAGAAATTTCCTTCTTGAGTTACTCACAGTCACAAAGTGCTCCAAAATAGAATCACAAAAAGATAGTTATTCACAACGTAATCTGAGGCAAAAGTTAACTGTTGGATGGTGACTGGCTGGGGAACACAGGATAATTGTCGTCTTATTTGGGACTCGTGGTCAGCTGGATGTGTACCTGCATTCCACGGTGATTGATTGTGCCCCCACGGAGGCTCGAACCCAGTGCCCATAGTATTCGGACACCAGAACGCTATCAACTAGACCACTTGGGCCACGAGAGCCACCTCTTGTGCAACGGGTCATATTAATTAATTATTTAATTGAATTTTAGATTTTCCCGTCGACTGATTGGACCGAAGTGGTACTATTTTAAAACAATAGCATGTGAAACAGTCAAAATTACCTCAAAAATGCTTTTCGGCAGTAATACAGATCAAATTAGCTCTCAGATGCAAAATAAGTACACTGTAGAACAAAATTAGTCAACCAAAATCAACCGTAAGGAGTACCTTTGATTCAGATGGGATTAAAACACTGTCAGCAACGATTGAACACATCAAACACTGTTCGCAGACAGTCCAATGTCCAAATTATCTTGACTTCAGTAATAGAAAATCGCAGTCGTGTAACAACCCATTAACAATACCATCCCATAACCCCACAGAGCGAAACATTAAAATTAAGGATGAGATGAGAACAAAGAGAAATAATACGGATTCACTCAACAGGTGATATGCAAATGTATCAACAGATTACAGTTTAATAGAAACTGTAAGTATGATAATGTGCATCACTATAAGACTAAATTGAAGATCAGATAAATTGAGGAAAACAATAATAATAATAATAACAGAGAATTCATGAATTTGTAGATTCCACAGCAGCTTAGACTGGCAAAAGTGGAGGGACCTGTATGTTTTATGCTCACACTTTCGATTGCTTTCAAGCAAATTACAGTGACCTCTTCTATTTATAGTATTAGATATGTACAGGTCTTTAGCGATTGGCTTGGTACACGAGAGACGATAGAAGAAGATTATTCAGTGTTATTTTTATGACCTCTTTGTACCAGGTGATCCAATATTAAACTTTCTTTTTTGATAGTCCTTATTATAATTATTATTCCTTCCGGTTCCGAGTAGAACATAGGGCCTCAGCAACACATTTCCACTTTCTTCTGCTTGGTACTGCCCTCTTCAGATGGGTCTACGACTGTTCATAATCTCTCATCTCCTCCACCTCCCTAACACACGACGGCCTCTCAGTGCATTCCCGGGTCATCTCCATTTTCTCCTACACATCTGTTGAGTGATCGGCTCTCGCCTGTTGGTTTGTTCCCAACCAGCTAGCTAGAGTTTCTTGTTGCTAATTCTTTCTGGTCGGCCGACCAACCGGACATTTGATCTTCAGTATAGAGCCAAAGAAGATATCTGTTGATGAAAGTCTGCAATTAGGCTGTTGGAAATCCTTTCCGTGACACTCAGTGCAGTGCAAGTTTCTGACCCGTATAGAAGAACTGACTGACTGACTGGCCTGACATGTGTGTTGAAAATCCGAATCTAGTTCGTTGTACTGAGTGAGTGCAGGAGATTTCCAGACTGGTTTCAGGTTGATGAAAGCGTATATTGCCTTTCCGATTTTGTCTGGCTGGCTTTGACATCTTCATCGGTTCCGCCAGCCTGTGGTTGAAACGATGCTTCCTAGATAAGTGAAGGAATGAAGTAATCCCTGTCAAATCTCTCCCGCTGATAGTGATTGGTACTGTTTGTCGCTGTTGTTGCTGTTGGTTTTGACTGGCGATCTTCATCTCCTCCGTATTCTCTATGTTCACCTGCAATCCTTTCTTCGCTAACCGCCTCTTCTGCCAGTTTGTTGGTTTTCGCCTGCACGTCTTCAAGATTGTGTGACATTAGACATAAATCGCCCACGCAAGAAATCCAGATCTTCTAGAGTCTCCTCATCGGTGGTCCAGCGGACTCCTGTCTCCTCGGTTCCTGCGCACAGTCTTCCTCATAATCAAGTCAGTCCACCACAATTATGATTATCATCTTTAGTGATAATAGACAGCCAGCCTTGTATTACTCCAGTATTCAGTTCGAGTGTCTCACTGAGTTTCCCGTTGTGGATCACCTGACACGTGCCATTGTCATATAGCCAGTTGTTGAATGAGGTTGATAAAGACTTGAGTGCTGTAGGCCACAGTGTTGAATGAGTTTCCAAATTACTTCTCAGTCAAAGCTGTCTGTCGAAGGCCTTCTCAAAGTCGATGAAGTTGAGATGGAGAGAGGTTTGACTGCCACTCTATGCTTTGTTCTGCGATGATTGATGATGATGCGTATAGTTTCAATTTGATGCGCAGCACATGATTTGCCTTTCCTGAGTCCAGCTTGTTCTGGTTGGTGGGGCGGAGTTCTGTATCCAGTGCATCTCTTATTCTCTCCAAGATGGCGCAATTTAGTATTTTACTTGACGTGGACCAAAGCATACGGTTTGAAGACACATTATTGTCACACTATCATTTACATGGGCAGAAGATCAATATTTTTACGCATTTCCAAGGGAATACAATCCTGAAAGAAAGGATCTTTCCAAATGCAATATCGAGTTTGATCACACATTCATATGAGTTAAAGAAACACTGGAAACCAGGTAGTAGTGGACTGCTATTACGTCATGGTTTATGACTCTTCAGCAGTACCCACCCATTAGGGTCCGAACCTTAGAACGAACTCGTAGACCATGAGCCAGTGGAGATCCAATCAAATGGCCCATGAATTCTAACATCTCCGAACAAACTGCTTTTTTTCAGTTAGACAACCATCGAAAATCAGGAGGTACTGGACACTTGTTTTCTTCTAGTTCATGTCTCTTCGGTAATATGCATCCATAAGCCTACCACAGAAGACAGCAGATACGCTGATTCAATTATTGCAAAAGATCTGGAAAGAGGGAAAGGTGCCTACTGACTGGAGGAAAGGTTACCTGGTGAAACTACCAAAGAAGGGCGACTGACGCCTCACTCTGCAAGAACTGGCGAGGAATCATGCTCCTGTCGACGACAAGTAAAATCCTGAATCGCATCATCCTGGAGAGAATCAAGGACGCACTGGATACAGAACTCCGACCAGAACAAGCTGGATTCAGGAAAGGCAAATCATGTTCTGACCAAATTGCAACTCTACGCATCATCATCACAGAACAAAGCATGGAATGGCAATCAAACCTCTACCTCAACTTCATAGACTTTGAGAAGGCTTTCGACAGTGTTGACCGCGAAGTAATTTGGAAACTACTTGAGTACTACGGTGTACCCCAAATATTCATCAACCTTATTCAACAGCTGTACGACAACAGCACATGTCAAGTGATCCACAACGGAAAATTCAGCGGGGCGTTTGGAGTAAACACAGGAGTCAGACAAGGGTGCTTATTATCACCAATGATATTCCTAATTGTGGTGGACTGGACTGGATTATGCGTCAGACAGTGGGAAACGAGAAGACAGGGGTATCCTGGACCAACGTGAAGAATCTAGATGACCTGGATTTCGTGGATGATTTATCTTTGATGTCACACAAAATCGAAGACTTACAAGCGAAAACCGACAAACTGGTCGAAAAGGCTGTCAGCAAAGACAGGACTCCAGGTGAACATAGACAAGACGGAGGTTATGAAAATAACCAACCAACAACAACAGCAGCAACATCCAGCGCCAATCACCATCAACGGGAGGGATTTGAAAGACGTTACTTCATTCACTTACTTATCTAGGGAGCATTGTCTCAACTATACGAGGAACGGACGAGGATGTCAAATCGAGCGAGAATCGGGAAGGCGAGAAACACATTCATCATCAACCTGAAACCAATCTGGAAATCTTCGTCACTCACTCAGCATCAACAACAAAGTGATTCGGATTTTCAATACAAACGTCAAGTCAGTCAGTTCTTCTATACGGATGGATCAGAAACTTGGCCAGTGTGTCACAAAGAATGAGCATTTCCAACAGCCTGTTGCAGACCTTTATCAACAACTGTCTTCGTTCTATACTGAAGATCAGATGGCCGGAAAGAATCACCAACATGAAACTATGGGAACAAACAAAACAAGAACCAATCACCCGACAAATATGCAGGAGAAAGTGGAGATGGATTGGACACTCGGTGAGCTGAGGAGGCCGTTGGGTGACATCGCGCGTCAGGCCATAGCTCGAGTGGAACCCGAAAGAGGAGTGGTGAGTGGGACGTCGAAGGGGGAGATCGTGTGGCGAGGAGCTGAAACAGTATGAACTAACATGGATGCAGGTGAAAAGTACAGCAGAAGACAGAAGCAAGTGGAGTGCAGTTGAAGCCCTATGTTCCACTAGGAACCCAAGGGAACAATAATAATAATAATAAGCCTACCACAGAAAGTATCTCGGATCTTCAAGTTACAAGGCGAGCTCGTTAACCATTCAAAAGCCAATAGGCCATCCTTCCTAACTGCGACCGATTCGTGATACATATATGTATTGCACAACCGCAAGCCATTCTCATCATTAACGAGTATTCGCTATCTCACCCAATTCGATGGACCTTGATGGTCTCAATTTCCCACTAAAACTAGCCCACTTTTTATTGATCAAAAGTGATGAATGTTAAAATGACAAACAATGTTAGTGTTTAACCAAGATGAAAGATATTATTGATCTTATGACTAAAATAACCTTGAAAGTGTAGTCATTAATCTATTGACGCATTAGTGATGATGCTAATTTCTTTGTGACCTAATATTTAATAAGGGATTATACAAATTACGTATAACACATTGAGGATGTTTAATGATAATTAGGGGATTAAAATGTTCTGATGTGTTATGAACAGCATATTGTGAGATTAAAACAACTCACTGATCACATGTTGTGATTATTACTCTGAATCACAAAATGATCTCGGTAAACATGTAAAAAATATTATCGGTATAAATCTCATTGAAAGCGAAATGAACAAATTTTCGAACTTATTCAGGAAAATAATAAAAATTACAAATATAGGGGGAAAAAAGCTCCCCATTTAGACATTTAGAACTCAAAAGGATTGAGATCAATCTTTTGAAATTTTAGAGGATAGTACGGAGTATACTAACTCAAAATCTAATACCCACAACTTCTATAGTATTCGTTCCACACAGACCAAACACAAAGCAAAATACCAGAATTGACCGTCCAAATTACGGATTATATTTCGGGACCAAATCGGAGTGAGAGATGATTGCTTAACTAGCTAGGAATCGTGCACGAACGAACGAACGAGTGAACGTAACACTATGGCATGCCAAATGACGTGGATCCTTGACCGCAAGCCTTCAGCTAAACAAATCGAATAAAACAGTGAGGGCAAGTATCCAATGTTCAGTATTGAGTGGCTTATAATTCTGGGGAATTACCCACTGCTACAAAATCTTTGGAGGAACAGTTTTGTGTTAAAAGTGCTCAATGAGTATTTGAAGTATTGCATAAGGCTCAGTGAAACCACTATTACTCTGGACTTTATTCTTCAATGTACTGAAAGTAACTGGTATCTCAAGCACTAATTGGAAATCTTCACGTTGCGGTAGAGTTCGACTGAATTGTGAAACATTGAAACGTCACGCATTGAATCGGATCGACTTGTTTAAATCATGCATTTACAAGTATTGGTTTTTGTAGGGATTTTGGTTGTTTGATTGAGTGGAGGATTTCATTATGAGCTGACATCGGTTAGCGAACCATTGGAAAACCTTCAGGGAGTACTGGACAGCTAGCTGTTTCGTAAGCCTAACCTAGGACTCTTCAGCAGCACGCACCCAATATCACCTTTTGAACGCAGGAACATCTGGTTACAAGGCTAGCGAGCTCGTAGACCATTACAGCCACTGAGACCCGATCCAGTGGCCAGCCAATGAATTCTAACTTCTGCCAATTCACGACATAACGCGACCACTTAGCAATATCTTCTTCGATGAGTAACTGTCCTCACCTTCGACCTTCTGCACTGTACTAGTCACAGTTTCCCACTAGAATCCCAGGTAACTACCTATCTGAATAGAGCCAGTCGCTAGTGAGCATCAGATCAATTTTCAAGTGCTGGTTTGTAGGGATTTTTCCTTGACTGGTCGGAGGAATTCATCATGTGTTGACATCAGATGTTAGAATTCATGGACTGGCCACTGGATCGGGTCCCAGTGACCTAATGATCTACGAGCTCGCCTTGTAATCAGAAGGCCCTAGGTTCGAACGGTGGTGTCAGGTGCGTGCTGATGAAGGGTCCTAAACTAGTCTGAGGAAGCATTTAGCAGTCAAGTACTCCTTGGTGGTTTTCCAATGGTTATCTAACTGATGTCAGCTCATGATGAAGTCCTCCAATAAATCATATATCATGGAATTATGAAGGTTCTTTGCTATGGACGACTTACCGGAGGAATTAAAGATATCATTTCTAGAGTAGTTGAATCAGGAAAGAATAGAAATGAGCTAAATTATTAGAAAGCAAGGAAAGTGAAACTCCAGAAATGCCATTTGCACCAAACCCTAGGCAGTATGTTTATAATTTTTCTGTTGTTGTCCTTGATGAGGTAGATTTGCGAGTCTTAAGTTTTTTGATAATCATGTTAGAAATAATAAGATGGATATGCATGTTCAGTTCGAAAACTGAAGACTTGATACCTTCATCAGCTGAAAGTCTTAAATCAATTCTCATCGATTCTTACTGCAAATATATAAATAGTCAAGGGAAATTAAATAAATCCAATATTCTCAGGGAAGCACATCAACTTCAAAAGTTGGTAACTCTAGACAGAAAGAGAAATCTTATCCGTCTCTGTGCTCCAGAATTCGCTAAATCTGCTCTGTGAATACAGTAAACTTAGAACCAGAAAGCCTTCGCAAACTCTCTCAATAATGGTATCCAAGAAGGTTTATCCACAGAAAGATCAAGAAAGAATCCGCCCCCCAGTCAAATCACAGTGCCGAAGAAGACACTATTTATGAGTTTGGCTTTCAAAGGGGACACTATTGTTGAAGTAATTAAAAGTCTTTTATCTAAATCTATCACACGCTCTTTTCATGCAGCTTACCTACATTTAGTATTCACCAGCCGAAATATGATTCGATAATGCGTTAAGGATAAACTACCGCTCATGTGCGTCCATCTCTATGTGCATATATTCATTCACATGCTCGTGTGGAGCTGATTACATTGGACGTTGTAAGCGTGTTCTCCGTAAATGCGTAGCTGAACACTACCCAGTTTGGTTAATGAAAGGTGAGCATAGGACGACGAAGTCTTCAATTTGTGAACACCTTCTGGAGTCAGGCCATTCAGCGTCGGTGGCACAGAAGTTAGGATTCTCGCCGACCATACAGACGGTCCGGAGTTTGATCCCCTGCCAACGCACACCTGATATTAATGGTAGGCTCGCAAAATTGGGCTACCGATATCACATGCTGAAAGTTTCATACTTGTACCAAAAATACTGTGTGGAATCAAGTTATAATCAATAGAAAGAATCTACAAGACCAAATCAAGCCACTCCGAGTGCTTAAGTTTTCTTCACGCATGCATAGCCGAAGTTTTAACTATACATTGACAGAAACTTAAATTATATGTTCAAAAATGTTTTGTTAAACCCCTTACCTTACCTTGGTTATAGTGATGTTCTTTTATTTCTATTTTTATTCTATTTTACCACTTGAATTCATTCCACTTCACTTCATCTATCTACGCCTTCTTTATTGTTATCCCATCCCATCACCATTTGTACTCTTGATTTTTTAGACAACACTCGACCTACTTTTAGAATCTTAATACCAATTCTCTTATTTAATAATCTTTGAAAGTTTTGTAATTTATCCACTTCAACTCTACCCCCTTAGAACATCATTTTAATTATCTTTATTCTTATCACATGTGCATTATTGACTGAACAATTTGTAGTGTCACTTAATGCCTTCCTTTTCCTTAGTATAAATACGACTGTACATTTTGAAAATGAAGTCGTTGAGAAGAAACTGTATTTCTTCGCTGAACTGTGTTTTTCCTTATGAAATACAGTACTGCCCTAGATAAGCTGTGGAAGAATGGGAATTTTAATATTTACCGAACTGGATAAAAGTTTTGGAGTATTAGTCATGAATAAGACAGAATAGCTGGATGAAATGAGTGACACACTGAATGATCAGCGAAAATTCCAGAAAAATTTCATCTTCCTCTAATCCGACTGAAAAGGTGGATTTTCGCTCAGTCATTTACCTTTAAAATTAAAATATCAAAGGAAAATCCTGGATTCCATCCAACCCAAAATGACTTCAAGTTAAGTCCTCAAACATCGTCGAAGCATCCTAAAAAGTAGCCAACATGTCAACACAGGTCAAACATTTCCGTCCAAGCAATCAACAGGTAAGTAAGTCGAAATGGAACTGAATACTGACTGATACCAGTTGCACAAGAGATAATTCTCGTCACCCAAGTGGTACAGAGGATAACACCTTGACGTTTGAAACTATGGGCACTGGGTTGCAGCTTCAGTAGAAACATGATCATTCACTGGAGAATGCAGCTGCACTAAGCTGACGAGTCTCGAATAGGATGAAATGCTCATCCTTATGGATTCCACTGCTTCCTATCACCATTCACCAAATTACTTAGGGTACATCTTGTTCTTTAAAATTCCTGTCCAAACATGTTTGTATCATGAATAGTGAGTGGTCGAAGGCAGAATAAACATCAGTTTCTCTCGACGCCCAATGTTGTATAGAATTATTTGGTTAAACCTTGATTTACTGTATTTAAAACAAAAACCCTGAAATAAACGTGATTTTCATCCAAATTTAGCTAGATTTCATATTATTTTTCTTTACTACTGCGAGTTATTTTATATCAGGTCGAGTGATGGTTGGGGTTCGATACCAACCAGGCCGACGCATGCCTAAACCTCGTTTAGCCTCGGTAGTAATTTTGATAAACATGGAAGGTTGGATATGAGGTTAGTAACCCACTCACAACCCCATCAGCACCACCATTTCTGTGAAAAAAACACCCTTACTGAAATATCACAGTTGAAGCGCAGAAGAATGAAGGAAAAAGTTGTTGTAAGCTTCACCATTCCGAACAACTTTTTCACTTTATACCAAGTAAATTCAAATATCTGACATATGAATGTACACTTTGTGTTAGACTGAAATAGCTGGGGTACACTGAGAACTTGTCCACTTATTGGTTGAATGTCAGGCATTAAGCCAATAAAGAATTCACGGTGCTTCGATACAAAAGAGACGTAGGTAAGTGTCTTAATTATAGAATAAAACGCATATGCTCAGAGGAATGCATTAAGGAAGAAATTTATAAACTGAAACTTACACTGAAAAGAAATTGGATATCGAGACAGAACCGTTTAAAATGGCCCATCTCGATGCCTAGAGATAGGATAACTATGGATACCATAGATAAGAAACCTTTGTAACTTAAGTTAAGTTACAAAGGGGAGATTTCATCTGACATTCTAAAATATCGACTTAATAGAGCAGTTGAGAGAACATTTCCTGCAGCTAAACTGGTACTCAGCTTCTCAACTAAACCAGCACTCACACAAGTAGTCAAGAATAAATTACCAAAGATAGCCTCATCAGTGTACATCTGTCAATCCAACTGCTCATGCGGAGCTAGTTACATTGGTCGCACTCAGAGGGCATTATCGATGCACTCCCTTGAACATCTACCTGTTTGGTTAAATAAAGGGGCAACCAAATGCGTAAACTGTGCAGTCTTAGCCCGCTTTGTAGATGCTGGATATTCAATGAAAACAGAGCAGACGATCTCAGTTAATTACCACTTTTCTGGTAATCTACCTACAGGAGCTCGACTACGTTTTCTATCAGCAGGTGAAACGGTAGCAATCAATACCAGTAAACCTGGTCTGTGTATACACAGAACAAGTAAGTTCAACCGCTTTGTTTACTTTGGCCTACAATAAGGTCAACAAATCCTCCATAAACATCTGCACTTCAAATTCCTACCCCATTGTTTTCTTCTTTTTTCCTTTGTTCCATTGACAAATGTTCATTTCAGACCTTTTACCACTTCATGACCTTTCTTATTATGTCTATTACCGGAGGTCCATGGAATGCTTTTCAAACATGTTATTATATTTACACAATCCTGTTCATTCCACTTCATTAAATTCCTCCTCACTACTTGATAATCGTTCACTAATAGTACTTTTAAGTTTAACCACATCATCGTTATTTGTCGTCCTTGAACTTACCTCTAGCCTGTCCTGTTTTGTTGGTTTGTTTCTCTCTTGTCTTCATATTGTCTCTCATTTTATCTCATGTTCTCATCGACCATACATATTCAAAAATGACTGACTGACTATTGTTCCATCCCATCTCACTTATACTTGTTCCACAATACACTTTCTGATATGATTCTAATTTGCCTTCACTGGCTACTGGCTGGCTGGCTATTGTATGGCATAAATTAATGTCAAATCAAATAATTGTAGAGCCTGAAGAAGAAGCAGAATTTATTGAAAACAACAACAGTTCCCTCTGACTATTTTTGTTCTGAATAAATTATGGGAATATTCACATTACTAATAGACTTGTTACAAATATAACAACATTGTGTATTTAAGTGGAAATCTACGTCAACTAATTTTATATTAGTTAATTCTCATGATTAGACTGAAATGGTGGCTTACTAAGGTCGAGGGGATCAACGCCTGTGAGACAATAAGTGGATTTCATGGATTAATGGATAACACATTGTTGAATTGTGGTTTATTGGTTTAGATCAAGCGCCTGAATTTCAACCAATAGGTTACAAGTTCGACACCCGTTTCACGCACTAGGTAGTATAATCAACTCTCATAAAATGCATGTGACCAACTGCATGGAGTTGTATGTAATTGTTGAGTGATAATGAGTTGAATTGAGTTGAGGGGATGGGAGGGGGGATACAATTATTTACTAGAGAGGAAGTTTATCTATTCGACAAGTGCCAAATCGGATGAAAAATTCATCCTGGATTATATAATTATTATTGTTTCCTTTAGTTCCTAGAGGAACATTGGGCTTCAGCTGCACGTCTCCATTGCCTTCAGTTCTCTGCCAACGTTTTCACCTGGCTCCACGTCTAACCACATGCTTTCATCTCCTCTTCACATCACCTCCTCCATGTCAACCCACCCTCGCACTGATGATCAACTCTCCGCTTCCCATTTGCGTTCCGCTCGAGCGATGGCCTGGAGTGTGATGTCACTTGATGCTTTCCCCAACTCATCTTGGATATCCACTATTAACCAAAAATCAAAAAAATGTAACTAAGATTAAAAAGTGGTCTTTCAACTGGTCCAACGTATGTTTGTCAGCGCACTTCCCACGATTCTTCGAACTGATATCCGTTTGGAAAGGATATAAACCAACCAACCCTCTCACAGATAAACTATGTCGCCTTAAGTACCTACTAGATCCAATTAAGAGAAATAACATAACTTACTAAATACCATTTAATGATTTTGAGGTCAATTGCATAGGTCAGTTAAACTAGTAGATCGAGGTCAACTAGATTAATGGAACATTTGGTCTGGAGGATTTCACCATGAGCTCACATAAGTAACAGAACTATTGGAAACGACGAAGGAGTACTGGACTGCTAGCTGTTTCGTCTTAGTTTGGAATTCTTCAGCACAGTATATATATACAGTACAGGAGGTGGCTCTCGTAGCCAAACTGGCTTAATGGATAGCTCTTCGGCGTTTGAAACTATGGGTACTGGGTTCGAGCCTCAGTGAGAACACCATCACTCACTGGGGAATGCAGACGCACCAATCCGACGAGTCCCAAACAGGACGGAATGCTCAGTCTTATGGATCACACTGCCAGCTGTCACCATCCAACAGAATTACTTCAAAGATAACCTGTTAGTTTAAAGTCAGATTAGGAAAAGTTTGGGTTAAGTCTAGGGTAGGGACAGATTAGGTCTATGGTTCATTAAGAGGCTGAAATTTGCTTTGCAGATGATGAGGTCCCCTCAGAGTGTATTCGTGCCCATTAGGTATCTATTCTCTAATTGTTATTATATTATATTATTATTTCCTTGGTTTCCGAGTGGAAATTATGGCTTCAACAATAAATCTCCACTTTCTTGTATTTTCTGCCATCCTCTTCAGCTGCGTCCACGATTATCCATAATCTCTCATCTCCTCTTCATCATACGATCTCTTCCACTTCACCCTTGCACTGACAACCCACTCGTCGCTACCCATTGGGTTTCCATTCGAGTTATGGCCTGCATTGGGCGCGATGTCATTTGGCGGTGTCCTCAAAGAATGCCCGATCCATCTACATCTCCTCTTACCTATTTGTTGATCGATTGGCTCTTGGTTGGTTTGTTGCTAGCCAGTCAGAGTTTCTTGTTGCTAATTCTTTCTACCGGCTGTTCCATCTTCAGTATGGAGGCAGAGATGGGGGGTAGCTGTTGATAAAAGTCTGCGACTGGATGTCGGAAATCCTTTTCATGACACTGTACAGAAGGACTAACTTCACATTTGTGTTGAAAATTCGAATCTTGTCGTTTACGCTGGCTGAGTGCAGTACAGAAGATTCAAAAACCGGTTTCAGGTTGATGAAGGCGTATCTTGCATTTCCGATTCTGACCAGCCTTAACATCTTCATCCGTTCCGATTGCCTGCAGTTGAAACCGTGCTTCAATATGCGATAAGTGAAGGAAGTAACCTCTGCCAAATGTCTGCCGTCGGTGGTGATCGGTGTTACTGTTGGTGTTGACTGGTTATCTTCGTCACCTCCGTATTCTCTCTGTTTTCCTAGAGTCCTGTCTTCGGTGCCCACCAGCCTGTTCTGCCAGTTTGTTGCTTTCCGCCTGCCTCTGAGTCTCTGAGTTTGTGTGTATGACATTAAACACAAATCATCCACGCACGAAATCTATATCTTCTAGAGTCTTCTCATCGGTGGTCCAACGTATTCCTGTCATCTCACTCACAATGCACAGTCTGATGCATAATCAAGTCAGTCCACCACAATTAAGAATACCATCGTGGGCGATAAAAGGCAGGCAGCCTTGTCTTAATCCTGTATGCACTTTGAACGCCTCGCTGAGTGAATTTTCCGTTGTAGATCACCTGACATGCGCTACTGTCAAATAGCCAACTGTTGAATGAGGTTGATAAAGACTAAGACACTGCATGCCACAGTGTTGAAGTATTTTCCAAGTTACTTCTCGGTCAATGCTGTCTGTCGAAGGCCTTCTCAAATTCGATGAAGTTGAGGTAGAGTGAGGTTTGACTGCCAATCTATGCTTTGTTCTGTGATGACGATGCGTAGAGTTGCAATTTGACCAACAAATGATTTGCGTTTCTTGAGTACAGCTTGCTCTAGTCAGTGAAGCGGAGTTCAGCATCCAGTGTATCTTTTATTCTCTCCAGGATGATGCGACTTAGTATTTTACTTGGCGTGGAGAAGAGCATAATTCCACGCCAGCTCTTGCAAAGGCCCATGTTGCCCTTCTTTGGCAGCTTGATGAAGTAGCCCTTCTTTCTTTCTTTGCAAGCCTTTTGCAATAATGGCGTGAGCACATCTGGCAAGTAACAATGTGTGATCAGATGATTAGTAATGCATTGTGTAATTACGTATCATATTTTTCAGATAACCTTCATCTCCCAATGACCTTGTCCAAAGTTAATTAAAAGGACTAATTGTTATAAATTCAATTTTTCATGATTAAATAACAAACAAACAATGATGAGGATGATAGATAGTTAGATAAATGTAATAAGGTGAGTATATAAATTATAGCCAAAACAAATTTACCGTCCTTTTGTTTCCACCTTACTTCATTAGGGTGAACAGATGCGATCAATACAGCTTTGAATTTCCACGACTAACTAACGATTGGCAATCGCCCAACAAATATGCAGGAGAAAGTGGAGATGGATTGGACACTCGCTGAGGAGGCCTCTGGGTGACATCTTGCGTCAGGCCCTCGAGTGGATTCCGAAAGGGAACCAGCGAGTGGGACGTCCGAGGGTGACACGGAGGAGATCGTGTGAAGAAGAATTGAAACAGTATGGAATAACATGGATGCAAGTGAAAAGTACAGTAGAAGACAGAAGCAAGTGGAGACGTGCAGTTGAAGCCCTATGTTCCACTAGGAACCCAAGGGAACAATAAATAATAAATTAATTAACGATTGGTCTTATATTGATTTTTATATTCTTTACCTAGAAGAATGCAGCAATTGCTTAATATTAGGTGTTACGTTTGACTATTTTATATTCGTATTTTATCAATTTTTTAGCTACACAGCTAAAATATCTGTTGTGGAGTTTGTTACTGTCCTATGCACGAAAATACCATTGCAATTAATTTTATCCTTACCTATCTTGTGTATCTTCTTTTGTTTATTTTCTCTTCAAATCTCTTCATTTCTAGACTAAATCATATTTGAAATTATTTAATCCAGTTTTGATTTTCCGTTGATCTGTCGGCTCCTGGTGCGGATGTTTCAGGGATCTCTGAGAATTCAACTTGAAGTACTTTGGTATATAGTGATAGCGAGCAATGGAATCGAGGATGAGCATTTCATGCTCTTTGGGGACTTGCCAACAGAATGTGCCTGCCGTGTCCCAGGTACTCATGGTGTTCCAAACGAAGCTCGAACCCAGTACCCATAAATGCAAAACATATAATAAATGATGCCCAGGTATCTCTCATGGCTTAAGTGGTTTAGCGGGTAACGCTTTGGCGTTTGAAATTATGGCTAAGGGTTCGAGCCTCAGTGGGAACATCACCACCCACACTGGGGAATGCTGGTATATTCATTTGACGAGTCCAAGGCAGGACGAAATGTACATCACTGACAAAACAAGAAGAGAATATTCTAGAGATCAATGAAGGAGATTAATTTGAAACAACAGATATATGCTAAAATAAATGTAATCGATTTATTTTTTCGATGTAGAAAGGCGGCATTTTTATTTTATTGATTTCTTTTTTCGTTTATTTATTAGATTTATGGGCAAACACAATTGTAATTAGTGATCTTTTAAATTGAAACTAAACATAAAAAAGTGATTGCTGGTTTCTTTTTCCTCTTTCTAGGTAAATCATGCACATCCAGTTGATTGATTATATGTTGAACCGTTGAAAAAAGCAGTGGCCGTCGTAACCTTGGCAACCTGCCTAAAACTCTGACTATCAAAGGAGAACCTCTATCATTATATTGCATGCAGTTTCTTTTGTTCGCTCTGTAACCAAAAGGTCCTGGGTTCAAACCCTGACGGTGGGTGTGTACTGGTGAAGTGTCCCAAACTAGGCTGACGAAACAGCTAGCAGTCGAGTACTCCCTGGTGGTTTTCCAATGGTTCTCTAACTGATGTCAGCTCATGATGAAATCCTCCAACCAATCGATCAAAAAAAATGACAGGTCGAAAAGAACAAAATTCAAATATTCATCACCAAAGGTAAGTCAGTTACTTCTTCTATATGGGTCAGACACTTGGAACGCATATCACTGAAAACATTCCTGACAGACTACTGTAGACCTTTATCAACAGCTGTCCTCATTGACTCAATACCAAAGATCAGATAGCCGGCCAGAACGGATTGACGATAAGAAACTATGGCTACAAACCAACCAAGAAACTATGGCTCAACAAATATGCAGAACAGGAGACTGACCCACAAGGTTATCGCTCGAGTGGAATTCAAATGGAGGACAACGAGTTGGGCTTAAGTCAAAGGGTGAGAGGGAGGAGATGAAAGACTATGGGTGGTCGTGGGACCAGATGAAGAGGATCTCTGGGCACAGGATGAAATGAGTGAGGATGTGATGTTGAACAGTAATATTATAATAACAAAAACACATACTCTAATGGTAATTCCTACTCTCGCGAGTACTTGAAATGTTTTCAGCCTTCTAATTCGCAAGATTAAACTAAATTTATTCCAGAAACATATGCGTCAACAGTTGTCATTCCATATAGATCGGAAACGTCAGATGATATCAGAAGAGTACTTAATAAACACACAACATCAGAGTTTTCTTCAAAACATCAGATGCACACACTACAATGAAACCATGTCCCTGTAAAAGACCGAATCCCCAAAGATTCTCCATTGAATTGTGTCTGCAAAATAAAATGCTTGCTTGGAATGTGATGCAATATACATCAGACAAACATCACTAGAGAGAAATCAAAATCAGAAGAAGTGAACACCGTAGAGCAGCCTTTGTTCGACCACCCAGAAATCCAGTTAGTGAACTAGAAAAGCTTCAAAAATCATCAGCCATAGCTCGTCTACACGCTACGCTGTAGTATCAGGCCACAAAATTGATTTTGACAATCCTGAAATCATCATCCAGAAAAAAGATTTCAGAAATCATAAAAAGCGTCACTTATCATGAGAAGCCCTTCATATCAAATGGAATCGAAATTGTCTGAACTGAATAGGAATGATAGACTAAAACAGAATTTGACCTGATTCCTACACCCACCCATCCCCATGAAATGACAAAATCAACACGAATGTGATAAGCAATTTCATTATGTAAATACACGCTGCTTTTATAATCTTTTACACTGATCAAATCCAACAATCTACACCTACCTGGTTTAGTTATCTTTACTGACTGGTCAATTTCACAAGGCAAAAAATGCCCCCATGCTAATGAACGACAATTAAGTTGTTATATAATATAAGGTGAGTGGATTTTGTAAATTCTGCTTTAATAATTCTTTGATAAAGCTAATAGCAACCTCGCCTAGATTACTAGGTCACTAGTATTCTAGCCGGTCCCAAGCCCGGATAAAGAGGGAGGGTTGGGGCGTGGTGCTAGCAACTCCACCCCCAAAACCTAACCAAATTGCTACGAAAACTTCAACGCACAAATATATTCAAAATTCCAAAAATACAAACAATAACCTTATTTTTCGCTGGAATCGGGGAAGTGAAATGACGCAGGCTGGTAAAAGCCTTCGGGAAGCCAGTCAGCCGATGTGCCTTCTTTCGATGAAAGCAAAAATAAGGATGGGGACGTGGAACATTCGTACAATGTACGAAGCTGGGAAGGCTGCTCAGGTAGCCGCAGAAATGAGGAGATATAAAGTAGAAGTGTTGGGAATCTGCGAGAGCAGATGGAACGGATGTGGAAGGAGCCAACTATCAACTGGAGAGACAATAATCTACTCCGGTCACCCAGAGGACGATCACGAGCACACCGAGGGAGTAGCCATCATGATGTCACCAACAGCGGCTAAAGCTCTCATGCAGTGGGAACCAATCTCCTCAAGGATAATGACAGCCAGGTTCAACTCAAAAGGAAAGAAGGTTACAATCATTCAGTGCTACGCGCCTACAAACGCCTCAGAACATGAGAAGAAGGAGGATTTCTACAGTCAACTACAAACAGTAATGGACAACGTCCCAAAGAGCGATATCAAAATCCTGATGGGTGACATGAATGCGAAACTGGGAGGAGACAATACAGGAAGAGAACTCACCATGGGTCGTGAGGCCCTCGGTGAAATGAACAACAATGGTGAACTCTTCTCAGACTTCTGCACCTTCAGTGATTTGGTGATTGGTGGCAGTGTGTTCAAACACAGGGATATACACAAGGCAACATGGATTTCACCAGATGGACACACCAAAAACCAGGTAGACTTCATTTCAATCTCAAGGAAGTGGAGACGGAGCCTACTGGACACAAGATCGAGGAGAGGAGCAGATGTGGGTTCAGACCACTATCTAGTACAAGGGACATTCAAGGTGAAGCTGAAAGCCTCGAGGATACCTGGGGATAGGCCACAGTGTAAGTTCAACACGCAAAAACTGAAGGACACAATCACAAAGGACACTTTCAATGCGACTGTCAGAGCAAAGCAGGAAACACCACGTGGCACCACTGAGGAATCATCCGTGGAAGACCATTGGAACTCTCTGAAGATGATCTTCAACGAGACGTGTTCAACGGTTTTAGGAAGAAAGAAGAAACAAGACAAGGAATGGCTCTCAACAGACACTTGGAAGCTAATAGAGGAGAGGAGAATGGTGAAAGAGAAAATGATTCAATGCAAAGATGGACAAGAGAAAGAGACGCTGAGCTCAACTTACTCAGCACTGGACAAAGAAGTGAAGAAGAGTGCCAGGAAGGACAAAAGACAATTCTACGACAACCTGGCTACTGAAGCTGAGAAGGCAGCAGGCAAAAGGGACCTGAGGACACTATATCAGATAACCAAGTCTCTATCCGGGAAGAGATCAACACAAGTGAAACCTATAAAAGACAGCCAAGGGAACTCAATTACCAAAGAAGAAAGACAGATTAAACAATGGGCGGACCACTTCAAAGGACTCTTGAACCGATCACCACCTACAACCCGTCCAGTAATACCAACAACAGCACGTACACAACTGCAAGTGGACACCAATCCTCCAACGAAAACTGAAGTCATGAATGCAACCAAGCTTCTGAAAGCTGGAAAAACAGCTGGACCAGGTGGAATACCCCCGGAAGCACAGAAAGCGGACCCAGAAACAACAGCAGATATGCTGACTCCATTATTGCAGAAGATCTGGAAAGAGGGAAAGGTGCCTACTGACTGGAAGAAAGGTTACCTAGTGAAACTACCAAAGAAGGGCGACCTGGGACTCTGCAAGAACTGGCGAGGAATCATGCTCCTGTCGACGCCAAGTAAAATCCTGAGTCGCATCATCCTGGAGAGAATCAAGGACGCACTGGATACAGAACTCCGACCAGAACAAGCTGGATTCAGGAAAGGTAAATCATGTTCTGACCAAATTGCAACTCTACGCATTATCATCGAACAAAGCATGGAATGGCAATCAAACCTCTACCTCAACTTCATAGACTTTGAGAAGGCCTTCACCAGACAGCGTTGACCGCGAAGTAATCTGGAAACTACTCGAGTACTATGGCGTACCCCAAATATTCATCAACCACATTCAACAGCTGTACGACAACGGCACATGTCAAGTGATCCACAACGGAAAAATCAGTGAAGCGTTTGGAGTAAACACAGGAGTCAGACAAGGGTGCTTATTATCATCAATGATATTCCTAATTGTGGTGGACTGGACTGGATTATGCGTCAGACAGTGGGAAACGAGAAGACAGGGATATCCTGGACCACCGACGTGAAGAACCTAGAAGACCTGGATTTCGCGCGTGGATGACTTATGTTTGATGTCACACAAAATCGAAGACTTACAAGCGAAAACCGACAAACTCGTCGAAGAAGCAGCCGGTGAAGATAGGACTCCAGGTGAACATAGACAAGACGGAGGTTATGAAAATAACCAACCAACAACAGCAGCAGCAACATCCAGTGCCAATCACCATCAACGGGAGGGATTTGAAAGAGGTTACTTCATTCACTTATCTAGCGAGCATTGTCTCAACTACAGGAGGAACGGACGAAGATGTCAAATCGAGACGAGAATCGGGAAGGCGAGAAACACATTCATCAACCTGAAACCAATCTGGAAATCTTCCCTGTCACTCAACTCAGCATCAACAACAAAGTGATTCGGATTTTCAATACAAACGTCAAGTGTCAGTTCTTCTATACGGATCAGAAACTTGGCCAGTGTGTCACAAAGAATATTTCCAACAGCCTGTTGCAGACCTTTATCAACAACTGTCTTCGCTGGCTCTATACTGAAGATCAGATGGCCGGAATCACCAAGAATCACCAACAAGAAGCTATGGGAACAAACAAAACAGGAACCAATCGCCCAGCAAATATGCAGGAGAAAGTGGAGATGGATTGGACATTCGCGAGCTGAGGAGGCCACTGGGTGACATCGCGCGTCAGGCGAACGCTCGAGTGGAACCCGAAAGTGAAGCGGCGAGTGGGACGTCGGTGCAAGGGTGACATGGAGGAGATCGTGTGAAGAGGAGTGGAAACAGTATGGAATAACATGGATGCAAGTGAAAAGTACAGTAGAAGACAGAAGCAAGTGGAGACGTGCAGTTGAAGCCCTATGTTCCACTAGGAACCCAAGGGAACAATAATATAATAATAAAAGCTAATAGCATTGAATAACGAAACGTCAGTAAAAAAACAGCAATATCGTCTTGTTTTCCATTCATTGGGAATTACAAAAAAACCTTTATTTTAATGAATGTCATATACTCAACGCCTAAATTTTTTCAAACTGTTAAAAGTGAACTTGGTTTGGACATATATATAGGTCATAACAAACTTAAGAAAAGGCATAATCGTGGTTGGCAAAGTATCCCAGTGCATTAGGAAAATCTCCTTGACATTTTTAGTATGATTTGCCACTCCTTAGGAAATTAAATAAACTGTCTGCAGTTCTTAATTATTTTGATCGCAAAATGTACTCTTGCACTTTTGTTTTTTAACTGACATTCAACCAAATGCATTGAATTTCTCTAAGGAGACAGACAGAGAGAAGAAGAAGAAGTAAGGTGTAGGTTCACGCTTCTTCAGAACTGGCAGCATTGTGTCATGCAATGTGTACTGTCAGTTACTGTTTTACTTCAAGACCCTGGTTGAGTAGAAAATATTACGCAATAAATTCTGTTGAAAATTCTGTCCAGAATAAAGCTATTAGTGGATAGTGTTATCACATTTGAAACGATTAGTATAGACTACCAGTCTCTCAGTGAGTCGGTGGCACAGCGGTAGAGTGCTCACCTACCACACCTCACGTGGTTCAGGGTTCCATCCTCGGCCACCTATGCACTCCTTTACCTCGCTAAGCCAGTAATGAGACCGGTAAAAAAAGGAAGGTTGATCATGAGGCTGGCTAGCAACCCTATCTCGTAAAGTGAACACTAGTGCTACCGAAACTTCAAGCCTCTAGCTTGAAGCCACCCTATGTTCCACTGGGAAAGTAAAAGAATACAAAACCAGTCTCTCAATAAGAACACCATAGATTACTCATTGAAGAATCCAGGTACCTGCAGCTGACAAGTCTTTAATGCCCATCTAGTGCATTCTACTGTTGGTTATCATTCATGAAGTAATGTCTTCCACTTATATCAAGTTAACAACTTCTCTTCATTCCTTTCATTTCAAATGTAACTTACAGCCGCAGAAACAAACCCCCTGACTCCTGATTGGTTGATGAGTATTCTAACATTGAACCATCGACAATGTTGTACTAAGTAATGAAAAGTCAATCTCAATGTTACTTCAACTATAGACTATTATTTACTGATGACATTTTGAGTACAATTCATTGAGGCTCATTAGCATATCAATCAAGCTGTTGGCAACCTTCCAACATCGTTTTTATATATACATGAGTAACAAATTGGCTAGACATATGAATGAATACTTAAAAAGTCAACATACAAGTTCAACAAACATGCGTGAAACAGACTATAAGAAGATAAAGAATAATGGGAAATAAGATGAGTGTTGTTAGTTAATAAGATGAGTGTTTTGGTGGATGGTGGCTGGCAGTGACTGGAAACGATGGGTACTGGGTCGAGTCTCTGTAGAAACAAACACCATCGCCCACTGGAGAATGCAGATATATCCGAATTTCTTTTGAATTTCTGCACGTTCCCTGTGGAACGTAGGGCTTCAAGCTAGAGGCTTGAAGTTTCCGTAGCAGTGCTGTTTATTTTTACAAGATGGGGTTGCTAGCCTCATGCCTAACCTTCCCTCTTTATCAGTCTTATTAATGGCTTAGCGAGGTAAAGGAGTGCGTCTGTGGCCGGGGATCGAACCCCGGACCACATGCGTGGTCGGCCAGCATTTTACCGCTGTGCCACTGACGCACTGGAAGAAGACATAGAAAGCAACTATTATAGACGGAAAAATACAGAAGAACGAATAATGAGAATTTAATACGTCTGAGACATTCACACTGGGTTCATTATTGAAAACATTTATTTCCCGATACGAATTTAAAACAAGCAATAAAGGTTAATAAAGCAGGATTTAATGAATTCATCAAATTTCGGTAGAACTCGTCAGCTGAATACTCTACATACACGGATATATACTTTTGAAGTTACATTGGGAGATATAAGACTGAATACTTTACATACACGTATATATATACTTTCGAAATTACATTGGGAGAAATAGGACTGATAAGTAAACAAACTACATTGAATTAGTTATGCAGAAAGACAGGTGCGAATGTTCTTCCAGGTCATGTTCAAATAGATAAGGGGAGAGGGAGTATGACGGATTGAAATTAAGATAAAATGTATTACGCTTCAGTTACATCACTCAGATAAACAATTAGTCATTAGAGAGTATATGAAGAATTGCAAACAGAGTAATGTCAATAGTAATAGTTACAATAAGAATAATAATAATATTGTTGAAGTGAGTTAAGATAATCCTACTGATAAAGTATAGTTTTAAATGAATCAAGAATAATAATAATGAGAATAGTAATAGTAATAATAAGAGGTAGAATTATAAGTAAAACGTATTACCATGGTAGATTCAGAGTCACGACCATCTCCTTTTGTACACAGAGACCTGGTTTGTAAACTCGAATTGCACAAGCCTCTGCCATTGCAAGCGTCTTCTTGTTTCTTTGTCTGCTGACAACAGTGAATGACTTGACCGCGTCGATATCATGTCCGTAATCCACAAGATGCTTTGTTATTGAGGATTTTGGCACTTTGAACTCAGCTGGATCCGTTATAGTGGTCACTGAACATCCGGTTCTAGGAAGCATTGCGAAGGGTTGATAGAGTAGCTTGATGTTCTTTCGTTTCTACTGTCTTCTTTCGTCTTTAGGGATTTGACTGATTTCAAGTTTTGGTGATGAAATGATTTCAATCGGCGAGCCAACAAATGAATACCAGCAGGGAGTACTGAGGGGGAGGGGATCAAACTCCAGACCAAATGCGTGGTTGGCGAGCATTCTACCTCTGTACAATCTCAAATAGGACAGAATGCTCATCTTTTCGTTTCAATTTATCGACAGGAAATTTCAAATTGAATTCAATAAGATGAGTGCTGTTAGTAAACGCAGTTGAAAAGTTGTATGAGTACCCTCATATGATTATGAGCAGCAATGAATTGTGCTCAAGACGTCATCAGTAAATAATACACTGTATAACACTGTGAGACTTTACAACCACGCCTCACGTGTTCCTAGGTTCTATCCTCCGCCGACGCACTCCTAAAGCTCGCTAAGCTAGTAATAAGACTGGTAAAGAGGGAAGGTTGGGGATGAGGCTAGCAACCCCCCCACACACACACACACCATTGAAATAAAACCACTGCTACCGAAACTTAGAAGCTCTAGCTTGATGCCCTATTTTCCACTGGGAACGTAAGGGATTCTTTTTAATGATGGAATTATACTCTATCACACCGTTCAAGTTCTTTACATCATCAATGTCAACGTTAATTTTGATTGATTTCTCCTAATTTTTAAAAACCTTTTCCTCGGTATAAGATGGTTGTAGGCAATCGGTCAGAAGAAGTCATGCATCACCTAGGTTTCGTGCTAGTTGGCACTCACCACTCACAGCAAGGCGTATCTGAAACCTTGAAGAAACTCATGTCCACCCTTCTGAGATTCGAACCCGTGTCACCCAGTACAGCAGGGAGAGATCACTGAACTAGGTATTCGTGCTCGCGATTGACTTCCTGTAGGACTGACTGTATTGGATATTTTCGATTGGACACTAGTCAGTAACTAGTGTAATGTATGATGTGTCTAGTCCTCTCTTTTGTGCAGACTGAATTCTATCAGTCAGGTTTGCAATGTGGCCTCCGTGCTAGGTGGCTCATCATTACGGTGCACTGTGAATTGTTGGTATTAGATGGTTAGAGGCAATCGGCAGGAAGCCTTGGACTTAGGTTTCATTCTAGTCGACACTCATCAGCAAGGCGTATCTGCAATCTGCATGTTGGCCACATTGCAAGCCTGACTGATTGAATTCAGTCTGCACCGAAGATAGGACTCGACACACACATTACACTAATTACTGACTACTAGTGTCCAGTCAAAACAGCCTTTTCCTTCTTCATTGTATTTACTTATTGCTGTCAAGAGATTTCGACCAGACCTCTGTATACAGAAAGATAGTGTGATTAATCTTTCACTACCCTAGTAACCCTAATTCTATTTTATTTTATTTTGTTTTGCGTTTTTGTCAGTATGCCTGTGTGTTTGTCTTGTTACGTAACATTCTATTCAATTTTGACCTTCAAGTTTCTAAATCTACTTAATTGTTTGTCTGTTAAAAAGTTTAAAAAATGTTACTTCACTATTCATCCCCACCCTCTTAAACTCTCCACCACAAGATGTGTAAATTCACTCTGTTCTCTGACCGTGATCCTGTAATATGCCTCTAACTAATCTGTGTTGTTTTCCAATAGAAATCTGAACTCTTACCTCTCTTATCTAATTCCACTATATATAATTAGTTATTTTTTTTGGACATCGAATAATCTGTCTACCTACATCAAATTCTGGAATTGTGTTCCTTATACCTTCTATTTATAACTCCAAGTGATTATGAAAAAAGTCTGTTCCAAAACTATTTTGAAACTTATAATTTAATTTTATTTAGGATGTATGCAGTTGATGATTTTGATTTGATTTTGATTTACAGCTTGATTCCACACCGTATTTTCGGTACAAGTATGGAATTTTCAGCATGGATATCGGTAGCCCAAATTCAGGCCGACCATAGATATCGGGTGTGCGCCGGCAGGGGATCGAACCCCGGACCATGTGCATGGTCGGCGAGAGTCCTAACCACTGTGCCACCGACGCACATAAAACGAGCTCGTATTATCCTGCAAACATGTTCATTCTTTCTCTCTTCAAACTAATAAAGAGAACCGGTTGTATGAAATTTATTGATTTTAATCATGACCTTTACTTAAAAACAAACAAACAAAGAAAAAACAGAAATGTCACAATTATTGATTTGTGTATATGAAACTAGGTTATTATTTTTTATGCTAAAGTCCATTAATGTCTATTTAAATAATAGGCGTAATTAAGTTTATGAGTATGTCTGTGTGTAACAGTAAGTCATGTATGACTCATTCTTATTTGACCTCAAAATTTAAAGATCGATAAGGCAGGCTAAAATATTATAATAGCTGATGTTTATTGATTAGGTTGAGTTGAGACAGCCTTTGTTAAAACAGATGCTTTTACGCTTAAGTGAGTGATGATTAATCTTCAGACTACAAGAGTTATGGGTATTTTGAATTAATTTCATTTGGAAACCGTGCACTTTATTCGGCCAATATAACTAGCTCCACACGTGCAGATGAATTTATAAACACATATTGAGGTGGCCCAAAGCGGCAGTTTATCCTTCACACATCCGTTGATCATTTGTCGGCTGTAGAAATTGATACGTAGCTCAGCCATAAAGAAGGCTTTCCTCAGTGATCTGCATAAGCGATTCTTCAGGATCTCAGCTGCAGTATCACCTTTAAATTCAACACTCATAAATAGCAGTTTCTTCGGCACCGTCTGGATTCTTTCAGACTTTTCCCTTAACTTCATGTTTTTCTCGATAAATCTTGGAGGATATCCATTCTCTATGAGGACTTGTCTGGGTCGCCCCAGTTCTCCATCGATTGTATCACTGGAACATATCCTCCTTATTCTTGAGGATAAGGAATGGATCAGATTTCTCTTTCTTCTCAAAGGGACCCAACTATGGATATTTGTGTACTGACCATTCCATGTCGGTTTCCTGTAGATTGATCTTTGAAGAGAACCATCAGATCTCCTTTTTAGAAAAACATCCAAAAAATGGAATTCCGAGTTAATCTCTGATTCCGACGTGAACTGGATGGCATGATGGCAGCTGTTGAACTCTTTAGTTATCAATTCGATGTCGGTATTGTCGTCACATATGATGAAAGTATCATCCATGTATCTTTGGTACAAATGGAAACTATCGATAGTAGGCCGTAAAATACTATTCTCCAAACTTGCCAAGAAGCAGTCTGCAAGTAAAGGACCCAGTGGTGACCCCATTATAATTGCATCTCTTTGTCTATAAATCGTGTTGTTGAACTTGAATTGGAGTGAAGTTTTTTGTCATGAACCAAACCAGCAGGGAGGAGTAGACAGATGTTTTGTCCTATTTTTTTAAATTCTTCATCACTATGAACCCACCTCCCTACTACCAGATATCAACGTAGAACCTTCAGGTTACCAGTCCGATCTCCTTGACCATTCAATGACCTTTGGAATTCTAACTTTTTTCAATTCGTGAAATACCATTGCTCTCACCAGTGGCTTTAATGAGCATCCACTTTCCCCTTGATATTCGGAAGACCCCACTGACTTCTCGCTACAGCTTCAGGGTATGAACCCAGTAATCCTCAATGAGCTTGTAACTAACATATCGATTATGAATTTTTGTAGATCAATTTCAATCGTTAGATTTTCTTCATGAGACATGTCAAGCAGATATAGATACTCATCGAAGGCATGGCGTCAGGGAAGAGTTGTATTACAAGCTGACAAATTTAGAATTCCGCGGGTGATTGAACTGAGTCCCAAATGGCTGAATGGTCAAGGAAACTTGTCTGGCAACCTGAATTTCCTGAGTGCGATCTCTGGTAATGGGGTGATGGGTTCATATTGATGAAGAGCCCCCAAAAATAGGATGAAACAGCTGTCCAGCTCTCCCTGGATTTCAATGATCTCTAAATGATGTTGACTTGTGATGAAAATCTAACAAGTGAATTCTGTCTGACTAGTTTTCATTAAAACCGCATCAAAATTTGTCGATAATCAGTAGGAAGACGTTCACACACTTTCATGCTATTCAAAGCAGATGGGGCAAGAGAGACTTGACAGCTAACAAAGGATGTTCAAGTAATGGTTTGCAGGGATGTAATTGTTTACAGATTCCATCACATGTTGACATTAGTTAGAGAACCATAGGTAAACTAAGCAGTACTGAACATCTATTTTGTCCTGGTTTGAGACTCTTCAGCAAAGCGTACCCATCAGATTTCAAATATAGGACCTTCCTGTTACGAGGCGAAGTTGTTGTTGAAAAGAATGGAAGAGAAATACCTACTAACGGCTTTCAAAAAGAATGGTTATCCACAAAATTTCATCAAAAAGTGTTTAAAGTCGAATCAAAACACAAACAAGAAACCATCATCAAAGACCACAAGAAAATTCATCCTACCATATATAAAAAATATCTCTGAAATAACAGCTAGAATATTGAAACCGTTTGAAATAGATATAGCACACAAGCCAGTCAAATCGCTTAATTCGATATTATGCAAACCGAAAGATCCAACAGAAAAAGTAGATCAAATTAACACTATTTACAAAATAAATTGTATAGACTACAGCAGGCATTACATCGGCCAAAGTGAGCGTCCCCTTCGAATCAGAATCCAAGAACACAAATCAGCCGTGAAAAGACACGATATATGTTCTTTAGTATCGATGCATACAGACAATTATGGACATCAATTTGATTGGAATAATGTCGAAATTTTAGACAGAGGAAACACCAAAAGTGTAGTCAGGGAATTCCTAGAAGCCTGGTACTCAAATGAAAATGCAATTAACAAACACGTTAATATAGACGAAAGTTCAAAATCCAAGTCAATAGAAAATGATCAATACATTTATAAAGATGGTTACCAGGAAACGCAAATCTATCACTCATGAAGAAATTTAAATCAGTTCACTTTATGCTAAAAATTGCGCTGAAGGGGGATGTTGTCCAGAAGGACGACGAAAGCTCCGCAACCAAACCAACCAGCTCAGAGAACACTATTAATTGCAGACGTTTTTGACCATTTAGCATTGGATTTAATGTCCGCCATTGACTTACCACAGGATGAAGTTGCATGGTCCTGGTGTCAGTCGTCAACGGACTGATGGGTGCGTGTTGATGAAGAGTCCCCAGAGGTGACAAAACAGTACCTCCTGGTTTTCAATAGTTGGTCCCTAAAATAATAAACTCTGCAAACAGTCAAATCCCTGAGAATCAGCAGTTGAAAATCAATCTGATTCTCACTAGTGACTGGCTATATGCAGGAAGTTACTCAGAGCTCTATGGAGAAGTCGTTGTGCTACATATCAAGAATTTGCAGAAGTTGGAATTCATTCAGCATTTGATTAAGTCTATGTGGCTGAATGGTATACGAGTTCATCTTGTAAATGAAAAGTTCTGGATTCAAACTTCAACCAGTACATGCTGCAGAAGAGTTCAAAACTAGGAGGAAACCGCTCTCGAGTACTCTCTGGTTTTCCAGTGGTTTCCTAACTGATGCCAGCTCGTGATCATTTCATTTCTGTTGGTCATATTTTCTTTCCAACATTTGATAGTGAATTATTATTTTAGATAAAGCAATAAGAAGACGTAATTTGTCTGAATCGTGCAATGTATTTGCGCAACACATTTCGAACACTCTGATCACACACATTCACGGACTTGTCATAGGAATATATATGAAATTAATAAAGAGTTAAGAGGTGAGAAAACAAACTGAGGTCAAGTTAAAAGGATATATTGAAGGTAAAAATACCAATGAAGACCACCAAACCAAATAACAGAGGTAATAGTACGTCTGCTATGGTATCAAAACAAAGTTCACCAAAGAAGGTCTAGTATGCTGACGAATTGTTTCTGAACGAATAAAGGTGGTTTAAACCTCCTAATTGCTAGGGCTTCCACATGCTTTAGGATGCGTCGCAAACAAGTTTTATAGATAGGTTTAAAAGATGTGTTAACGTAAATTTTATATACTGTCTCTACAATATGTTTCACAATAGAGGAGCCAGGTTGTCTGTTCTCACCATTAATGGGTTCTGAGGATTCTATTTGCTTCTAAAGCCATTTAGGAATATGCTCTGAAGCCCTTACTTGCAGACATCGATGAGTCCTCCCTATATATGTGTGTCCACAGGTACATTCAAAATGGTAAATACAGTGGGATGTGACATCATTTTTCGCATGTTCAAAGGGTTGAGATGCATATATTGGCTTCATATTCTCTATTATTATGATATTGGCCGCATAAAAAGTCTTTTTGACAGCAGCGTTCAGTCTTTGTCTAGTTATCAAGCTGCTTTGATGCCCCATATAGGGTAGGTTGATGTGCACATCTTTCTTAGGGGCGAGTTGGAGAGTGGGTCTTGGCGTTCTGACTGCTTTATATGTCATAATGAACTTATCTGGACAATTGTTACCAACCAGAGTTTTTGTCAACTTTCTTTCTTCTTCATCAAGTGTGTCTTCAGTGCATATTTGTTCGATTCTACTGAAGAGGCACCTTACTCAGACTCTTTTGTACCGAACAGGGCAGGAACTGTTGTAATTAAGATACTAGCCTGTCCAGATAGGTTTTCTATAAATAGATCTATGCTGTTGAAATCAGGTAAGTGAAATTAATGACATTCTTTAGACTTCTCCCTTGTTTTCGTTTGGATGTCTTCATCACTTCTGACTTCACTGCCTCGTAGACCAAGTTATTGATTTGTCGCTTCTAAATTTTGAACCCTACAAGACACTAGACAGAAATCATGTAACTATTGCCATTTGTTCCCGTATCATATTTTATGCTGTCGTCCTGGCTGTCTGAGGGATGCTGTAATGTATTCTAACTTCTAACTGTGTAATTTATAAACTAAGCATACCATCTTATTTGGGAGACAGTGCTAGTTTTTCATTGATTATGTCACAATTCAGATGAACTGAAAGAAAAAAACACGACAACCACAAGAAAATATTAGATGACTACTGTTCTATCTGGTTTAATACTTACTAAGAATATAATCAATCACACCTGCTACTTGCAAGCAAGACTTTCCTGATAGGAGAGGATAATTACTACTCAAAATAGAAACATTTTATCATCCGAATCACTGGAACACCTTTCTTTAATAAGTTGACGAAGAGAATTTTGCACAGAAGCGCATAAAGCCAAGTTGTAACACTACATGTATCACACAATAGTAGAGGAAAGTGGGAAGGAGAATGAAATTCAAAAGAACTCTAATGAGAAGAAAAGTACAGTAGAATGAAAAGCAGTATGGATATGGTAGATATGGCAGATCCTAAAGAGTGAATGCATCTGTTATTATTGTTTCCTTTAGTTCCTAGAGGAACATAGGGCTTCAGCCAAACGTCTGCATTGCCTTCGGTTCTCTGCCAACGTTTTTACCTGGATCCACGTCTACCCACATGCTTTCATTTCCTCTTCCCAAGACCCCCTCCATCCTCGCATTGACGACCAACTCTCCGCTTCCCGTTCGGCTTCCACTCGAGAGCGATAGCCTGGAGTATGATGTCACTTGATAGTCTTTTTTCTCAGAGTAAGACCAATCCATCTCCATTTCTTCCTGCATGTTTGTTGCGCACCTGGTTCTTGCTGGGTTGGTTCGTTGGTTTATTGCCAGAGATCCCTGTTGCTGATGTTTTCCGATCGGCCATATAATCTTGAGCCAGCGAAGTATTGAGCAAAGACAGGTGTTGATGAAGGTCTGTGGTTTAATTGAGGTGCTCTTCATGACGCGCCAAGTCTCTGATCCATAACGTAGCACTGACTTCTTCACATTGGAGTTGAAAATCCGGATGTTATTTTTGATGCTGAATGCTGTTGATCTCCTCCACACAGACTTGAGAGTAATGAAGGCTTGCCTTGCTTTCCCGATCATTGCTACTTTGATATCCTCATGAGTTCTGTCCGCCTGTAGTTGAAACGATGCTTCCTAGGTAGATAGGTAGGTAGGTGAGTAGGTGAAGGAGGTTGCTTCTTTCAGATTCCTCCAATTTATCCTGGCCTATTGTTGTCTGTTATTGCTGTTGCTTTTGGCCAGGAATCTTCATCACCTACTTATGTTTTCTCTATGTTCACCTGAAGGAAGTCCTATCTTCTCTGGATGCTTCTACTATTGTCAAATTGTTGCTTTCCCCTTGCATGTATTCTAGTTTGTGGGAAATCAGATATATATCATCGGCAAAGTCCAGATCCTCCAAGTTTTCTGTGTGGATCCATTTTATGCCTGTTTCCTCGCTACCCGGTCTGATGTCTGTCGCATTATCCAGTCTACTGCAATCAGTAAAATCACTGGAGATAGTAGGCAGCCAGCTTGTTTTACTCCCGTCTTCACTTGTTCAAAGGATTCCGTGAGTTTCCTGTTTTGGATTACTTGGCATGCAGCACTGTCGTACCATTTTTGGATGAGATGTATAATTGTCGGTGGCACCCCATAGTAGCGAAGTAGTTGCCAAATCACCCCTCGATTGACGCTGTCGAACGCCTTTTCAAAGTCTGCATCTGAGCCACTGGGAACAATTTTCAGTCATATCACCAACGTTTTCAGGCCTTTACTTCCTAGAAAATGATGACAAGGATCTCAAATAAACAGTCTACATCTGTCTATGTGGTTGGCGGAAACAAACTGTCAGACTTAATGGATCGATGCGAATGTAATCCTATGTCATCCAGTTTAAGTCTGTTAAGGAAGACGGTAGCTAGGTATGCATGACTCATGTCCTAGACATCTCATCCGATGTAGCTTCATAATCTCATCGATTTCTACGCGTAAAGCTTCTTAGGAACCTATGAACTGGAAACAAACCGATTCCTGATGCACTGTTTTTGTCGTATTAACAACTCTGAAGGAGGATTTCACTGAAATAGGGTGATCAGAATGCACACAATGTCAAATCATAATTGAGCTTCTTACAGAGGCAACAGCTGTCTTCGATCAATACCACTCAAGATCAGATGGTCGGTCAGAAAAGATCAGCAACAAGGTGGGGGCATCTTTGACAATGAGCGAACCAACCAAGCAGGAACCAATTGTGCAACAAATATGCAGAAAGAAATGGAGGTGAATGTGAATTGGCCATACTCTGAAAAAACAAACCATCAAGAGACATCACGCACCAGGCCATCACTCGGGTGCAGCTTGAATGGGAAGTGGCGAGTTGGTCGTCAGTGCGAGGGTGGGATGACATGAAAGAGGAGGAGGTGATGTGAAGAGGAGATGAAAGCATGTGGGTAGATGTGGAGCCAGGTGAAAACTCTAGCAGAGAACCGAAGGCAATGAAGACGTGTGGCTGAAGCCCTATGTTCCTCTACGAATTAAAGGGAACAGTAATAATAATGGCCTCTGACATTCAGTGTTCAGCATCTAGAGGCTTTGGTAATTAATTAATTATACGGTATCAAAATGTTCTTCTGTCATCCAGATTCCATTTTATTGACGTAATAGTAGTCGTAGGAGTGGTATACCAGCGTGTGCGTATGATCTATCCAGCCTACCTGTTTCACTAGTCTATAAACTTTGTTGTCAAATGTAAAGATATTTAGGATTGCCATAGCAAACTTTATTCTTCAATGCAGGCATACACAGGCACATACGCAGGATTACTTCTTCTGTTCATGTAACCAAACTGTTTCTGCTCTATGAAACCTTAACATAATAGTTTTTTTTTTTAATGAGAGAGACTATTCACACAGCAACTAATCATATGCAATCTAAGAAAACATTTAAATGTCTAATTCTTCTGTATTTATTTTTGTATGTGTCCATCTGTGTTGTGTCTGTATACCTACCATCAGTTACTGATGGCCTTGACAATCAGCTGGACTTTGTTTAGCTTTATGAAAATCAAATTATTATACGCATGAGTCCACACATACAAGCACACACACTCGCACACACACACACACACACGCACACAACACACCTATGAGAAAAAGAAAAGGAAAATTGATCGAAAAAAAAATGCAGAATAACAAAGCAAAACAAAGAATACCTTTGGAAAAAAAGAAACCCACCAAATCATGATTATTTCAATAATTAAAAATACAGTTTTGTTCAGCGAAGAAATTTCTTTTCAACGACTTCATTTTCAAGCCAACTGTACAGACGTATTTATACAACAGAAAAGGTTATTAAGTGGCACTAAATAATTGCTCAGTCAATATACATATGTATGTGATAAGAATAACGATAATTAAAATGTTATAAGGGGTAGAGTTGAAGTGGATAAATTACAAAATTATTAAAGATTGTTTTATAAGTGAATTGATATCAAAAATGATTCAAATGAACTGTCGTCAAGATTTGACCGAATAGTTCTAAAATATTTGGGCGCCGAGTGAGAAGTAGACATTTGTAAAAAATTATATTTGTAAAATCTCAGCGATATTGAAATGAGTAATTCCAACGTTTCGTTCGGCAATCTGGTCCGAACTTCTTCAGGGAAATTAATCAAAATTAACATAACAGAGGTTTTATATATAAAAGGCACATCTTTTTAAAAACTTTGTCCAATCATGATTCATAAACACAAGTATTAACAAGTATAATAAACAAAATTGTATGAGCTGTGATCAAAATTTGACCTCGGACTTACAAATATTGGTCTATCTTTGTTAAATACTTTAAACACAGTGTGCATGCGTGTGTCCGTAGCTGTCGAGTCACCTGACAACCCCAGTAGGTCGAATAAAGCAGCTCAATATTCAGAAAGAAGACAATGCAATAAGTTCGACAGGGTGCTTAAACTAAACTCTAATCCTAAACACCATAATTTTGAAAATACGTTTAATCATAAAATTGTAGATACTAGCAGTTTGAACAGACATGAAGGCGTGATGTTAGCTGATGCATAGGAAATCCTGATTAATAAATAAAAATGGATATGTATCACTAATTAATAATACTTGGTCAAATTCCTGACTGTCTATATCTTCCTATGGAGACGTTAAGAAATGTTTTACGACTGTTTACACACACACGCATGCACACTGTGTTTAAAGTATTTAACAAAGATAGACCAATATTTGTAAGTCCGAGGTCAAATTTTGATCACAGCTCATACAATTTTGTTTATTATACTTGTTAATACTTGTGTTTATGAATCATGATTGGACAAAGTTTTTAAAAAGATGTGCCTTTTATATATAAAACCTCTGTTATGTTAATTTTGATTAATTTCCCTGAAGAAGTTCGGACCAGATTGCCGAACGAAACGTTGGAATTACTTATTTCAATATCGCTGAGATTTTACAAATATAATTTTTTAGAAATCAAAAATGTTTTAAAAATGTCAAGTGTTGTCTAAAAATTTTATAAAATAACAGTACGATTACGATAAGAATGAAGATGTGAAGTGAAGTGGAAAGAATTCAAGTGGTAAAATAAAATAAAGTAAAAACTAGAAAGAACATTACTATGACCAAGGTAAAGAAAGGGGTTTGACAAGACGTTTTTGAACACATAATTTAGGTTTCTGTTCATGTATAGCTAAAGCTTCGGCTATGCATAAGTGAAGAAAACGTAAACTTTTGGATCGATTCGATTTTGCCATGTAGATAACTTTGAAAGATGAATCACGTGGGGCTAAATGACCTGACTCTAACAGGTGATCATAGATAGACGACTTCGCAGTCCTACGTTCACCTTTCATTAACCAGACTGGATAGTGTTCGGCTACACGTTTTCAGAGATTACGCTTACAACGTCCAATATAAACAGCTCCACAAGAGTAGGTAAAAGAGTAAATACACATGGATGTGGACAAAAGCGGTAATCTATCCTTGACGCATTGTCTAATCATATTACGGCTGGTAAAAACTATTTGCAAGTCAGCTGCAAGAAAAGTGTGTTTAATACATTTAGATAAACGATTTTTAATCAATTCCGAAATGGTGTCACCTTTGAATGCCAGACTCATAAATAGTATCTTCTTTGGCACTGTAATTTGTCTGGGGGCGTGTTGTTTCTTGATATTACGTTCGATAAACCTTGTAGGATAACCATTATTAAGGAGATTTGATCGAAGCTTATCTAGTTCACTATCGATTGTCTCTGCAGAGCAGATTTTACGAATTCTAGAGCACAAGGAATGAATAAGATTTCTCTTTCTCCCTAACGGTACCCAACTGTTGAAGTTAGTGTACTGCCCAGTGAATGTTGGCTTTCGGTAAATCGACCTTAGCAACGTACCATTCTCTCTTCTATCTAGCTTTACATCAAGGAAGTGAAATGAGGAATTCGACTCTTCTTCGACCGTGAAAAGCAAAGATGGGTGAGAACCATCAAATATTCCAAGAAGTTCAGCAGTTGAAGAGTTTTCGTCACATACAATGAGTGTCATCTATATATCTTTTATACATAAACAAACTACCGATGGTTTCCTTTAGTGGGCCATTCTCTAAGCTAGCCATGAAGACGTCCGCTAAGAGCGGTCCAGTGAGGTTCATCCAGTCAAGTGTGAGGATGGATGTCCCACCTGTGACACTGGTTGGTGCCAGTCCCACTAAATGCTTCACGAAATGGTAGGAGTTAGAATTGATGGGCTGTCTACTGAGTTGGAACCCAGTGGCTGAATGGTATACGAGCCAGCTTTCCTTGTAACCGGAAGGTCGTGGGTTTGAACCCTGGTGTGTGGGTGCGTACTGCCGATGACTGCCAAACTAGGACAGAGGAAACAGCTGTCTAGTACTCTCAGTTGGTTTTCTAATCGTTCTCTAACTGATATCGATCCGTGGTCATACTTGTGAAAACAAAACAATGATTGTTTACAAACTGTTTTTCATTTATTCAATCTAGTTAGTTAATTAATCTAAATGATGAAATCAACAAACAAATAAATCAATTTTTAATTTTTACTAATTGCAATCTCAGTATTGAAACAGTTAAGGCTGTCTTAAGAGTGAGGGAGAGAACAATCAAAACAGAACAGACAGACCAATGTTAGCTGATATAGGATTATTCAATTCATTCTGAACTTTCCTGTTAATTGATTGAACCGAAGGGCTAAACCTCTGTTGACATGTCTGAGGATTTAACTTGAAAGAATCTGGTTGATGGTGATTATCAGTGGAATCATCCATGAAGTGCATTTTGTCCTATTTAGGACTCTTCAGTTGGATGTACCCACATTCCCCACTGAGTGATGGTGCTCCTATTGATACTGAAATCCAATAACCATAATTCCAAACGCATAAAGAGTTATAAACTAGAGCACTTAGGCTACGACAGCCACCTCCTGTGACACGGACATCAGTTTTCATTTGTTTCGGAAAGATGGGTACTGTCAATACTGGTGAACATTGAGTCGTTTGCTTGTTCAAACTGGTCTACATATTGGCGGGAGACAGGAAGGCTATCACTGTTTAATCGCGTACTGATTGGAAATTGTAAAAATACAATCAGAAGTATTGCTGTACATTATGTTAACGTTTATTTACAGATTCTGATACTGAGTAACCATCGTAAATTTGTTTCGTTATCGCTTGAAGAATAAACAACCATGTTGGCGAATCATTTTCTGTTGTTCTATGTCGGTTATCGTGCATAGTATTCTGTATATTAGGTGATAGGTCCAAGATATCTACGTTTGGGTTCTTGACACACATAAACTCACTGATGGAGGGAATAAAATTCACATTTGAAGCCGAAAATGAGCAAGGAGAATTAGCTATGTTAGATTGTAAAATAAAACTAAAAGAAGAAGGCAAACTACACACTATTGTTTATAGAAAACCAACGCATTCTAATAGATATTTAGACTTTAGTTCATCTCATCCGTTAACTGTTAAGGCAGGCTTAGTTAAGTGTTTAACAAACCGAGCAATGGCACTAAGTAGTACAAGAAAAGACCTAAGTGATCAAAATTAAACAGATAGAAGAAGCGTTGGTGTTAAATAACTATCCTTTAAAATTCATTAGGAAGATTGAAAAAGGCCAAAAGAAAAAGAATTGTGAAACTAGTAATAATAATATAAATAAGAGAGAATATAAGTCATCTACTCTCATACCATATAAAGAGGGGAAATCTGAGACTCTCCCTCCATAGGATTCTAAATTTAGCAGGAATTAGGGTGGCATTCAAACCTACAAACTCACTCAGGGATAAGCTCTGTAGGCTGAAAGACCCGGTGAACCCAGTTAGACAAAATAATATAATTTACAAAATACCCTGCAATGACTGTGAGTTAATTCAACTACATAGGTCAAACTAGTAGGTCAGGGGTAGTCAGATTGTCAGAACATAAGAATTTAGCTAAGGTAAGAATGGTTGACCCAGAGAAGATAAATAATTTAGAAAAAAGCTCAGCAACTGCAGTGCATCCAAGATCTCTACGATCTGGATTTTTGAGAGGTATTTTGCTTGAGTCTTAGTGGGAAACATCATCAATCACTGCGGAATGCAGGTACAGCCAGATGACGAGTTCCTAATAGAACGAAATACGCATCCTGGATACCAGTACTTACTGTCACCATTTAGCAAATTATTTTGAATGACTTTGCGATGGTCAAAGTAAAATTTGACATCAATCTATAAAGTCTTTAACTGTGGGTTTAAGCAAGCCAGATAGGGAGTATGTACGCTGTCTGATTGATGTCCTCGAGCTTCTAAGAACTGATGGCTAGAAGCTATTGGTTGTACGGCTCAAAATACTTCCTAATGTTGCAAGTTCATTCAGTCTCTGTTATCTACAAGATCTATTAGTCCTTGACGTATTCCCATGTTACTATTTCTTCTGCCTCACCGTGCTTTCGGTTAGGCCTATTAGGTTTGGTGTTACGTCAGGGAGATTAGTATAAACTTAATATTTCGTTGGAGAGACGTAGGTGCTGGAGCAGCTATCATACTGCCTGGCATTGAGTCTTAGCTCCATTTAGATATCTAGGAAGAGAAAATACATGATTCAGTAAAGGAGCAGAGATTTGGAGACCTTCCTTTTTATGAAAGTCGGTAAGTAGATCATGCGACAAAGATATGGAGTTACATTCTGTAAGAAACTCAGTCATTTTTCTGAAACATCCCACTTCAAAGTTATTATTAAGACAGAAAAACCTGATTCTAAGGTCAACCAGGTCTCCCTTATAAGTATTGATGAGACTTGAGCCGTAGAAATTCATAAGGTCGTGATGTTACATCGATTTAGATAGCCAGAACAGGTAGTGCTCTTGCTGACACAACATCGTGCTTATCGAGAAACATCATCTGACCTTAGGATTGTGTTGAAACAAAAGTGTTAGCAGTGATAAAACCAAAATCATGCGCATCAGTTCATGAAATCTTTCACTGTTGATTTGTGCCAGTCAAGTAGGTTGGTGTAGACTGTCTAGGTAAGGGGTCCATAGGGTTCTCAGAACTGATAGCTTCAGACTACTGATGATCCGGATCAAAATCTTCCTCACTGTCAGTCTTTGTGATCTGTAATATCCACTAAACCGTGATGGCGAGCCACCTGGAATGGTGGCCACTTTACAAACTTGACTAATAGAATTCAGTCTGCACTAAACAAAGGACTAGACACATTACACTAGTTACTGACTACTGTCCAAGCAAAAAGCATCCAATACAATCCTACAGGAGTTCAGTCGCGAACCCGAATACCTAGTTCAGTGGTAACATCTTTGATTGCTGCACTGGGTGACGCCGGTTTGAATCTAAGGGTAGTGGGACATGAGTTCCTTCAAAGTTTCAGATAAGCCTTGTTGACTGATGAGTGCCAACTAGCACGAAACCTAAATCAAGATAGGCTTCCTTTGGTAAGTTGCCTTCAACCATCTAATACAAATAATTTACAGTGCATCGTGATGGCTAGCCATCTAACATGATGGCCACATTGCCAATGTGACTGATCGAATTCAGTCTGCATCAAAGATAGGACTAGACACATACATTGCACTAGTTAATGACTAGTGTCCAATCAAAGTATTTTTTTCTCCCGCATATTTCTGCTTATTACAGTTCGTTTAAATCTCCACCTATGCGTATCAACTTGAACTGCTGCGTTTCCGTCATAAGTTATGTCTTGAAAATCGGTCAGTTAACCAGTTCATCTAACTTTACATTGCTCATATGTTCTCTTAAATCTCTAATTAAACTAATCTCGAAAAAGGACATATGGGCTGAAGAAACACAGGCAGTAGAAAGAATGTAAAACATCTGTTTCACTATTTTTAGTGAATAGCTTTCAGTCATATGATTTAGTTCTTAAAGTCAACGATTTATATTTCCCAGATTAAATTGCCCCCCAATATCACTAGTAAGTACTTGTTATTAAAAATTGATTTCTCGTTGATGCACTTGGACAGAAATCATCGAATTCAGTTGTTTTCGTATACGTTGCTTCCTTGAACAGATGACTTGATTTAGAATGTAGTCTCAACTACTATGAGCGTTGTGACAGATTGAAAATAGAACCGCTCTGGAAAAGACGCCTTAGACTAAATCTTATTTTCTACTACAAGCTAACTGATACTCTCTTGCACTCCTCCAGGCCAACAACTAGATCTACCGCTGTCATCAGTTACAATCTTAGAAATCATGACGACCTAGTTACGGTACAACTTCTTAAACAAGTTTTCACTCATTTCGAATGGGCTACCAGCTAATGTGCTTGATGCGAACTCACTGCCAGTGTTCATCTCCTCATTCACCAGACTGCTCAAAGACGACAATGCACTCCTGAGTCTGACTCATACACCCTCCTTTTCACCCTACACAGATATTTTAAGTTCATTAAACGTATAAGCTGCAACAAACTACGATTATAAATGTTAATATTATTGGAAGGACATGATAAACATTTCTACACAGGCCATTAATATTAGTTCATACACAATATAAAAGTTAGCTTAACAGGACTAGTTAGTTAGTTAGTGTACCAACATAATCACAGTTACTACACAGAGTATATATATATTGTTGGTATTAGATGGTTGGAGGCAATCGGCCACAGAAAGCCTTGGACCTAGGTTTCGTGCTAGCCGGCACTCATCAGCAGGGAGTATCTGTAACCTTGAAGGAACTGATGTCCCCTCTGAGATTCGAACCCTCCTCACCCAGTGCTGCAGTCAGAGACGTTACCACCGAGCTATTCAGGCTCGCGACTGACCTCCTGTAGGACTGTATTGGATATTTTTGATTGAACACTAGTCAGTAACTAGTGTAATGTGTCTAGTCCTATCTTCGGTGCAGACTGAATTCTATCAGTCATGTTTGCAATGTGGCCACCATGCTAGGTGGCTCACCATTACGATGCACTGTGAAGATAGGACTAGACACATTACACTAGTTACTGACTAGCGTTCAGTCATATATATATAAATTTATAAATCTTTACTTCAGCACTCCGCTTGCTTTCTTCTGAGCTACTGTCGTTCGTCTTCTTTTTTCTCTCACCATTTTAGCTTCTATATAACTTTTTGAATGTGAATAAAGAATGTAGATATCTGACCACTTACAATGACAAATGATCTACAAACATTACTGGTCCCATATCCTAAAACTGCCTTGTGAATTACACATTACCTTCCTCCGCGGCGTATCCTGGATGACAGATGTGGAATATTACCTTTATACCAATAAAAAATCCCAATAACTATCTATTTGGTGCCAATAAATCTGGTTATTTAAGAAGTTGTAGTGTACATTGAACCTTTGAACTTTTGTTTGAACGCACTCACCTACTTTTGGTACTTCTTCCTCTTTCGATTCGTGACTCTCCTGTACATTTTTGGTTCGCTCTCTAGCTGTGCTTTTATTCAGCGCACACTCCGAGCCTACCACGGTCAAGGCAACAGATAAGTGTATAACCTCTTATTTTTATCAAATTTCTTATCTCATTTGTGTAAAATATAACTCTGTTCCAGGCACACTTGCCATCTCTAGTCTTTTTACCGTGATTCAGTTCGTTAGTACTTGCACGTTAGGCAGAGTACAGCTTAGGTCAGAAAGTGATAAATAAGTTTTGTAAGGTTGGTTGTTTTAGGTCTACGTTAAGCTAAGCCCAACTCTTACAAAGTAATGAACACATGCTGATTGTTGCATTTGAAATCTCACTGACTCGCGTGATGATAATCCCAAGCTCCTAGATGCTCCAATTGTCATTTTATATGGACTAATTCGCCATTATTTTGGTTCCTGGTCGCATATGGATTGAAAATTGCCTATTGCTGTAACAATACTTCTTTGTATGTTTAACTGGACACTTTCTACTATGTTTCCCAGAACGTTCTTCTCTTCCTGAAATAGCTTTTAATCAAGTGGCGGTATAGCACTTACCCAAATATATGCGGTTCACTGGTTGACCATAACTATCAGCAGCAAACGGAACAAAGTTTGGGTTGTCGCTCAACTTTGACGGTGAAGGGTTTACAATTTAACATTTATAAGAACCTGTTCTGATTGCTTGCACCAACATCGAACAATTTAAACTTTTGAAAAAGTATTAAGTTATAATACTTCACGATTGTAATTTATAACATAACTGATCGTGCATGCAAAAATGGCACGCATCTGTTGTAAACACCCGATTATACGAAATATAAATAATAATTATTATTATCAGAAGTAATAACTTGGAATTACTTATTTGTCGTTGTTGATGCTGTTCAACCTGGATGACTCATTCATGATATGCGACGAGAACTGCAACTTGGATGATATCCTGAAAGTATTCATTGACAGTCATCCTGATATCTGGTTCACCTTAGAAAAAGAAACTGAAGGAAAAATATCTTTCCTTGATGTGCTACTCACAAGGAGAGCTGAGAGGGTCTTTGAAAAGATCTATTTACAGAAAATCGATGTGGACAGGACAACTGACCAAGTTTTACAGTTTTGTCGCCATAGACAGACAAAGAAATCCAATCCATTCTCTCTCAACACGGGTCAGGAGAATTTTTAGTGAAGATAACATTGACGATGAAATCAAACAGGTGAAAGAAACCTTCGTAGAGAACGGGTATCCACTACACTTCGTGGAGGCCAATAGCAGATTACGTGGAAGAAACACAGAGATTGACAAGGTAGCCAAAAAAGTGTTACAACTAAACTCAGAATTTAGGGGTGACACTGCGGGTGAGGTACTGACGAGATCACTGGGAAAAACGTTCTTTGCTGCCACTTTACAAATAACCTACTCTAACCGTCCACTGGTGCACCTTAAGGTCAAGGAAATGTTACCTCGTTTGTCTAATTCCACATGTATTTATATAATCACCTGCTCTTGAGGAGTTAGGTACATAGGACGTTCGTCGAGAAACATATCCCGCCATGTTCGAGAGCACTTCGCAGTTTGATTGAGAAAAGGAAAACGTTGAGGTATTAATTCATCGATATTTCAACATATTGTAGATGCTGACCACGCAGCATATGACACATCGTTTAATATAGTCTACAAAGTCCTGCAAAGTTTTCCGAAAGGGACACGAGTGAATTTTCTTTGAATAACATAGGCTTTAGCAATACATAACATTAAGCCAGAACTTTGTGTACAAAAATAATTTGTACGATCTCTTTCGTTACTACCCCATGGTTTTGATTTTACTATGTAATTCACATAACAACTTTGTTATCCTTCTTTATTCTGTGTTCCATTTTTGATCTATTATATTTCACTTCATATTGTCATATTCTAACATTTTATCTAGTCTACTAATTTGACAAGATTTCACTCATCCTGTGTCTCCATCATATTATATTCACACATTCACATTTCTGAATGTACTTTATTTTCCGATCATCTATTTCACACATATGTCCACTGAGCTTTAGGTTAAACTCTATTTACTTAGTGGATAGTGACTAGCAGTGAGATCCAGTTGCCCATTTCGTCCTAATTGGGGCTCGTCAGCTAGGTGCACCTGTATGATGTTCCACTGAGGCTCGAACCCAGTGCCCATAGTTTCAAACTCCAAAGCGTTATCCACTAGATCACTTGAACCACGACAGCTACGTCTTCTCCAACGGATCTTATTAATTATTCATTTCAATTTAGACTTTCCCGTCGACAGATTGGACTCGAGACCGAACACTTCGATCAACAAGAGAATTTTCTTCACTAAATTCTTTGCTTTTATCTGTTGTTGTTATTGACTGGCAGTAGCCACCATAAGGTCTGGTTCGTCCTCTTTGAAACATGTCAAGTGGATGTGTCTGTATACTAATAACTAATGGTAATTCCACTCTGACTAACACTCATCACTCATGGTTTGAAACACCATACCAGTATCCACCAAACCATTGAACTACGAAACGTTTGTTGTGATTTTAGTAATCAGAATTAATTTTCAATTGAGTCAGCTGTAATCATCGGTAGATATACAAAGATGGTAAAAAATGACCACTGTATATTGAAATATTCAGATCACAGTATGTGACCAGCGTGAAAACACAAAGACCACGAAGAAAACTGGATGAAGTTTTAAGGCAGTTTTCTTTATTCCTTTACAATCCCAGTGGAACTTACGGCTTCAAGCTGGAGGCTTGAAGTTTCAGTAGCAGCAGCATTTCTTTTTACACGATGGGGTTACTAGCTAGCCTCATGTCCAACCTTCTCTCTTTACCAGTCTTATTATTGGCTTAGCCAGGTAAAGGAGTGTATCGGTGGCCGGGGATCGGACCCCGAACCACATGAGGCGTGGTTGGTGAGCATTCTACCGCCGTGTCACCGACTCATCAATAGTTGGAAAACACGTAATTCAACCCATAGTGCTTGCCTGTCATATTCATCAAGGTAACCGTTTTAGTATTGCATTTGAAATGTTTCGTCTAAGACAGTTGAAGCAGTTTGAACGAAATTGTCATCCAGTATTTAAGTCACAACTTGATCTGGCTAGCAATGACTACGGGTTAGCTAAAATTGGTGGCCTTCTTGAATCTCTGGGTTACCTGAATTTCCATCCCAGACAATGCATCCTATTTCCTTGACTTCATGTTGTCATTATTAATTCAGTTATCTAATTGGTTTTCAGCCGCCTGTAGTTGAGAATTTCTGTGGAACCAAAGAAAAATACCACAGTGGATTATTGTATTCTTCAAATCTAACATCACTACATCAAGTGATGTACTGGAGATGGCTGTTTTATTTGAAACTCATGGATGAAGAGAAAATGTTATGCAATAAACTACACTGAAAATTGTGCATATTGTATAAACTTATTGGGCAGAATATAGCTATTGTCATTATTATTATTATTCCGTGAGTAGTTTTCAACCAACCATATATATCGCCTGATTACATCATCTTGTCAGTTGGATAATCACAGAACTGAGAATAAGATTTTACTCTCTTTATTTCTAATATTCTCCTCAGACTCATATTTCATGTCATTTATCGATTGTTTGACCTATTTGACCTATTGATTATGTAATAAGTAATTGAAGATATGCATTTATTGTTTATGATTTCATCAAATATCTTTCAACATGTGATTTCATTTCAACTGAAAAACTTTAGAAAAAACAAAAAACAATTGAGCCAAGAATATCCTTTTCGATAATTTACTCCTCTTCTAGTTCTACAATTATATATGCATGTTTATATACATAGAACATTCTAGAATAGTCGTCAATAACAATATTGGTGTTTTTTTAATATTATCGACTTTTTTAAGTAAGATCAATGGAATTACCACAGTTCACGAAAGATGCATAAATTATAATAAGCATAAAAATATAATAGCAAACAGAATATCAGATAAAATTAAGGAATGTCTCCACAACTCATTGAAGATCATTAAGACTTTGATGGCCAGCGAGGTAAGGACAGTGTCTGAACCAACCAACTTCTTTTGGATACATAAGTTAGGCTTCATAATGTGGATCCTAACAGACATCCCAAGCAACATGTAGTAGACGAAATCTTAAGGTGAAGTTAAGATTAGTTGGTTGGTATGCGGTAGATGACTTTGAAAGCTGCCTCGTTAACATCAATCTTGTGTTGTGTATCCACAAGATGAGATAGAATAGCGCTACGAATGGATTTTGTTTGTCACTTACATAACCACTAAACAGGAAGATGTTCGGAAATCCGATGAGAAACACGCCTAATTGAACGGCCTATGTAACTTTAATGGAGTTAAATAAACATTTTACTTGTAAAAACTAACACTCTTTACACAAAAGGGTGCCTTCTACTAATTGGTGTGAACAGTGTTGATCATTGCTCACATCGTAGCCAATAGTGCTTGCTAGCGAGAGAATCGAGGTGATTTTGAACACCGGATGGCTTTTCTACTTGTTATAAGCTGGGTGCATTATTGGTGTACTCGGTCTGACTGAGTTCAAACTGTCAGAATTCTAGCTACCTACCTACCTACCTACTTAGGCGATTCTGTAAGACACTGAATAGAAATTACAATTTGCCAGCTATGGAGATCGAGGTAAGAAAGAAACTGTAATTTGTTCTCATATCTGTTCGGCACTTATATTATTCCAATCTGGTTAGCAAGCAGTACAGATTGATAGATATGAGTTAATTTGTGACTTCTATTGACAATCAATCAGTAGTACATAATGCCACACTAGTCATTTTACTTGCCTTCTGGATTTCATTTATTTTTCTATCATACAAATCATGTGTCGTGATATGAGTAGTTTTGATTTCCATAGGTAAGTGTGACAAATTCTCAGGTATTGGTTTGTAGGGATTTTATTTGATTGATTGGTTACAGGATTTCATCATGAGCTGACATCAGCTAGAGAACCATTGGAAAACCAGCAGTGGAGTACTGGACTGCTAGCTGTTTCCTCAGATTCATTAAGAACTCTTCAGCAGTATGCACCCACCACATGGCTTAAAACACAGGACCTTCTAGTTACAAGGTTAGCGAGTTCGTAGACTGTTAAGCCACTGGGACTCGATCCCGTCGCCAGTCCATGAATTCTAACTTCTGATGTCACCTCATGACGAAATCCGCCTATCAATCAATCAAACAAAATCCCTACAAACCAATACCTGAAAATTGATCTGATGCTCACTAGCGATTGGCTATATTCATGTAGGTAGTAACCTGGGGTTCTAGTGGGAAGCTCTGACCATTAGGGAACAGCAGGTCGAAGGTGAGGACAGTTACTCATCGAAGAAGATATTGCTAAGTGGTCACGATATGTCGTGAATTGGCCATTGGATCAGGTACCAGTGGCTGCTGAATAGTCTATGGGCTTGCTAGCCTCGTAACCAGATGATCCTGGGTTCGAATTGTGATAGTAGGTGAGTACTGATGAAGAGTCCCAAGTTAGGCTGAAGAAACAGGTAGCAGTTCACTACTCCCTGGTGGTTTTCCAATGGTGCTCTAACTGATAAATTCGCATCTCTAGCTGTGTAATTTACAACTTTTCAATTTCTGTCTAGACAGTTATAAGCCAACTTGTTGCGATGTTTTATGTATGTTAGCTGTTACATAAAACCAGGAGTTGTTTTGTGTCAGGATTCAAAGCCACAACACTCACCTCTATACATTGAATATATCCGTGTTTTGTCGTATATTGTATGGTATAGTATTCATTTCCTGGGTTCCAAATGGAAGAAAGGGCTTCAGCTGTTGTTTTTTTAATGGTTCCAAGATTGCCCAAAAACCTACATTTCCTCTTCGCTTGATCATCTCCGTGTCGGACATACACAACTCGTCGCCTGTTAACTCTATTTGTGTATTACATAATATGTCTTTATATTTTTATCTCTATTCCCTTTCCAGCAATACATTGTGGTGGCGTGATACAGACAGTGTATTCCAACGGAATATTATGCTCACATATTCCCACAGTTCAATACTGCATACAATATTATATCTGTTTGAACATTCAATTTGATGTAAGAGACACCATACATTTCCCACGATTATATACTGCATTAACAAAAGAATACTATGTAGATTTGAACTTTCTATTTCATGTTGTTTACACTGAATTCACAAGCTCAGTGACTGGTTAACGAATGTATTATTATTATTGTATCCTTTGATTCCTAGAGGAACATAGGGCTTCATCCGTGCGTCTCCATTGCGTTCGGTTCTCTGCTAGAGTCTTCACCTGGTTCCATGTCTGCCCACACGTTTTCATCTCCTCTTCACATGACCTCCTCCAAGTCACCCCACTGACGACCAACTCGCCGCCGCTTACCTTTCGGGTTCCACTCGAGCATTGGCTTGTCTAGTGATGTCACTTGATGGATTGTTTCCTCAGAGTATGGCTAGCTAATGCATCTCCATTTCCTTCTGCATATTTGTTTCACAATCGGTTCCTGGTTGGTTCGCTCATTGCCATAGATCTCTGTTGCTGATCTTTTCTGACCGGCCATCTGATCTTGAGTTAACGAATGTAAACTATAGATAGATAAACAGCAGTTTGATCAATGAAAAATATACTTTGACTCCCGTGTCTTGCCTTCTTTTGTTACAATGCGTCGGTGGCACAGTGGTTAGGACTCTCGCCGACCATGAACATGGTCCGGGGTTTGATCCCCTACCGGTGCACACCGGATATCTATGGTCGGCCTGTCAATTTGGGCTACCGATATCCATGCTGAAAATTCCATACTTGTACTGAAAATACGGTGTGGAATCAAGCTGTAATCAAAATAAAATAAATCAATACAATATAATCTGAAGAAAATAAAAGACAGATTCAGCGAAGAAAATTTTCTTTATCGACGAAATCATCTTCAGAGACTGTACAGTCGTATTTATACTTACAAAAATATATAGTGGTCTATTATTGAGTAATAGGGGGTGACATAATTGATATAATTACTCAGAAGTGGCTTTAGAAGTGAAAATTAGAAGTTGAAAATTACGTGGTACTCAACGGAACAAAGATAGAAATTTGACAAGGTTAAAATTGCTATTGAGTCAGTGAGAATAAAGGTATTTGAGTGTCAATTTAACAAGTGTGAAGAGGGTGTGAAAATATACAAAAGGAGCATATGAGAGTGATAATAGTGAATTAATTATTAAAGCAAAAGCTAACTAAAAGTGAAATTAGAATGAAAAGAAAAAATCAAAAAATATTTTATTTACAAGGAACGATTAGTGAAGAGGTTAAGACCAAGGTAGAATAAGAGACTGGACAAACATTTTCTGTATACAGAGTTCAGGGTTGTATTGATGAATTGCTAGAGTCTCCGCCATACACAAAAGCCGAAACCTGACGCCCTTTGTACCATTTGGCTTCACTTTGTAGATGATCTTGAAAGACGATTCTGGTGGAGCTACGTGGCCTGAGTTCACCAAATGCTCGAGAATTGAGCTAGTAATTGTCTTACATTGTCCCTTTGCTAACCATGCCGGATAATGCTCAGAGATGCGTTTGGAAAGCGTGCGCTTTGTGCGGCCAATATAACTAGCTCCACACGAGCAAGTGAATTTATAAACACACATTTATAAACACAATATAATTTTCTAATCAGTCCTTCTATGCTTAGTAATGATAATAATAATAATATCTTTTTTCTGGACAGTATTTATAAAATGTACACAATTTTCAAAGGAGTTTATTGCATGGCATTTCCCTTCGTACAATATCTCTCATATGCTGCTTCTGCACATTTCACACCCTCTTCACAATTTTTAAATCGACACTCAAATACCACCTTTATTCTCACTCACTTAATAGCAATTTTAACCTTATGAAATTTCTATTTTTGTTCCGTTGAGTACCATGGAATTTGCAACTTTTAATTTTCACTTCTAAAGCCACTTCTGAGTAATTATATCTATTACCCAATAATAGACCACTATATGTTTTTTTGGTAAATAGAAATATGACTGTACAGTCTCTGAAGATGATTTCGTCGATCAAGATAATTTTTTTTCGCTGAATTTGTCTTTTATTTTTTTTAAAATAATAATAGTTATTATTATTTGCTTTATTCCAAAACAGTACATGTGATACAGAATGGAATTCTCAGCATTTCACTACAGTATTGCATTCAGTTAGTACATTATCAATAAATAGAATTCTACATAGACTAAGTTCATTTTGACAACAACATATTGGCATGTCGGTAGCAGAGCCAAAAGTGAACAGAGTATTTGAAGGTGTTAGAAATGTAGATACTAGCATATTTACTGGCGTAGGCGGTAACAAAAAGGTCAAGATATACAGAGTGTGAAGGAACGAAGAAGAATGTTTTAAGTAGAGTTTGTAAGGAAGAGAGAAACAAAACAGCACATAACAAAAAAGAGAGAGAGAAAAGGAAAAGAAAGAAAGAAAACGTTGTACCTATAAATTATATGAGTTGGAAAGACGAGATCCAGTTGTTCTACTGACTATTTAATAAGTTATAAGTATCACGCCTAATGCTTTCTTTACCGCAGAGAACACGAGCCAAGTAGGGTATGGTTGAGTTTTTGTACTCGCTAGTGCGAGCATATAGTTTTCTCTATAGGCTTTTGGTCCTGCCTGATGAGATACAAGGGGTTAGTTGTGAATGAAGAAGGTGGTGTGAGTTAGATAAAATGGATTTGGCCCATTTCTCACATGAGTCCAAGTGCCTTTTCTTTGATTTCTTGGGAATATGGAAGTGATTTGGTCTTAAATTACTGATAAAGTTACGGGAGTAAATAATCCTGTTAGAATTCATATTTAGGTGATAAATAAATGTGAGTAAACGGTAGATTGGATGCAATATGTAGATATTATAATAGCTGGCCCAAAAATTCGAACAGGCCGCCAAGGTCAAGGGTAGTGACTCAATGGGTATTTTTCAGTAATCTGATGATTAATCCACTTCATTTTATTTGACCTACTCACTTCCTCTAATTTGAGTAGTATTTTCACAGGAAATCAGCTGATATAGAGGAAAGAACAATACAGGAATCAGCTGTTTCGCATGTGTGTCGTTAGATAATAAATAAAAAAAACTGATTTTGTTTACTTACATTAATGAATGAGTCAATCAATGTAGGCTGTTGACATGTGTAGTGCAGTGCAGTGCAGACACTCACTTATTATTTTTAACATGTAATAGTTGTCACTCACTGTCTGATGTCTGAATTGTCTCCATCGTGCATGCCAAACATGCTGTTCGTCAGAATTGACCAGGACTAATCGACATTGTGACATTGACTATTTTTTAGATATTTAGTTAAATGAGAATTGAATTTTTATTATTATTTTTTTTTAATGATTTACAGCTTGATTCCACACCGTATTTTCAGTACAAGTGTGGAATTTTCAGCATGGATATCGGTAGCCCAAATTGACAGGCCGACCATAGATATCGGGTGTGCGTCGGCAGGGGATCGAACCTCGGACCATGTGCATGGTCGGCGAGAGTCCTAACCACTGTGCCACCGACGCAGTGAAATATGTCTAGCTGCAGACAGTGATTTATTTTTCTAGGGTAACATAATAAAGAAGATTGGTTAAACAGTTATTGATATAAGAAGTATAAGACTTGGGCATATAAACTCACTAGTAGAGGGAATAAAATTCACATTTGATATTTTTGATTGAACATTAGTCAGTAACTAGTGTAATGTGTCTAGTCCTATCTTCGGTGCAGACTGAACATGATTGATAGAATTCAGTCTGCACCGAAGATAGGACTAGACACATTACACTAGTTACTGACTAGTGTTCAATCAAAAATATCCAATACAGTCCTACAGGAGGTCAATAGCGAGCCTGAATAGCTCAGTGGTAACGTCTCTGACTGCAGCACTGGGTGAGGAGGGTTTGAATCTCAGAATGGATATCAGTTCCTTCAAGGTTACAGATACGCCCTGCTGATGAGTGCCAACTAGCACGAAACCTAGGTTAAGTAAGGCTTTCTGTGGCCTATTGCCTCCAACCATCTAATGTCAACAATTCACATTTTAATCGGAAAATGAACAAGGAGAATTAGCTATGCTGTTAAATTGTAAAATAAAACGAATAGAAGAAGGTAAACTGCACACTAGCGACGTTTATAAAAAGCCAACGCATCCTGCTAATAGATGCTTAGACTTTAATTCGTCACCTCATCCATTGTCTGTAAAGACTGGCTTAGTTAAGTGCTGTCTAACGAACCGAGCAATAGCACTAAGTAGCACAAGAAAAGACCTAAACGATTAAATGAAACAGATAGAAGAGGCGTTGGTGTTGAGTAACTATCCTATAAAATTCATTAGGATGATCAGAAAAGGTCAAAAGCAAAATAAAAATAATTGTGAAACTAGTAATGATAACATAAATAAGAAAGAATATAAGTCATCTACTGTTATACCATGTAAGGAGGGAACATCTGAGACCCTACGTAGGATTTTTAATAAAGCAGGAATTAGGGTGGCATTCAAACCTAAAAACTCACTCAGAGACCAACTCTGTAGATTAAAGGACCCGGTGGACCCAATTAAACAAATAATATAATTTACAAAATACTCTGCAATGACTGTGAGTTAAGTCAACTACATAGGTCAAACTAGTAGATTGGGCGTAGTCAGATTATCAGAACGAAGGAATTTAGCTAAGGTTAGAATAATTGATCCCACGAAGATAAGTAATTTAGAAAAATACAAAGCTGTAGAACTCCATGCATTAGCACATAGCCACATAATATGGTGGGACAGAGTCAAAATTCTAAAAAGTAATATAGGCAGATGGAGCGCGAGAGAGATTGACTACTGAATCCTGGTTCATTGAGTCTACACCCAACACATGCACAATAGAAGTGACTCAACGCAAACACCAGAGATATGGAAGATATTATTACCACCAGTCAGTCAAATCAGAGGAGGATAATAAATAATCTTAAAATTCTATTTCAATTCACGTACATCACAACATTCTAACAAGTTACTTATTATGACTAAAAAAACACTCGTCTTATTTCCCATTTGACTGTAATTGATCAATAACACTCATATTAATAATTCTGAATGTGCATTATTCTATACTGAATTTTATTCCAATATCTAATCGATTCCCCACATGTATATAAATGAAGTAAAAAGTTGTGTGAGTAATGCCTTGATATGATTATGAGCAGCAATAGTTTGTGCTTGAAACGTGGTCATCAATTAATATTATTGTACAACACCGTGTGATTTTATTTTAATAAAATCAAATCTATAGTGGAGTTAAACGGTTACTGACTAAATAGAATTGCATAAATCTTAGTCCAAGTGATAATTTCAGATGTCATAAAAATTACCTGTTTCCACTAGTGAATAACGTTTTTTCCTCCTAATTGAAAGTTAATTTTTTTTAGTTTTGATTACAGATTGATGTCAGTTAAAGAATTATTGGAAAAGCCAAGGCGAAGTGAAAAGTTTTTTCGTCCAGCTTTGGAACTCTTCATCAGCACGCAGACATCGGTGGTCGAATCCAGTACCTTCCGGTTATACGGCATACTCACTGACCAACCAACCAACCATTGGAACCTATTCCAATGGCTGATGAATTCCAACTTCTACCGACCCCTAGCCGATGTCACTGACGAGTACTTCTCTTCACTCTCGACCGGGTAGACCCTACTGGTCACGAATTTTCACTAGACCCCGAGGAAAACGCGTCATGTAGTCAGTAATTAGCCAGTGGCTGAATAATTTACCAGCTCTTCTCGTAATCAGAATGTCCTGGCTTCCAACCCTGGTATGTGGGTGATTACGGATGAAGAGTCACAAACTAGGACTAAACTGCTGTCCAATACTCCTTAACTGAAATTAGCTCGTGATGAAACTTGTAACCATACTAGATAAGTTGATTTGGCATACCACACACACGCACACACAAGTACACGCAGTGATGTAGTTTTAGCAGCTGGATGATTTTCACAGCACAATTCATTACTCTTAATGGTATTAATGTATTCACATGGTATAATAGGGTGAGCAATATTGAGTTCAGGCGTCGAGTGCCAGGTAAAGAGGGGAAATCAATGGACGAGGCTGTGAAGTTACATCGATTGAGATAGTTAGAACATGAATGCCTAGAGATCGCCTTCCTCGACAGGCAATGCTAGCCACTGACATAGGGTCAGGTTGAAAAAGAGCTAGTGGTGGTCAAACAAAAACCAACATGGCTTCATCAGTCAATGAAATCCACAACAGTTAGTTTAAGCCATCCGCGTAAGGAGTTGTAGGCTTCCTGACTGGTTGGGGTCCTCGGAGACAATCGGTGATATCGCTCAAAGTGATCGTTCTCAGTGGCTGGCGCAGATGCATCCACTCCTTGTGACTTATAATACCCAATCAAACTATATTGTTCTTCGATATTACTATTATTTTTGCCTCATATCTCTGTTTACTGTCTCTGTTTTCCGTTTCGTTTTACTTTCTTCTTCTCTGGCGTTGTGTGCTGAATGAAGTGTGGCGACTCAAACTGCTGCACGCCGGTGCAAAATTCTATGTTGAAACCAGACAAACAGACATTCACATGATACACTATATACACTGTGAGATTACTAAAGAAGGAAGTCTTTCGACTGATAAACTCCCTCCTACTGATACAACTCATATCATCAGAGAGTGATGGTGTCACATGGTCCACATGATCCCTTGTAGAAAACCTCTGATGATGATACAATTAGCTACTGAGTCTTATAGCTCAGTTGATAGGTATCCAAATAAACTTCCAGTTCAAATCCTCTATCACCTTACATGTTTCAAGTAGAACAGTAGCGGTAGTATCATTTTTACGCGATAGAGTTGTTAGCTTGATAAAAAAAACCTTCCCTCTTTTCTGGAAATACTACCAACTAGGCGTGGTTTAGAAATGAGTCGACTGGGAACTGTATCTGGGCCTTCCGTGTGATGTAGGCAGAGTTACTCACCAACCAACCATACAAAGAATTATTTCTTTATCACTTTATTTTCATTCAGTTCCATATTGAGATTAAAAAAATACATGAGCTTGGAATTTAAAGGGGACTTAGCTTCCGATATCATGAAACGAAGGATATCACAGTCCCTGAAAAGAACATTCCCTGCTTTCTGCATCTCTGAGAATAGCCTTTACTAGTCGACCATTGCTGTTCAATAACCTGAAGGACAAGATCCCGCTGTTGACCAACTCTATGTGTGTTTATCAATTCACCTGCTCGTGTGGAGCTAGGTATATCGGTCGTTCGACTCGAGTTTTGTCCAAGAGGGTGCAAGAACACTATCCTGCATGGTTACGAAAAGGTGGAAGTGGAGCAATAAGAAGCGCGATCATTGAACATCTGGTCGATAATGATCACCCTATCTCTATAGCCTCCGCCTTCAAAGTCATCTACAAGGCAAAGAGTAATTTACCCAAATCCCTACGTACCCGACTCATCTGTATTGCTGAAGCCATCTTTGGCTATCGAAACAGAAAAGCCAGATCTCTGTGTACAGAAAAAGTTCGTTCAACCCCTCCAACTTTCATGGTCTTAATCCCTCTATGCTAAAGTATGGTAATCCCCAATCATATTTTAGCTCTACCAATTTTTCATTTTTCATTTTTGTCTATTCAATTTGTATACTCTTCCTTATTAAGTCAATTGTTACTATTACTACTCTCACTTTTAATTGTCTCCGGTATTATTTCACTTGTTCCACTTGTCATTCTAAATCAATCCCTTTTTACAACATTAAATTCTATGCTATTAAATTTCACACAATATTACGTAACGTTTTTATTTTATTCGATTTGTCTACTAATCTTATAATTGCACACCCTTTTTCAAGTTCTATCCATCCTATGAATTATTCTATATATGACATTAATTTGCTTTGCCACTTGACATTTAACTACGATTATAATCACAAACATTTCAGTTTTAATTGCACTTCATATATTATTATTATTATTTCATGCATTCACACCTATGTTTCAATTCCCTCACCGGATATAGCTTCTTAAAAACCATATATATACGATTGTACAGCTTGATGATAAATTCGTTGAAAAGAGTCTCTTCGCTGAATCATTTATTTTGATTTTCTATATGTTACAATGGGAATTTTCCATGATTTAAAAAATACCATCAAAACTACTAGAAAACATTGAAATATTTTGTTTTTAATAAGACTAATTTACAAAAACCTATCAATGCAAAAAGAAGATAGTTAATAAGATACACAATTAATCACTAATTAATCTTTGTCGCGAAAAAACAGACAGCTGCAGGGAAAGAAACACGGTAGAACATGTTAATATGACATCTTTTATACATATACATACACACTGAAGCAATGTATAGGGAGACACAGAGATGATTCCTTACCACAAACAAACATCAGATGAAATAAAGTGAATCCTTAACAATCATGACATAAGAGTGTATTTTCGTGCAACTAACACCTTACTCTCATCACTGGTGAAGGCTAAGGATAAAATAGAAGAAGAAAACCAACAGAATTGTGTGTATTAGACGCCGTGTATGTAGGAGAAACTTCCAGACAGGTAAATAAATATAAGAGTGAAAGAAAATAAACAATGTCTAAAGGTGGTTCCAAAGACCTTTGCAGACTTAAAGAAGCTAGAAAACAAATCAGCGATTACATTGCATTCGACAGAAACGGAACACACAATCGACTTTGATAGGACTAAGGTTCTACAGAAAGGTTTTGGTTCATATAAAGAAAGACTGACTGCAGAAGCCCTACATATATGGGTGAATCCCAGCGGTTTGAACGGACCTGAAGGTGTGTTGTTAGCTGATGCATAGCAGATCCTGATTAATAAATAAAAAGTGGATATGTGTCACTAATTAATCATACTCGGTTAAAATTGCCGATTGTCAATATCTTTTTATGGAGAGGCTAACAAATGTTTTAAGACTGTTTACCCCACACACACATACACACACACGATTGTATACCGCATACACACATATATATTTTCATATTCAGTTATCTACCACCATGAACTTTTAGTCGGACGTAATCTGATGAAAAGTACACTCTGTTTAAAGTGTTTAACAAAAGTAGACTAATATTTGAAAGTCTGAGGTCAAATTTTGATCACAGCTCATACAATTTTGTTTATTATACATGTTGATACCTGTTTCACGACTTATATCATTGAACAAAGTTTTTAAAAACAAGCGATGTCCTTTTTTATGTATCAACCTCTGTAATGTTAATTTAAATGGAGAAGTTCAGACGAGATTGCGGAACAAAACGTTGGAATTACTCATTTCAAATTCGCTGAGATTTTACAAATATAATTTTTACAAACGTGGACTGGAGAAGTTAAATTATCATAAGCAAGGCCAAGGTCTTTCAAAAGTTGACCTTCAAGAGAGCTATGGAAGGTCATTCCAAATTAAATCATGTCTGAACTTGGAGAAGGTAGATACAGTATTACAGGTACTTTTCTGTAAATCTATACTGTAAGGCAGGGTTATGACTTTTTAGACTAACGTTTAGGGTTAAGGTTAGGTTTAGAGTTAAATTTAGGATAAGGGTTAGAGTTAGAAGTAGGTCAAAGAACAGTGTCAGAAATACCAGTAGATCTCAAAGTACCATGACCTACAGTCACCTGGATGAATGTATCTATCGCGCATAGTATGATTTCTCTGCAGATCATCCGTGTAGGGACTTGGAGGAATTCGTACAACGCGTAAGCGACAACTATAATAATAATGTATATTTTCATATAAACATAAATTTACATGAAAATGCATGCCATTTTTACAGGCACGATCAAGTATGATGTAATGTCAAATAGTAGATGGTTTACAAGTTAATGTTTGAACAGCTAAATATTTGATATATATATATATATATATAAATACACTAATTGTCTGACACAGGTCGTATCATTATTGAATTAAACAGCAGTCCTCCAGGTTGCGCAGGAAAATCGACTTCGTTTCGGTTTCAACCCGTGTTTGTAGGCATACGATAACAAGCCAATATTGAGGTAAGTACAACGTTTACAAGGGATAGCAAGCTGTTTTAGAAAAGTAAAATTGATAAGGTAAATCATTAAAGTGTAATGAAATAGGTAAGTGCAATGTATCATTAATAGATGCATTCATAAAGGAAATACAATGGGAGACTACAGTCTCTAGGCTGACAAAGTTCATTTGCAATGTATAATGCTACCCATATAGGTCTTACTATCATGATGTCCACTTTTGGTTTTAATACAATTATCCATAAGCCGGTTGTTTTTATTTCATACCTTTTTGTGTATTTGGTGCACAACCGTACCTTATAGAGAATAGGAATAGAATAAGTCGAATCAAATTCATAAAGAGCTATAAAATGTTAGGTTTAGTGGAATATAATCAGGAGCAAGTGAAGACGTTATTAGAAATGAATGAGATTTGACATTGTGAACTGATATTCGAAGATTCGACCAAGGAAAGCAAATTAATTTATAAGATGCCCCATAAATCTGTGCAGAGCCCATGTGGTCGCATCTCAACAACAGACTGGGGCGAACGGTATATGTTTAAAGGCAGAAGCATGATCTGTCTAGGCGATCATTATTATCTTTTCCAAGATAAAGATTCAAGCCCTCATGTGGTATAATACCACGTTTGCAATATTTTTCAGTACATTTTTCAACCGTTATGCCGCTTTTTTGCATCTGAATTCTGATTGGTTGTTCAAGTTCACTGTAGTTTTGGCTATCATAGTTTAACTTTGCCAAGAGACTCTATTCACACATTCCATGATGTTGAATCAACTGCATTCTCGGTAATGAATTCCATATCATCTTGGAATGAAATTCACAAAATGGATTTCACTCTGTTCAGTATTCAGAGACTAAGTTCACAGCGGTTAGGACTCTAGCCGACTATGCACATGGTCAACGTTCGATCCCCTGCCGACGCACACCCGATATCTATGGTCGGCCAGCAAAATTTGGGCTACCGAAATCACATGCTGAAAATTCCATACTTGTACCAAAAATACGATGTGGAGTCAAGCTATAACAAAATTAAAAATTCTGTACTTTCTATAGTTAGTTTGTAAGGATTAGTTTTGTCTTTTACGAGTTGATCACGGATCGATATCAGTTAGAGAACTATTGAGAAAACTAACAAGGATTCCTGGACAGCTGTTTTGTCAGCCTAGTTTGAGAATTATCGACAGTACGCACCCACATACCAGGATTTGAATCCAGTACCTTCTGGATACAAAGCAGGCTTGTATACCATTCAGCCACTGGACCCGATTCAATGGACATGTCCATGAATTCTAACTTCTACCAATTCGTGATTTTACCACGACTAACACCAACCAATGTCGTCCGCGGGACATCATTCTGTATTGTAATCAATATTTCTGTACCCCCTGACAAAAGATTACTCAACTGGTAGAGAAAGATACAATGAGCGACAGGGAGAGAGAGAGAGAGACAGGAAAAACACGAGAGAAAAATCAATAATTCCTTTTCCCACTTAAAATAAAAACATTCTATCAAGGGAATAGATTTTTGTTTATCAATGTATAAATGGATGTATATTTATTATTATTATTATTCCCTTGGGTTCCTAGTGGAAGATAGTCCTTCAGTAGTGTATCTCCATTTCATCCAGTTATCTGTAGGCTTTGAAAGATGTAATTGATAAACTTGAATTCTATTGTCGGTACATGGATGATACCTTTTTTAATTACGAAAAATGAGGATGAAGCAAAGAACATTCTGGACATATTTAACGATGTTCATCCTGCAATAAATCTTACTATTGAGAAAGAAAAAGACTCAAGTATTTCATTTCTAGACGTCCTTATGACCAGAAAAGAGGATGGCACAATAAGAAGAGGGGTATATAGAAAACCTACATCAACTGACTGTCAGTATACTCATTTTTTTCAGCTTAGTGCCCTTGAAATACAAACGCAATCTGATAAAGTACTTGGTTCACAGAGCAAGAGAAATCTGCTCGTATGAATGTCTTGATGATGAATTAATTATGCTGAGGGAAAATAGTTATCCAGAGAAGTTTATTGATAAGAATATGAATCTAAAATCAAGGCAGCCCAAGGTACCAACAGTTCCTAAAAAGACCTTATTCTTACAAATTCAGTTCCTTGGGGACAACATCAGCGAGATACTAACACAGCGCCTTAGTAATGCAGTAAAAACAGCATTCGCTACTACTGAATTACTCTGTGTCTTCAAAACCACCTCTGTTTTGCGTTCAAGAGTAAAAGATAAGCTGCCTAATTTCGTCTCTTCTATGTGCATAGGTCGTATAGGCGTGTTTCTCGTCCGATTTTCGAACATCACCATGCATAGTGGTTAAGTAAAGGACAAACAAAGTCCATTCACAGCGCTATTCTATCTCATCTCGTGGACAAAGAACACAAAATTGATGTTGTAACAAGGCAGCTTTCAAAGTCATCTACCGCATACCAATCAACTGATCTTAACTTCACCTCAAGAGTTCGTCTACTACATATTGCTGAGACTGGCTGGTTGTTGGGATCCACATTAAGAAACCTAACTTATGTATCCAAAAGAAGAAGTTGGTTGGTTCAGACACTGTCCTTACCTCGCTGGCCATCCAGGTTCTAATGAACCCCAGTTTTTGGAAGAAATCTCCCTAATTTCATTTGATATTCTATTACATTTTTATGCTTATTATGATTTAAGCATCTTTCGTGAACTGTGGTAATTCCATTGTGATCTTACTTAACAAATCGATCATATTTTAAAAAACGTCAATATTGTTAATGACGACTATTCTAGAATATTCTATGTATATAAACATGCACATATAATTGTAGAGCCAGAAGTGGAAATTATCGAAAAAGATATTCTTTGCTCAATTGTTTTTTTGTTTTTTTAAAAAGTTTTTCAGTTGAAATGAAACCACATATTGAAAGATATCTGATGAAATCATCAACAACAAATGCATATCTTCAATTATTTATAACATAATCAATAGAACAAATAGGTCAAACAATCGCTAAATGACATGAAATATGATGAGTCTGAGCAGAATATTAGAAAGAATAAAAAGAGAAAAATCTTATTCTCAGTTCTGTGATTATCCAATTGACAAGATGATGTGATCAAACGATAGATATGGTTGGTTGAAAACTACTCGTTTAATAATGATAATAATAATAGTAGTAGTGATAATAATAATAACAACAGTAGCTTTATTCTGCACAATAAGTTTATACAACATGCACAATTTTCAGCGTAGCTTATTGCATAACATTTTCTCTCTTCCCTCCAGTACATCACTTGATGTAGTGATGTTAGATCTGAAGAATAAAATAACCCACTGTGGTATTTTTCTTTGGTCCAACAGGAATTCTCAACGAGAGGCGGCTGCACACCAGTTAGATAACTGAATTAATACGACAACATGAACTCAAGGAAATAGGATGGATTGTCTGGGATGTATATTCAGGTAACCCAGAGATTCAAGCAGGCCACCAATTTTAGCCAACCAGTAGTCATTGCTAGCCAGATCAAGTTGTGACTTAAACACTGGATGACGTTTTCGTTCAAATTGCTTCAACTATCTGAGACGAAACATTTCAAATTCAGTGGTAAAATGGTCAGCTTGATGAATATGACAGGCAAGCACTATGGGTTGACTTAAGTGTTTTCCAACTATTGATGCGTCGGTGACACAGCGGTCGAATGCTCGTCAACCACGCCTCATGTGGTTCGAGGTTCGATCCCTGGCCACCAACACACTCCTTTACCTCACTAAGCCAATAATAAGACTGGTAAAGAGGGAAGGTTGGGCATGAGGAGGCTAGTAACCCCATCATGTAAAAGCAAATGCTGCTGCTACTGAAACTTCAAGCCTCTAGCTTGAAGCTCTAAATTCCACTGGGAATGTAAAGGAATAAAAAGAACTGCCTTACAACTTCATCGAGTTTTCTTTATGGTATTTATGTTTTTACGCTGGTCACATACTGTGATCAGAATATTTCAATACACGGTGGTTAGTTTTCACCATCCCTGTATATCTACCGATGGTTACAATTGACTGAATTGAAAATTAATTCTGATTACTAAAATCCCAACAAAGGTTTCGTAGTTCAATGGTCTGGTGGATACTGGTATGGTGTTTGAAACCATGAGTGCTGAGTGTTAGTCACACTGGGATTACCATCAGTTATTGGTGTACAGACACATCCAGTTGACATGTCTCGAAAAGGACGAAACACACCTTCTGATGCCTACTGCTAGACAATAACAACAACAACAGATAGAAACAAAGAATTCAGTGAAGGAAATTTTCTTGTCGATCGAAGTGTTCGGTCTCGAGTTCAATCTTTCGACGGGAAAATCTAAATTGAATTGAATAATTCATAAGACCCGTTGCAGAAGAGGTGGCTGTCGTGATTCAAGTGATCTAGTGGATAACCCTTAGGCATTGGAAACTATGCTTTTCCAGTTGTTCTTTAACTGATGGCAGCTCGTGATGAAATCTTCCATCAAATCAAATCGATATTATTTAAAAAAAACACTAACATTGTTATTGACTACTAATCTAGAATATTCTATGCATATAAACATATATATAATTGTAGAGCCCGAATAGGAAATTATTGAAAAGGATATCCTTTACTCAATTATTCTGTGTTTTTTTCAGATGTCTGAATGAATATTTTCGCTAAATTTAAGTCATTTTTTAGCTGGCTCCACGTTAGTCATTAAGGTGTAATGAAATAGGTAAATGCAATGTATCATTAATATATGCATTCATAAAGGAAATACAATGGGAGACTATAATCCCTAGGCTGACAAAGCTCATTTGCAATGTATAATGCTACCCATATAGGTCTTACTATCATGTTGTCCACTTTTGGTTTAATACAATTATCCACAAGCCGGTTGTTTTTATTTCATACCTTTGTGTGTATTTGGGGCACAACCGTACCTTATAGAGAATAGGAATAGAATAAGTTGAATCGAATTCATAAAGAGCTATAAAATGTTAGGTTTAGTGGAATATAATGAGCAAGTGAAGACGTTATTAGAAAATGAATGAGATGATACATTGTGATATGGTATTCAAAGATTCGACAAAGGAAAGCAAGTTAATTTATAAGATGCCCCATAAATCTATGCAGAGCCCATGTGGTCGCATCTCAACAATAGGCTGAGCGAATGGTATATGTTTAAAGGTAGAAGCATGATCTGTCTAGGCGATCACTATTACCTTTTTCAAGATAAAGATTCAAGCCCTCATGTGGTATAATACCACGTTTGCAATATTTTTCAGTACATTTTTCAACCGTTATGCCGCTTTTTTGCATCTGAATTCTGATTGGTTGTTCAAGTTCACTGTAGTTTTGGCTATCATAGTTTAACTTTGCCAAGAGACTCTATTCACACATTCCATGATGTTGAATCAACTGCATTCTCGCTAATGAATTCCATATCATCTGGGAATGATATGGATTTCACTCTGCTTAGAATTCAGAGACTAAGTTCACTCTGTACTTTCTATAGTTGGTTTGTAAGGATTAGTCCTGTTTTTTACGAGTTGATCACGGATCGATATCAGTTAGGGAACCATTGAGAAAAATAGCAAGGAGTACTGGACAGCTGTTTCGTCAGCCTAGTTTGGGGCCCTTCGTCAGCACGCACCCACACACCAGGGGTCGAACCCAGGACCTTCCAGATGCAAGGCAAGCTTGTATACCATTCCGCCACTGAGACCCCATTCAATGGCCAGCCGATGAATTCTAACTCCTACCAATTCTTTTTTTTTATTTACAGCTTGATTCCACACCGTATTTTCAGTACAAGTGTGGAATTTTCAGCATGGATATCGGTTGCCCAAATTCAGGCATACCATAGATATCGGGTGTGCGCCGGCAGGGGATCGAACCCCGGACCATGTGCATGGTCGGCGAGAGTCCTAACCACTGTGCCACCGACGCACAATTCGTGATTTTACCACGACTAATACCAACCAATGTCGTCGGTGGGACATCATTCTGTATTGTAATCAATATTTCTATCCACCCTGACAAATGATTACTCAACTGGTAGAGAAAGATACAGTAAGCGACAGGGAGAGAGACAGGAAAACACGAGAGAAAAATCAATAATTCCTTTTCTCAATTGAAATAAAAACATTCTATCAAGGGAATAGATTTTTGTTTATCAATGTATACATGGATGTATATTTATTATCATTATTATTCCCTTGGGTTCCTGGTGGAAGATAGTCCTTCAGTAGTGTATCTCCATTTCATCCAGTTATCTGTAGGCTTTGAAAGATGTAATTGATAAACTTGAATTCTATTGTCGGTACATGGATGATACCTTTTTTGATTACGAAAAAATGAGGATGAAGCAAAGAATATCCTGGATATATTTAACGATGTTCATCCTGCAATAAATTTTGCATCTGAGAAAGAAAAAGACTCCAGTATTTCATTTCTAGACATCCTTATGACCAGAAAAGAGGATGGCACAATAAGAAGAAGTGTATATAGGAAAGCTAAATCAATTGGTCAATACACTCATTTTTTCAGCTTCGTGCCTTTGAAATACAAACGCAATCTGATAAAGTGCTTGGTCCGCCACAGAACACGAGCAATTTGCTCAGATGAATATCTTGATGAGGAAATTAATAATATTAAACGGTTGCTAAGTGAAAATGGTTATCCACAGAAGTTCATTGATGAGAATATGATTCAAAGATCAAGGTATCCTAAGGTACCAACAGTTCTTAAAAAGGCCTTATTCTTACAAATTCAGTTCCTCGGGGGATAACATTAGCAATATCCTAACACAACGCCTTAGAAATGTGGTAAATAGAGCATTCCCTGCTGCTGAAATACCATGTGTCTTCGAAAAGACAGACTGCCTAATTTCGCCTCTTCCATGTGTATTTACCAATTCAACCGCTACTGTGGAGCCAGTTAGTTGCATAGGCCATACAGTCAGGCGCGTTTCTCGTCGGATTTTCGAACATCATCCTGATTAATCGTTAAGTAAAGGACAAACTAAATCCATTCATAGCTCTATTCTATCTCATCTTGTGGATACAGAACACAAGATTGATGTTAACAAGGCAGCTTTCAAAGTCATCTACCGCATACCAATCAACTAATCTTAACTTCACCTTAAGAGTTCGTCTACTACATATTTCTGAGGCTGGCTGGCTGTTGGGATCCACATTAAGAAACCTAACTTATGTATCCAAAAGAAGAAGTTGGTTGGTTCAAACACTGTCCTTACCTCGGCCATCCAGGTTCTAATGATCCCCAGTTTTTGGAAGAAATTTCCTTAATTTCATTTGATATTCCATTTCCTATTATATTTTTATGCTTATTATAATTCATACATCTTTCGTGAACTGTGGTAATTCCATTGATCTTACTTAACAAATCGATAGTATTTAAAAAGCACATCGATATTGTTATTGACTACTAATCTAGAATATTCTATGTATATAAACATGCATATAAAATTGTTGGGTCAGAAGAGTAAATTATCGAAAAGGATATTCTTGGGTCAATTGTTTTGTTGTTGTTTTTTTAAAGTTTTTCAGTTGAAATGAAATCACATGTTGAAAGATATCTGATGAAATCATAAACAACAAATGCATATCTTCAATTATTTATTACATAATCAATAGGTCAAATAGGTCAAACAATCGATAAATGACATGAAATATGAGTCTGAGCAGAATATTAGAAAGAATAAAGAGAGAAAAATCTTATTCTCAATTCTGTGATTATCCAATTGACAAGATAATGTAATCAAACATTAGATATGGTTGGTTGAAAACTACTCATTTAATAATAATAATAGTAGTAATAATAGTAACAACAGCGATATTCTGCACAATAAGTTCATACATTATGCACAGTTTTCAGCGTAGTTTATTGCATAACATCTCTTCACACAGGAGTTTCATGTGAAACAGCCATCTCCAGTACATCACTTGATGTAGTGATGTTAGATCTGAAGAATAAAATAATCCACTGTGGTATTTTTCTTTGGTTCCACAGAAATTCTCAACGATAGGCGGCTGCAAACCAATTAGATAACTGAATTAATATGACACCGTGAACTCAAGGAAATAGGATGGATTGTCTGGGATGGAAATTCAGGTAACCCAGAGATTCAAGCAGGCTGCCAATTTCAGCCAACCAGTAGTCATTGCTAGCCAGATCAAGTTGTGACTTAAACACTGGATGACGTTTTTGTTCAGATTGCTCCAACTGTCTGAGACAAAACATTTTCAAATTCAGTAGTAAAATGGTCAGCTTGATGAATATGACAGGCAAGCATTATGAGTTGACTTAAGTGTTTTCCAACTATTGATGCGTCGGTGACACAGCGGTAGAATGCTCACCAACCACGTCTCATGTGGTTCGAGGTTCGATCCCTGGCCACCGACGCACTCCTTTACCTCGCTAAGCCAGTAATAAGACTGGTAAAGAGGGAGGGTTGGGCATGAAGAGGCTAGTAACCCCATCCTGTAAAAACAAATTCTGTTGCTACCGAATCTTCATGCCTCTCGCTTGAAGGCCTAAATTCTACTGGGAATGTAAAGGAATGAAGAAAACTGCCTCCAAACTTTATCAAGTTTTCTTCATGGTCATTATGTTTTCACGCTGGTCACATACTGTGATCGGAATATTTCAATACACAGTGGTTAGTTTTCACCATCTTTGTATATCTACCGATGATCACAATTGACTCAATTGAAAATTAATTCTGGTTACTAAAATCACAGTAGCCTTTTCGTAGTTCAATGGTCTGGTGGATACTGCTATGGTGTTTGAAACCAAGAGTGCTGAATGTTAGTCACAGTGGAATTATCATCAGTTATTGGTGTACAGACACATCCAGTCGACATGTCTCAAAGAGGACGAATCACGCCCTACTGCCAGTCAATAACAACAGCAACAACAACAGATAAAAACAAAGAATTCAGTGAAGGAAATTCTCTTGTCAATCGAAGTGTTCAGCCTCGAGTCCAATCTGTCGACGGGAAAATCTAAATTGAAATGAATAATAAACAATATCCGTTGCAGAAGAGGTGGCTGTCTTGGTTCAAGTGGTCTAGTGGATAATGCTTTGGCATTGGAAACTATGGTTTTCCAGTTGTTCTCTCAATGATGTCAGCTCACGATGAAATCCTCCATCAAATCCAGTCGATATTATTTAAAAAAACACTAACATTGTTATTGACTACTGTTCTAGAATATTCTATGTATATAAACATGTATGTATATGATTGTAAAGTGAGAAGAGGAAATTATTGAAAAGGATATCCTTAACTCAATTATTTTGATATAAGTATAAAACTTGGGCACTGTGGTAGAGTATAACTCCGTAATGGATAGGATTTTATTTGGTTTTTTTCCAGATATCTGAATAAATATTTTCGTTAAAATGAAGTGTATTTTAGCTGGCTTCACGTTATTCCTTTAGCCTTCATCATCTCCTCCCACAATTTCATTAATGTCACATTCACATATACTCTCACGCAGTCGTTCGCTCCCCATCTGAGTCATCCTGGCTAGTGATGTCACTCAATGGTTTCTATCTTCATTCCCTTCTACATATTCGCTTGGTTAAAGGGTGCTTGGTTGGTTTTCTGAAGAAGTCCTTTGTTGTTTATCTTTTTCCATTGACTGGTTAACTGATCTTCATTATCGAGCCAGTGAAGCGACATGTTAATAAACGTCTGAAGCCTTTTCTAAATGATTTTGTTGAATTGCCAAATCTCTGAACCAAGTATGGAAGCATTCAATGGGTTGAGATTTCTGTTGAAAGTTCAAATCTTGTTCTTTGTGTTTAGTGCAGTATATTTCCAGTCTGATATCAGATCAGTCAAGTTCCATCTCACCTTTCCGATCGTTTGTCTGATATCTTCACTGATCCCATCTGTAGTTGAAACGATGCTGCCTAGGTGATAACAATAATGTCTATGCAATATGCAGAATTATCATCACAACTGCTTGAACAATATTTACCCCTCGTCCAGGATATTCACGTATAATAGCAATCCATAGTACATCATATTGTAACAGCAGAAGGCAAGACATGGAAGCCAAAGTATATTTTCAAGTGGTCAAACCGAGTTCCGGAGTTCGCTGACGTTCATCCGCTTCTCTCTGTTTGCATTTCCGATTGTATACAAGTGACCCCGTCTCACAGTGACTATGTATGATCCTTCCCACATTGGAAACTGTTTGCATGACCCTCGCGAGCATTCGCTGGTTTTTCACCCCACGCTATTATATGCTGCCTTCGTTCGACCTCCCAGCAGCGATCTAATTAACAGCCTGTTCACTGACGGACCTTGAACGCCACTCAACTGCGCAACAGCTTCAAAGTCCTATCAGAAGATCCATATGTCTCCTTCTTCAAAAGCTGCAGGGCATAAGCTTTCCATTTTTGTCGACAGGCAGCGACACCAAATGTAACAGCAGAAGGCGAGACATGGAAGCCAAGGCATATTTTCAAGTGATCCAACCGCTGTTTATATTCGTTAACCAATCACTGAGTGTGTTATATTGGTTTACACTAAACGACATGAAATAGAATGTTCAAATATACATAGTATTTTGTTGTTATTGCTAAAATGAACTGTGGGAATAAGTGAGAATCATATTCCGTTGGCAGACATTGTCTGTATCATACCATCACAATATCGCTAAGTGCAGTTCGATCTATAGCATAAACCCTTGTCCTATGCTATTTATCTTGCTTCATCTTCTTCGAGAAATGCACAACGGTGATTCAAACATGCCGCCAAACAGTTTTATCAATGATTGTTCTTTTCAGATCATGTGATCACCTCTTCTTCAGGATTATCAACAGCTCGACTATTCATTTGTCTATACTTTCATGTGCATAGATGGGTAGATGTCTCTTCACGCTACGTGTAATCACCAATATAAGTAGTATATTTCATCACTGAGATCTCAAAATTTCGTTTATATGTAATTTCAAATTTCAAATGTGTGCATAGGCGTGTATAAGACATAGACACACGTCCGCACGCACACACAGACATATTTTAAGCGTATTCTGGCCTTGATAATATCGATTCAAATATCAGAAATCAGCTGATTCAAAGCAAAGAAATTAAAAATAGAAATTAAAAATGAAGTCATTCTCTAAAGAGTTTTGAAAGAAAAGAACTACTATGTAGATTGTTCAATATATTATTTTTTTGGCCGTTATAATTATATAGTCTGAAAACATGAGAAACTTTTTCACCCATCCTGATCTTCCTATGTCTTGGTGATTTCTCAAAGAATATTTCGTCTGACTATGTACATTAAGAAGTTGAGGCATTCAGCCATAACCCAACCTCTCCTCCATTTACAGTTTGTCAACTCGTGTATTTTACCTATTCTTCTTTACTGTTCACCCTTATTCTTTCCCCCCCCCCCCCCGGTTTGCTTAAAAAAAACTATGTCATACTTCGTAGAACTCTGAAGACTGTCAGTAGGGCGAGTTGTGGTATCCGATTGCGCCATATCATTGACATTGTCACGGATAGGCACTTAATGTCATGCAACAAATTCGCTAAAGGAATTTTGTCAGACTCTGAGCACCCACTCGACCCGCAGCTTCAACCTTGTGTCTCCTCAGGTAAAACAAGAAGTCTGTTCAGAAGACTTTATGCACGTACGTCTAAGTATAAAAATTCCACTACACCATATTTGGCACGTACTTTATATGATGAAAATAGAGTCAGGCATGAACTAACCAACCTTCTTTGCGCCACTAATTAGACCATTTCTTTCACCCTTAAAGCATCATACTTTATTGTTATTGTATTTCTTATACTTATAATCCTCTCAATTTTTTGTTTTGTTTATTTATTTTTTTTCGTAAGTATGGACATAATTTAAGCTGTGTTATAACTGTTAATTTTACCTCTTCCCTCACTATACTATATCAACATATACTATATCAACATTAAACTCAGTGCCTCTATAACATGCTAAAATTTCCAAACTGAATCGACAATACTGTTTGAAACAAACCCACTGTTATTATTATTATTATTATTATATTTAATAAACTCAATTAGTGCTTCGAATATTTTTGAATTCATATCGTAAATGTGGACAAATTCCTCCGGTTAATTTCGTTTTAATTTTATTTATATTTTGAGTAAATCAGATGCAAGATATTGTGACAAATGCTGAGAATTCCATTCTGTATTATAAGTACTGCTTTTGGAATAAAGTAAATTATTACTATTAAAAACATTCCCATCTAGGAAATCAGTTAGTTAGGCGGCTTGAATAACTTCCAGTTGGCAACCGGTTGGATTCAACTGGAAATAATGCTTATCATTGTTGTGTGGCCGGTCATCAATCCTGCTAGACACTAGCTTTGATCACACTAAGCCTCAGACTTTACAACCTGGCTCACGTAAAAAGGCAGGACAGGCTAGGCCACTTTTAACACTGTCCCAACTAGTAAAGGGAGAATGTAACACTTAATTACTCAACTCCTTTTCCAATCTATGTAAACATTTATTATATCAGATAGTTGGAGGCAATCGGTCACAGGAAGCCTTGCTCCACCTAGGTTTCGTGCTAGTTGGCACTCACCACTCGCAGCAAGGCGTATCTGCAACCTTGAAGGAACTCATGTCCCACCCCTCTGAGATTCGAACCCGCGTCACCCAGTGCTGCAGTCAGAGACGTTACCAGTGGGCCATTCGGTCTCGCGATTGACCTCCTGTAGGACTGTAGTAGGTAATTTGATTGGACACTAGTAACTAGTGTGACGTGTCTAGTCCTTGTTCGGTGCAGACTGAACTCCATCAGTCAGGTTTGCAATGTGGCCACCATTCTAGGTAGCTCACCATCACGGTGCACATTGATTTAATGATACTAGATAGTTGATGGAGATCGGCGGGAAGCCTTGGACCTAGGTTTCGTGATAGTTGGCATTCACCACTCACAGCAAGGCATATCTACAGTCACCTTGAAGGAACTCATGTCCCACCTCTCTGAGATTCGAATAAATGTGCATCGTGATGGTGAGCTACCTAGAATGATGGCCACATTGCAAACCTGACTGACTGATAGAATTCAGTCTGCACGAAAGAAAGGACTAGACACGTCACACTAATTACTAGTGTCCAACCAAAAAATGTACTATTTTCTCTTGGTTAGGTTTAGGTTCATTTAAACTTGAACCTTTTGTGTATAGGTGTGTATAAGTGTAATTTGTGAATGTGGTTTATATTAATTTAGGAGTCTTCTCTTCACCGACATCACATCACATTTGTAGGCTACAAGCAGCGCTAACGAGAAGCTGACAAAATAAACCACTTCTACCATCGGCGTCTGCGCAAACCGTTGCTTTTGATTTATTCAAATCCCACGAAATATCCGCATTAATTCATAAGGGTAGAAACACAGTTGTTGTTGTTGTTTTTGTTCAGCGAATAAATACAGTCTCTTCAACGACTTCATTTCCAAGCTGTACAGTCGTATTTATACTAAGGAAAAAGAAGGCATTAAGTGGCACTACAAACAGCTCACTCAGTATTGCATATGTGATAAGATAACTAACATGGTGTATTAAGCGGGTAGAGTTGAAGTGGATGAATTACAAAACTTCTAAGGATTATTAAATAAGAGAATTCGTATTAAGATTCTAAAAGTAGGTCGAGTGTTGTCTAAAAAATTAAGAGTACGACGATGGTGATGATGATGATGATGATGATGATGATGATGATGATGATGATGATGATGATGATGATGATGATGATGATGATGATGATGATGATGATGATGATGATGATGATGATGATGATGATGATGATGATGATGATGATGATGATGATGATGATGATGATGATGATGATGATGATGATGATGATGATGATGATGATGATGATGATGATGATGATGATGATGATGATGATGATGATGATGATGATGATGATGATGATGATGATGATGATGATGATGATGATGATGATGATGATGATGATGATGATGATGATGATGATGATAACAATAAAGAAGGCGTAGATAGACTAAGTGAAGTGGAATGAATTCAAGTGGCAAAATAGAATAAAAATAGAAATAAAAGAACATCACTATAACCAAGGTAAGGTAAGGGGTTTAACAAAACATTTTTGAACACATAATTTAAGTTTCTGTCCATGTGTAGCTAAAACTTCGGCTATGCATGAGTGAAGAAAAAACTTAAGCACTTGGAGTGGCTTGATTTGGTCTTGTAGATTCTTTCTTTTGATTATAGCTTGATTCCACACAGTATTTTTGGTACAAGTATGAAATTTTCAGCATGTGATATCGGTAGCCCAGTTTTGCAAGCCAACCATTGATATCAGGTGTGCGTTGGCAGGGGATCGAACCCCGGACCGTGTGTATGGTAGGCGAGAATCCTAACCTCTATAACACCGACGCTGAATGACCTGACTCAAGAAGGTGTTCACAAATTGAAGACTTCGTCATCCTTTGCTTGCCTTTCATTAACCAAACTGGGTAGTGTTCAGCTACACGTTTACGGAGAACATGCTTACAACGTCCAATGTATTCAGCTCCACACGAGCATGTGAATGAGTATATGCACATAGAGGTGGACGCACACATAAGCGGTAGTTTATCCTTGATGCATTGTCAAATCATATTTCAGCTAGTAAATACTAAATGTAAGTCAGCTGCATAAAAACAGTGTTCAATACATTTAGATAAACAACTTTTAATCACTTCAGCAATAGTGTCACTTTTGGAAGCCAAACTCATAAACAGTATCTTCTTTAGCAATATGATTTGATGTTTCTGTAGATAAACCTTCTTGGATATCCATTATTTAGGAGAGTTAAGCTAAGGCTTTCTAATTCTAAATCAATCGTATCTACATAGCACATTTTCCAAATTCTGGAGCAAAGAGAAAGGATAAGATTTCTCTTCCTGCCTGGAGGTAACCAACTGTTGAAGTTGGTGTACTCACCTGTAAATATTGGCTTTCTGTAGATCAACCTTTTTAACGTGCCATCCTCTCTTCTATCTAGCATCACATCTAAGAAGTGGAATGCGGAGTTCGACTCTTCTTCCATAGTGAAAAGCATCGATGAGTGAGAACTGTTAAATTTTCCAAGAAGCTCAGCCTTTGAACAATTTCCATCAGAAATATTGAAGGTGTTATCGATATATTGCTCATACACATGCAGACTTGAGATTGTTTCTTCCAGTGGTCCCCTCTCCAAGCTCACCATGAAGACATCCGCTAGGAGAGGTCCTAATGGAGACCCATCCCTTTGGTTATAGATGACATTATTAAATCTCAACTGCACATTAAGCATGTATCTCAATAAAACCTGCTTCAGACAGTTAGCTGGCACTCCAGTATTTATGCATTCTAGGTCGTTGTAATCACATACATAACAAATAGTTTCTACTAATGGTACATTTGTAAATAAAGAGCAAACATCTAATGAAATCATATGCTTACCAGTCACATTAATTCCATCAACGCAACTGACGTAGTTAAAAGTGTCCGAAGGCTATGTTTACATAGATTTGATTTTACTGGTTCAAGGAGAGTTCAGCATGTCCAATATAGGTTGCAGAGGGAAATCAACTTTATGCACTGTAGGAAAACCACAAAAATGAGTGATGGTTGAACCAGATGGCTTGAGATGTTCATACATATATGGAGTAATAGTAGATTCATCCTTCAACTTCTACCGAGTTTTTAAAAATTCATTCTCACTACCTTCTGTTCTGTCTTTCTGGTCGGATGATTTTAAAAACTTTTCTTCGTCACAATGAATGGTATATAATTTGTTGATGTAATGCTCCAGATGATGAGTCTTATATAGGACGAAATATGTTTTCTGTTGGATTCCACTGTTTGCTATCGCCTTCAACCTAAAAGTGACATCAACATTTTATGATAAAAAAATCTTTTGTGGTTACCTTTGAGGCTTTTTTGTGGCGGGGGGAAGGGAAGAAAGAAGAGCGCAATGATTTCATCAGTAAGGAGGGGAAATTTTCGACGTATTAAAGAAATTCCCATGTGATATGAATTATCATTATTCACTCGAGGTTCCGAGTCAAACATAGGGCTTCAACAGCACATCGCCACTTGGTTCTCTTCTCTGCTGTCCTCTTCAGTTGGCTAGCCACACGATTGCCCATAATATCTTATCTCCTCCTCACCAATACACGATCTTCCCCACGTCATCCTCCGAATTACGCCCAACTCGTTGTTTCCCATTCCGGTTCCACTCGAAGGCTGGCCTGCACTGAGAACAATGTCATTCAACGGTCTCCTCAGTAGCGTGTGCCCAATATATCTCCATTTTCTTCTATATATCTGTTGAATGAGAGGTTCTTGGTTGGCTTATTCCACTGAAGAATTTCTTATTGCTAATTCGTTCAACTGGTTTTTTGATCTTCAATATAGAGTTAGTGAAGGCAGCTGTTGATAATACTCTACAGTTGGCTGTTGGAAATGCTGTTCGTGACACTCTGCCTTTCCGATTTTGTCTGGCTGGCTTTGACATCGTCATCCGTGCTGTATGCCTGTGTTTGAAACGATACTTCTTAGATAAATGAAGGAGGTAACCTCTGTGAAATCTCTCCCGTGGATGGTGATTGGTGCTAGTTGTTGTTGTTGCTGTTCGTTGGTTATCTTCATCACCTCCGTTTTCTCTATGTTCAACTGCAGTCCTGTCTTCGCTGCCTGCCAGCCTGTTCTGCCGGTTTGTTGGTTTTAGCCAGTAAGTCTTCGAGTTTGTGTGACATTAAATATAGATCACCCACTCAAGAAATCCAGATCTTCTAGAGTCTTCTCATTGGTGGTCCAGCGGACTCCAGTATCCTCGCTTCCTGTGCACAGTTTGCGCATAATCCAGTCAGTTCACCACAATTAAGAATATCATCATTGGTCACAATAGACATCCAGCCTTACCTTAATCTTGTATTCACCGTGAACGCCTCGCTGAGTTTTCCTTTGTGGATCAGCTGCCACGTGCCACTGTCATGTAGCCAGATGTTGAATGAGACTAATAAAGACTTGGGCACTGCACCCTGTAATGTTGAAGTAGTTTCCGAATTACTTCTCGGTCAAGATTTTCTATCGAAGGCCTTTTCGAAGTTAATGAATTTGAGGTCGAGGTTTAACATGTAAAAAAGTTCCATGTGATATGAATTAAGAACATGTAAATCAGCAAACAAACCTCTTTCCCTGAATAATCTTACGCAACCAAGACTGTTAAAAACTAATTAGTTAAGTGATAACTAGTTATTAAGAAATAACAAAAGAACAAAGAATTAAAAATCGATTACAAAAAATATAATTGATTAGATATATTAATGAGTAAATAAAGATCAATATAAATTTCAATAGACATAAGTGGAATTGATGGTAGAAATTCCTCTTTACCCAGTCCTAGACATGTCTAATTCCACCCTCCATGGAGTGGTAAAGTATCTAGGTGAACTCCAACCGTTACACGAGATTGTAGTAAATCATAGTGTTAAAGACGTTTCTGAATTCATTTCTAACGTACATGATATTATTGTAAATGAGAAGCAATTGCTATCCTTAGATGTCGCATCACTGTTCACCAATGTACCACCTATGGAGACTGTGGAATTCATATGCCAACAGATGCTAGAGAAGCAGTTCGACATTGGAATTCCAATTATTAGTCCGAAAGAGCTGCTTTTAAGATGCAGCTATCAATGTACACTTTACATTCAACAACCTTTATTACAGACAAATCGACGGTATTGCCATGGATTCACCATTTGGTCTGATTTCGGTAGATGTCTTGCTTGCTAAGCTTGAAAATGGCCCAGTGAAACAAGTAAAATATAAAATGGATTCTTATTTTCGTTATTTTGATGACACGTTTATCATTCTTGATGTGAAAGCTGACAAGAATGTAATGTTGATAAAATTTAATGATGCACATCCACCTCTGATCTTCACTTGTGACTAGACTACACTTCCTTTATGTCCAATTGAGCAGAAGAGAGGATGATTAACTCAAGAGAGAGGTCCATAGAAATCCTGCATCTGTAGGACAATATACACATTTCTTCAGTTTTGTACCAATCTAATACAAAATCAACTTGGTCAGACGCCTCACAAATAGAGCAAGACGGCTCTGTACAGATAACTCCCTAGAATCACCGAAAACCGTGAGATTCTAAAGAACAAAAACTTGGTTTAACACGCCCTGACAAAGGTGCTAGCATTGTCCTGATGGATCGCCAAGACTACATCGATAAATTGTTATCAGTCTTGTCAGATGAAAACAAATTTTTCAAAGAAAGTAGCCAGAAAGACCAAACTGAACAAACTGAAGACAAGCTAACACAAATGCTAAAGAAGATGAAGAACGAGTCGATTATCAGCTCTGAATTATTCGAGCAAATACGACACTCCAGTTCCGTGATTCCCCGTTTATATGGTCTGCCGAAAGTGCACAAAGAGAACGTGCCACTACGTCCAATCTTGGACATGACAAATTCCCCATATCATGCTACTGCCAAATGGCTCACAGATATCCTTCTACCTATCAGATATAACCTCTGCAAGCATAGCGTTTCTGATTCGTTTGAATTCGTCGACTCAATAAATGATGCTAATGTATCTGGGAAGAAAATGGATGTCACTTCGCTTTTCACCAACGTTCCCCTCACTGAAACTATCTGCTTTATATGCAAATTCATTGAGGATAATAATGTAGTCGTATGTGTTCCGATCCACTACTTAAAGGAACTACTATTGAGGTGCACTCTAAATGTCCAGTTCAAGTTCAACAATACGATTTATAGACAAAGAGATGGAGTAGCAATGGGGTCACCATTGGGTCCTTTACTTGCAGACTGCTTCTTGGCCAGTTTGGAGAATAATATTTTACGGCCTACTATCGACAGTTTCCATCTGTACCAAAGATACATGGATGATACTTTCATCATTTGTGACGACAATACTTTTGCTTTATTTGAGCTGACAGAAGGCGAACAGAGAACTCCCTAGAAAACGAATTTTAAAAAATATCCAAAATACGCTAGTCCAAATGGGTTATCCTAGCAGATTTGTAAGGAGACACATGAACACCAAGTACAATAAAGAGAAACTGACAACAGTTAATAAGAAACAACTGTTCGTGAAATGGCAATTTAATGGGGACATGGCTAGCGAAGTCTTACATCTGAGATTAGCGAGAGCAATAAAACGGACTTATACTGCCACCACCCTTTGTTTGTCATTTTCCAGCCGACCAATTATGATTGCTCAAGAAAAAGGACAAGTTACCTAGCTGTGCCACTTTTATGTGTATCTACAAATTTAGTTGCTCCTACGGAGAGAGTTATATAGAGCAAACAACCAAACAGTTTAGTAAACGCTTTAATAAGCATCTTCCTTCATGGTTCGGAAAAGGCCAAATAAAATCCACAAGAAGTTCTATTTTGACTCATTTGGTTGATGATAGCGATCACCATTCGGACAGGCCTTCAAAGTTATCTGTCTCATTCCATCGAACCTTTCGAACGGTATTCAATCCCGCTTTTTACACATAACAGCTGTTTCATCCTAGTTACGGACTCATCGTCAGTACACACCGACACACCAGGTATCGAACCCACGACCTTCCGGTTACAAGACAAGCTCGTATACAAATCAACTCTTGAAAATTATTCTGATGCTCACTAGTGACTACTGGCTACAGGATGAAGTCTCCTGGAGGAGTTCTAGTGAGAATTCGTGACCAGTGAGGTCCATCAAGTCAATTGTGGAGATGGATGTCCCATCGATGACAATGGCTGGTGTCAGTCTCTCTAAATCGCGAATTGGCTGGAGTTGGAATTCATAGGCCATTGTAGATCTAATTGAAAACAACAATATTGTTCGCTTATATGTCTCATTCTAATATTAATAATGGTAATATTTAAAGATTTGAAATGTGAATTTGCGAATATAATACGATGGCAATACACTATAATATAAAGTCAAAACTTTGTGTACAAAAACAGCTTAACCGACTTCTTTCGTTTCCATGGTTGTGATTTTATCATGTGATTCACATTTTTGATTTCACTTTACGTTATTATGTTCTAACTTTTTATCTTCAAATTTGATCACGGAGAACCATTGAAAACCACGAGAAAGTACTGGACAGTCGTCTCATCCCAGTAATTGGAACTCTTCGGTCCTGCACACTCACGGGCAGAGTTCGAATCCAGAACTTTCCGGTTATAAGACAAGTTTGAAGGTCATTCAGCCACTGCTGGGACCCGATTTAACAAGCCATGACTTTCAACTTTGGTGGGGCCTGTTTGAATCAACCTATCAGTGTGGATCTCTTGGAGACGAGAGAAAAGTATCACGAGGAATTAGTCTGTACTTCATATCGAACAGCATTCATTCGACTAATATTTTACTTGAGGATCCTGGATGTGAAGAAGATATTGTGCAGTAGATTACTCTGCTAATTGTGTACATTTGGTATAAAAAATTTGCCCAAAATTAAGTTAGTTATTAGCATTTAAAAGCCTAACTTAACTTTGATTACTGATATTCGCATTGCACATACACACTTCTAAATATATTATGTAATTTAGATTTGATCATGGACTGATGTCAGTCAAAGAACCAATGGAAATCGTAGAGCAGTTAATATTTGTTCCTAGTTTGGGGCTCATCAGAAGTATGCACCCATTAGAATTCAGACTAGGGTCCTTTCGCCTACTAGCTGAGATAGTATTGTTGATATTAGACAGTTGGAGGAAATCAGCTGGAAGTTCTGAACCTAAGTTTTGTGCTAGTTAGCACTAAGCGGTCAGCAAGGCGTATCTGCAACCTTGAACGAATCCATGTCGAACCCATGTCACTCAATGAGGCAGCCAACCACTGATCTTTTCAGCTGCACCATTGACCTCTTTTAGGACTGTATTAGATATATTGACTGGAAACCAGTTAGTAACTTAATTAGCTCGTAGACCATTAACACACTGGGGTGTGATCCATTTTCTACCAATCCTTGACTTTAGCGCCATTATTAGCTATTGTCATCGGTGAGTGTTTATCCTGACACTCGACCTGGTGGACCCTACTAGTCCTGACTTCTCACTGCCAGTCTCTAGTGTGCCTCAGAATAAATGTCAAGAGTTAGTTTGTAAATGTCTGTAACTCTCTTGACTGATTGGAGCTTGACTTCACGTCTTACTCCTCCATATAACTAAACTGTTGAACAAGTAGAGGCAATCAGCAGAAAGCCTTCTACCTCGGTTTCGTGTTTATTGACACTTGTCAACAAGGTGTTGGATATTTTTTCCCACTAACGACTGAAAAACTCAAAAGACATTGGTCAGTAAAGGATATTCTCTCTCTCTCTCTCTCTCTTCGTGACTTCACTTCAAGGCGGAAGGCCTATGAGGTCAACTGTTCTTATCAGTTGTTCGGAAAACGTGGAAATTCATCCATCGAGAAAGATAACAAATTACGTAATCAAAGCACACTAAGTGACAAGGATGATTCAGAAATGATTGCGTTTAAAAGTTGACAAGCACTTGGAAACAGGAACAATTGTTCAAAAGAATAAAACATTCAGAATGTTTATCGAGTATATTTGAATACTTTACAGTTCGAAAGGAAAGAATATTAGGGGAACAAAAACCAAGAGGGTATGGATTACACACCGAGTTATTGTACGAGTTTAAAACAAAGAAGGGAATGTTTAAAACCGTGGTATTCATTGGGAGTCTCAAGTCTGTGTGGAGGTCAACAGCACTCAGCATCAAAAATAACATCCGGATTTTCAACTCCAATGTGAAGTCAGTCAGTGCTACTATACGGATGGATCAGAGACTTGGCCAGCGCGTCATAAAGAGCATCTCCAACAAAAAACAGACCTTCATCAACAGCTGCTTCCCCTCAGTATTCAAGATCAGACAGCCAGAAAAGATCGGAAACAAAGATCTCTGGGAGCGAACCAACACAGCAGGAACCGATTGTGAAACAAATAGGCAGGAAGAAATGGAGGTGAGGAAACCATCAAGTGACATCACTAGACAAGCCATCACTTGAGTGGAACCCAAAAGGGAAGCGGCGAGTTGGTCGTCAGTGCAAGGGTGAGTTGGAGGAAGTCATGTGAAGAGGAGATGAAAGCATGTGGGCAGACCTGGAGCCAGGTGAAGACTCTAGAAGAGAACCGAACGCAATGGAGACGTGCAGCTGAAGTCATATGTTCCTCTAGGAAATAAAGGAAATAATAATGTAATACTAATTGAGAGTGGATAAACCACTTCTGTAATCACACTTCAGGGTTCAATTTAAGCGTATTGAAAGCTTCAACTGTGGACGGAAGATGTGGCAGGAAACCATTCAAAAGACCTTGTATAACATTATGAATAACTTTGAAAGATTCCTCTATTGATGGGAATGATTTGTAAGAACAAGGCGCTCAAGAAGTGAACTGTTGATCCATGTGATTTCTTCTTTCGACAACCATGTGGAAAGATATTCTTGTGAGCATTTGGACAATATCTTACTGGTACTGCCTATGGACCTAGTTTTACAGAAGCAAGCAAGTGATTCGACCTATTTGCATGGATGTTGCCAACACTGGAACATTGTTTATAACACTCTGGTAAATAAGAGGTAGAGTGGAGAAAGCGGGCAGTAGACATGAGAGGAGGAATGTTTTCCAAACTGTTATCGATTATCTGCTTGTGAGAACTTCAACTGTTGTCTCACTTTTCAAAATTTCACTTTTACAAGTAACTTTCTCCTCAATACTTCTGTCTCTTGTGGACTATCCATCTATCTGACGTTTCATGCGTCCATCGATAGATGCTAGGGGATAACCAATCTGAATTAAAGTGTTACGGAAAGACCCCAGGACTCTCTTTTATGTCTTTTGTGGATATGAGAGGGATTCTTCTGAGAAAAGATTTGATTGGTCACAGGTTTGATCATGAGTTCACATCAGTTAGCGAACCATTGGAAAACCAGCTGGGAGTACTGGACAGCCGTTTTTCCCTACTTTGGAACTCTTTAGCAGTAAACACCAAAAGGGATATGAACCGAGGAACTTCTGGAACGTCGTAGACCATTCAGACAGTGGGACTCGATCCAATGGCCCATGAATACTGACTTCTACCAATTTCGTAACACATATAGCTCAACCGCCAACCAGTATCATCGGTGAGTAACTGATCTCTTAACAAATTTGGTGGATCCCGTTAGTTTTGACTTCCCACTAGAACTACAGGTAACTTCCTGTATAGAACCAGTGACTAGTGGGCATCAGATTAATTATGAAGTGTTGGTCTGGAGGGATTTTGTCGTGGAACAAACCTGTAAAAGTTAGTCAGCTGTCCTGTTCCATTTTGGTTTGGTCTGATATCCTTAAGATTCTTAGAAGGATATCTGGATATTAACTCCACCCCCTCCAAATACACACACACACGCATCGATTGTGTGATGCATGAAATGTCTAATTTGACTAACCGTTAATCCCACCTATCTACGTAAACAAAACTCCAGTACACTGATTCAATACATCATCCTTAATAACATAAAACTGGATAGTGTAATAACCCTCTATCCAAGTTTTTCATCTTTTCTTTTTTGTCCTCAGTAAAAAGTTCATTGTCTAGACAGACAGGCATATTTCAACATGACGATTATCATTACTATTGCACTGCATTTTTGTCTAGCCGACATCACTTTGCCTCGACATTTCAAACACCCACGATATACAATGGACACACACAATACAACACAACAATCAGTTGTAAATATTTCTGACTCTTTATAAATAAATTTGTGTTATTATTGACTGAATAATGGAACAAAATGTCTTTGTAGTAAGTTCCTGCTTATTTCTCTCATCTGTTCACAAGACACTAATCATTATGCAGGAATAGATGGTTGTCGAGACAAGGAGAAGACAAGAGCGGAATAAAGAGAGAGAGAGGGAGTAGTCAAGTCGGCGAAAAATGGGGAGGGGATATCGATGACAGTAGACAGAACCTGTGTATGTATGTGTTTGTGTTTTTCTTGTCCCTTCCTCCTTCCCTCTTTCTCCCTTAACGATCACTTCATATGCCTTCACATCAATGTTTATTTCCAATATTTAGTTTCATTGTTAACAAAAAACAATAATATTATCGATTATTTTTTTTTCTGGCTAAAGCAAAAGACGGATCTTCACTTCTACCGACAGACAAGTGACTGGGTAGTCGGAATTTAGATAAATATCATAAGATTATGCGATAAGTGAAGAACTAAAGAAGTTGACAATGTTAACATAGATGAATTGTTGCTGAAATTCAACAACATCCACCCTTCGCTTACTTTTACTTGTGAAGACGAGCAGGAGAATAAACTACATTTTCTGGATGTTTTGCTAAATAGGCGAGAAGATGGGTCACTTGGGAGAAGCGTGTATAGGAAAAGCACAGTCACAGGGCAATACACACACTACCTTAGTTACGTACCCATTAAATATAAAAGAAATGTTGTTAAATGTTTTACGAGCAGAGCAAGAAAGGTCTGTACGGATGACCTCTTACAAAAGGAATTTGAATATATTCACGATTCCTTGATGGAGATGGGCTATCCGAGTAATTTCATAAAGAAACATATGAAAACATCAGAGGGAAAACCTGAGACTCTGACTGCAAGTAAAAAAACCTCTATTTATTAAGTTACAATTTAATGGTGACTTATCAAGTGAGATTTTATTCCAAAGACTTTCAAGGAGTATACGAAGAACATTTTATGCAGCACACCTATGTTTGTCATTCTCTAGCCGACGAATGATTGGGACACAAACGAAGGATAAGCTTGATGGTTTTGCCACATCTATGTGCATTTATCAGTTCAACTGCACCTGCGGTGACAGTTATGTTGGGCGTACTACTAGACAGCTTAGCCAACGTGCTAGTGAACATATCCCATCGTGGTTTGGCAAAGGATAGACAAAAACAATCCGTAGCTCAATTTTGTCACGTGTAGTGGAGAAAACGAGAGCCTTCAAAGTAATTCATCGTATCCAACTGAATCTTTGCAATAGACTTCATATTCGTCTACTGCACACGGCTGAGGTGATAGGCATTCGAACTATTAAACCTAAACTATGTATTCAAAAGAAGTTCACACAGTCATTATCCCTCCCTTGTTGGCCTATTAAGACATAACCAACTGGTGACTTTTACACCACTGCTTACTTATATTTTCAACCCCTTTCTTATCATCCCTTAATCTTATCACATCACGTGTCTCATCTACTTCCCTTACAATCTAACATTACTTAATCGGTTCATTTGTTTTTTCTAGCCTTTATCGACTACTTCCACCTGAACAGTTGTTTGTTTAATCATGCTGTTTTTCATTATTCGTGTTATCACAGATTGACTCACTTTTTCATCCTTATTATTGATAAGACCACTTTTATTATTACTATTATTATTATCATTACTACTACTATTATGACTAATTGCACAATTTATATGCACAATCTTATTATCCTATAGACAAAACACCGTGATCGGTTTATATTTGTATAGTTATGTATATTAAAGTTAAGCCTAACGAGGTCTAAGTGAAAAAAAAATATTGTTCGCTTAAATATGTTATTCTTAATTTTTACTTCGTTCATTAGATATATCCAGGATATAGGAAAGACCGTAGCATCGATGGTTCATTGGTGGAATATTCGCCAACTACATGTCATGTGGTCAGGAGTTCGTTCTCCAGCGAATGCTCTCTGGAACCTTACTTAGTCTGTAGTAACCATGGTGAAGAAGCAGGGTTGTATACATGATGCTTGCAACGCCACCCATTCCTACTGGAACTTTAGAACTCAAGTCTGAAGACCCCTTTTCCACTGAGTAGGCATAGGAATAAAATAAAAGTTAATCGATAATGGGAGAGACCAAAGTAGACCAAACTTGTTTTGTATACAAGGGTTAGGATTGTTTTCCCGAATTCCCGTAGCTTCAGCTTCAATCTGTCTCTCCCTCTGTTGACTGCTATCAGTCATCAAATGAGTCAAAATGGAGCTTCTTATAGATTTTGTTTGACCTTTTCCAAAGGATGAAAGAAGATACTCAGTAATGACATCTAATAAGCTGTCCAGTTTTTCGCCTAATAAATAGCTTCCTCCACAGGGGTATCACATCTTTGCAGATGGATTAGAAGGAATTTGATTTCCTCGCTAGAAGCTAAGTCGGGGTTAATTTACACCGCAAAAGAAAAAAACAATAGAAGTAGATCGATAAAACCATCAAATAAGAATTCTGTCATTGATCGAACCTGTCTATGAATATTTCCATAAATGTAAAATTTGTTAAAGAGGGAATGTTTGGCATGAAGCTGACAGTCCCACCTCGTTAATAAAGGAAAAATCATTGCTACTGGAACTTCAAAGCTCAAGCTTGATGTCCTCTGTTGCACTGGGTACTCCGCTGTCTCCACAGGATTCCTTGAGTTCGATGGCATTATCGAGTGAGTAATTCTCAGGTTAGGCGGTTTGTGTCTGAACACAGTGGAGATCGCCGTGCACTGAGTGTCTTCATCTGGAAACACCGGCTTCGGTGGCTTGTGTATGTGCTACGAATGTCTTCCCAGAGGCCTCCGTACAGGTCTCTGTTCGCTAGCCCTGGGATGGGATGGAAAAGGCGGAGTGGTGGTCAGCCCATGGGGTGGAAACGTGGGATGAAGGTTAGCATCGGTTGGCGCCTCACGACTCCTTGGTTGGAGTCTGAGAAATAGTTTGAATCGATAGCTCGAAACGTTATCGGATATAGTCAAGAATCGTAATCTTTCTTTCTTCCCTTTCTTGTGGTAGTTGACGAGCGCTCTTTGAAGTTGTTACCTATGACTGTTTTTCTTCCACATGAAGTTCTTCATCCGTTCTCCATGTATATTTTTTTACTTTTAATCTGTTATTTTATTATTATTATTATTGTGTGGCGCATCTTCTTGGTGCCAAATAGTACCAAGTGTTTTGTGTTTAAATAAAATAAAATAGGGATTAAATAAAAATTAATGCTTAATGGGAAAGACCAAGGTAGACTAAAACTGTTTTGTGTACAAAGTCTACGATTCTTTTCCCATATTCTTGTAGCTTCGGTTATGGGTAAAAGACGCGATCGAACTGCATTGCAAAGGCTCGATGGAATGCTACAGATAAACTTGAAGACGCTTCTTCTGCCATAATCAATCAAATGAGAGTAAATAGAGCTTCTTACAGATTTTTTTGGACCTTTTTCCTAGCTGTCAAGGTAGATACTCAGTAATGGCGTTTTTTAGGCTATCTAGTTTCTCATCCTGTATAACTTTCTCAAAAACAATGGTAGTGAATATATGCAGTTGGATTTTGACATGGTTGTGTTCTCTGAGCTGGATAGTTAGTTCGCGAAGCTTTCGTTGCACTATTAAGCAACATCTTCAGCGCATACTTCATCTTGAAGTGAGCTTTCAGATTTCTCCACGAATTTATTAGTCATCTCTGCTGGTAGGTGACCTTGGACGCCGTGATTGGCTGTTTTGTGTGTTTTCACACCTTCTAAGCTGCTTCTATTGGAACTGATTGTTTCCTTGACATCAACTTTGACCCTTTGTGTGTGAGATTTCCTTCTTATCGATGAGTAAATTTTGTCTATCTCGATGTGTCTATTGATTGTCGATTCACCGAAATACCAGGCGGGCTTTTGAAAATTCTCTAGCATTCTTGGTGTTTCCTCTGTCTAATATTTGAACGCTGATTGTCCCAGTCGAATTGATGTCCGTGGTTGTTTGTATGTAGCGATATGATGCTATGTCTTACACTGGCTAGTTTATGACCATGGATACGGAGACGAAAGAGACGTCCACTTTGGCCAATGTAGTGTTTTTCGTATTCGTTGCAGCTTATTTTGTAGATGATGTTGATTTTATCTTCTTTCGTTGTTGAGTCTTTTGGTTGACATAGAGCCATCTAGCTGAGTGGAGTGATTTTGTATACGACGTCAATTCCTAAAGGTTGAGATGTCCCTTATACACGGTAGGGCGATTTTTCCTTGTACTTTCCTTGGGGCCCTTTAATTTGATAGGTTGGCTTGGAGTTATGTCTTTTGATGAAATTCCATGGATATCCATTCTTTTGGAAGACGTCCATAAGATATCTTTCTTCAATTTTCCTTGAGGTAGGAGTGCTGCAATGAGTCCTAGCCCTCTTGAATAGTGTTTGTATACAACGCCTTTTGTGTGTTATTGGATTATTGCTGTTGTATTTCAGTATTTGGTCCGTGTGAGTTAATTTTCTATAAACTTCATTTGGTCATAGAAAAGAAAAGGCGTTCAGCAAAGAGTTACTCTTTTCGGCGATATCATTCTCAAGCTGTACAAACCGCAAATTTACAGTAATTTCTCTTGACAACAAAAGGAATATTTCCAAAGATCTGTTAATGCAATTGTTAATTTTTTTGACAACAAATTACGTAATTTAGAAGGCGTTAATCGGTTAGAAACTAAAATAAAGTTAGAAAAGTAGGTTGGGTGACGTAATCTAATTGATAGGGTTCAATGAAAAATGAATGAGAGTCAAGTTAATAATCTGAGTAGAATTCACTTGAAAATCAATGAGGGTTAAGTTAATAAGCTGAGTAGAATTCACTTAAAAATAAGCGAAAATGGAGTTAGCAACAGTCGTCATGAGGGTAGAGATTTAATAGAGGGTGCGGGTAGAAAATAATGCAATTAAGAAACAGACAAACAAAGAAGAAAGAGTTAAGACAAAATTACGTATTTGGTGTTGAGATAGATCAGGACCATTGTAGATTTAGTGACTGAACAAACTTCTTTTGTATGCAAAGTTCAGGATTCAATATGTGAATTGCCATTGCTTCTGCAGTTTGAAGAAGTTTAATTCGTACTCTTTTGGCAAGATTCCCACGTATTGTATAGATAACTGAGAAGTTGTTTTGTGGGTTTGCTTGGTGTCCGGATTCGATCAAGTGTTCTAGGATAGAGCTGTGGCGGGGGGATCTTCTTTCTCCTTCATAAAACCATGAAGGTAAGTGTTCGCTGATTCGTTTGGATAGCAAACGCTGGGTACGGCCGACATACCTAGCTCCACATGAGCAGGTGAATTGGATTAGAAGGAATCTCCCTTTTTGGTACACAGGAGCAGATGGTAGGCAAGACAAGAAGAAACGAAGAGTCAAGGAAGAGACAGAGAAAGGGAGCAGTCAAGTCAGTTAGAGGGACAGGGGATGTAGCAGAATGTAGACTAAATGTGTGATTGTGTATGTGTTTAGGCATGTATATTTTGTCCCTCTTTCTCTTCTAGTGATTCTTTCAATGTTTATTTCCAATATCTAGTCAACCATAATTACGACCACAACAACAGCAACAACAACAATGACCATGAGAGCAGCAAGCAACAAAGAAGAAAAATTGAACAGATTGAAAACCAATCATATATGTGTAAATATTAATTATTGTCAATCGCGCCATATATGTGTTGTATCTGTCTATTTATATATATATGAATGTGTGGTTTATGGAGAAAAAGAAAGTGGGTTTTATTTTCTAATATTTAGGTCAGTAACAAAGAAAAACTCTTGGTCTTTAATAAAAGAAACATATTTTTAACAAAGAAAGCCAGTTATAGTAAGTACTAAGAAAATAAGAAGCATTGAACACCTGCTTTGTCCTAAACTGGGATTCTTCAGCACTCAGACAAACAAGCAGCTGATGGCCATTTGGTGTCAAAGTAACCACGTCATTATTCGGAAGGAGGTAAAAAATTATTCTAGTAGAGGAAAAGATTCAACATTTGTGTAGCCAGTTACATATGGCGTACATTACAGCATCTACAGCATCGGGTTTCACAATGTCGTTCTCATTATCATTGTTGTTCCCTATGGTTCTGAGTGGACTATAAAGGACTTCAAAAACATGTCAACGCTTTCTTCTATTTTCTGCTGTCCTCTTCAGATGGGTCCACTATTCACCATAATCTCTTATCTCTTCCTCCGCAATACATGATCTTCTGCATGTCACACTTGCACCGACAATCCACTAGTCGCCGTCCATTGGGATTCCGTTCGAGCATTGGCCTGCAATGCACGCCATGTCATTCGACGGCCTACGCAACGCATTTACCTCTATTTTGTCCTACATATTTGTTGAGCTGTCGGCTCTTAGATCTTTTGTTGCCACAGTTTCTCGTTACTAATTCCTTCTAGACGAACGGCCGTCTTCACTATACAGCCAGCGAAGGTAGCTGTTGGAAATTCTTTTCGTGACACGAGTGCAGTGCAAGTTTCTGAGCAGTATAGAATAATTTACTGACTGACTGGCTTCACATCTGTGTTGAACAGAATCCGAATATTGTTGTTTATGCTGAGGTGGAGTTCAGAAGATTTCCAAACTGGTTTCAGGCCGATGAAGGCGTCCGTCTTGCCTTTCCCGTTCTGGCCAGCACTGACATCTTCATCCATGTCGTGTACCTGTGATTGAAACCATACTTTTTAGATAAGTGGAGGAAGAAAGGGACCTCTGTTATATCTCTCCCGATAATGGTGATTGACGCTGGTTGTTGTTTACGTTTCGCTTCGTTGGTTATATTCATCACCTCCATCTACTCTATGTTCACATGGAGTCCTGTCTACGCTGCTTCCCTCTTCAGTCAGTTTGTTGGTTTTCGCGTGTAAACCTTCGAGTTTCTGCGACATTAAACATAAATCATCCACTCGCGAAACCCAGATCCTCTAGAGTCTAGAAAGTGGTTAAGTGACGGATAAACAAGGTATATTTGTAGCTCCTTCTAGGCTTTATCCCATCTGATAAACTAGGCTACGCTTGTGATTGTATCAGCTAGAAACCGAATCTTGGGATACAGCCATTCGTTGACGTGCATCTTACCGTTATGACATTGATGTGGCTAGTTAACTTCTATACTAGAAAATCAATAGCCTAAAAGGAGAAACAAGTTATATAATTCAAATTATTCAAAACTTATAATACTAAACCATTACATTTTGAATAAACAAAAGAACTGGATAAGGCATCGATTTTTATTCAGCTTTATCTCATTTTATCTATTTGCTTAAGAAACAAACGATGATTGTTAAAATGTCTTAAACACTTAAAAGACTAAAGACTAAAGAACAATAATGATAATAATAATGCTGAATAATCGAAATAAGGAGCAAATACTTATTTTATCTTAAAAATTTCAACTTCAATAGCCTTTGAGCTTCGACTTTGATTTTTATCATCAAAGAAAGACGCACCCGATTGACTTTGATTTTATCACCCTTACAATGTCACGCGATTCCAAAGTCGAAAGGTGATTCATATTTGATGAGGAATCCTCTTTAGGCATTGATTTTATTCTCATGCATGGAAGTCGATGCATGTGTGTCTGTTTGTATGTATGTGAATGATTAGTGATATTGATTGACCTACTATAAATAGCAGTTCTGTCTAACTGGGGATAGACATAGGCCAGATGGATGATCACATTTAAGAATTTACACAAATATCGACTGGTCAGTCAGTATACCTTTGAAATCTGAAGTGGAATTCATTCCACAGAGAGCTGGAGAAATCTTCTCTCTAACAACTGGGTTAACGAAGAACTCAAGATTCACTGTGGAGAATTACTTTGTACCACCCAGTTATCTAGAAAAGTGTATTGATGAAAATATGAATTTAACAGATGAGAAGGCAAGCAAGTGTGTCGAAACCAGTGAAGAAGCTGTTGTTTTTAAAACTGGAACTCCTCGGTGAAAAAATCAATGAAATAAAACAACACTACGTCTAAACAGCCAAGGGAAAAGAGCTTTCAGTGCATCTTTTCATGAGCACTCAAATTTTACGTTTTGGAATTAAAGATAAACTGCCTAATTTTGCTTCCATTATGTGGATCCATCAATATCTCTGTTCCTGTGGAGGTAGTTTCATCAGGCGAACAATTAGGCATCTTCAACATTGGATTTATCAGCGTCATCATCATCAACATCCTGCATGGTTCAGTAACGGATCAACCAGGGCCATTCGCAGCTCCTCCTTAAGTTCACCTTCTAGACAGAATACTGAACATAAAGTTGATGTTAATAAGACATTTAAAGTCATCTACCGTATTCCAACTAATCTTCTACATATAACTGAAGTCATCAGAATCCATCCAAATAAGTCAAAATTATGTTCAGAGTAAATTCGTACCATTGAAATCACAAACTTGATTGGAAAATCTGATAATCTCACTTCTCTCACCTAGAAACCTTTTACAGGTGATGAATATTGCTTTCAACTAGGCTTTGATTATCGGATAATTTCATCTGATATATTCATCCCTCGAGCGGAACCCAAAAGGGAAGTGACGAGTTGGTCGTCAGTGCAAGGGTGACTTGGAGGTGGTCATATGAAGAGTAGATGAAAACGTGTGGGAAGACTTGGAGCCAGGTGAAGACTCTAGCAGAGAACCGAAGGCAATGGAGACGCACGGCTGAAGCCCTATGTTCCTCTAGGAATTAAAGGAATTAATAATAATATAATAATCGAATTTTTCTTTTAATGCATATTTTCACCTACACAGGCGTTTTTGAACTGTAATTATATTGATCCTCTTAATAACTCGATATTATTTAAACAAAAAACATCAATGTTGTCAGTAACAGTTGCTGGGCCATACACCAAACATTTATCATAAGCTCAGAAGATTTAGATATTTGACAATTTACAGTCCATCCATCGTTGGTTCAGTGATAGAATGCTCACAAACCACATAAGAGGTTCGACTTTGATTCGCAGTCGACAAACTCGTAAACCTCTCCCACCTGGGGGTTAATTCCTAACCGTAACCTCATTCCATGAAAAAGAAAAACAGCACTACTAATGAAACTTCAAGACTGAAGTTTGAGGCCCGATTTTCTGCTCAGAAAAAGTTACCTATCTGCGATCACAGTTTGTCTGCTTCTATCTCTGGCACTAAGTGGTATAACAGGGTATACGTCAAGTTTTAGGTAAAGAGAGAAGGTCAATCAATGAGGTTGTAAAACTACATCGATTGAGATGGCTATACCATCTGTTACACTTGCCTGGTAGTCTCCTTCCTCGATGGGAAATTTTAGCTGACATAGGATGGATCACGTTGCAAAAGAGCTAGTGGTGATCAAACCAAGACTTGTCATCAGTCTGTGAAATCTTTGACAGTTAATTCGAGCTAGCCAAATGAGGAGGTGTAGGCTCCGTGTTTGAGGTCCTTAGCATGCTAAGAAAAAACTCTAAATCTCTATCAGTGGTGCAGATGCATTCACTGGTTTTGACTTCTCACATCTATTCAACCCTAATGTCTCTCTCCCTTGTTACTGTTAATTCACCTACGATTTCCTGCTTATTATAATACTTTTGAATCCCTTCGCTATTTGTCTACCTCTACGTGCTTCATTGAGTGTGGCAACTTGAAATAGGGCACTTGTGTGCAAACTTTGATGTTGAAACTCTATCATTTCCATTCAAAACACAAAGGGAAAGGTAAAATACCTTCTGCCAACCAAAGACAATATAAAAAAGCCTTTCCAACCTCCGTGTAACCGAGAATGATTAATATTCACAGCAGGAGAGCCCAGCAAAAGAAGCTAGTCTGGCGGTAAACAGGCAGTAATTAGTCTCTTATTTGTACAATAGCCCGGCTTTCATTATCTGTTGTGATGGCATCACAACTTAGCTTGGTAGAGCCCCACAGTAGTGCTTTTCAGCGGAGTGGGAGGGGCGGATTCACTAGTTCGAATCTCGCCTCTATCCAAATTTTCATTTCACAGTCAATCACACCATCTATAACACCAAACATAGTTTGTCAAACGAAAGACTATTATCGCACAGGATAATCACAATGTCAACAATCCATTTGAATAAGTCAAAATTATGTTCAGAGTAAATTCGTACCATTGAAATCACAAACTTGATTGGAAAATCTGATAATCTCACTTCTCTCACCTAGAAACCTTTTACAGGTGATGAATATTGCTTTCAACTAGGCTTTGATTATCGGATAATTTCATCTGATTATTGTACTCTATTGTTCACCTATTGTACTCTATTGCTCTTCATTAATCTTTCCTGGGATTCTCAATAAAGACTACATCATATTACAATGGTTATTAAATGCTGTGAGTAGGGCTTGTGGTGTGCCACTGCGTGATCTCGCCAATATTATAGTCGAGAGACACATAAAATCCTGTACAAAATGGGCAAAGGCCGTACTGTCATACCACCTGCACCCCTTTATTCACAACTATCCCCTTGCATCTCATCAGGTAGGACGAGAAGTCAATATAAGAAGTTATATGCTCGAACCACTAAGTACAAAAATTCTACAATACCCTATTTATACCGTATTTTATGTGATGAAGACTCTGTTAGACGTGAAACATATAAGTTACTATGTGATTAGCAAAGTGAATCGACCCTTTCATCTTTCATCTTTCTGTAATTTTATGGTATCACCTTTTCCATCGTTTAACTGTAAACTTGCTATTTTTATTTTAGTTGTTATTACTATTATTACTACAATTTTATACCTTATGCATATTTTTCTCCTTATCGCATACTGTAATTTGCTACATAGCTGCTATAACAACGTTTTGTTCTTATTATTATGTAATGTTTATTTTTTATTTTAGTTTTTTTGTCGTTTTTGAGTATATTAGATGCAATATTGTCCTGAATGCTTAAAATTCCTTACTGTATCATTAGTACTGTTTTTGTAATAAAGCAAATTATTATTATCTGATATATTCAGTTAGGAAATAAATTTTTTAAATGCATATTTTCACCTACACAGGCGTTTTTGAACTGTAATCACATTGATCCTCTGAATAACTCGATGTTATTTAAACAAACAAAAAACACCAATGTTGACAATAAATAGTACTCTATAAATGTTATTTATTTTTATATTTTGATTATAGCTTGATTCCACACCGTATTTTTGGCGCAAGTATGGAATTTTTAGCATGTGATATCGGTAGCCCAAATTTTGCAAACCTACCATTGATATCAGGTGTGCGAGGGTAGGGGATCGAACTCCGGACCGTGTGCATGCCCGGTGAGAGTCTTAACCATCCAGCAAACACTAACTCACATGGAATACTTCGTATTATTACTTTACATGTAAATCCTGTATGAAGAGGAAGTACTTTTTTAGCTAAATACGCTGAAAATCTCTGTTCTGCAGGTTCCACTTGGGACGCATAGGATGAAGCGAAAAGTGGTTTCTTGGAATCCTACAGAAAATCGATTTCTAAACTATAATTATCACACTAACATTAAATATGGTCGAAAACGTATTCCGAAAACATGGACCTCAACAGTTGGGATTCCATATAGAGCAGAGATGTCAGACGATATCAGGAGAGTACTCAATAAACACCAGATACACACATTACAATGCAACCTTGTCCAAGTAAAAGACCAAATCCCTAAAGATTCTCTATCTAATTGTGTCTATAAAATAAAATTCTTGCTTGGAATGTGATGCGATATACATCGGATAAACATCACCAGAGAGAAATCAAAATCAGAGAAATGAACGCCGTATAGCAGCCTCTGTTCAACCACCGAGAAATCCAGTTAGTGAACTAGAAAAGCTTGAAAAATCATCACCCATAGCTCGTCTACACGCTACGGAATAGAATCGGGCCACGAAATTGATTTTGACAATGTTGAAATCATCATCCAGAAAAAAAACTTCAGAAATCACAAAGAACGTTTCATATCAAATGGAATCCAAATTGTCTGAACTGAATAGGAATGATGGACTAAAACAGAATTTGACTTGGTTACAACACCCACCCACCCCTGTGAAGTGACAAAATCAACACAAATGTCATAGGAAATTTCACCATGTGAACACGTTCTGTTTTTATAACTTGTATACGCTTATCAAATCCAACAATCTACACCTTCCTGGTTTTGTTATCTTTACCAATTGATCAACTCGACAACAGTATAAAAACTACCGTATGTCGAAGAACGATGATTAAGTTGGTGTATGCACAGGCTGAGTGGATTTTGTAAATTCTGGTTTAATATTACCACTGTGATAAAGCTATTAGCATTAAACTTACAATTTAGCCATTCAAACCCAATATAAACTTCATGCAGTATTCTTCTAGCACGATGGATGCATCGTTGTACAGGAACTGCTTTGGTTACTTGACAGTACAAGAAATACTTCATGACTGGTAGAACAAATGTCTGTCCGTGTGAGTGTTTGAATAGCTTAGCAACACACATGTTTTATACAGTCGCTTTGATATTAGGCCTTCTGTAGTGTTATTTAATTCAATTTTAGATTTTCCCGTCGATTGATTGGACCGAAGTGCTCGGTCTCAGGTTGACATGTCGGCTTCTTGTGCAGATGCTTTTACGATGTCTGAGCATGTAATTAGAAGTTAATTGGTGGATGGTGACTAGCAGTGGAATCCAGGATAACGCGCATTTCGTTCTACTTCGGACTCGCCACTGGATGCACCTGCGTTCCCCAGTGAGTGATGATGTTCCCACCGAGTTTTCAAACGCTAAAGCGTTATCCACGTTGTCAACCTGAAACCGAGCACTTCGGTCCAATCAGTTGACGGGAAAATCTTAATTGAATTTAATAATAATAATATTAATAATAATGATTTACTTTATTCCGAAATCAGTACTTGTGATACAGAATGGAATTTTCAGTATTAATCACAATATTGCATCTAATTTCCTCAAATTATACATAAAATTAATCACTCAGATAATTTTCCACATTTACAATAGGGGTAATGTCAAAAAAGCATGCAGCATATAAAATGGAAATAATAATAATAGTGATAACAGCAAAGGTAATAATAGTAATAAAAGTGGAAATTGCTGTGGGTTTGTTTCACACAGTATTGTCGATGCGGTATAGAAATTCTAGCATGTTTAAAAATATCAACTATAATGTTCTCTTTACGTGATATAGTGAGGGGAAAAACAGCACCAGATTACAGCAGTCACAGAGATAAGTTGGTGTTTACAATTATGAAAGCAAAACAAAAGAAGCAACACAACCATAAATATAATAGGAATAATAAAAGTAAAACTTGAAGGTATATAAGGATGGATAGAGGAAATTGTTTATTTACTAGATGAAAAAAGGTTAGTTAATTAATATGACCTGTTGCACAAGCGGTGGCTCTCGTGATCCAGTTGGTCTAGTGGGTAACGCTTTGGCATTTGAAACTATAGGCACTGGGTTCAAGCCCCGGTAGGAACATCATCACTTACTGCGAGATGCAGGTGCATCCAGTTGACGAGTCCCAAATAGGACGAAATGTGCGTTATCCTGGATTCCACTGCTAGTCACCATCCACCAGTTAACTTCTGTAGTAATCTTAAAGTTCCTTTCTGGTCGTGCTTTGGGTTACAAAAGTGTGTCTAAATTTCAACCCTGTTGATTAGAACTCTATAATATTTTTTTTTTTTCAAAATGTAAATTCTGGTTTAATATTACTACTTTGATAAAGCTGTTAGTAGCAGCATTAAATGCCGAAACGTCAGTAAAGAAAAACAACAACAACAACAGCGGTATCGTTTTGTTTTTCATTCACTGGGAAATACAAACACTTTTACTATAATTGTCTTCAGTTGATGTGAGCTTTGTATATACAAAGCTGTCTAGTTATACGCCTCAAAGATAATTGGATGAGTGACAACATTCAACCAGACATTATTTTTCTGTAATAAGATTACTGTTGTTATTTTTTAAAATATTTTTACTTCCGTATTGATTTCTCTCTCTTCAACAAAACATTAAATTCCTGACGTCTACACGCATACTTTAACACAGACACATTTTTTAATCAGACGGCTTAGGTGAATTTACCTTCACTTCAAAAAAATATATGTGAAGTGGTTTAAATTTTATTAGAATTATGCCTTCAAGGTCAAATAGACAGTATTATTATTATTATCGTGTCACGCAGGCGTGATCATGCCTTTCCTAATCGTCTTTAATTCCCTTTATTTAGGTGACAGTTGTGTATTGTGGTCTCAATTCTACTTCATTGGACATTATTTATGTCCATAAATTAAGGAAATTAATCTGCCCATTTATCTATTTGTCTGTTTGTCTATCGATCAATTTATTGATTTATATGTATATGTATGTTATATGTATGTATAAATTTCGGCCCTGCCTGAGTCCGTGCTCTATCAGCACGATGTACATGGATGGTAGATAAAACCAAATGAATGTGAATAAAAGAAGAATACGGGAGATGATCAATTTTTTTTCTTACTGTTGTTATTGATCGACTAAGAATCGATTAGAGCATAGATGAGACGAGAGAGATAGGGAGAGAGAGAGAGAGAAAAGCAACATTGTAGTCAAATTAAGGTTATGGATTAGACGTAATTTTTATACAGTATCCAATTAATGCTAATGGATTTTTATGAGAATTATAATAATTTAGGGTGAAAACAGAAAAAATCAGTTCTGTCACGTGATGAAACGGTTCTTGGACTGATATCAACCCGTGGTTTAATCTGAAACCAGTAGAAACCCTACCAAAGAATTCATGAAAATTAATCTGATGCTACAGGCTACATAAATGGGAGGAACCTGAAAGAAACAACCTCCTTTACCTACCCACCTGGGAAGCACCTTTTCAACTACAGGCGGAACTGACGAGGATATCAAAGCAAGAATCGGAAAAGCAAGACAAGCTTTCATTACTCTCAAGTCTGTGTGGTGGTCAACAACACTCACCATCAAAAATAACATCCGGATTTTCAACTCCAGTGTGAAGTCAGTCAGTGCTACTTTCTATGCGGATCAGAGACTTGCACTGCGCGTCATAAAGAACATCTCAAACAAACTACAGACCCTCATTAACAGTTGTCTTCGCTCAATACTCAAGATCAGATGGCCGGCCAGAAAAGATCAGCAACAGAGATCTCTGGCAATGAGCGAACCAACACAGCAGGAACCGATTGTGAAACAAATAGGCAGGAAGAAATGGAGATGGATTGGCCATACTCTTAGGAAACCATCAAGTGACATCACTAGACAAGCCATTGCTCGAGTGGAACCAGGCTGAAAGGGAAGCGGCGAGTTGGTCGTCAGTGCTAGGGTGGGTGACTTGGAGGAGGTCATGTGAAGAGGAGATGAAAACGTGTGGGCAGATCTGGAGCCAAGTGAAGACTATAGCAGAGAACAGAACACAGCTGAAGCCCCATGTTCCTGTAGGAATTAAAGGATATAATAATAATAATAATAATAATAATAATAATACAGGCTACAGGACGAAGTTGCCTGGAGAATTCTAGTAAGAAGTCGTGACCGGTGGGCTCCATCCAGTCGGGAGTGAGGATGGAGATCCCTCCGATGACTTTGGTTAGTGGTCATGCTGAAATCACGAATTGGTAGGAGTTAGAATTCATGGACTGGCCATTGGATCTGATCCCATTGGCTGAATGGTATACGTGCCAGCTTGCCTTGTAACTGGAAGGTCCTGGGTTCTACCCCTGGGGGCTGGCCGATGCTGATGAGTCCCGAACTAGGACGGACAGCTGTGCAGTCCTGCCTGATGGTTTTCAATGCTTCTCTAACTGATATCAATCCGTGAAACAAATAGAATCCCGACAAACTAATTCCTGGACATAATAAAAAATAAAATAATTTTATTTGTTCGACATTTTAACAAAAAAAATTTGAACTTCAGACTAAAGTAATTGTTCAGTAGCCGCCGGGGTTTTCTGTCTTTACTAATTGTCTTCTTAGACGAGTTGTATAAACTCGTCCATGGTCTAAGCTGTTGTTGATGTCACGTTGGTTGTATATGAGGTTGGAATTCGGAATATTCGTTGTTATCTTTGATGAAGCAGTAACGTATTTAAGGATCATTTTAATACAAAGCCTAAAACTAAGTCATCTCTCGTCTGTTACACATTTCCTCCTCACATGATCACTTTTATGTCACCCGCAAGACCAGAAACAACTCGCCTTCTTTCTTTCTGGCTTCCAGTCGACTGCCTGCCTGTTATGTGAAGTTACTCAACTATCTTCTCAGCGTTTATCCAGTGCATTTTTATTTTCTTCTTTAGCACATTTGTTTGCTTATCGACAGGTCAGTTGCCATAGTTTCTTGTAGCTTAGCCTTTCTCACTGGCTATCTGATCTGGATTATCGAGACAGTGAAGGCAACACTGTTGATGAAAGTTTGAAATGCTTTTTGTTGACTCACTTACCGATTTCACTGAACCAAATAAAAAAATAAAAAAAACATTGAGTGACTCGACAGTGAAAGTGTTAAAAACTCGTAGCCTTCTCTTTGTATTGACTAACTATGTGGTCTCCACAATGACTTCAGACAAACACTAACTCGCCATCATGATACAATTTTGATTTGATGCTTGATGAATGGGGGCGATCAACAAGAACCACTGAAACGATATAAATCAAATCTTCAAGGTATACAGATGTCATGTTTCAATAATAATAATGATAGCCTTATTTTGTACAGTGTCTATATGTTGTACACAATTTTTAGCATAGTTTGTTGCAGGATATTTTCTCCTCACTCAGGATCTTCAAATAAAATATCACGTGACAATGGAACAAGTGGAACACTTCCGCCTGACATCTGAAGCGCATACCAAGAAATTTTGATGTCTGTCATCTTTTTTCTTCTTCGGTAAATGCATGTAATTTGGTTGAATGACAGTTAGAAAAGTTTCAGGAATCCATTCTATGAACCAGGGACACAAACCAAGAACAGCCATCTATCTCTTGCATTGCAATACGCCCCAATCCACCACGATTATGTTTTTCTCTCACGATAACTAGAAACTTGCGAATCAGCAAGTTGTAAGGACATTAAATACTCACCAGAGTATGAAACGTAATTAAAGGTCATGCTTTATCAGATTTAAACAAACTGAACGAGAGAAAATCTCTGTGAAATATCGATACGATTTTCCAGTGTGTTGGGATTACTATTGGTTTGCCATTAGTACGCCAAAATCGAATTATATTAACATCTTCTAAGCTTTTATCTTCTTTCTTGTTTCCATTATCGATTTCTCATGTCTTTTTAATCGATGACTAGGCACACGTGAACTTTAAATTGGTCTCGCATTCTGCCTATTATTCTCTATTGTTCCCCCTTAGTTTTTCCCGGGCTACTGAAGAAAGACTAAAACATATTAAGCAGGATGTTAAAGGTTGTCAGCAGGGTAAGCAACGTGCCACTTAGCCAGCTTGTTAATATACTGGTCGACAGGCATATGGACTCATGTGAAAAATGGGCTAAATCCATTTTATCTAACTCACACCACACCCTCTTCACTCACAACTCTCCCCTTGTATCTCATCAGGAAAAACCAGAAGCCTATATAGAAAACTATATGCTCACACCAGCAAGTACAAAAACTCAACGATACCCTACTTAGCTCGTGTTCTGTGTGACAAAGAAAGCACTAGGCGTGATACCTATAACTTATTAAATAGTCAGTAGAACAACTGGATCTCGTCATTCCAACTCATATCATTTATAGGTACAACGTTTTCTTTCTTTCTTTTCCTTTTCTCTCTCTGTCTCTCTTTTTTTCCGTTATGTGCTGCTTTGTTTCTTTCTTCCGCTTACGCCAGTAAATATGATAGCACCTACTTTTCTAACACCTTCACACACTCCGTTCAATTTTGGCTTTGCTACCGACACGCCAATATGTTGTTCTCATAATGAACTGAGATTACCCATAATCTATGTAGAATTTTATTTATTGATAATGTACTAACTGGATGCAATACTGTAGTAAAAATGCTGAGAATTCCATTCTGTATCACAAGTACTGTTTTGGAATAAAGCAAATTATTATTATTATTATTATTATTATTAATCCATATCATAATCTTAAAGTAATGCGTACGACTCCCAGTTGCGTTATGGGTGTGTGCAGTTGAAGAGTCACAAACTCGAGTGAAAATGTCTGTCCAATTGTAGAATGCTCGCGAAACACGCTGCAGGTCTAGTTTCCATTCCATTCGAAAACTCATCCAGTTTATAAGCCACTTTTTAAACATAGAAATGAGGTGAGTTTCGGTTTGAGGCTTGCAATGGCAGCTCAATAAAGTAACACTAAAATTTCAGAAATTGAAGCCTTATGCTGCACTCTAGGACTCAAAGAAATGAAAAGCAGTTCATCTCATCTGACCAGAAAACAAAGAAATTTTAGTTAATATGAATTCCACACATACACAATGAAGTATATTTTATGACTATCGACAATGAAATCTTTTGACCTTTACCAAAATGAATCATACCATTCAAGCTTTTTTTATGTCAATTAGAGATTAAGGTCAAATAATTTTTAAATTAAAAAAGAAACACAAATCGATATGTGTATACTCTTAATTCTCATTGAAATTGTCTTAATTTTGAGCTGAGAAACTCATGTTGTAAGTCTAGTCTGATTTTCCATTTTTATGTATTGCATATTTCAGAGTTTCGTGCGTCGGTTCTGAAGGAGTTCAAATGTTCGTTTGTAGAGATTTGATCTGTTTTCAAATCAGTTGATGAACTGATGAAGCATATTAGAGAACCGACCACTGAAAACCAAGCCATTCTGGACTTGTGTTTCATCTCATCTTCGGACTCTTCAACAGAACGTACTCATGATGTTACAGAGGGAGTCTGTTGGTCACTCATCCTCTGGGATGCAGTCCAATAGCCTATATTTTCTAACTGCTGTCGTTCGGCAACCTATACCTGTTTTTTTTTTAAAAAATTTATTCTCATTGTGTTCTTCTTATGCTTCCTTCTCCACTTACATATTTCTATAAAGCTTAATATATGTTAATAAACATATCACTAAACCATATTTATACTGATAAATGCATAGTTAGGTTTTAGCTATTTTTTTATTTTTTTTTTATTTTGGTTACAGCTTGATGCCACACCGTATTTTCAGTACAAGTATGGAATTTTCAGCATGGATATCGGTAGCCCAAATTCAGGCCAACCATAGATATCGGGTGTGCGCCGGCAGGGGCTCGAACCTCGGACCATGTGCATGGTCGGCGAGAGTCCTAACCACTGTGCCACCGACGCACATCTGACTCCTAATATGCTTATTAATTCTTTTAATAACTTCAAAGATGCTATGCCCCATCCATTGTATACACAGAAGATATTTTAGAAGTTAAGATATACTATTATATTAGCATGAAATTCCAAGCAAGCGGAAGATTATGGTGGCCGATAGGTGGGGATGCCTGACTCATACTTTTTCCTACTTGATAATCTTCAGCTATACATGTATCTTCAAGTATTGATTTGTAAGGATTTGATTGATTGGTTACAGGATTTCATCATGAGCTGACATTGGTTAGAGAATTATTGGAAAACCACCAGGGAGTACTGGACTGCTAGCTGTTTCCCCAGTCCTAGGGCTTAGGACTCTCCAGCACAGTACGCACCCACAACAAGCGATCGAACCCAGGACTCTCTGGTTACAAGGCTAGCAAGCTCGTAGACCACCAAGCCATTGGGACCCGATTCAATGGCAAGCCCATGAATTCTAACTTCTGCCAATTCATGACATAACGTGACCGCTAGCCAATATCTTCGGCTAGCTCACCTTGTAACTAGAAGGTCTTTGGTTCGAATCCCGGTGGGTGTGTACTGCTGAAGAGTCACAAACTAGGACAAAACAACTGTCAAGCACTCCCAGTTGGTTTTCCATTGGTTCTCTTAACCAATGTCAGCTCATGATAAAATCCTATATATGTATCTGTTGTGCCACATTGTATGATATTGTTCGTAGCTGAGAGTAGAACCGATAAATCTCGTGTCTCAAGTAGTTTAGTAAATGACGTTTTGGCGTTTGAAACGACGGGTTCTGTGTTGGAGCAATACCATGACTCAATGTGGAATGCAGGTACATCCAGATGAAGTAGTCCGAAACAGGAGGAAATGTGCATCCTGAATTCCACTGCTACTTACCAACATCCGTCAAATTAAGGTGATTATAATTTAAAATGAAAACAAAAGTTACTTTCATCTAATCGGTAATCAAAACAATACAGATCGATAATGAATTAACCAATCAGAAGTCAGGGTTATTTTTAAATTTGAATTTTTACTTATCGATTTTTAAAGTGTTCGTTTTTTTGAAGAAGTCAAATTTACGTTAATTAAATTGACTGAAGGTTTTCACACCTAATTTAATTTCTCTGCTTTCGTGTTAAGTTATCTCGTGTGTGTGTGTTTGTGTATGTTTATGTGTATGATTGTTCGAAGACTGTTTTTTCTAACGGTAATTTTTGTTATGTGAAGAATGTGAAATAAATAAATAAATTATGGACAGCCTTCAATCATAAAAAGTGTTACACTCTGTTAATTTTCTCTCTCTACAACCGTAGAAATGTTCTCCAAATAGTTGGAATATAAAATGAAAACGATCAAAGAAACAAACAAACAAGAGTGTCAGTCACTTGTTACTACTTTTTCTTCAAAAACGAAACCAACTTATTTTCCAATAATCAAAAATGGGGAGGGAGCCTAAAGAACCAAAGTAAATTAAAACAAGTTAAAAAAACAACACTTAACTCAAATTTTCATCATGAAGCAACATTAATTAGAGAGGTCATTGAAAACTGGGGAGAACGAGACAGCTGTTTCGTCCTAGTTTGGGACTCTTCACAGTACACACTGGGATGGGCGTTATATATATGACAGTCAATGACATGCTTGAGTAACTGTTCTCTTCATCAACTTGATAGACCCCACTGTTTTTACGGTTTCTCAATAGAGCTCTAGGTAACTTCCTGTATAGAGCTGATCGCTAGTGAGCATCAGACTAGTTATCTGATAGGAATTAGCTTAAAACACTAATCAATATATGATTCCTCATGTGATACATCCTGTGATCGGATAACTGTGAAATTTCATCAGCTTTCTCTCACCTTACTCTTTATCAAATTGCCAACCAATCAGAATATTTATTTCCCGCCTACTTTAGACAAATAGCCTATCAATTGGAACAGTCTTTTTCCACTGCCCTGGGCTGATTTTAATGTGATAAAAAAAATAGATATCAACTGGAAGTGTTTTTCTTAATAAAACTGTATTCTAACAATCAGAAGCGCCAGTCTTTGTCTTTTGATATTTACGTGGCTGAGTGTAGCGAAAATTATTACGGACGAAGAGGTGTATCTAATATATCTCCTGAGTTGTTCATTTCATCGGCATTATTATACCCTTGCATAAGTCGACTCGGGAATTTCAGTTGTTGACGCGATCATTTCAATTGGCATTATCAAGTATTGGTTTGCAAGAAGTTGATTGCTTATAGGTTTGATCACCAGTTGAAATCACAGTCAGAGAACTGCTTGAAAAAACCTGGGAGTACTGGACATCTGTTTCGTTCGAACTTGGGACTCTTCAACAGTTCGCACCCCTTGGGGTTGGAATCCTGATTAGGATGAAACAGTTGTCCAGTGCTCTCTTTAACAACTGAAGCTAATCCAAGTTTCTACAAACCCCACAATCTAAATTAACTTAGAAATGTCTCCGTGATTAATCAGAAAAGTGCGAGAGTATGATGATAAAAAAAAAAAGCCGTATCGTTTGTCCTAAGTGTTCTGACCAACACTCAAGTATCTCGATCATAATCCAGAAAATTAATCAATGCATTCCTCTGTATAGTTTGCCAAACTTTTACGAGTGACACAGTATACAGTCCAACAATATCAAAAACACATTTTGATGTTCAAGTATTGGTTTGTAGGGATTTGGTTGATTGGTTACAGGATTTCACGACTGGCCCTATTCAGGTAGGTAGTTACCTGGGGTTCCAGTGGGAAGTCGTGACCAGTGGGGTGCAGCAGGTCGAGTGTGAGGACAAATACTCGCCACCGAAGACATTGGCTAGCGGTTGCGCTGTGTCGTGAATTGAAAGAAGTTAGAATTCATGGACTGGCCATTGGATAGGGTCCCAGTGGCTTAATAGTCTACGAACACTCCAGCCCTGTAACCAGAAGGTCCTGGGTTCGAATCCCGGTGGGTGCATACTGCTGAAGAGTCACAAACTAGGACGAAACAGTTGTCCAGTACTCCCTGCAGGTTTTCCAGTTGTTCTCTAACTAATGTCAGCTCATGATGAAATCCTGTAACATTATGATGTTTTAGAATCTATGGTACCTTTCAACAATGCCGTCAGACATCTATGCAATCCAAATGTTTCTCAAAATTAATCGACTTAACGTAACAACGAACCATCTGAGAATCAAAAAGTATATTTCCAACAAGTTGACATCAAAATGAATGACATAACCTTGAATTCATTCAAACAAAATCGCAGTCATAGAACAACACATTTTAATCGGCAAACTGCCATCATCCAATAGCCAAGTACGACATTAAAAATAAATGTTAACTGAAAAACAGAGACAAATAATGAAGATTATGAGAATAAGAGACTCGTAGATGCTAGGACGATGACGCGTAGACGTCGGTGGATAAGGTTAATAATTACAAAATCTTTCAAAATATTCAAATAATTATTACTATTGTAAGTAGATTGTTCTGTTACACTGAATCTTTAATAAGTTCTTTTCTCAGTTGATTTACTAAAGATACTGACAGAACTGTGGCTTGACACACTTTGATCAAATGCAGTGATGATTCCACTAGTGAATCCTAGTGTCTTAAAATTTTACTTTCACCTGGCTTCACATGATTGCCAAAAAACTCTCATTTCCGACCCACATGATCTTTTCCAAGTCACCCTCTAACACAAGTTAAACTCGTAGTATGCCTCCGACTAGGAGTACATTCGAGGGTCTGCTTGACGTGTGACGTCACTCAACGGTTTCTTCAGCATACATCCAATCCACTTTCATTTCGTTTTTCATATTTCAATATAGAGAAAATATTCATCCAGACATCTAGAAAAAACAAAAAACTGAGCAAAGAATATCCTTTTCGATAATTTTCTCTTCTCGCTCTACAATTAATTATATGTGCATGTTTATATACACAGAATATTCCTAGAATGGATCATTGAACAAAGTTTGGAATGGCAGTCACCTCTCTATCTCAACTTCATCGACTTTGAAAAGGCCTTCGACAGCGTCAATCGAGAGGTGATTTGGCAACTACTTCGCTACTACGGGGTGCCGCCGACAATTATACATCTCATCCAACAGTTGTATGACAACGCTGCATGCCAAGTAATCCACAACGGGAAGCTTACGGAATCCTTCGAAGTGAAGACAGGAGTAAGACAGGGTTGCCTACAATCGCCAATGATTTTCCTGATTGCAGTAGATTGGATAATGCGACAGACAGCGGGCAATGAGGAAACAGGCATAAAATGGACTCACACAAGAAACTTGGAGGATCTGGACTTCGCCGATGATGACATATGTCTGATTTCCCACAAACTGGAAGATATGCAAGTGAAAAGTAACAAGTTGGCAGAAGAAGCATCCAGTGAAGATTGGACTTCCTTCAGGTGAACATAGAGAAAACAGAAGTAGGTGATGAAGATTCCTGGGCAACACCACCAACAGCAACAACAACAGACAGCAATCAGCATAAATGGAAGGAACCTGAAAGAAACAACCTCCTTCACCTACCTACCTGGGAAGCATCGTTTCAACTACAGGAGAACGGAACTGACGAGGATATCAAAGCAAGGATCGGGAAAGCAAGACAAGCTTTCATTACTCTCAAGTCTGTGTGGAGGTCAACAGCACTCAGCATCAAAAATAAGATCCGGATTTTCAACTCCAATGTGAAGTCAGTACTACTTACTATACGGATCAGAGACTTGGCGTGTCACAAAGAGCACCTCAAACAAGCTACAGACCTTCATTAACAGATGTCTTCGCTCAATACTCAAGATCAGATGGCCGGAAAGGATCAGCAACAAAGATCTCTGGGAGCGAACCAACCAGGAACCGATTGTGAAACAAATAGGCAGGAAGAAATGGAGGTGAATGTGAATTGGTCATACTCTGAGAAAACAAACCATCAAGTGACATCACTAGACAAGCCCTCGAGTGGAACCCGAAAGGGAAGCGACGAGTTGGTCGTCCAAGGGTGACCTGGAGGAGATCATGTGAAGAAGAATTGAAAGCGTATGGGCAGACTTGGAGCCAGGTGAAAACTCTAGCAGAGAACCGAACGCAATGGAGACGCATGACTGAAGCCCTATGTTCCTCTAGGAACTAAAGGAAATAATAATAAATAATAATAATTCTAGAATGGTAGTCAATAACAATGTCAACGTGTTTTTTAAATACTATCGATTTGTTAAATAAGATCAATGGAATCACCACAGTTCACGAAAGATGCATAAATTATAATAAGCATAAAAATATAACAACAAATAGGATATCAACTAAAATTAAGGAAATTTCTACAACGAACTGAAGGTCACTAAGACTTTGCTGGCCAGTGGGGTAAGGACAGTGTCTGAACCAACTTCTTCTTTTGGACGAACAAATTAGGCTTCTTAATATGGATCCCAACAGCCTCAGCAATATTCAGTAGTCGAACTCTTAAGGAGAAATTAAGGTTTGTTGGTATGTGGCAAATGACGCTGAAAGCCTGGTTCACATCAATCTTGTGTCCTGTATCCAGAAGATGAGATAGAATAGAGCTATGAATGGATTTTGTTTGTCCTTTACTTAACCACTAAGCAGGGTGATGTTCGAAAATCCGACGAGAAACACGCCTAACTGTACGGCCTATGTAGATACACATGGAAGAGGCTAAATTAGGCAAAATAGGAGTGGTTTTGAAGACACAGAGTAATTCAGCAGTAGGGAATGCTGTTTTTACTGCATCACTAAGGCGTTGTGTTAGTATCTCACTCATGTTATCTCCGAGGAACTGAGGTTGTAAGAATAAGGCCTTAGGATACCTGAGGATACGCTGATTTTGAATCATATTGTTGTCAGTGAACTTCTGTGGGTAACCATTTTCACTCAGCAACCGTTTAATATTATTAATTTCCTCATCAAAAAATTCATCGAAGTAGATTGCTGTTGCTCTGTGGACCAAGTACTTTATCAGATTGCGTTCGTATTTCAAGGACATGAAGCTGAAAAAGAATGAGTATATTGACCAGTTGATGTAGGTTTTCCACATACACTTCTTCTTATTATGCCATCCTCTTTTCTGATCATAAGAACGTCTAGAAATGAAATACTGGAGTATTTTTCTTTCTCATTAGTAAGATTTATTACAGGATAAACATAGTTATATTTGTTCAGGACTTCCTTTGGCTTCATCCTCATTTTTCATAATCAAAAAAGGTATCACCCATGTATTGACAATAGAATTAAAATTCATCTTTCAAAGGCCCATTTTCTAATTTCGCAAGGAAAATGTCGGCTAGAATAGGTCCTGGTGGTGACCCCGTTGGCACATCATCGATTTGTCTGTATAGTTCCTTGTTAAATAAAAAGTGTACATTTATTGTGTATTTCAAGAGAAGCTCTTTTATAAAAGAAATATAGGAATGCCGACATCAATGTTTCGTCTTATGACTTCTTTGCATACAAAGTCTACTGTTTCCATAAGTGGTACATTAGTAAATAAGGAAGATACGTCAATTGATATCATGAATTTATTGTCCACATTTAAATCTTTTATCCTTTCAACAAATCCAAAAGTATCTTTTACACTGTATTTCATAAATTCTGTATGTAGCTGCTGTAAGAGGTCGACTAACCATTTGGCTACGGGGAGGTATGGTGAATTTACTGCATACCAACAAATCTTTACTTCTCCTTAAGAATTCGTCTACTACATATTTCTCAGTCTGGCTGGTTGTTGGGATCCACATTAAGAAAGCTAATTTATGTATTCAAAAGAAGTTGGTTCAGACATTGTCCTTACCTCGCTGGCCATCAAGGTTCTAATGATCCCCAATTCGTTGTAGAAATTTCCTTAATTTTAGTTGATATTCTATTTGCTGTTACATTCTTATACTTATTATAATTTATGCATCTTTCGTGAACTGTGGTAATTCCATTGATCTCATTTAACAAATCGATAATACTTAAAAAACACGTCAATATTGTTACTGACTACTATTCTAGAATATTCTGTGTATAAAAACATGCACATATAATTAATTGTAGAGCGAGAAGAGGAAATTATCGGAAAGGATATTCTTTGCTCAATTTTTTTGTTTTTTGCACATCTGTCGGACGACAGATTCCTGGTTGTTTCACTGTCTCATCATATGTTTATTACTCATGAATTCCCCTCTCTGTCGTCAATCTGTACACCGTTAGGATAAACCATATTCGCTAGGGTCAATTTTCTCAATCCCAGAAGTGACATTTCGTCATAGTTTCTTCTGGAAATTGAATTATTCAGATCATCCAGTGTGATCTGATTGACGCCACAGACGTTGATCAAGCAGATAGGTATAAATGCCTGTCACTAGATGCTGCTGATACACTGATAGATTCGGCTCTCAGTCCTGAGTCAAACTGGGCACACCTCTGGTGAGCTTCCCCTCAAATGAGCGAAACAGCCCTCCACTGTTCACATCACTGCAATGATCTGACTGACTCACAAGATCTACTAGCTGATGTGAGTAGTGTTCAACTACTCAGGTCAATAAATCAATCAGTAATATGCAGCTTCATACCTCTACTCTGTTATGCTGAGTTATCAAAGCCTTTCATGTATTGCGTAATTGTGTCGGTGCTTGTTTTGTTATTTAGAACAACACATTTAAGCGAACAATATTGTTTTCAATTAGATCTCATCAGGCTTAACTCTAATATATATAAGTTTACAAATAAAAATTCAAATATAAACCAATCATGATGTTTTGTCTATAGGATAATACGATGGTGAATATAAATTGTGCAATTAGTCATAATAGTAGTATTGATAATAATAATAATTGTAATAATAAAAATGGTCTTATCAATAATAAGGATGAAAAAGTGATAACACGAATAATGAAAAACAGTATGATTAAACAGACAAATGTTCAGGCAGAAGTAGTCGATAAAGCCTAGTAAAAACAAATGAACCGATTAAGTAATGTCAGATTGTAAGGGAAGGAAATGAAACACGTTTATAATGAAGATAAGATTAAAGGATGATAAGAAAGGGGTTGAAAATTTAAACAAAGGGTGGTGTAGAAGTCATTAGTTGGTTATGTCTTAATAGGCCAAGGGAGGGATAATGGCTGTACGAACTTTTTTTGAATACATAGTTCAGGTTTAGTAGTTCGAATGCCTATCGCCTCAGCCGTGTGCAGTAAACGAATACGAAGTCTATTGGAAAGATTCGGTTGGATACGATGAATTACTTTGAAGGCTCTCGTTTTCTCGATTACATGACCACTATCGATTAAGTGTGACAAAATTGAGCTACGAATTGTTTTTGTCTGTCCTTTGCCAAACCACCATGGAAGATGTTCACTAACACGTTGGCTAAGCTGTCTAGTAGTACGCCCAATGTAACTGTCACCGCAGGTGCAGTTGAATTGATAAATGCACATAGATGTGGCAAAACTATCAAACTTATCCTTCATTTGCGTCCCAATCATTCGTCGGCTAGAGAATGACAAACATAGGTGTGTTGCATAAAATGTTCTTCGTATACTCCTTGAAAGTCTTTGGAATAGAATCTCACTTGACAAGTCACTATTAAATTGTAACTTAATAAATAGAGGTTTCTTACGTGCAGTCAGTCTCCGGTTTTTTCTCCAATATTTTGTTATTGTTTAAATCGGCTTTGCTGTCTATCTGTCTGTCTGTCTATCAATCCACCTATCCAGTCTTGATGCATTAAACAATAAAATCAATAAAAAGACAATCAAAATAGTTACACCATTATAATGAGGTGAATTCACACTGAAATATAACTATATATATATATTTTTTTTGTTTTAAGAGCTGAGAAAATAAACAAAACAAGAATTTTCTGTTGAAAAATTATTTTTTTATTTCACCATTAAAATAGGGGATGAGAAGAAAAATCCAGAAAATGTTCTGTGTGAAAAAAATTGTAGGGAAAACTCTTACAGTAAGAGTGTGTGTATCCGTACAGTAAGTTTATTTGCAAAGTTGATTAATTCCAAAGTTGGAATTCTATATTAGATAAGTTTGCTTTAAATATCACACAAAGATGCGGTATTAACAACTGAGAGTGACAAGGTTTCGACCATAAATTATTGCCAATCATAATCATATCAATGTTAGTCACACGGTTTCACAATTTACCTTCTGTCTATCCAACTTCCCTTTGTCGTTTGTTGCCACTCTCCATATCTCCGGTGTAGGCGTTGTATCATTCCGATTACACGTGTGCAGTGTTGAATCGATAAACAATGCTTCAGTGAATAACCTCTATCTCACTCCTCCCAGCTATAATACTTTTTAATACTCTCACCATATCCCACCCACCCTATTATATGATTACATGCAAGTAAATGCAGTTGGTTGGCTGAGCTTTTTACTGGGTTATCTAACTCAGTAGGTTCAATTTTTCCAGGTGTAGCTAGATTTTTGGATCGGGTCACAGTGGTTTAATGGTCTACGAGCTCGCTCGCCTTGCAACCTGAAGGTTCTGGCTTCTAACTCCCTGTGGTGGGTGCGTACTGTGTTGAGGAGTCCCAAACTAGGAGAGATGAAACAGCTAGCAGTCCAGTACTCCCTGTAGGTTTTTCAATGGTTCTCTAACCGATGAGAGTGCATGATGAAATCCGCCAAACAAAATAGCTACAACTTAATACTTGAAAACTTTTATGTCCCAGTAATCCAGTTGACTCCGATCTACTAGTTTAACTGACCTATGTAGTTGACCTCAAAGTCATTATATGGTATTTGGTAAATTATATGATTATTCTTCTTAATTGAATATGCTGCGTCCTTAGGTTGAAAAAGTTTATCTCTGAGACATTTGGTTGGTTTATATCCTTTCCAACCGGATATCAATTCGAAGAATCGTGGCAAGTGTGAAGGCAGACATGCGTTGGATCAGTTGAAAGACCATATTTGACTCTGAGTTACATATTTAATTTTTGGTTAATAGTGGATATCCAAGATGAATGTTTCATCCGATTTGGTACTTGTCGAATGGATGAACTTCCTCTATAGTTAATAACTGTATCCCCCCACACACACTCATATCACTTCAAGCGCCATAATGTTATCCGTTCACCTCACTTCAACTCATTATCACTCAACAATTACATACAACTCCATGCAGTTGGTCACATGTATTTTATGAGAGTTGATTATACTACCTAGTGCGTGAAACGGGTGTCGAACTTGTAACCTATTGGTTGAAATTCAGGTGCTTGATCTAAACCAATAAACCACACTTCAACAATGTGTTATCCATGAGATCCACTTATTGTCTCACGGGTATTTAATTCACGCTTATAATATCCTAATGGCGTTGATCACCTCGACCTCAGTAAGCCACCATTTCAGTCTAATCATGAGAATTAACTAATATAAAACCAGTTGACGTAGATTTCCACTTAAATACACAATGTTATTGTTATTTGTAACAAGTCTATTAGTAACTTGAATATTCCCCATAATTTATTCAGAACAAAAATAGTCAGAGGGAAGTGTTATTGTTTTCAATAAATTCTGCTTCTTCAGGCTCTACAATTATTTGATTTGACATTAATTTATGCCATACAATAACCAGCCAGCCAGTCAATAAAGGCTAATTAGAATCATATCAGAAAGTGTAATGTGGAACAAGTATAAGTGAGATGGGATGGAACAATAGTCAGCTTATGATGAAACCCTCCATACAATTAAACAAAATCCCTACCAAACCAATACTTGAAAAATAGTCAGTTAGTTAGTTTTGAATATACATGGTCAATGAGAACATGAGATAAAATGAGAGACACAATGAAGAGAAGAGAGAAACAAACCAACAAAACATGACAGGTTAAAGGTAAGTTCAAGGACGACAAATAGCGATGATGTGGTGTAAACTTAAAAGTACTATTAGTGAACGATTATCAAGTAGTGAGTGTAAATATAATGCCAAGTTTGAAAAGCATTACATGGACCTCCGATGATAGACATAATAAGAAAGGTCGTGAAGCCGTAAAAGTCTGAGTTGAACATTTGTCAATGGAATAAAGGAAAAAAGAAGAAAACAATGGGGTAGGAATTTAAAGTGCAGATGTTTATGGAAGATTTGTTGACCTTATTGTAGGCCGAAGTAAACAAAGCGGTTGAACATACTTGTTCTGTGTATACACAGACCAGGTTTACTGGTATTAATTGCTACTGCTTCACCTACTGATTGAAAACGTAGTCGAGCTCTTCTAGGGAGATTACCAGGAAAGCGGTAAATAAGTGAGATCATCGTCTGCTCTGTTTTTATTGAATATCCAGTATCTACGAAGTGGACTAAGACTGTACGATTTACGCATTTGGTTACCCTTTTAATTCAGTCATACAGGTACATGTTCAAGTGAGTGCATGGATAAAGCCCTCTGAGTGCGACCAATGTAACTAGCTCCACATGAGCAGTTGAATTCATTGACACGTATTGATGAGGTCGTCTTTGGCAATTTGTTCTTGTTTAGATGTGTGAATAGTGGTTTAGTTGAGAAGCTGAGTATCAGTTTAGTTGCAGGAAATGTTCTCTCTACTGTTCTATTAAGTCATTATTTTAGAATGTCAGGTGAAATCTGCCCCTTTTACCTAACTTAAGTTACAAAGAATTCAACTGGTATATGGTGACTAGCAGTGTAATGCAGAAAACTATGGCACTGGGTTCCAGCTTCGGTGGAAACATCATCACTCGCTGTGGAATGCAGGTACATCCAGTTGACGGTTCCTGAACAGGACGAAATACGCATCCTGGATTCCACTGCTAGTCACCACCCACCATTTAAATTATAATTACCTGTCCAGACATCGTCGGAGCATCTACACAAGAAGCCGACATGTCAACCTGAGACCGAGCACTTCGGTCGAATCAATCAAAGGTATCTTATCTAATGTACCCATCGTTATCCTGTCTCTAGGTATCGAGATGTGCTTTTTAAAAAGTTCTCTCTCGATATCCATTTTCTTGTAGTGTAAGTTTCAGTTTACACATTTCTTCCTTAATGCATTCCTCTGAGCATATGCGTTTTATTCTATAACTAAGACACTTAACTAAGTTTCTTTTGTATTGAATCAATGTGAAGCTATGAAAAAAAGGTATACTGACCCGTCCAAGTTTTCTTCCTAAATAATTTCCTTTGCAGATATCCATCTGTCTTCATTGGTAAGGAGTACGTCTAGAAAAGACATACTGTTATTGTCTTCTTCCTCACATATACAATTGAATAGCTGGGTGAACACTATTAACAGCATTCAGAACCTCTAGTTTATTAAGATTTCTATCACAAACGATGAAGGTATCATCTACATATCGACAATAATAGTCAAGCTCTTTAATCGTGTCCCTTTTTCAAGCTTTGCCAAGAAAATATCCACTAGCAGCATAGGGCTCAAAGGTGAAGAAGACTTTATTGAAAAACAATTGTTCGCTCTAACTATTCTTTTTTTGTTGTTCTAAACAAGTTTATTATTTCATACTACATATATTTAATCAATATTTTATAATCGATTAATCTACTAGTAGTTTAAATAAACTATACAGATAAATCAATAATTGAATAAATACACACTATATGAGTCATCATGATCATGAGGATGAGGATGATGTCTGTTGACGTTGTAAAAAATAGAGTTTTAAGTAATCTGATGATCTTAAGTGAATCAAAGACGATTTTTGAGTTAATCCATTTGAAGAAAAAGCTTCAAACTTCTTCAAATACGATAAATATGAATGTTATTTTCATGTGTGTGTACGTTTGTGAACATAATCTACACACAGTCTCAAAGTACATGAATGTCTTATTATCAGGTATTTAAAATTTAAATAAATTTAAACTTATACACAAAAACACACGAAAATACATTATTAGTTTGTCGAAATCATTTGATTTATGTTCATCGATCGTTCTCTTTCTTTTTCGTTGTTGTTGTTGGTTTTCTTATCATCAGTATACCATATCATACCATTTTTAGTATGATACAAATGTTAAATAGAAAAAAAATAGAAAATTCTCAATCAAATTTTAAACTTTGATAATGGATCAAATTTGTTCAATGGTAAAATAAAGAAGTGGAAAGAACTTCAGTCTAAGAATGTCCTCCTTGTTGAAAACGTTGACAAAATACAAAGTTTTTCAAGTATTGGTTTTTGTAAGGACTTTGTTTGACTGCTGACATTGCTCATCGAGGAAGGCGAAGCGTTAGACATGCCTAACACCTGTCCTAGCTATCGTAATCGATGTAGCTTCACAATCTCATTGATTGACACCCCCCTCCCTACCTGACACACTCGACATCTAACCTCAATATTATTCACCCTATTATTCCAACTAACACGGGAGACAGAACGCAGATACCTACGATCAAAAAACAGCTAGACTTTTCATATGCTTTTGGAAGCGTGTGAACAGTTGTTACTTCTTGGCTACCCACATCGTGAAATTTGATTTTTTCTTTCTGAAGCAGAAACAGAATGAGTGTTGCGTAACTGTAAAGCCCAGAGGACGACTGCTTGAGGCTTCAAAAGTTAACCATAGTCGACCGGGAAAGTCGTGCGAATTAAAAAGGTAACAAGGATAAGGGAATATTTGTTGACAAATTAATTTCCCATTGACTGACCAGATTGTAAAGGGGGACTTTGTATGTATAGACCAGTCAGTAGTCAAATAATTATTTGCAATTTCATTCAGTTCGCTGTGAAGTCAGTGCTACTTACTACACGGATCAGAGACTTGCACTGCGCGTCATTAAGAGCATCTCATACAAACTACAGACCTTCATCAACAGTTGTCTTCGCTCAATACTCAAGATCAGATTGCCAGAAAAGATCAACAACAGAGACCTCTGGGAGCGAACCAACCAGCAACCGATTGTGAAACAAATATGTAGGAAGAAATGGAGATGGATTGGCTGGCCATAATCTGAGGAAACCATCAAGCGATATCATTAGACAAGCCATTGCTCGAGTGGAACCCGAAAGGGAAGTGGCGAGTTGGTCGTCAGTGCAAGGGTGACTTGGAGGAGGTCATGTGAAGAGGATATGAAAACGTGTGGACAGACTTGGAGCCAGGTGAAGACTCTAGCGGAGAACCGAACGCAATGGAGACGTGTGGTTGAAGCCCCCTATGTTCCTCTAGGAATTAAAGGAAACAATAATAATAATAAATAATCATTCAGTTCGCATTCAAATTACTTCCAACTATTATATTACGGTTAGTGTTGCTAAGTGCCTGTTCAAACTCAGGTGGACAGAGACGGCATGGGACCTGGGACCCAGTGGTAGTGGTTTGACGTCGAACACCTAACCTAGATCACACACAGTCATACAGATCAACTATTTTGGATAGTGTATTGACCAAATTGGTGCGTCGGTGGCACGGCAGTAGAATGCTCGTCAACCACGCCTCACATGGTTCGGGGTTCGATCCCCTTACCTTACACTAATCCGGTAATAAGACTAGTAAAGAAGGAAGGTTGGAGGGCATGAGGAGGCGAACAACCCCCATCCCGTAAAATGAAACACCACTACTACTGAAACTTCAAGCCTCTAGCTTGACGCCACCGTATGTTCCACTGGGAACGTAAAAGAATAAAATAAAATAATAAAATTGACTAAATTAAGGTTAGGCGTTTTTATGAACTCAGCCAATTTAAGCAATTAACAAGAATTCAATTGACATTTAGACAGACAAAAAAAACCTTCATTTGAGATTTCATAGCAATGTTAACCATATATATAATATGTACTTTTAAAATGCTTCTCTATGCTTATACTTAATTGTAAACATCTGTCTTTTATTTCTAGATCGTTTTATACACAGTGATGATGATGATGATTGGTATTCGTGATATATTGATTTGTTTATCAGTCACAAATTAGTTCATATACCCGTTAACAATAATACTAATAATAATAATCGTAATATATGTGATATATTGCAGATTTTCAAAGTAGAAAACATAGAACTTTTTACTAACAAACATAACACAGAGGCTTAAAGTGAAATCAAATATTTGCAAAGTACACACGCACGCACGCACGCACACACACACATACACACACAAGCAGACATGTGAATGCAGTTCAAGGTGAAATCTCACTAGGGTTTCTCTCTTCAAAAAAAATGTAAAATATTTGGTTCATTATATATATATATATATATATATATATATATATATAACCTGTACCACATTATCATAAATCTTGTCAAAATTACAAGTTTAAATCCTATAATCTGTATTAAATATATACGTATATATACGTTGCATACCGCGTAGTGGCGATATTGTAACATTTTAAGGGATGTTACTGTTACGAGTTGATCACACACTGATATCAGTTAGAGAACCAATGAAAACCAGGGAGTACTGGACAGCTGCTGTTTCATCCTAGTTTGGGAATCATCGCCACTACGCACCCACTGGGATTCGAACCCAGGACCTTCCGATTACAAGGCAAGCTGGCTCGTATACCATTCAGCCACTGGGACCCGATGCAATGGCTCATGAATTCTAACTTCTACCAATTCGTGATTTTAGCGCGACTGAAGATTTTAAAGATTTATTACCATCATTTTACATTCCAATTAATTTTATTCTCTCTGATAGTTAATGAACATAGTATTAATATATAACATCTAATCCTCTTTAGATTTCGAAAAACGATAACATCTTAAAAAACATCCCATTAATTGAAGAGAGAGACAGTGTGTATGTGTAAACTACACATTCGCATAAACTCTGAATAAATCATTAAATATTGGCTTCTATGGTTCAAGGATAGAGTGCATACAAGTTATGTACGTGGTCTGAGGAACGACTGTCCGCCAATGCATTCCTCTACACCTTGCCTAGCCGGTAGTAAGTACGCAGAAAAAAAAGAGGGAAAGTTGGGTGTGAGGTTAGGTTAGAAAACGCAACCCCCCGCAAAAAAGACGATACAAGAGCTAATGAAACTTCAAAACTCAAAAGTTTGAAGCCTTATACTCCATTCGGAGCGCAAAGGAATCCAATAACTAAATAAATATTCAAGTATTGGTTTTCTAGGGATTTTGTTTGTTTGATTGGTTGGAGGATTTCATCATGAGCTGACATCAGTTAGAGAACCATTGGAAAACCTACAGGGAGTACTAGACTGCTAGCTGTTTCGTCAGACTAGTCTGGGACTCTTCAGCACAGTACGCATCCACCACAGAGGGAGTTCCAACCCAGGACCTCCTGGTTACAAGGCTAGCGAGCTAGTAGACGATAAAGCCATTGGAACCCGATCCAATGGCCAGTTTACAAGTTCTAACTTCTGCCAATTCATGACATAGCGCGACCACTTCGTAGTGTTGTACCCTACTGGTCACGGCTTCTCAATAAAACCCCAGGTAACTGTCTGAATAGGGCCAGTTGTTAGTGAGCATCAGATGATCTTTCAAGTATTTTTTTCAAGGATTTTGTTTGATTGTTTGAAGGTCCTGGGTTCGAACCCCTGTGGTGGGTGCGTACTGTGCTGAAGAGTTCCAAACTAGGCTGACGAAACAGCTGTCAAGCACTCCCAGGTTTTCCAACTGTTCTCTAACTGATGTCAGCTCATGATGAAATCCTCCAACCAACCAAATAAATAATAAAGTTACTGAATATGAAACACAAGTTGCAAGTTAGCACATCTGCCAAGCATTATACACAATACGGAAAGAAAGATGTGCTGTAATTTACTATCAACATTAATATGTCGGAATTGAAGCTAAGCCCAGAAACACTTTAAACTCGTCTGTTTTTGTTTTACAAATAACCAAGGGAAAAATCTATTTATATTGACAGAATGACATAAAAAATAACAAGTCAGCTGTTTTTTTCATTATGAAAAAGGTGACAGAAAGACGACTAATACACAAAATTGATTCTGTTTACGAATCTGATAAGTTTTTCAAAATTCAAATCCTGTAAGTTAAGTCAAATAATAGTCAAGATGCTTGCTTAAGGATTCTTTCAACATTTTAAGTAGCTTGCAAATTCCGCCCTCCCCCCTTCACACTTAGGTGAAAGAAGGGTGTTCAGTGAGCTTGTAAACCAACTTCTTCAGAGTCATATATGCAGAGTATGCGGAGATCTTACCAAAAGGAGTATGAAACAAATAGTATTCAAACCATGGAAGCTATATGGTAGTCCAAATGTTAAAACATGAACTCTGTATAATATAGAAGTTAATTCAATCACTGAACCTAAAATTTGTTTTAACTTTATTGTTTTATTATTTTTTATCCTTTCCTAAACTACTAGACTCCTACTCCTTATGACATTGATCATGACCTTGTTTAAATTTTAGTTGACCTCTACTTACACTCCTGCCGATTATGTTATCTTATTCAATTTACTTTTATTTTATCCAAGTTTCTGACCGATTAATGCTTTCTGAATTGCTTAATTGTTATCTAAAACTAATCATTTTAATGACACATCATTGGAAATATTCCTTTTGTTGTCATGACAATGTACAATATATTTAAATAAGACTGTATAGGTTGAGAATGATAGCATTTCGTTTGCATATAACTCAAGTATTCCTACAAAAGCTGTCATTGTGAACAGTCAAATTTATATCTATTGTATGAGAACTGCAAGACTGACGAGGATATCAAAACAGCGAGGATCTAGAAAGCAAGGCAAGCTTTCATCACTCTCAAGTCTGTGTGGAGGAGATCAACAGCACTACTCAGCAGGACAAATAACACCCGGATTTTCAACTCCAATGTGAAGTCAGTGCTACTTACTATACGGATCAGAGACTTGACGCCGCGCCGCGCCGCGTCACGAAGGGCACTTCGAACAAACTACACACATTCATCAACAGCCATCTTCGCTGATTGTTTGATCTGATGCTCACTAGCGACTGCCCTATTCAGACAGGCAGTTACCTGGAGTTCTAGTGGGAAGCCGTAATCAGTAGTGTACAGAAGGTCGAAGGTGAGGTAGTAACTCATCGAAGAAGACATTGTGAAGTGGTTGCGCTATGTCATGAATTGGCAGAAGTTAGAATTCATGTGTTGGCCATTGGATCGGGTCCCAGTGGTCTACAAGCGCGCTAGCCTTGTAACCAGAAGGTGCTGGGTTCGAACCCCCTGTGGTGGGTGCGTGCTGATGAAGAACCCCGAACTAAGCTGACGAAACAGCTGTCTACGACTCGCTGAAGGTTCTCCAATGGTCCTCTAGCCGATGTCAGAGCTCATGGTGAAATCCTCCAACCAAAATACAAAGTCTTCAAAACACCTTGAACGGAAAGCTTTGAATGTTTGACAAACGATTCCCTCCAATCAAATGCAAGATAATACTTCAGGATTTGATTTCATGCGTTATTAGCTTAGAGATAGGCAGGGAATTGGTAGCTGAGCGTATTGGCCACTTACTAGCCATAATGGTCCCTTCAACAGACTCTAGAACATAGGCGAAACCAACTGGTGTCCAAAACTTGCCATATATTTCTTGATCTTAAGGTAGAATTTGACTCCATCTATCGAGACGTGCTATGACAATGTTTGGCCGTGAAGGGACTGCCAAGAAGGTGTATCGCACCAGTGAAGACACTCTACTCAAATTCATACAGCTGTATAAGGGCTCATGGAGAGCAATTACCTGAAGTGATGACAACCAGCAGTGTTCACCAAGGATACCCACTGTCCCCATTTGTAGTTAATTTCATTATAGATGCACTAATCCAACTGACCCTAACTGACTTGACCCCCTTAGGGATTGATTTGTTACCAGGATACAGTTTTGTTGATCTCCTGCTAGGTGAAGATGCCGATACAATACACAGTCTTCTACACACCTTGATAAGAAACCCTCAGCTGTTTCGTATGTGATGCGCTCCTGTCTAGTGTAAGATGATGCTGCAAGACTTCGTTGCACTGACTCTTGGCTTAAAGATACGCAGAAGTGAAGTGGTAGTTGAACGTGTTGACCACTTCTCAACAGAGATACCAAAGAGTCAAGTGTGACATTTGCCAATTTACACTACCATTTCTGGCGTAGACGTGATCGATGAAAAGGCTGCATATACTATTCAGAAGTTCTCTCTGTCTTATTTTATGTCTATGATACATGGTCAATGAAAGTGTAAAATATGAAAAGGATAGCTGTCTTTGACTAGGGATAGTTGCGTCTCATCTCTGCTGTTAATTGGTATAATATGTTGAGTAATACTCAGAATGAGTGTGTTGAATATTAGGTAAGGATTGTGAAGCTACATCGATTGAGATGCCTAGGACACTTGTCACTCATGCTCAGTCATCCCCTTCGTCAACGAGTGGTCTTAACTGACTTAGGATCAGGTTGGGACAGAATCAGAGGTGGTCAAATCAAAATCTGGCATCAGTCAATGAAATCTAATGACAGTTAGATTTGAGTCAGGCAAGTATGGAGGTTGAACTGCTCAGTTCTCGGTACTATGTGCAAAGAATCAATGGTTTGAGATTGTTGATGATATGTCTCAGGACGATTCTGGATGGTGCATCTACATACATTCACTCTTTATGAGCTCCCATATCTATTAGACCTTCATGGTTTTCGACCATACTAATCCTCCTCCAATACAATTCAACTCATTATAATTCATTTCTCTATCTTTGTGTAGTACATGGTGTGTGGCAACTTGAACTGGTGCAAAGTTCTGTACAAAGTTCTGTGTTGAGACTCAGTCAGCCAGTTTTCAGTAGTTGTTTTGTAAAGATTAGATTTGTTTTGACGAGTTTGATCACGGATTGATATCAGTTAGAGAACCATTGAGAAAACCAACAAGGAGTACTGGACAGCTGTTTCCTTCGTCCTAGTTTGGAAGTCGTCGGCAGTACGCACCCACACACCAGGGTTCAAACCCACGACCTCCCAGTTACAAGGCAAGCTGGCTCGTATACCATTCAGCCACTGGGACTCGATTCAATGACCAGCCCTTGAATTCTAACTTCTATCTAACTGGAAGGTCCCGGGTCCGAACCCCAATGGTTCCGTACTGTCGATGAGTGCCAAACTAGAGTGAAACATCTGGCTGTCCAGTACTCCCTGCTGGTTTTCAATGTTTCTCTAACTGATATCAATCCGTGATCAACTCGTAAAAACAAATCTAATCCTTACAAACCAACTACAGAAAATTAATCTGATGCTCTCCAATGACTACTGGCTACAGGACGGAGTTGCCTGAAGAAGTTCTAGTGAGATGTCGTGACCAGTCAAGTGTGGGGATAGATTTCCCACTGGTGACTTTGGTTGGTGCCAGTCGCGCTAAATGCATGACTAACTGGTAGAAGTTAACAAGTCAGTTACTAAGCTATGCAAACGCTTACATTCTGATGTCGAGTAACAATTGAGAATTAAAGTCTCGGCATATTTGAACTAGCCCACAGGCCTCTGGTTACTTAGTCCTGTTTCTTGCTAGGCTGGCTATTCACACATGCATATATATATATATATATAAAGTACAAACTTAAGATCATTTTATATGAATTTATAATGAGTGTATAGCCGTATAGTAACATAATAGAGAAGATTTGTAGCTCAGGTGGATGATTTGCAATTAATAGTGTTCTCTGAGCTGGTTGGTTTAGTTGAGGAGCTTTCGTCGTCCTTCTGGACAACATCTCCCTTCAGCGCAATATTTAGCATAAAGTGAAATGATTTAAATTTCTTCATGAGTGATATAATTGCGTCTCCCGGTAACCATCTTTACATATGTATTGACCATTTTCTATTGACTTGGATTTTAAACTTTCTGGTCACCTGATTTACTTTTTATTTGTTGGTATATTTCGTCTATATTAATGTGTTTGTTAATTGCATATTCATTTGAGTACCAGGCTTCTAGGAATTCCCTGACTGCACCTTTTGTGTTTCCTCTGTCTAAAATTTTGACATTATCCCAATCAAATTGATGTCCATAATTGTCTATATGCATTGATTTGAAAGAATATATATCATGTCTTTTCACAGCTGATTTATGTTCTTGGAATCTAATTCGAAGGGGACGCCCAATTTGGCCGATGTAATGCTTGTTACAGTTCATACAATTTATTTTGTAAATGGTATTAATTTTATCTCCTTTTTCTATTGAATCTTTCGGTTTGCATAATATACCAACTAATAAAAGGTAAATCAGGTGACCAGAAAGTTTAAAATCTAAGTCAATAGAAAGTAGTTAATACATATGTAAAGATAGTTACCGGGAGACGCAATTATATCACTCATGAAGAAATTTAAGTCATTTCACTTTATGCTAAATATTTCGCTGAAGGGAGATGTTTTCCAGAAGGACGACGAAAGCTCCACAACTAAACCAACCAGCTCAGAGAACACTATTAACTGCGTATAGTAACATATCAGATGAAGTAATTCAGTTCGCACTAAGCTTTTTTATTTTACTATAGTGGGTTTCATTTAATGTGAATTAATTAACTTTTGGTGACTTTATGATCAACCTCCTGTATAGGCATTTATTGATCATTGTTCTTTTGAAATTCAAAACGAAGGGAATCAATAAATTCGTTTCTAGTTACACCACGGATTGATATTAATCAGTTAGTGAAGTATTGAAAATCAATAGGGAGTACTGGACAGCTGTTTCGTTCCAGTGACTGAATGGCATACGAATCAGCTTGCCTTGTAGACGGAAGGTCCTAGCTTCGAAACCTAGTGTGTGGGTGCGCGCTGTCGGTGAGTCCTAAACTAGGACGAAACAGCTGTCCAGTACTATAGTGCTGGATTTCATTGGTTCTCTAACGTGAAACGAATACAACCCCTACAAACTGATTCTTGAAAATTAGAAAATGATATAATATTTGTTTAAATAATCAATAACTAAGATAATTAATTAATCAATAAAATGAACATTGGTATTAAAAATGAAATCTAGAAGAATTTTGATAAATTCAAATCATGAAGTGTTGATTTCCAGTGATTTGATTGATTACAGGTTTGACTGAGAGTTGATATTAATTAGAGAACCTCTGGAAAACCAAGGCATACTGGACAAGTGTTTCATTCTTGTTCGAGACTCTTCAGTAGTACTCACTCACTGGAATTCGAATCTACGACCTTCCCGTTACAAGGCGAGCTCATAGACTATTCAACCAATTGGCCTCGATCCAATGGTCCATGAACTTCTGCGTCGGTGGCACAGTGGTTGGGACTCTTGCCGACCATGCAAATGCTCCAGGGTTCGATCCCCTGCCAACACACACCTGATATCAATGGTCTCAAGTTGGCAGAATCTAGAATACATGGGTTAGCTATTGAGTCAGGTCCCACTGACTGATTGGTCAACAAACTCACTTTATAATCAGAATGTCGTGTGTTCGAACTCCGGTTGGTCAGTGCTGTGAAGAGTCCTAGACCAGGACGAAACCGCTCTTTAGTACTAATTGATTTTCTCCAGTGATCCTCCAACTGATGTCAGCTCATAGTCAAAGCTATAATCATAGTTTTTTTAATATTAATCAATGCATAAGAGGAATGGAATAAGTGTATTAGAGTTACGTAATACGACAAATAATTTTTATGTGAATGAGTTGTAATCAGCACGCGCATAAAAACGAAGGAAAACGTGATATTACGTAAAAGTTCGAAGAAAAATACAAAAGTTAAAAAGGATTGGAAAAGGAAACAAAAACTCAATTTGGTGGCAAGCAACAGGGTTGTTGACACGACACCTCCAGTTTCTCTCTCTCTCTCTCTCTGAATGATTAGAACTTCAGCAGTAATGCAAAGGAAACAAAAGTGCAGATTATCTTTGGCAGCTTGTCCTTCACTTTAAGAAGCTACCTTGCTTCTAAGGTAACTACTCATAAATATTTAAATGCTATAGTGAAAAGTACATTTGAAATTTATCGATTTTGTTGAAGCCGTTCAACTGACCTGAATATAAATGGGTCATAATCAGTAAACACATATACACACACACGCATTTACAGACACTACTTTGTTTTGATGTAAAGCTTTGAAAAAAAATCGATTCAATGTTTTTCTGTCGAAAAAAAGAACAGCACATGGAATAACTCACATTCTGGTGAAGAAACAGTATCATATGTGCGTCGGTGGCACAGCGGTTAGGAAGCTGGCTGACCATGCACATGGTCCGGGGTTCGATTCCCTGCCGACGCACGCCCGATCTCAATGGTCGGCCTGCAAAATCTGGGCTACCGATATCATATACTGAAAATTCCATATTTGTCCCAAAAATACAGTGTGGAATCAAGCAATAATGAAAAATAAAAAGTAATTTATCTTCAAGTACTGGTTTTGTAGGGATTTTGCTTGATTGCGTGGAGGATTTCATCATGAGCTGACATCAGTTAGAGAACCATTGGAAAACCTGCAGGGAGTACAGCACTGCTAGCTGTTTCTTCCGTCCTAGTTTTGGACTGTTAATCAGTATGCCCCCGATGTCACAGTTCGAACCCATGATCTTCTGGTTATAAGGCCAGCTCGTTGAGAGAATCATAATTTAAGATGGAATTCACCACTCAGTTGAGAATGTCGGTTCGGGACGAAATCGAACAACTGAAAATAATTTACATTCCTAAAAGAAACTTCTTAATCTAATTATATCAGTGTTCAGCACACTGATGGCTACTCGATGGATGTCATGAAGCTAGAGTGACCAGAAATCTTGTGTAGTGGGATGTGTTATATCACAGTGAATAGAACATTCATTGAGAGCACTCATTGAGGGTGGTGCTGTCTCACGAGCTGGCAGAAATTAGAATTCCATGAACGATTGACATCCAGTCCAAATGGCTGAACAGTCAAAAGGATTGGTTTCATAACCTGAAGATCCTCACGGTCCTCAAGGATGAGGAGTCGCAAACTAGGACGAAACAGTTGTCCAGTGCTCCTTACTGCCTTTCAACGTTCTCTCTAACTGATGTTTCTTCGTGACGAAACCTAATATTTGAAATTAGAGAATTATTCTGAGAATCAGACAAAGATAGGCAGTCAGTTAATTCATCATAGTTCGCAAATCTTTAAAAGTACAAATTCATGACTCGATTAAGGGTCAAACCACAGTTATTCAACTAGCCTTTTGACCATTTTGCCATTGGGTTAGAATCCCACGATCCCTGAATTGTAACCTCAATCATTTCGCGTAATATAACGCCACCGTTAGTTTCCTATGGTTTGATCCTTAATGCACACACTACTGACAAGTGGAGAACTAAGACGAAAGAGCTTTTCAGTGTTCCTTAGTTTACAGTCGTTTCATGAATGACATGAGCTGTCTGGAAATCAGTCAAATTCCTATTACCAAATACTTATTTCGAAAGGTGTTGTGTTCTAGTTTGGGACTGCTCTGCAGTGCCCATTCATGACACCGTCAGTGATCCAACCCAAGACCTTAAGATTACGAGGCCATGTTGTTGGCCATTCAGCTGTATGGTTTGAATTCAGTGATTCCTGAAGTCTAACTTCTATCAGTTCAAGTTGTACAGCTTTGTCGTCGTAAACTAGGACAAATCAACTCTCCAATACTCCCTAGATTCGTCAAATCATATTATTTCATCACGAAATGGAACAATTGAAATAATACAGTCTTTTTGTAGTGTAGACCCCTTTACCGGACTATGATATCGATTTATTGATCGATCAGTGATTATTTATTACTTATCCAGTCAATTTCAATCGATCCATATGACATAAACATGTAGGTTTTAGTGAATGAAATAGAAAAATTCAAAATTTGTTTAATACTTATGTCTAACATGTCAGTTGATAAAAAGTTGTTAGAGCATTCGAGGTGTTTTATTTGGATACTAGTAACTAGTATGGAACCTCGCCTAGATTACTAGCTGTCTATTTTTCTAGCCGGTCCCAAGCCTGGATAAAGAGGGAGGGTTGGGGCGTGGTGCTAGCAACTCCACCCCAAAAACTTAACCAAATTGCTACAGAAACTTCAAAGCATAAATATATTAAAAATGGATTAGACACTCGCTGAGGAGGCCGCTGGGTAACATCGCGCGTCAGGCCAGTGATCAAGTGGAATCGGAAAGGGAAGCGGCGAGTGGGACGTCCAAGGGTGACATGGAGGAGATCGTGTGAAGAGGAGTTGAAACAGTATGGACTAACATGGATGCAGGTGAAAAGTACAGCAGAAGACAGAAGCAAGTGGAGACGTGGAGTTGAATCCCTATGTTCCACTAGGAACCCAAAGGAACAATAATAATAATAACTAGTATGATGTCTCTAGTCCTTTCTTTGATGAAAACTGAATTCTGTCAGAAAGGCTTGCAATATGGCCACCATTCTAGGTAGCTCACCATCGTCAGATACGTCTCTGACTGCAGCACTGAATGATGGCGCGGGTTTGAATCTCAGAGGCAACTGCAGATACGCCTTGCTGACTGATGAGTGCCAACTAGCACGAAACCTAGGTCAAGCAAGACTGCCTGTGGTCGATTGCCTCCAGCCATCTAATAGCACTCCAGGTATAGATAACTGGTTGGTATATCGTTTACTAAGTAATATTTTGTATTCAATCTCAGTTATCAATGTCATGAATTTCACTTCAGTCGGTGTATGCAAGCTTTTCATATTTTGGCTCACAGAGATTTGACTCATTTCAAGTTAGAATGCTAGGCGATATCAGTTATAGAATCACCGGAAACCATGGTCTATTGGATAACGGTTTCGTCCTAATTTCAGGCTCTTCAGACGTACTTATCCATGATTCTAATGAACATCGAATCTGATACTTTCAGGTTACTCAGAAGGCTACTTGGTTACTGGGATGAAGTTTAATATTCCAATGGATTTCAACGTCTGTCGACATTCACGATATACAACGCCATGGCCAGGCAACATCATCGACAGAAGATTATCACATGTATTATCTGTGCAACGTATACAATAACAGGCAGTACTAGAGAGGATATAAACTGATATTCACTAACCTTCAGAGCAGTAGTCTGTCTGTCTGTTTTCGACATAGAACTTTGCACAGATGTGCTGCAGTTCAAGTCGCCACACTTCACTCAGCACACAAAACAAGAGAAGAAAGTAGGAGAAATGCATAATATAGACACAGTAAACAGAGGTGTGAGACAAAGGAATAGTAATAACGAAGAACAATTCAGTTTCATTGGAAATCATAAGTCACAAGGAGTGGATGCATCTCCGCCAGCCAGCCATTGAGAACAATCACTTTGAGCCATATCACCAATTGTTTCCAACCATTGGTTTTTACCGTCCCGAGGACCCCAACCAGTCAGGAAGTCTACACTTTCCTACGTAGATTTCATTGACTGGTGGCATGTTTTGGTTTGACCACCGCTAGCTCTTTTTCAGCCTGACCCTATATCAGCTAACATTGCCCGTCGAGGAAGGCGATGATTAGGCATACGTAATAATAATAATAATACCTTTATTCCAAACAGTATTTGTGGTACAGATATGGAATGTTCAGCGTTCATTACAATATTGCATCTAATTACCTCATAAATTTTATGAGATTTTAAAAATAAAAAGCAACAACAACAAAAAGAAAAAAAGATAAATAAAAGAAATAAAAAAAAGAACAGCATTGCATTCACATACTTAAACAATGCACCACAAGATATGAAATATAAAATTAGTGTGTAATAGAATATGTGAGCAACAATATAATAGTAACAAAGAAAGGAGAACAAAAGCTAATGGGAACTATTTGTTAGAGTGCCGCAGTAAGGTGATCGTGTCGTACCTAACGGATTTCTCATCACATAACAGCTGTACCAGATAAGGTATTGTGGAGTTTTTGTACTTGGTAGTCCTGGCATATAGCCTCTTATAGTTACTTCTAGTTCTACCAGATGAAATGCAAGGAGAGAGCTGCATATAGAGAGGGTGTTCGGGGTCTGACAATATAAAATTTGCTAGTTTCTTACATGACATTATATGTCAATCCACAATGGTGTTAACCAGTTGGTTTAACGAAATCCCACTTGCCCTACTAACAGCTTTTAGTGCCCTACGCAGCAAAGCAAAATCTTTCTTAAGTAGTCCAGGAAAGATTAATGGGGAGCAGTATAGAGGGATGGTTAGAATAAAAGAGCTGACAAACTGAGAAAGCAAAGACTGCTTTGTACCAGACTGCCTTAAGTTAACACATGTCCTAACCATCTCAGTCGATGTAATTTCACAGTCTCGTCGACTGATTTCCCCTCCTTAAATTAGTAGAGATACTATCGATCACGACTAAAGAATTTCTTGAATTGAAGTGACCTTTCGAAATTTCATCTTCAGTATGCTAGAAAACGTCTATTATGTAATATGGGATTATATTCTGATGAAGTGCCAAATTTTTGCTCTAACATTCATTTCATTTTCAAAATTCTATCTGTTATTGATCTCTACCTTTGAAGTTCTAAAAAGAATTCTATGAGTAATCGGTTTTTTCGGATGTAATAAAAGCCTGATGGTTGAACTGCGCAGTGTTCATCCACCTACCCAAATACACATCCTTTAACAGGTGAAGCTTTTATTTCCTCTCTTCATTAGTTTCATGCAGATTGACCAGCGAGTTAGCGTATCTCAAGATAAGGAGTTCTGGGGTTTGTGTGACTAACACTCAAGTCTACCAGGGCAAGTGGTCGCACAAAAATTAACAGAGTTATTTGTACTTCAGGGGGAATAATCACACCAGTTCAGAGTCTTTAAATCAAGGCTATGTTTCTAACCTTTTAGACTATAGTGTGAATTGATGAATGTTAGGAGTTATATGCTGTTGGATATCTACCCTATGGCTAAACAGTGACATATTCTTCTTGATGACTTGACAATCTTAAGTTCGATTTCTTTGTGGAATAGTTAGCGACCACCAGTGCAGAAGAGCTGTTGACTACTCCATGGTTTTCAGTGCCTATCGAAGTGATACCTTTAGTTAATGTAGGTAAAAAGTTTGAACATTGTGGAATAGATCAAATCAACCTATCAAATTAAAGGCCCCCAAGGAAAGTACAGGGGAAAATTGCCCTACCATATGTAAAGGACATCTCAGAAATCACTGTAAGATTCTTCAAACCTTTAGGAATTGACAAACCAACAAAATCACTTCACTCAGTTGGCTCTATGTCAAACAAAAGACTCAACAACGAAAGAAGATAAAACAAACATCATCTACAAAATAAATTGTAACAACTGCGAAAAACACTACATTGGCCAAAGTGGACGTCCCCTTCGTCTTCGTATCTATGATCATAAAATAGCCGTCAAAAGACATGACATCATCAACCACGGACATCAATTCGACTGGGACAACCAGACTTCAAATATTAGACAGAGGAAACAACAGGAATGCTAGAGAATTTTTAGAAGCTCACCTGGTATTCCAGTGAATCGTCAATCAATAGATACATCGAGATAGACAAAATTTACCAATCGATAAGAAGGAAATCTCACAGACAAAGGGTCAAAGTTCAAGTCAAGGAACCAACCAACACCAATGCCACTACAAGTAGCTTAGAGGGTGTGAAAATACACTAAAACAACCAATCACCGCATTTAAGGTCACCCATCAGGAGAGATGACTAATAAATTCGTGGAGAAATTGAAGTATGCACTGAAGATGTCGCCTAGTAGGGCTATGAAAGCTTCACAAATTAACTATTCAGCTTGGAAAACATAAACACATCAAAAATTATAATTATATTTCAATGGCTTACACACAATGATAAGTTATTTTTGTTTTTGGTTATATTTCCAGCAAAATTACTGCCCGTGATCACACCAACTGTTGGAATTGTTTTAGTTTCCAATTCACACATTCATGATTTGTACTCATTTGTAGTTCTTGTTTGTTCATTCATTTTTGTATATCCAGTATTATATTCCAGGCTGTTGTGTTGACATTTGTGCTGCTGAGTCCCCCTTGTTACATGTGTCCGGCTTGACCTTAATCAATAATATAGATTCTGTTATCAGTATTCTCTCTTTCTATTTGTTGATATTAGATTTCAGAATACAAACATTGTTCTAATCAATCAATATTGTAGTTTTTGTTCCATGCATGTTCAGCTATAGATGAATGTTTTTCTAAATTACTGTAAGTTTGTGTTCCTGTGGGATTACCTTTAGTTAGGCCTTTATGTTCATTCACCCCTATTTTAAGTGATCTGGACGTTTGACCCACATATTTAGTTGGACACTCATCACATGACATTTTATGCATTCTTTTCGCAAAAATCCAAAAATATCTCAGCTATTATTGGTGAGATGAGTGATCCCATGGCTACTCCTTCATTTTGTTGGTATATTTTTCCTTCAAATGTAAAATATGTTATTTATCGATTCAACTGCGCTTGTGGAGCGAGTTATGTTGGCCGTTGCTCTAGGAACTTGATTTTTCGTGCTCGAGAACATATCCCACTATGGCTAAGTAAAGGTGTAGTTAAAAGTATTAACAGCTCGATATTAGACCATCTGGTGCAAACCGGTCACAAAGCCAGCGTAGACGAATCCTTCTCCATAATATACCGGGTGCCCAATAAACTACCAAAATCCTCGAAGCACCGCTTACTCCAAACAGCAGAGGCTATTGCAATTCGCCTCAAACAACCAGAGCTCTGTGTCCAAAAGAAACAAGTCCAGCCCCTACTACTGCCCTGGCCCTCGGTAGAGACTATAAACTCATGAATTTGTACCATTACCTTTCCTAATTCTTCTGACATTCAGTTTAATTGATGTTGATGCTGTTCAGCTGTAATTTATCAATATTATTGATTTGATGTTATTTAAACATTAATGTCGTTCATAAGACTAATTCATTCATTCATTATAATGTATATATAATTGTAGAACCTGATGATGAATTTATCGAAAAGAGTACTCTTTGTTCAGTGTCTATTCTTTTGAAAATTTTAATGGGCATTTTTAATCAATTAAAATATGTTATTGTCGTTAGATAGAATTCAACCCCTTTTATTATCTCTCCTACGGATAATTGTGTTATGTCTTTTAGGCCATTATCTTCTTTCAGTCTCGTTTTCAGTGCATTCATGACCATTTGAATGGGTATTTTCGTATAGAGACTGTTTACATCAAAGCTGACTAGCATTTCCTCTTCGTCTATTTTAGGGGTTTTTAGTCGTCTCACTAATTCAAATGAATCTACTATTCTAGCTTTTGAGTTATCTGTTGTCGATCTTAGTATTGTTTAGAAAAATCTTGACAACCTATACGTTGGTGTGTTTCTAAAGTCTACAGTCGGTCTTACTGGATATCCTTCTTTGAGCAATTTTATCTTGCTATATATCCTAGGTATATTACATGATTTTGGCATAATTTCAAACCATTTTGACTTACCAATTACTTCTTTCATCTGTCTAACCACCTTTGCTGTTTCTTTCATTGTTTTGTTTGTGATTATATCTGATGATTTGGTCATTAGGGTATAGCGTCCAGATTGTAAATGTTCATTCATCCTACAGGAACACAAACTTACAGTAATTTAGAAAAAAATTCATCTATACCTGCACATGCATAGAACAAAAACCACAATATTGATTGGAACAATATTCGTATTCTGAAATCTAATATTCATTAAGGTCACACTGTATACATGTAACAAATGTGACTCAGCAACGCAACTGTCAACAACCTGGGATATAATTCTGAATACACCAAAATGAATGAACTTAGATAGTTGGAGGCAATCGGTCACAGGAAGCCGTCGACCAAGGTTTCGTGCTAGTTGGCACTCACCAGTCAGCAACGCGTATCTGCAGTCACCTTGAAGGAACTCATGTCCCACCTCTCTGAGATTCGAACCCACGTCACCTAGTGCTGCAGTCAGAGATGTTACCACTGAGCTATTCAGGCTCGCGATTGACCTCTTGTAGGACTGTAGTGGGTATTTTGATTGGACACTAGTAACTGGTGAGACGTGTCTGGTCCTTTCTTTTGTGAAGAGGTCAATCGCGAGCTCAAATAGCTCAGTGGTGTTATGTATGTGAATATGAGGACCTTGTAGACTACGAGCGAAGCTAACTAATGCGCTGGCTAATCTGTCTTAATCGCACGTCAACAACAACAACAACAATAATACCGCCGGGCACGCAAGACAAATAAAAGAGAAGACTGGACGTGGATATGAGAGCTTTTACTGTCTCAAACAACAGTCGAAAATGTTAAACAACAACTCCGTATTTATACAATTAGAAAAATCAATGTCACATTTTAAAAATATTAACGACCTTGGGAATTCAGTAATTTAAATCAATAATCACGCAGATGCGTGAAATCAATGATTATGCTAGTGTGTGAAATAAATAATGAATATTAATGCGTATATATTACCTCCCCCTTTTAAAAGAATCTCGCAAACAGTTTAGTATCTTTTTTCCTTGGGGTCGATTTGGAAATGAACTGTTTGTGTTCGTTTGCGCTGGGATCGTCGGCTGGGTAGCATCTCTTGTTTTGCTTCTGGTTTGACTGGTGGTATTTTGAAGGTTTCCAGTAGTAAATCCAGTGGCAGTTTAGGTTCTTGGGATGTAGTATATCGACGTCGTATCTGATTTTTATGTCTTATCCACCATTCATCCCCAACTTTAACCTTGTACATTAGAGTTCCGTGTCGACATTCTATCAAGCCTTCGGCCCATTTTCTGTTCCTCGGTCGATAATCGCGCACATAGACGGCATCACCCTTGCAGTAATACTTCAGACTATTTCTTCGTTGATGTGACGAAGATGGTAACATGGAGTGGTGATGAGTTCGTAGCATTCGACCCATTAGAAGTTCTGCAGGGCTTTTCTTCTGTTCTGCCAGTGGTGTAGTTCGGTATACAAAAAGAAAGTTTTGTATTGCTTCCGGTTTCGCCCCTCCCCCTGCTTTCAACAACGCTCGTTTGAAGGTGTCGACAAATCTTTCTGCCTGACCGTTGGATTGAGGGTGATAAGGTGGCGTCCGCACGTGTTGTATACCGTTTCTCTTGCAAAATTCCTGGAACACTTGTGAGGTGAACTGACTGCCATTGTCAGATATGATGATTTCTGGTATACCGTGACATGCGAAGATCTTTTCCAGGACTGATACTGTTCTGCTGCTAGACGGTGGTGTCACTTGTACTACCTCCGGCCACTTTGAGTAAGCGTCCACGAGAACCAAGTAGTATATACCTTCTATCGGCCCAGCAAAATCCACATGTAGGCGGGACCATGGTTTTGACGTGGGCCATGCTCTCGGTGGCGGATCTTTGGCTGCCATGACAGACATCACTTTCAGTTTTTGAGCAGAGCCTCTCTCACTGGAGCTAACAGTTGCTACTTTATTGCTACCAGACATCGAAGCACTTTTGGCGCAGCCATACTCACTGTGGCGATTCGAAGTTGGTTTTTCATTCTCTCTAATGGGCTTAGGTCTAATATATCTGTCTCTGATTTCTGGCTTTCTTGTTGAGGGTTCAATACTTTCTATCTTATGGCATACACTGCTTAACGGAATCTCTGACAGGTGCAGCTTCTCGAACCAGTCTAAACCCAAGAGGTCAAGGTTTGAATTGTTGATGTAGCATGTGCCGACGAAATGACTATCGCGAAAACCAACGTTGCATTTAATTTCTCCATTCAATCGGAGTCTTCCACCACATGCACTAATTGCTATCTGATTTGTCTTCTCTATGGCAGGGCATCCCAACTTCTGCCACAATTTCTTTGATATGATTGTAATGTCGGATGCTGTGTCGATTTGTAGGCGTGCCGGCCGTGTATTAATCGTCAGATCGATATATTTGCGAGGTGCTGGAGTACTAATATGATATGTGGCAGTAACACCCAAAGACTTGAGCTTGTTGCGCCTTCTGGGTCGACTACGAGATCTGGGTTGGTTGTTGCGTTTGCAGTAGCCATCTTTGTGACCAACAGTACGGCATCGACGGCATTTATGCTGTTTGAATGGGCACAAGTTTGCAAAATGCCAGGAGCCACAGTGCCAGCAGGCTGATGGTGGTTTATGCTGAGGATGAAGCGGTGCGGTTGATGTCGTCGGTACTGGATGCACCGCATGCACTTCTGCTGCATTTTGGCTGCCAGATTGCACCAAGACGGCATCGTTGTGAATGTTGATTAAACGCTGATATTCTTCACCGACGTCTTTCAAAGTCATTCGTGGATCTTGTTCCAGACGATTTAATAGACGTGTGCGTATATCAGCAAATTTGGGAGACTGCAAACCACAAATGAAAATCAATACCTTGAACTGGTCTTCTGAGAGCGATTTCAATTTAAAACGTTCAGACGTGCGATTGACTATACCCAACTGAGTATGGATATCATCATTTTCGTTCAGAATTAGTTTCATGCAATGATATCGAATGTTGAATAACGATCTCTGATCACCAAACTGATGACGAAGGGTATGGACAGTTTCATCGAATGATCTTTCGCTGGGCTTCTGTGGGAGAATTAAGTTGCAATATTTATCTAGCTCATCTGCTCCCAATTTACGAAGTAGAAGCCGTACTTTCCAGGCATCATCTTTCTCCGCAAAGTCTACTCGAAATAGGTCTTCATATCTGCGAAACCAGGTATCGAAAGTCACGTTCGCATCTGGATCATAAACGAATTCTGAGATGCTACTACCAATGCTGTCGTTGGCTGTAGATGAATCTGCAGTGGGTGATATCTGTAGACCAGCAAGCATTTCCATCAATTTTAGCTGCTGTTCCATTAGTTTCTCTAAACGCAGTGGGTCCATCTTCAGCAAACCCGTCGCCAAATTTGTTATGTATGTGAATATGAGGACCTTGTAGACTACGAGCGAAGCTAACTAATGCGCTGGCTAATCTGTCTTAATCGCACGTCAACAACAACAACAACAATAATACCGCCGGGCACGCAAGACAAATAAAAGAGAAGACTGGACGTTGATATGAGAGCTTTTACTGTCTCAAACAACAGTCGAAAATGTTAAACAACAACTCTGTATTTATACAGTTAGAAAAAGCAATGTCACATTTTAAAAATATTAACAAACCCTGGGAATTCAGTAATTTAAATCAATAATCACGCAGATGCGTGAAATCAATGATTATGCTAGTGTGTGAAATAAATAATGAATATTAATGATTCACCTGTGTATATATTAATGCCACAGGTACACAAACTTACAGTAATTTAGAAGAAAATTCGTCTATACCTGCACATGCATAGAACAAAAACCACAATATTGATTGGGACAATATTCGTATTCTGAAATCTAATATTCATTAAGTTCACACTGGATACATGTAACAAAGGTGACTCAGCAACGCAACTGTCAACAACCTGGGATATAACTGTGATCACACAAAAATGAATGAACTTAGATAGTTGGAGGTAATGGGACACGGGAAGCCGTCGACCAAGGTTTCGTGCTAGTTGGCACTCACCAGTCAGCAACGCGTATCTGCAGTCACCTTGAAGGAACTCATGTCCCACCTCTCTGAGATTCGAACCCACGTCACCTAGTGCTGCAGTCAGAGATGTTACCACTGAGCTATTCAGGCTCGCGATTGACCTCTTGTAGGACTGTAGTGGGTATTTTGATTGGACACTAGTAATTGGTGAGACGTGTCTGGTCCTTTCTTTTGTGAAGAGGTCAATCGCGAGCTCGAATAGCTCAGTGGTAACGTCTCTGACTGCAGCACTGGGTCCATTATGGATAAGATTTTATTTTGATAAATCACACAGTGTTGTACAGCAGCACTGGGTGACGTGGGTTCGAATTTCAGAAGGGACATGAGTTCCTTCAAGGCTGCAGATAAGCCTTACTGACTGGTGGGTGCCAACTAGCATGAAACCTAGGTGAAGCAAGTCTTCCTGTGACCGATTGCCCACAACTATCTAATATCATCAAATCAATGTGCACTGTGATGGTGAGCTACCTAGAGTGGTGGCCACATTGCAAACCTGACTGATAGAATTTAGTCTGCATCAAAGAAAACAAATAAAGGGTAGTAATTTTGTTCAAAATATATTCAAAAATAAATAAAAACTTATCATTGTGTGTAAACCATTGAAATATAATTATAATTTATTTGATATCTTAAATGTGTTTCTCTTCGAATGGTAATCAATGAACCATTGTGTAGTTTCTAAGTAGATGTTGATAGAAATCTGTTCAGTCAGTTATCACTCTCGTCAACAATTTAGGCGACGTAACATTGCTATACACTGTAATACACTCTGGATTATTACGAGATCGTTAAAGACATCCAACAGGAAGCCCTCCAACTTGGTTTTGTGCTGATTGGCACCATGTTAGCAAGATGCCTCTGAAATCACGAAATGACAGATATCCTAATCCATACTCCTAACCATGTCACTTATTTCTACTATAGTCAGATACGTTAGAAGCTTGGAAAGTGGCTCAGATTGCCAAGGAAATGTGGGAATGATGTATAGAAGTGTGAAAAATTTGTGAGAGTTGACGGAATGGAAGTGGACAGTCAAAATTCTCTATAGTTGGTTTGTAAGGATTAGATTGATTTTTACGAGTTGATCACGGATTGATATAAGTTAGAGAAGCATTGAAAACCAGTCACATAGAATACTGGACAGCTGTTTCTCAGCCTAGTTTGGGAATCATCAGCAGTGCGCACCTACACACCAGGGTTCGAACCCAGAACCTTCCGGTTACAACGTAAGCTTGCTGGTATACCATTCAACCAATGGGACGCGATTCAGTGGGTGCGTAATGGCGATGATTCCCAAACTAGGACAAAGTAAACAGCTGTCCAGTACTCTCAGCTGGTTTTCAATAGTTCTCTAACTGATATCAATCCGTGATCAACTCGTGAAAACAGTCAAAATTATTAACTAGAAAGTCATTAGCTGAATTCGGTCTCCCAGATGATAACCAAAAACACATTGAGGGAGTGTCTGTCGTGATGTTATCAACAACATAGAAGACTCTAATGCATTCGGAACCAATCTGTACCAGGACCATAACAGCAAAATTTAACTCAAACTATCCAACGCTACAAACGATGCAGGCCAACAGAAGAAGGAAGACTTCTACAGACAACTCTGGATAGTAATGGACACGACCTCACTTAGATACCGAAATCAAATTTCTAATGAGCTATATGAATGTCAAACTGGGAGCAAACAACACAGATAGGGAACTCAGTATAGTTCGACAGGCTCTCGGAGAAAGGAATGAGAACGGACAACTCTTCGCCAAAATTCTGAGCATTCAATGATTCAGTGATAGGAAGTGGCATATACAAGCACAAGGATATACACAAACGTATCACAAGTAGACTACATCTCAATGTTACTCAAGCAATTGGAGACTCAGTATGCTGGACAAAAAATCGAGGCGAAGAAGAAGAAGAACAGCAGATGTGGACTCTGACTATTCTCTAATGCAAAGAACCTTCGAAATCAAGTTGAAAACCTTCAAAGCAGCTGGAGACAGACCGAAATTCACTTACAACCCTCAGAAACTCAAGGATGAAACTATTACTCTCAGGAGAAAGTCGGAGACTTTATACAGCACTACCTAGGAAATCTAAGTGGAAGAATACTGGAAGACTCTTTGAAAGTGATTTGAAGGGGTTTTTGAAGACATATTATATTCCACTGAAGAAAGCAAAGGAATAGTAATAATTATTATTGTTTCCTTTAATTCCTAAAGGAACATAGGGCTTTAGCCGTGCGTCCCCATTGAGTTCGGTTCTCTGCTAGAGTCTTCACCTGGCTCCAAGTCTGCCCACATGCTTTCATCTCCTCTTCACATGACCTCATCCAAGTCACCCCACCCTCACACTGACGACCAACTCGCCGCTTCCCTTTCGGGTTCCACTCGAGCAATGGCTTGTCTAGTGATGTCACTTGATGGTTTCCTCAGAGTATGGCCAGCCAATTCACCTCCATTTCTTCCTGCCTATTTGTTTCACAATCGGTTCCTGCTTGGTTGGTTCGCTCATTGCCAGAGATCCCTCCCTGTTGCTGATCTTTTCTGGCCGGCCATCTGATCTTGAGTTGTATTGAGCGAAGACAACTGTTAATGAAGGTCTGTAGTTTGTTTGAGATGGTCTTTATGATGCGCAGTGCAAGTCTCTGATCCGTACAGTGAGTAGAACTGACTTCACATTGGAGTTGAATATCCGGATCTTATTTTCATTTTCATGCTGAGTGCTGTTGACCTCCACACAGACTTGAGAGTAATGAAGGCTTGTCTTTCTTTCCCGATTCTTGCTTTGATATCCTCGTCAGTTCCGTTCGCCTGTAGTTGAAACGATGCTTCTAGGTAGGTGGGTATGTAAAGGAGGCTGTTTCCTTCAGGTTCCTTCCATTTATGCTGATTGTTGTCTGTTGTTGTTGTTGCTGTTGGTGGTGTTGTTCAGGAATCTTCATCACCTCTGTTTTCTCTATGTTCACCTGAAGTCCTATCTTTAATGCTTCTTCTGCCAACTTGTTGCTTTTCACTTGCATATCTTCCAGTTTGTGGGAAATCAGACATATGTCATCATTGGCGAAGTCCAGATCCTCCAAGTTTTTTGTGTGAGTCCATTTTATGCCTGTTTCCTTATAATAATAATATACAACCAACAAGAAAAACGTGCGTTTATCAACCTGGTAATTCTCATTGATTTTTTAGGTTTGATGTGACACTGATATCAGTTAGAGAATCATCGAAAGCCAGTAGGGAGTACTGGACAGCTGTTTCATCCTAGTTCGTGACTCATCGGCAGTACACAGACAAAATTCAAGGGCTCACAATTGAATCGGGTCCCATTGGCTGAATCGTATATGAGCCAGCTAGCCTCGTAATTGGAAGGTTCTGCATTCCAAACCTAGTGTGTGGGTGAGTACTGCTGATGAGAGCCAAACTAGGCTGACGAAACAGCTGTCCAGTACTCTATGTGGCTGGTTTTCAATGATTCTCTAACTGATATCAATCCGTGACCAACTCATAAAAACAAATCTAATCCTTACAAACTATCTATAGACAATATAAAAAAACAGAAACAAAATTTAGAAGATGAACAACATTGACGACAACAATAACAGCAAACAAAGAATTTCAAACACAGAATTTATAAATTGACATGAATGAAAGTAAGGAAAATGACAAACAAACAAACAACAAGAAAAACATGAAGTCTTGGATATTTTCTAGTTCAACTGATTGTTTGTTCAACTGTTTAAGTAGAGATAACTAGGCCAGAGGCATGCAGGTGTTTATATTTGACAAGCGCATTTATTTATAGATAATAGCGAGAGAGAGAGAAGAAAATCGATAATCCTCTTCATATCTCTCTCTCTCTCTATATATATATATATACATATGTATATGCATATATATATATATATATATATATATATTTATATATTCAAATAATCAATAATGTCTGTCTGCGCCACTAAATAAATATGTAAAAGGGAAAATGTGAAAATATTTCCACCAAAAAAAGGCAGACAGTGGGATGATTTTATGCTTCAAAAGCGACATATTTGAATTTTTCGTTTATAATTTTGTGTTTTTTTTTGAATGACAAAACTGACCTCAGTTGATGAAACATCAGATATTTGTCAGAAATTTCAGAAACACATGAATGAATTGTTTTTTTTTATTGGCTTGACCAGAGGGACTATTTGGGCGATGTTAAATGTTAGCCATCAAAGAAGCGTGAACACATCAAAGAGCTTGGAATGCTTCTTGAGAAAAGAAAAAAAGTGCCCAGTGAAATGTTATGATATGAAACGGGATATTTGGTAGATTTTAGGTTAGGTTTGAGAAAGATTTTGATTAGGGTTAGATTAACCTAATTAGGGAGATTTGAGGGTTGAATGAGGTTTAAGATCAGTTAGGGTTAACTTTACAAGACCAACTTTATCGCTTAGTGCTATTGTTACTGTAGAAGACGAAGATCTGGCAAAGGAATGTTGATTTGGAATTTGTACACCTTATCTTCAATGCACCATTTGCACAGATCTTCCGTGTTGTGCTACTTCTGGCCTTCATTTTGTGTTTCTTTGTGTGCCTTTCATGTCTCCCATGTATCACCACAATGCTGAATCATTTGCTTTCTCTGACGTCAAATCTATTTCCCTGATATTTGATTTTGTTTTATGCTGATGAACATCTCTTTATGTTTTTTTCTTCCTTCACGTTCCCAGTGGAACATAGGCTTCAAGCTAGTGGCTTGAAGTTTCTGTAGCAGCGTTTATTTTGACAAGATGAGGTTGCTAGCCTCATGCCCAACTTTTCCTCTTTACCAGCTTTTATTTCTGGCTTAGTGAGGTAAAGGAGTGCGTCTGTGGCCAGGGATCGAACCCCGGACCATGTGCATGGTCCGCGAGCGTTCTTACCGCTATGCCACCCACGCACATCTCTTTATGTACTACTGATAAATCTTATTAGTAGCCCACGCCACACTATAGCTGTTTCCAAGGTGAGTGGTGCGTCCGCATCTTTTCAGTGCCTTAAGTTTAACTTCGCCGATATATATGTTGTCACTATAAGGGGTGGGATACATTTGAAACTTACCGTTAAGCAATTGACCGTTGAATCCAAGGAATTTCAAATTATACATACTGTATAAGTTTTAATTAGAGGACAAAAAACAACTCACCGATGACATTGGTCGTGACATAATTTATCAGCTGGCCATTGTCATCCATCCTAGTGGGTGAATGGTCAATCTACTGACCTCGTAATCGGAGGGTTCTAGATTCGATCCAAGGTGGGCTGATGGGTGCGTAGAACTGAAGAGTGCCAAAATAAGACGGAACATCTATCCAGTGCTCTTAGACTTCCAATGTCTGGTTCTTTAAGGGATATAAGTTTATAATGAGAGCTGAAGTTAACCAAATCTGTGCAGACATGTGTTCTAATGAGAAGTCGTGACCAGTAGGGTGCAGCAGGTCGGTTGTGAGGACAAATACTCGCCACCAAAGACACTGGCTAGTGGTCGCGCTATGTCGTGAATTGGCTGAAGTTAGAATTCATGGGCCATTGGATTGGATCCCAGTGGCTTAATGGTCGACGAGCTCGCTAGCGTTGTAACCAGAAGGTCCTGGGTTCGAACCCCGGTGGTGGGTGCGCACTACTGAAGAGTCTAAAACTAGGACGAAACAGCTGTCTAGTACTCCTTGAAGGTTTTCCAATGGTTCTATAACCAATGTCAGCTCATAATGAAATCCTGTAACCAATTAAATCCCCACAAACCAACAATTCAAATTAAATTGGATTAGCTAGTAGGTCAAAATGATTGAAAACTAGGAAATTTTGGACAGTCGTTTCGTCCTAGTCGCTGAGTCTTCATCAGTAAGCACCGATCATCGTGTCGGGAGTTGAACTCAAGAACTATAAGCAACTAGGCTTGTCTATCAACCATTCAGCCGATGGCACATGAATTCTAGCTTCTTCCGATTCGTGACGTATAGTGCAACCGTTTAGCATTCGTCTGTCAGTCTGTGACATGATCTGAAACTGGTCAGATCCCTGTACTACTAGACTTGAAAATTCGGAGCGAAACCTGACTGAAGATGGTGGCAATTACTGAAGTTAACAGCAAACTGGTTGATTGGCATATGGACAATGAATCCTGATTTTATGAAATAACTGTGGAAACTCAAAATATGCCCAATTTTTCTACTAAAATTGACTTGAAAGGGAGTTTAAATGATATGCCACTAACTAAATTCGTTTCGTGGTGTTAGGAATGAAATGGAGGATGTGTCTCATAGATGGTATTGAAGTTGAATAGGAAATACCTTGGATTATGCCTTTCCTCTGATCACCTTTCCTGGTCTTCCGAGGTTATGTTCATTTCTAGAAAGATATTTGGTCTAACCTTCTACATATAGAGAAGTTTAGATAACTTCATATCGCTCAGTCTTTACTTTTATCGATTTTTAATTCATGTATCCTACCTATTCTTCTTTAATGCTCCCCCTTAGTCTCCTTCGGAATTACTTAAGAAAGACTTTGTTACTTTGCGAAGGGCACTAAAAGCTGTCAGTAGGGAGAGTGAGATACTGCCAAATCAAATGGTCACTACTGTTGTAGATGGTAGACACTTGAACTCATGCAAAAAATTAGCAAATGTCATTTTGTCGAACTCTGAGGCCTTCACCAAACAGTGTAGACCTAGAAATAATTTGGAAAGTACTTCAATACTATGGTGAACAGTTCCCTAATCTCCACCAACCTCATTGAATAGCTTGCTATATGACAGTGCCACGTGTCAGGTGATCCACAACGGAAAACTCAGTGAAGCCTGGCTTTGAAGTGAACACAGGAGTAATACAAGGCAGCCTGCCTGTTATCAACGATGATATTCTTAACTGTGATGGACTGGATTATGCAGACTGGAATACCAGACTGGACCACCGATAAGAAGAGTCTAGAAGATCTGGATTTCACAGATGATATATGTCTAATGTTACACTAACTCAAACACTAACAGGCGAAAGTCAAAAGAAACTGGTAGAACAGGCTGGCAGCGAAGACAGGACTGCACGTGGACATAGAGATGACGAAGGTGATGAAGATAACCACGCACCAACAGCAACAGCCAGAGAGATTTAACAGAGGTTACTTCCTCCATTTATTTCACCATGCAGCACGGTTTCAACCACACGCAGGCTGAAGGAACGGATGAAGATGTCAAAACCAGCCAGAATCACACTGAAACCAGTTTGGAAATCTTCTGCACTCCGCTTCAGCGTAAACAACAAGATTCGAATTCTTTTCAACACAAATGTCAAGTCAGTCAGTCACTTCCTCTATGTGGGTCAGAAACTTGCACTGTGCTCATGTCACGAGAAGCAGACTGTTAATAAACAGCTGCCACCTTCGCTGGCTGGCTCCATACTGAAGATCAAATGGCTGGCCAGGAAGAATAAGTAGCAAGACACGCTGACAACAAACCAACCAAGAGTCGATCGCTCAACAAATATGTAGAAGAAAATGGGGATGGATCGGGCGTACACCACTGAGGAGACCGTCAAATGACATCGTATGCAATGCAGGTCATCAGTCGAGTGGAATTCCAATGGACAGAGACGAGTGGGTCGTCAGTGTGATGGTAACATGGAGGAGATCGTGTGTTGGGGGGGGGGGGGGGAGGAGACGAGAGATTATGGTCAATCATAGACCCAGCTTAAGAGCACAGCAAAGAATAGAAGAAAGTGGAGATGTGTTCTTTGAAGACGTATGTTTCACTCGGAACCCAAGGGAATAATAATAATAATAATATTATAATAATGCTTAGACGAATAAGCATAAAAACTCTACTGTGCCTTAATCTAGCATACATTTTATATGATGAGAAAAGTGGAAGACAGAACACTACTAACTTACTGTGAAACATTTAGTTAAAAAACCTTTATAGTTCTTTTTTTCATGAGTAAATTATTGTTAATATTTCCACTTTGAATATTAATTTCACATTCATATTCTTTTTTTCTATAGTTGGTTTGTAAGGATTAGTTTTATTTTTACGAGTTGATCACAGATTGTTATCAGTTAGAGAACCATTGAGAAAACCAACAAGGAGTACTGGACAGCTGTTTCGTCCTAGTTTGGGACTCTTCATCAGTACGCACCCTCTGGGGCTCGAACCCAGGATCGTCTGGTTACAAGGCAAGCTAGCTCGTGTACAATTGAGCCACTGTGACCCAATTCAATGGCCAGCCTATGAATTTAACTTCTACCAATTCCTGAAGCATTTACTGCGACTGGCACCAACCAATGTCATCGGTGGGAACGACATCTTCACACTCGACTAGATGGACCTCACTGGTCACGACTTCTCACTAGAACTCATATTCTTATTGAACAGAATATTATCAATGTAGGTGGCCTGTGAATTATTTCCCTCTGTGCGATGTGTAATGTAAAGAGAAGATTTGCATGCGACATATTGTGCTGCATGCTAAAAATTCTACATCGTATCGAAATTACTGTTTGGAATAAAGCCATTATTAGTACCATTACTATTGTTTCATTGTGTTTGGCTCGAGTCAGCTGACCTGTTTCAATTCACTCTATTCAGTGAGTGTATTTCTAATAAGACTCAAGTCAAGCATAAATTGTTTCAAACGCCACTAGGCTAGTGAGCAGTGACAGCTATCTCTTGTTCAGTCGCATGTCGCACACACACACACATCATTACCAATTAGGTTGTCACTGTAATCTACTTAGGTACTTTCATTTGGACCTATCCAGTTGACCAAAGTATGAACTTATGAAAAGATGGCTGAAGTAATCACTGGGACACCATTTACAATCACCCTCTGCCTTAGATACTACTATTCTACCATAAAAGAACCATTAGACAGAGCTCTTTGAAACTCAAGTAGGGAGGGGGAGCGGGAACAGGACACAACTTTTGTGAAGATAAGAAAACCTGGTGATGTAAAAAGAAGTTGACTTGCATTGAATATGTTTTTTTTTCTCTTCTTGCCGTGATCTGGATCTATCTTCACACACACACACATACAATGTCTAACTGTCGATCTATCTGCTGCACTCTCTTTGTACATCTAATCGAAGCGCAGAACAAGGAGTTAAGCCCTACAACGATATTTACATTGAAAATTCAAATGATTTGTTATCTTCAGGGATTCGGATTCTGTTACGAATCACTGAAATCTAAGCGTCTGTAAACATGTGTTTCGTCCTAGTGTGGAATTCTTCATCAGTGCGCATACGGTAATTTCAGGTGATGACACCTAGTTCGTTAACCATTCAGCCGCCATTTGGACTAGAATTCACTGACCTGTGAATTCTAACTTTGTCAACTCGCGATAAAGTCGTACCCACAACCAATGCATTCGAATGCACCTTACCAACGTGGATCCCACTAGTCACAACACTTCTGGTGACTACAGCTTCATATATCCATCCATCCAATAACCATTAATCAGCTTCATGCTTCATTCGACATTTTTTATGGATTGGTTCGCAGTCATTCTGGTTCCTGAAGGAAAAGAATATAAAAATCCACCGATTGCTGATTCATTAATACTTCTCTGCATGTTTAACTGGATACTAACTGCTGTAGTGGGCCACTTACACATGATATTGCTGAAAAATATTGTTGTCGGTAAACTAACTAACGTTTTACAAACCATTTTTTATACTTTTGTGAATAGCCCGCCATACCGACTACATGTAACGCAATATCCAGTTGTTACGCGCGTTTTCGACGAATTCAAATAATAATGGTGCCTAGGATTATATCATATAAATTGTTTTAACTTACGTTTCTTTGTATATATATATATATCCTGTGTCAGTGAAAAATCGTAAACATGCTTACTCCATATATACATTATTATCATATTGATGATGCTGTTGACTGGAGTCCCTCATGTACATAAAGTGAGAATATATTATTGTAAGATCCTTCTCATTGTTATATGAGGGAAATGACTTCAAGCTTTTTTTTTACAAGTATTTGTAATCTATCCAAAACATACTTAGGTTTTTTTGGTTAATGCTCCAAACTTAATAGCTTTCTGGTGGATATCAGCAAGTGGTCTAAGTCAAATGGTCTTATGTTAAATCCCTCCAAATATCAGGCAGTTAACTATACTTTCAAGCATCGACGTGTCATCCATGAACTAGTTAGTTCCCATCATGCCTGTAGCATAGATAGCACGGGAATTGAAACCAAGTCAAGCATTAAATACCTTGGATTAGACCTTACCTCTAACCTTTCATGGTCATCCGACATCTTATCAATCTCTGAGAAAATGTTTCGTCTTACCCACTACATTAAAAAGTTAGGACAATCAGGTATCAACCAACCTTTAATTCTGCAGTTTGTAAACTCCTGTATTTTACCTATTGTACTCTATTGCTCTCCATTAATCTTTCCTGGGCTTCTCAACAAAGACTATATCATATTACGAAGGTTATTAAATACTGTGAGTAGGGCTTGTGGTGTGCCACTGCGTCAGCTCGCCAATATTATATTCGAGAGACATATAAAATCCTGTACAAAATCGGCAAAGGCCTTACTGTCAGACCCCCTGCACCCCCCACTTTATTCACAATTATCCCCTTGTATCTCATCAGGTAGAACGAGAAGTCAATATAAGAAATTATATGCTCGTACCACTAAGTACAAAAATTCTACAATACCCTATTTAGCCCGTATTTTATGTGATGGAGACACTCACTGTTAGACGTGAAACATATAAGTTACTATGTAATTAGCAAAGTGAATCGACCCTTTCATCGTTCATCTTTCTGTAATTTTATGGTGTCACCCTTTCTATCGTTTAATTGTAACTTTGCTATTTTTATTTCAGTTGTTATTACTATTATTACTATAATTTTACACTATACGCATATTTTTTTTCCTTATCGCATTCTGTAATTTGCTACATAGCTGCTATAACAACGTTTTGTTACTATGATTAAGTAATGTTTATTTTTTGGTCGTTTTGAGTAAATTAGATGGAATATTGTACTGAATGCTTAAAATTCCTTGCTGTATCATTAGTACTGTTTTTGGAATTAAGCAAAAATTATTTTTATTACTATTAGTATTTCTATATTTCTTGATATGCTCCATTGAATGACTAGTTAGCAGATTGTTCCCACAAACTAAAGAGAAAAAAGAGACAGCAACCATGTAATTTCACCATAAACCAAATTTATGTAATTTAAATAATACTTATCCATGCCTGTACAACTGGTGTGTTCTACACAGGTAGGAATAAATATGTACCATATTATATTATCTCTATCTCAACTTCATCGACTTCGAAAAGGCCTTCGATAGCGTCGATTGAGAGGTGCTTTGGCAACTACTTCGCTACTATGAGGTGCCACCGAAAATTATATATCTCATCCAACAGCTGTACGACAATGCTACATGCCAAGTAATCCACAACGGGAAACTTACGGAATCCTTCGAAGTGAGGACAGGAGTAAGACAAGCTAGCTGCCTACTATCGCCAATGATTTAACTGATTGCAGTAGACTGGATAATGCGACAAACAGTGGGCAATGAGGAAACAGGCATAAAATGGACTCACACAAAAAACTTGGAGGATCTGGATTTCGCCGATGTCATACATATGTCTGATTTCCCACAAACTGGAAGATATGCAAGCGAAAAGCAACAAGTTGGCCATAGAAGAAGCATCAAAGATAGGACTTCAGGTGAACATAGAAAAAACAGAGGTAATCAAGATTCCTGGACAAGAACAACAACAACAGACAACGATCAGCATAAATGGGAGGAACCTGAAAGAAACAACCTCCTTCACCTACCCACCTGGGAAGCATCGTTTCAACTACAGGAGAACGGAACTGACGAGCATATCAAAGCAAGAATCAGAAAAGCAAGACAAGCTTTCACTACTCTCAAGTCTGTGTGGAGGTCAACAGCACTCAGCATCAAGAATAAGATCGGGATTTTCAACTCCAATGTGAAGTCAGTGCTACTTACTATCAGGATCAGAGACTTGGCGCGTCATAAAGAGCATCTCAAACAAACTACAGACCTTCATTAACAGTTGTCTTCGCTCAATGCCACTCAAGATCAGATGTCCGGCCAGAAAAGATCAGCAACAGAGATCTCTGGCAATGAGCGAACCAACTCAGCAGGAACCGATTGTGAAACAAATAGTCAGGAAGAAATGGAGGTGGATTGGCTGGCCATACTCTGAGGAAACCATCAAGTGACATAACTAGACAAGCAATTGCTCGAGTGGAACCCAAAAGAAAAGCGTTGAGCTGGTCGTAAGCGCAAGGGTGAGTTGGGGGAGGTCATGTGAAGAGGAGATGAAAGAATGTGAACAGACTTGAAACCAGATAAAGACTCTAGCAGAGAATCGAACACAATGGAGACGTTTGGCTGAAGCCCTATATTCCTCTAGGAATAAAAGGAAACAATAATAATAATTATTATTTTGTCATTACTGCATATGCTTACTAATCGTATGTGTAATTTATGATATTGATGATGGCTGTAAACTGGCATCCCTCATGTACAAAAAATGAGAATATATTATTAAAAAAGAAATATTGTTATTTGGGTTGTAAACGTCGTAAGGATTAGAATTAATTTCATCTTTTCGATTTCATCACGAATCCAATCAAACCTGATTGTCTGGATGGTGAGCGAGTTTGCTCTCCTAACCTGAAGGTCCCAAGTTCGATCCCTGTTGAAGTTGTAATGGATTTAAAACCGTTGAAGAGTCAACCTAAAAAATTTGGACGAAACAGCTGTCCATTACTCCAGTACTGGTTATCAATAATCTCGCCAATTGATTTTGGTTTATGACGAAGAAAATCGAATCATTGATATTTGGTTAGAGAACAATTGGAAAACCACCAGGGAGTTCTGGACTGCTAGCTCTCTCGTCAGACTAGTTTGGGACTCTTCATCAGTACGCACCCACCATAGGGAGTTGGAATCTAGGACCTTCTAGTTACAAGGCTAGCGAGCTCGTCGGCCATTGAGCCACTGGGACTTGATCCAATGGCCAGTCCATGAATTCTAACTTCTGCCAATTCACGATACAGCGCGACCACTAGCGAATGTCTTCGGTAGCGAGTATATGTCCCCACACCCGACCTGCTGCACCCTACTGGTCACGAATTCTCACTAGAACCCCAGGTAACTACCTACTTGAATAGGGCAAGTCGCCAGTGAGGATCTCATCGATATTCAAGTATTGGTTTGTAGAGATTTGATTGATTGGTTACAGGATTTCATCATGCGCTGACATTGGTTAGAGGACCATTAAAAAACCAACTGGGATTATTTGACAGCTGTTTCGCCCTAGTTTGAGACTCTTCATCAGTACACACCCACCGGGCTAGTGGTCGCGCTATGTCGTGAATTGGCAGAAGTTAGAATTCATGGACTGGCCATTGGATCGGGTCCCAGTGGCTTAATGTTCGACGAGCTCGCTCGCCTTGTAACCAGAAGGTCCTGGTTTCGACCCCTGGCGGTGGGTGCTTAATGATGAAGAGTCCCAAGCACAAGGACTGAGGAAACAGCTGTCCACTACTCCCTGGTGGTTTTCCAATGGTTCTCTAACCAATATCAGCTCACGATGAAATCCTTTAACCAATCAATCAAATCCCTATAAATCAATACTTGAATATTGATATTTATTTATGTCGATGAAATAGTGTTTCTTTTACTTATTCTTTTAAAATGCGATATCATATATAGTTTCGTTTTTTGGTTCTTTATTGTTTTTCTTTATTATTGTTATTATTATTATTAGTCTTTTTTTATCTTGTTTTTTCTGTTTGTCTGTCTGTTTGCCTATCAATTTTGTCTAGACGACATGGAAAAAAATATCCCCGAATAGTACGATTGTATAACTACAATTATTATGATCATTGCTGTATCCTTATCGATCAGTGCAATTGTACATAGTTACAAGGCTTGTTGGCAGATTCGTGTGTGCGTGTGTGTGTGTGTGTGTGTAAGGCTTTGTGTCAGAGGCATTTAGTTGAAGGAAAGGATGACTTGAAGGCGGATGAGAGAGCCAGCCAGCCAGTCAGCCAACATTAGAGAGACAGGCGTGTGTGTGTGTGAGCGGAGAAAACCAAAGAAACCTTTTACTAAAATGTCTTCAAACTGTCTGATTTTAAAACAAACTTCGAATCTGATAAGATAATATTAATAATAATAATAATAATAATAATAATAATAACAAAAACACTGATTAAAGAGAATGTCAATAGTTTACTTGCATATACTACTAATATTACATAAAGGGCTGATTTGTTTGAATTTGACTTCATGTATGCTGTGAAGTTTCGACCCTGTTTGCATGAATGAGAGATTTTTTTTGATTTTTGATTTACAGCTTGATTCCACACCGTATTTTCAGTACAAGTGTGGAATTTTCAGCAAGGATATCGGTAGCCCAAATTCAGGCCGACCATAGATATCGGGTGTGCGCCGGCAGGGGATCGAACCCCGGACCATGTGCATGGTCGGCGAGAGTCCTAACCATTGTGCCACCGACGCACATTAGGGTCCGTCGCGAGTTTCAACCCACCGAGGTGCAATGGTGAGCCTCCACCCGGGGTCAGAGCATTCTTGATCACCCTGAACCCGGCGCCAGGTAAGAGATGTCAACAGCGGTTTACTAGCTGTAGCAGAACATAATCCTCCGATTGATCGATTATACTGGAGTGGAATTTTGGTGTCTCTAATTGACATTTCGACTCTCCTAGTAATGTGTTAGGCTTCCACAATGCTTTAAGGTTTAAAATAATGATGGTTATTTGGCGTGGATTCACGCTAAGTTCAATTTCTTAGTGGGATAACTATCACTTATTAAAGATTTAGGTATATTTGACTGACGAGTCTCAAATGGGACGAAACGCGACACCCTTCCACCTGGGATTCTACCACCAGACAAGCAACTCTAAGTTATTGATCTTGATGCTATCAAGGCATTGATTCCAAGAGCTTATATACCTACGTAGAACAGATATTTCGAATCGGACCTATCGCCGAAGAAGTTTTGGCCTATGTGACCCAATGACGTGGTGGATAACGCTTTTTCGCATTTGAAGCGATAGATCCCAAGTTCGTGTCTCAATGGGAACGCCAGTATACATACAGTTGATGACTCCTCAATAAGATCAAGCACGCCATCTGAATTCCATTTCTGACTGTCACTAGCTAAATGACAGCAGTGATCAGTTAATGATGTCAACTGCAGAACCACTGGAGATCAAAGAGTACTGGATAGCTGTTTCGTCCTATTTTTTGAGACTCCTCATCAATAGATACTGACGACCTCACCGGGGATGTAATCGATGACCTTCTGATTATGTGTCGAAGTTCGTTGTCCAATCAGCCAATTGTTGCCTTAGTGCGATGGCCAGCCACTTTCATCGGCGAGTGATCATCCTCCCACCCGACATAGTGGACCCTACTGGTTACAAAGTCTCAGTAGAACTCCAGGTGACTTCGTCGATTTGTTTGCCTGACACCATTTTTTTTCTGGAATGAGGTTTACACTTAGCAATTCTATCTTGATTGTTATTTTGGTTAATGGGGATAACGCACAGTGGAATCCTATTTCGAACTTGTTATCTTATGGATTTACCTGCATTCACTAATGCTGGATGGACGATGTTCTCACTGGAACACGAACCCTTCTCTCATCGTATTAAACGTCAAAGCGTCATGCGCTAAGCCACCAAGAGCACAGCAAACACCTATTGACGTGTTAATCTCATTGCTACTCACCAAAAGTCAAAACAACATGATGTGAGCCTTCGAACATCAATGAAGCATCCATAATAACAGCTCTACTTTCAGTGGAGACTCACCATTTCATTCTACCCAACGAGAAACTGAGATTAACCCAAACGATTCTGTTCCGATGGACATAATCATTTATAGAGCATAATATATTAGCAATAATACAACTCAGAACACATTCTAAGGCTGGCAAAGTTAAACTTTAAGTACCACTAACTACCAGTCAGTGAATGACCTTGAACGCACCAATCATATGAAGGAGGCACTTTTGGTTATGGAATAGATATACTGATGAAGAAATGCCTAAAAACTATATAAAAGTGTTACAGAGGTTAACGTTTTCTCATGTGTAGAAACGTTACACCACATCCTGTACATATATTCATCTAAATGACTATAAATGACATCCTTTTGAGATATATTAATCGCTCTAATCCGGTTTTTAAGTTTCCACACAAGTCTTCGACAGAATTGGTGTGTCCCTTTAATGGGATCCACAAAGTCATTAGAATGTTTGACTCCGTGGTGAATATATGCAAGGGATGACAAGGAGTTAAATATATAACCTTTCCATTCATCTGCGTGTATTATAGATCCTTGTTTCACCAGTCAAGAAATAATAGGCATTAAGGTAGTTAATTTTTTGTCTGCTATCTGCCTTTGCTCGTTCACAGCAACGGTTTTATTTTATCCTCAATGAAACAGTTTCATCCACATGTACGATGACACCTTCTCCTCGCAATAACGAAGTAAGTCTCTCCACTTTCCATGACGCCATATCTCTTCAGTGTTGGTACCAGTGAACTCATTGAACCATTCAAGGTCATTCGGTGATTGGTAGTTAGTAGTGCTTACGGTTTAACTTGGCCCTAAGGCTCATTTAATGCGTCAGAGTTACTCAGGCTATCTGGTTGCTAAGACTAGAGGAGGTTGTACACGTAGCTACGACGTTAGAACCCATAGGACAAATGTGGAATACTTTATACTATAGAATACAAAATAAAAATGATGTCATAAATTACTTTTTCTTAAAATAACATTTTTTACGAGTTGATCACGGATTGATATCAGTTAGAGAACCATTGAGAAACAACTTGTGGGACTGGACAGATGTTTCATCCGTCCTACTTTAGGAATCATCTGCAGTACTCACCCATAGCCACCGTTCAAACCCATGACCTTTTGGTTACAAGGCAAGTTAGCTCGTATTACTGTTATTTATTATTGTTTCCTTTAATTCCTAGAGGAACATATGACTTCAGCCGTGCGTCTCCATTGCGTTCGATTTTCTACTAGAGTCTTCATCTGGTTCCAAGTCTGTTCAAATGCTTTCATTTCATCTTCATATGACCTCCTCCATGTCAACCCACCCTCGCGCTGACGACCAACTCGCCGCTTCCCTTTCGGGTTCCACTCGAGCAATGGCTTGTCTAGTGATGTCACTTGATGGTTTCCTCAGAGTATGGCCAGCCAATTCACCTCCATTTCTTCCTGCCTATTTGTTTCACAATCGGTTCCTGCTGGGTTGGTTCGCTCTCAGAGATCCCGTTGCTGATCTTTTCTGGCTGGCCATCTAATCTTGAATGGTATTGAGCGAAGACAACTGTTAATGAAGGTGTGTAGTTTGTTTGAGATACTCTTTATGACGCGCTGGCCAAGTCTCTGATCCGTATGTTAAGTAGCACTGACTTCACATTGGAGTTGAAAATCCGGATCTTATTCTGATTTTGATGCTGAGTGCTGTTGACCCCACACAGACTTGAGAGTAGTGAAAGCTTGTCTTGCTTTTCTGATTCTTGCTTTGATATGCTCGTCAGTTCCGTTCTCCTGTAGTTGAAACGATGCTTCCCAGGTAGGTAGGTGAAGGATGTTGTTTCTTTCAGGTTCCTCCCATTTATGCTGATTGTTGTCTGTTGTTGTTGCTGATGGTGTTGGCTAGGGATCTTCATCACCTCTGTTTTCTGTATGTTCACCTGAAGTCCTATCTTTGATGCTTCTTCTGCCAAATTGTTGGAGCTCGTATACCATTCAGCTACTGGGACCCAATTCAATGGCCAGCCTATGAATTCTAACTTCTACCAATTCTTGAACCATTTAGCGCGACTGGCACTAACCAATATCATCAGTGGGACATCCATCCTCACACTTGACTGGATGGAACTCATTGGTCATGACTTCTCATCAAACTAGGATGAAACAACTGGTTGTCTAGTACTCCATGCTGGTTTTCAATGGTTCTCTAACTGATATCTATCGGTGATCAACTCGTAAAAACAAAACTAATCCTTACAAACCAACTATAGAAAATATATAACATTTGTTAGAAAGCAGTACCTGAATCATGACAAATTTTTGCACACACACACACACAGTAAATTTAAAGTTTTAACTGATGCTTAAACTAGAAGATTGACAATTTACATCGGAAACAATAAGCTTTCTTTACTTTTATCTTTTTGATTCATGTTTGTGTGTGTGTGTGTGTTAAATTGACATAGTGCTACGTTTTATCTAGACTTCTCTTCTGCTGACGTCATCATCAACAGAAACTGTAGGATTCAGACTTCAGTCAATAGAATAAACACACATGTGATTGATTCCCCGTGGTTGGTTACTGAAAGTGATCAATAATGTCTAGCAGGGAGGCTCACTGTCATCACTTTATTTTTCGAATTTAATTTTCTTACATTAGACATGTCTTCTGATTGACAGGAATTATAAGTGTAGTGTAGTGTAGTGATCACTGAATTTTGATAAGGTTTGATTAAGAAAGTTCCATTGTCTATCTGGACAACATCGTCAGATGCATACTTCAATTTGAAGTTGGCTTTTACAGATCTTCAGGAGTTTATCAAACATCTCTCCCGTGTGAAGTGGTATAATAAGGTGAGCAATATTGAGGTTAGGCGTCGAGTGCTAGGTAGGTGGGAGGGGAAATCAATTGATGAGGCTGTGAAATTACATCGACTGAGATGGTTAGGACATGTGTTACGTACGCCTAGTCATCGCCTTCCTCGATGGGAAATGTTAGCTGGCTGACATAGGGTTAGGCTGGAGAAGAGCCAGTGGGGGTCAGACCAAAACCAACATGGCTTCATCAGTCAATGAAATCCACAACAGTTGGTTTAAGCCAGTCACGTAGGAAGGTGTAGACTTCCTGACTGGTTGGGGTCCTCGGGACGGTAAAAACTATTGAAGGCTGGAGACAATGGGTGATATGGCTCAAAATCGTTCTCAATGGCTGGTGCAGATGCATCCACTCCTTGTGACTTATGATTTCCAATAAAACTATATTGTTCTTCGTTACTACTATTCCTTTGTCTCACAACTCTGTTTACTGTCTCCAATATGCATTTCTTCTACTTTCTTCTCTTGCTTTGTATGCTACAGAGAGGGAGTGTGGCGACTTGAACTGCTGCACATCGGTTCAAAGTTCTATGTCGAAATCAGGTAGATTATCAAACATTTCTTCTGGTAACCTTGATCATGACTGGTTTATTCTAGAGATTTTCTCACACTCTAGTTTACTTGTATTGATTGTTTTATTGACCTTAAAGTTGACCTTTTGTCTATGTGACTTCTTCTTTTTTATTGATTAATAAATCTTATCTATGTCAATATGGCTTTAGATTGCGAATTCTGTTGAGTACCAGGCTTATTGAAATTAATTTAACTTGGACTTCTCAAGAACTGACAGGATATCGTTAAATGATCTGGTTGGCTGAGAATGCTCAAGTGTAACTCTTTGACTTGAAAATTTAGCTTTATTAGCCACACGTTTCTATCCTGTAAAAATAGAAGGTGACCGTCTAGGAAACCGGTTAGTTAGGCTAGACGAACGATTTTCAACTCGTTTCCGTTTGTTACAACTGGAAATAATGATCGCGATTACTGTGTGACTATCTGTCGTACCAAACCTGAGGTTTGGCGACACTAACTACTGATATTTTTGGCCTAGCCCACTTTACCGGGTGGTATAACGTGGCAGTTGCGTGCTTGTTCCATGAAAACTCAGTTTTCTGCAATGTGTTTCAATCCACACAGATAAACAAATTGATTGTTGAGGGTGAAACGGCTGAGGTTCAGTCGATTTGAAGAACATATCTTTAATCCCCTACAATCTTACAGAATTTCTCCACATCAACGTGCGTCGGTGGCACAGCGGTTAGGACGCTCACCGATCATGCACATGGTCCGGAGTTTGATCCCCGGCCAACGCACTGCTTTATCTCCCGAAGCCAGAAGTGACACTGGTAAAGCGGAAAGGTTGGGCATGAGGAGGCTAGCAACCCCATCCTGTAAAAATTAACACTGCTACAGAAGCCTCTAGCTTGGAGCCCTATGTTCCACTGGGAACGTGAAGGAAAAAAAACGATTATGTCAATGATTCAGAAAACAGGCTGGTTAAATGGTTTAAAAACTCAACTGATTTAGAAAGTTGTATGGGTAATTCAGTCGTAGAATCCTCCTCGCCAGTCACTCAGGAGGCGTGGGTCGGATTCCCGGATGACGCATTTGTAAATTTCATCTAGTTTAAAAGACAGTTTATAAGCCCATAAAACAAGGCTACTCATCTCACACCGTAAAAGTTACACCACTGCTAGTGTGAATCTACACTCGGAACACCAAGGATGGGAAATAAAAATTCATCTCAGACATTAATCACCATCAACGCGAGAAATATTAAGGAAATCAATTCTTTTATTAACTAATCCAGACAGCATCATTTCAGTGTACAAGTGGCGGTCAGTTAAAGGGGTCAAAGGCAAGAGCAGAAAATCAAGACAGACCTTTATTAATCTGAAATTAATGTGAATATCTACTACACTCAGCATGAAGAACAAGATCCGGATCTTCAACAACAAAAATAATATCAAGTCGGTGATTCTGTGTGGTTCAGAGAACTGGCACATACAGACTTGTAGACTATCATTACAGGCAGTTATCGCTGATTAGATACTTAAGATTAGATGGCTAGCCAGAAATAATAATAATAATTTTTGCTTAATTCCAAAAACAGTACTAATGATACAGCAAGGTATTTTAAGCATATAGTACATATTGCATCTAATTTACTCAAAAATAAACATTAATTAATAATAATAACAAAACGTTGTTATAGCAGTTATGTAGCAATTACAGTGTGCGTGAGATAAGGAGAAAAATATGCAAAAGTATAAAATTGTAATAATTATGGTAATAACAGCTAAAATAAAATAGCTAAGTTATGATTGAACGATAGAAAGGGTGACACCATAAAATTACAGAAAGATGAACGATGAAAGGGTCGATTCACTTTGCTAATTACATAGTAACTTACATGCTTCTCGTCTAACAGTGTCTCCATCACATAAAATACGGTCTAAATAGGGTATTGTGGAATTTTTGTACTTGGTGGTTCGAGCATATAACTTCTTATATTGACTTCTCGTCCTTCCTACCTGATGAGATGCAAGGGGATAGTTGTGAATAAAGTGGGGGGGTGCAGGGAGTCTGACAGTACGGCCTTTGCTCATTTTGTACAGGAACTTATGTGACTCTCGACTATAATACTGGCGAGTTCACGCAGTGGCACACCACAATCCCTACTCACAGCATTTAATACCCTTCGTAATATGATATAGTCTTTGTTGAGAAGCTCAGGAAAGATTAATGGAGAGCGATAGAGTACAATAGATAAAATACAGGCGTTTACAAACTGCAGAAGTAAAGGTTGATTGATATCTGGTTGTCTTTACTTTTTAATGTAGAAGGTTGTAGACGAAACGTTCTCTTAGAGATTGATAAGATGTGGGATGATCATGAAAGGTCAGAGGAGCGAACTAATCCAAGGTGTTTAATGCTTGACTTGGTTTGATTTTCAGTGCCATCTATGCTACAGGCATCATGGGAACTAACTAGTTTATGGATGTCACGTCGACGCTTGAAAGTAAAGTTAACTGCCTGACATTTGGAAGGGCGACGAGGAAATCTGTCAACGAACCAGTCAAGTACCCATCGCCCAACAAATATGTAGAATGAAATTGTGATAGATTATAATTCCATATTAGAAAAGTTTATTTTCATCATCACACAGTGATGATTCAGTATTAACAGCTGGATGACAAGGCTTTAAGCATAAATTATTGCTAATCATAATCGCATATCAATTTACTCACACGGCTTTACACTTTGTCTTATGTATTTTCCCTCTCTTTCTATCTCTCCAACTTTCATATATTTATTCCCCTTTACGAATTTGAGCGAAGCAAAAACTACGGTTTTAGCAGAATAAAATGGTACCATCTTTTATTTCGTTACCTTCTCGTCAGCTGCTTACAGGCCAAAGACATTATTAAATGTGTCTACAAAAACAATTTTAACATACTTGCACAGAGAGTTCATTTTCAAAAAAAAATCAATCGATCAATATACGCATACACTAATAATATATACATATATATATATGCAATATTAAACACCATTCCGAACAATAATAATCATACACAATGGAAACTTTTCAGCATTACGCATTCAGATGATAGAGAGAGATGAAAATATCCAGTTACCAGGGCAAAGAAAGACTGATAACCGCCTCTTTCTGGACGCATAAATCAGATTTCAGGTGCTTGATGGAAATGGCTTCAGCAAACTTAAGGAGAATTGAGCTCTTTTGCCCATTAATAATTTTGAACGACCTCTCGACGTCCATCTCATGACCCGTGTCAAGGAGATGCCTGGTGATGGCATTGTTTAAAGCATTTGTTCCTTTTAGACATAAGCTTTTTGGTACATGTTCAGAAAATCGTAGATATGCCTTTCTTTCTGTCTTTCCAATGTAAATGCTCCCGCAGATACATGTAAATTTGTAGATACAGTTGGAGTTAACATGAGAGGGATATCTATCGATTTTTGATTGCACCAAATAGCAAGTTGTTCGATAGACTGAGACGAGCTTAACTGCAGGATAAGCTACGTATAGTAATGTACTCAGCCTTCTGTTGATCATTGCTGCAATGTTTTCACCTTTATAATCAAGTTGAATGTAGATTGGCTTTTTCTCCACCGTGGTTTGTTTCACACTTGTGACTTCTGATCTTCCAAACTTCCCTTTGGTGTTTGTTGCCACTTTCAATATCTGTAGAATAGGCGTTGCATCATTCCGATTGTAAGCCTGCAGTGTTGAGTCGAAAAACGCAGCTTCAGTGATTAATCTCTCTCTCTCCCTCTTTCTGCAACTAATTATATTACTTCTGAGTACTTTCACCCTGTTCCACCCCACCTATTGTGTGATTAAATGCAAGTGAATGCAGTGCAATAACTCAGCTTTGTTTTCTGAGTTATTTAACTTAGCAGGGTCAATTATTCTAGGGCTGACTAAATTTTTATGTTCCAATAATCTACTTGACCCAAATTCACTACTAGTTTGACGGACCTATGTAATTGACCTTACTAACAGTCACTACATTATTATTATTGTTTCCTTTAATTCCTAGAGGAACATAGGGCTTCAGCCAAACGTCTCCATTGCGTTCGGTTCTCTGCTAAAGTTTTCACCTGGCTCCAAGTCTGCCCACATGCTTCCATCTCCTCATCACATCACCTCCTCCAACTCACCCTTGCACTGACGACCAACTCGCCGCCGCTTCCCTTTCGGTTTCCACTCGAGCAGTGGCTTGTCTAGTGATGTCACTTGATGGTTTCCTCAGACTATAGCCAATCCATCTCCATTTCTTCCTGCCTATTTGTTTCACAATCGGTTCCTGCTGTGTTGGTTCGCTCATTGCCAGAGATCCCTGTTGCTGATCTTTTCTGGCCAGCCGGCCCTCTGATCTTGAGTGGTATTGAGCGAAGACAACTGTTAATGAAGGTTTGTAGTTTGTTTGAGATGCTCTTTATGATGCGCCAAGTTTCTGATTCGTATAGTGAGTAGTACTGACTTGACATTGGAGTTGAAAATCCGGATCTTATTTTTGATGCTGAGTGCTGTTGACCTCCACACAGACTTGAGAGTAATGAAAGCTTGTCTTGCTTTTCTGATCCTTGCTTTGATATCTTCGTCAGCTCCGTTCTTCTGTAGTTGAGACGATGCTTCCCAGGTAGGTAGGTGAATGAGGTTGTTTCTTTCAGGTTCCTCCCATTTATGCTGGTCGTTGTCTGTTGTTGTTGTTCTTATCCAGGAATCTTCATCACCTCTGTTTTCTCTATGTTCACCTGAAGGCCTATCTTCTCTGGATGCTTCTTGTGCCAACTTGTTGCTTTTCACTTGTATATCTTCCAGTTTGTGGGAAATCAGACATATATAAGTCATCGGCGAAGTCCAGATCCTCGAAGTTTTTATGTGAGTCCATTTTATGCTTGTTTCCTCATTGCCCGCGTCACTACATGGTATTTGGTAAATTATATTATTTTTCCTAAGCGGATCTATTAGTTCCTTAAGCCGACAAAGTTAGTCTCTGAGAGAGTTGTTTGGTTGGTTTAAATGCCAACCTGATTCTAGCGTCACTGAGAATCCTACCTAAGGCCTCTGATATCCCTGCTTTATACGGCAGTGCTACAGAGGTTTGGAATTCTATATTATTTTCGTCATTTCTACTGCTAATCTTATTTTTTCTATGGTTCTTCACGTATTTTTGAATAAATTCTGGTGGGTGGTAGTTATTCCCTGGTAATACTTTCTTCATTTGTTTAATTTCATCATTTAAATCTCCTGGCCTACTAGATAGGCTCTTGGACAGATCATACAGACATTTAACTAAGCCTATATTCACCGATTTTGGATGGGATGAATTAAAGTTTAAGTATTGATTAGAGTGCTCCGGTTTCCTATAACTCCTAGTATCTAACCCACTATCTTGTTTTCGTTTTATTTTACAGTCTAGCATTGCGAACTCATCCTGTTCATTTTCTAACTCAGGAGTGAATTGGATTCCGTCTACTACTGATTTTATTTGTGTGAGAAATTGAGGGATATGTTGAGATTTCAACAGACAGTGAATGTGTCATCCACAAATCTTCAACATAACCTAGGAGCAGAGTTACACTTTCTAAGAGCGTCATGCTCCCAACTATCCATAAATATGTCTGCTGCTTATTGGGGATATTTGGGATCCCAGTGACACCCCATTCGTTTATTTATATGGTTTGTTTTGAAATTTGAATACAGTGGAGGTTAGAAAACGTGTGACTACATTGACATGAATTCTTAACATGGCAGGAATAAAAGTGGTTGGTATTCAAACCACCCACAAACTCAATTAGAAACAAGCTTCGTCGGTTACAGAATCCTGCCAGTAGAGCCTTTAAAACAAAACAATTTAGTTAATATAATACCCTGCTTGCGATGAATGTCAGGTCAAATACATAGGTCAAACTAGTAGAACAGGTGAAGTCAGACTAGCCGAACATAAAAACCTAGCAAAATCTAGATTAGTTGACCCAAATAAGATAAGAAATCTAAAGAATAGTTCAGCTATAGCACTCACTACATGCAATTATACACAACCATACAATAGACTGGATGGAATAAGATGACAGTTTTAAAATATAATGTCACAGGGTTGGGGGCGGGAGAGATTGATGACAGAAGCTTTGTTTATCGAATCGACTGCAAATACATGTAATAGGAATGATTCGACACCTGTCCACCCTGACATCTGGAAAATTCTATTACTCCTACGACAAATAGGAGAAGACAAAGAAACCTATAAAACTCAAGTGTCAAAGTCGTGTGATTATAATTGATATGATTATGAACAATAAATTTTGTTCAAAACGTCATCCAGTAAATAATAATACTGTTTCACTGTGTGATACATCTAATAAACAAACTAATATGGAATTAAATTGATATGATTATGAGTGGGAATAATTTATGCTGGAAACCCTGTCATCCAGTTGTAAGTACTATATCACTCTGTGATATTTGAAATAAACTTATCTAATATGGAATTGCATTGTACCACAGTGCTTAAGTTCAGCGCTTACATTGAAGATAGATTCGACATACACTTGAGGAAACCCCTGAGTGACAACACACGCCATGAAAATACTCGAGTGGGACCTGAATGGGAAACGAACTATGACACAGACGTTGGTCCAAGGGTGATACAGAGGAGGATATGAAAGCTCATGGACAACTGTCGAGTCAGTTGGAAAAGACTGCAGAGAAAATGTGTTAAGTGGAGAGATATGCTTTTGAAGCCCAATTTTCCACTCAGAATGTAGGCGAATTTTTGATTGTTACCTTAATCAGTACTTAGAACTTGGATGCTATTCTATGTTATCACTCTTGTCCATAGATAGTGTCTTGCAAAGGTATGATCTCTCCATCGCTAAAAATCTATGTGTCTGTCACATTTCATCTGGTCCTCTTGTGAAGTTAAGTACACACAGATCAAAATTTATCCTCCCTTTGAGTCAAACCAAATTCAACAACCTAATTCTCAAGCATATTCTCCGCTCCCCTCCCCCCACCTCCCAGATTATGAAATAACAATATTCATGAAGAATTACTTTATCTGGCCCCGTTCATAATAATAATAATAATAATTTGCTTTATTCCAGAAACAGTACTAATGGTTGAGTGTGGAATTTTCAGCACATATCTACAATATTTGCATCTGATTTTATCTAACATTTAAAAGGAGTATTTCAAAAAGAATAAATATAAAGACAACAACAGCAAAAAAAAACAGGATAAACACAAAATAATTATAAATGCGAAAAAGTACCAAGAAGTAGAAAGGAAAATAAACAGCACATAATAATATCTCAGTATTGGGTAGTGGAAGCTATGATATGATTATGCATGGTGACAGTAAAGCTATAGTCATACAAGAAGTTATGAAATGATATTTAAGAATGTTTATCGCCAAGATGATCAGTTAATTTGGTTGAAACAACACTAAACAATCATAAAATAACATTTCAGGGTTGTTGTTTTGTTTTTTATTGTCAGGTCTAATGCAGTGTTTGTAGTGGTAGTGTGAGTAATCCTGCATAATGCAAAATTTTAAGATGGTGGTAATGGCGTTCACAACCAATGATTGTCAGTTTATATTGCCGAAAAGTATAGAAAATAAGAAAAAACAACCACAAAACTAATAATTACATGATGGTTAATGACAGGACAATTTTGTACTACTCATAGTGCTAATATAGTCGGAACCAGTGGATACACAAAAGAAGGAATACAGTAAAGTACAAAAAGTAAGCCAATGTTAATAATTTGGGTAGCTAAGTATGCTTGAAGAAGGTGTTCACTAAAGAATACAAAATAAGCGAGAAATAAAAGAGCCTAAAATTATGTTGTTAATAACAAAGCAAGTCATAGGTTTCACGCTTAACATTGTCTCTGTCGCTTAGAACACGGGCCAAGTATGGTATCGTGGAGTTCCTGTATTTGGTTGTACGAGCATAGATTATTTCATACTGATTTCTGGTTTTACTTGATGAGATACAAGGCAAGAGTTGGGAATAGAGGGGGTTCTGGGGGTCTGAGAGTATGGTTTTAGACCATTTTTCGCATGTATTCAGATGCCTATCAACTAAAGTAGTGACGAGTTGACATCACAGGCTTCCATTTTCTATTGGTAATTTTTCAGTTGTGTCGTGTTTTCTTCAAGTTTTCGATCTTATTCGTATAATCGATTTGTTTTCTTCTATGCGACCAGTGGTATGTCTATCTGTGTAAGCGTAAACACGACAAATGACACACTTCCAAAATCTCTTTCACATACGAATTTGACAAATATCAATGTAGATGTTTGACCGATAAGACTTTTAAAGTCTGTCTGTGTATATATATGTGAGTGTGTGTTTATGCCTTATGGTAAGCATAATACAAGAACACAATACTATAGAAGAATGGTTATGTGAAAAACCGACCCAGCAACTAAAATCTCCAATTTTCAAGAGTTGGTTTGTGTAAGGATTAGATTTGTTTTTGTTTTTGCGAGTTTGATCACGGATTGATATCAGTTAGAGAATCATTGAAAACCAGCTGGGAGGACTGGACAGCTGTTTCATCTGTCCTAGTTTGGGAGCCATCGACAGTACGCGCCCACTGGGGTTATCTTTACCAACTGGTCAACCTGACAACACAAAAAATAGTGTTATATTAGTTAATTCTTATGATTAGATTGAAATGGTGGCTTACTAAAATCGAGGTGATCAACGACATCAAGATATGATATCCCATCATAAGCGTGAATTAAATACCCGTGATACAATAAGTGGATCTCATGGATTAATGGATAACATATTGTTGAATTGTGGTTTATTGGTTTAGATCAAGCACCTGACTTTCAACCAATAGGTTACAAGTTCGACACCCGTTTCACGCATTAGGTAGTATAATCAACTCTCATAAAATACATGTGACCAACTGCATGGAGTTGTATGTAATAGTTGCGTGGTAATGAGTTGAATGGAGTTGAGTGAATAACATTATGGTGCTTGAAGCGATCGGTGCGAGGGGAAGGGGATACAATTATTTACTAGAGAGTTAGTTCATCCATTCGACAAGGGCCAAATCGGATGAAACAGTCATCTTGGATTATATAATTATTATTATTGTTTCCTTTAGTTTAGTCGCACGTCTCCACTGAGTTCGGTTCTCTGCCAACGTTCCAACCTGGCTCCACGTCTGCCCACTTGCTTTCATCTCCTCTTCACATCACCTCCTCCATGTCACCCCACCCTCGCACTGACGACTAACTCTCCGCTTCCCATTCGCGTTCGACTTGAGGGCGATGGCCTGGCATGTGATGTCAGTTGATGCTTTCCCCAACTCCTCATGGATATCCACTGTTAACCAAAAATCGAACATGTAACTAAGAGTAAAAAGTGGTCTTTCAACTGGTCCAACGTATGTCTGCCATCGCACTTCCCACGATTCTTCGAACTGATATCCGTTTGGAAAGGATATAAACCAACCAAATCTCTCAGAGATAAACTTTTTCAGCCTAAGGACCCAACATATCCAATTAAGAATAATAATATAATTTACCAAATACCATGTAATGACTTTGAGGTCAATTACATGGGTCAGTTAAACTAGTAGATCGGAGTCAACTAGATTACTGGAACGTCACTGTTTTTAAATATTGGTTTTGTAGGAATTTTGTTTGTTTGATTGGTTGGAGGATTTCATCATGAGCTGACATCGGATAGAGAACCATTGGAAAACCTGCAGGGAGTACTAGACAGCTGTTTCGTCCGCCTAGTTTGGGACTCTTCCGCACCGTACGCACCCACCACAGGTAGTTCGAACCCAGAACCTTCTGGTTACAAGGCAAGCTGGCTCGTATACCATTGAGCCACTGGGACCCAATTCAATGGCCCATGAAAAATAAATCCTCCTATAGTTGACATTGTGACTACCCTGTGTGATAACAGTCTTTCGTTTGACGAACTATGTTTGGTGTTATAGATGATGTGATTGAGTGTGAAATGAAAATTTGGATAGAGGCAAGATTCGAACTAGTGACTCCGCCCCTCCCCTTCCGCTGAAAAGCACTACTGTAGGGCTCTACCAGGCTAAGTTGTGATGTCATCCCAACAGACAATGAATGCCTGCTTATTGTACAAGTTAGAGACTGGTTACTGTCTGTTAACGGTCAGACTAGCTTCTTCTGCTAGGCTCTCCTGCTGTGTATGTTGATCTTTCTCAACTACGCGGAGGTTAGGAAGGCTTTTTTGATATTGTCTTTGGTTGGCAGGAGGTGTTTTACATTCCCTTTGCGTTTTGAATGGAAATAATGGAGTTTCAACATCAAAGTTTCCACATAGGTGCACTATTTCAAGTTGCTACACTCAATGAAGCATACAGAGGCAGACAAATAGCGAAGGGATTCAAAAGGATTATAATAAGCAGGAAATCGTGGGTGAAGTAACAGTAACAATAGATATGAGAAGTCAAAACTAGTGAATGCATCTGCACCATTGACAGAGATTTAGAGTTATATCTTAGCATCCTAAGGACCTCAAACGAGCAGCCTACACCTCCTCACATGGCTAGCTCAAATTAACTGTCAAGGATTTCACAGACTGATGACAAGTTTTGGTTTTATCACCGCTAGCTCTTTGTTTTTTTATTTTTTAGTTTTATTTTATTATCTTTTGATTACAGCTTGATGCCACACCGTATTTTCAGTACAAGTATGGAATTTTCAGCATGGATATCGGTAGCCCAAATTTTGCAGGCCGACCATAGATATCGGGTGTGTGTCGGCGGGGGATCGAACCCAAGACCATGTGCATGGTCGGCGAGAGTCCTAACCACTGTGCCACCGACGCACATGGTCCATCTTATGTCAGCTAAGATTTCCCATCGAGGAAGGAGATAACCAGGCAAGTGTAACACATGACATAGCCATCTCAATCGATGTATTTTCACAACCTCATTGATTGACCTTCCCTTTTTACCTAACACATGACGTATACCCTGTTATACCACTTAGCACGAGTGACAGAAGGCAGACACACGGTGATCAAAGATAGCTAACCTTTTTTGAGTAGAAAATCAGGCCTCAAACTTCACTCTTGAAGCTTCATTAGTAGTGTTGTTTTTCTTTTTCATGGGATGAGGTTAGGGTTGGGGATTAACCCTTCAGCTGGGAGAGGTTTAAGAGTGTGTCGACTGTGAATCAAGTCGGACCTCTTAAGAGGATCAATATAATTACAGTTCAAACACGCCTGTGTAGGTGATAATATGCTTTTTTTAATGTAATACTATACTGAATATATCAGATGAAATTAACCGATAATCAAAGCATAGTTGAAAGCAATATTCATTACCTGTAAAAGGTTTCTAGGTGAGAGAAGTGAGATTATCAGATTTTTCAATCAAGTATGTGATTTCAATGGTAGGAATTTACTCTGAACATAATTTTGACTTATTCTGATGGCTTCAGTTATATGTAGAAGATTAGTTGGAATACGGTAGATGACTTTAAATGCCTTATTAACATCAACTTTATGTTCACTATCCTGTCTAGAAGGTGAACTAAAGAAAGAGCTGCGAATGGCCCTGGTTGATCCGTTACTGAACCATGCAGGATGTTGATGATGATGACGCTGAGAAATCCAATGTTGAAGATGCCTAATTGTACGCCTGATGAAACAACCTCCACAGGAACAGAGATACTGATGGATACACATAATGGAAGCAAAATTAGGCAGTTTATCTTTCATTTCCAAACGTAAAATTTGAGTACTTATGAAAAGATGCACTGAAAGCTCTTTTTACTTCGCTCTTTAGACGTAGTGTTGTTGTATTTCATTGATTTTATCACCGAGGAGTTCCAGTTTTAAAAACAACAGCTTCTTCACAGCTTTCGACACACTCGCTTGCCTTCTCATCTGTTAAATTCATATTTTCATCAATACACTTTTCTAGATAACTAGGTGTTACAAAGTAATTCTCCAAAGTGAATCTTGACTTCTTCATTAACGCAGTTGTTGGAGAGAAGATTTCTCCAGCTCTCTGTGGAATGAATTCCGTTTAAATTCCAAAGGTATACTGACTGACCAGTCGATATTTGTGTAAATTCTTAAATGTGATCATCCATCTGGACTATGTCTATCCCCAGTTAGACAGAACTGCTATTTATAGTAAGTCAATCAATATATCACTAATCATTCACATACACACATACACACATACATTGACTTTGAGGCATGAGAATAAAATCAATGCATAAAAAGGGTTCATCATCAAGTGTGAATCACCTTTCGACTTTGGAATTGCGTGACATTGTCAGAGTGATAAAATCAAAGTCAATCGGGAGTGTCTTTCTTTGATGATAAATAAAAGTCGAAGCTCAAAGGCTATTGAAGTTGAAATTGTTAAGATGAAATAAATATTTGCTCCTTATTTCGATTATTCAGCATTATTATCACTATTATTCTTTAGACTTTAGTCTTTTAAGTGTTTAAGACATTTTAACAATCAGCGTTTATTTCTTAAGCAAATAGATAAAATGAGATAAAGCTGAATAAAAATCGATGCCTTATCCAGTTCTTTTTGTTTATTCAAAATATTTACTAGTTATCGTGACTAGTTTAATTAGGGATATTGATTTTTTAGAATAGAAGTTAACTAGTCACATCAGTGACACGATGGTAAAATGCAGATCAACGACGCCTGTGGTCCAAGGTTCGATTTCTAACTGATGCAGTCGCCAACCTGCACTAGTTTATTAACTGATAGAAGCCTTAGAGGAGCTACGAACAGACCTTGTTTATCCCTTTCTTTCTAGATTTTAGAAGATCTGGATTTCGCGCGTGGGGGATTTATGTTTAATATTACACAAACCCGAAGGCTTACAGGCGAAAACCGACAAACTGACAGAACAGGCTGGTAGGCAGCGAAGACAGGACTGCAGGTGAACATAGAGAACCAACCAACCGACAGGAAGAACAGCCAGCAACAATCACCATCAACGGGAGTGATTCGACGGAGGTTACTTCTTTCACTTATCTCACTTGGAAGTTCGGTTTCAACCACAAGCAATGGGAACGAATGAAGATGTCAATGCAGGTCAGAATCGGAAAGGCAAGATACGCCTGAAACCAGTTTGGAAATCTTCTGAACTCCGCCTCAGCATAAACAACAAGATTCGGATTCTGTTCAACACAAATGTGAAGTCAGTCAGTCAGCTGTTCTATACGGGTCAGAAACTTGCACTGCACTCGTGTCACGAAAAGGATTTCCAACAGCCAGTTGCAGAATATTTTCAACAGCTGCCACCTTCGCTGGCTATATACTGAAGATCAAATGGACGGACGGCCGTCCGTCTAGAAGGAATTAGCAACGAGAAACTGTGGCAACAAAGGAACTAAGAGCCGACTGCTCTATAAGTATATGAAGGAGAAAATGGAGATTGATGGATCGGGCATATATTGAGGAGGCCGTCGAATGACATGGCACGCATTGCAGGCCAATGCTCCAGCGGAATCCCAGTGGACAGCGACTAGTGGACTGTCGGTGCAAGTGTGACATGCAGGAGATCATGTGTTGGAGAGGAGGAGGAGACGAGAGATTATGGTGAATAGTGGACCCATCTGAAGAGGACAGCAGAAAATAGAAGAAAGCGTAGATATGTTTTTGAAGTCCTATATAGTCCACTCAGAACCCAAGGGAACAACAATAATAAAAAGAACGACATTGTGAAACCCGATGCTGTAGATGCTGTAATGTACGCCATATATAACTAGCTCTACAAGTGTTGAATCTTTTCCTCTACTAGATTAATTTCTTATCTCCTTCCGAATAATGACGTGGTTACTTTGATACCAAATGGCCATCAGATGCCTTGTTTTCTCTCAATCCTGAAGGATCCCAGTTTAGGACGAAACAGGTGTTCAATGCTTCTTATTTTCTTAGTAGTCATTATAACTGGCTTTCTTTGTTAAAAATATGTTTCCTTTATTAAACACCAACAGTTTTTCTTTGTTACTGACCTAAATATTAGAAAAAACCCACTTTCTTTTTCATAAACCACACATGCATAAAAATAGACAGATACAACACATACGGCGCGTCGACGACGCCTGTGGTCTAAGGTTCGATTTCTAACTGATCCAATCGCAAACCTCGCCTAGTTTATTAACTGATAGGAAGCCTAGGAAGAAAGGGAAGGTGGGGTGTGGCGGGTGGTTACTCCTCCCCTGCCCCTGTGAAAGTAACACCACTACAGCTGGAACTTCACGATCTTGAAGGCTTATCTTCCACTCCATATACAAGGAATGCTAAAATGAAGGTGTTGTAAACAGCATAATTAAGTATTGGGTCTCTTACCATATGAGACAAGTTCATAAGATGGAACTTTCAGAGACACGGTGTTAATTAATAACTGGATGACAAGTTGAGTACAGCTCACTGCTCATAATCATATCAGTTTATTCACATGGTTTCATAATGTACTTTATACGCATATTCTTTCTCTCCCCTCGTGGCAGGCAGCACTGATAGAACTTCAAGTGAACATAGAGAGGCTAGAGATAGATGATCAAGATACCTGATTGACAACTACAACAACAAAAACAACTAATCACTATAAACAGAAGATATTCGAAAGACGTCATTTCCTTCACTCATCTAGACAGGATTGTTTCAACTGCTGTTGGCAACAGGGATGAAGATGTGAAAACGAGAATCAGAAAGGCGCAGCAGACCATCATTTCACTCTGAAATCAGTTTGCAAATCTGATACACTCAGGATAAAGAAAAATACGGGGATTTGCAAGACCAGTGTTAAGTCAGTCATCCTATGGCATGCACGTCACGGAAAGCGTTTCCAAACTGACTGAAGACTTCAGTCAACAGCTACCTTTACTCCATACTGAAGACCAGAAAGAAGTGGCAACAGAGAACTCTAGGAATGAGCTAAATAAAAATGCATTGTTCAACAAAAATGTAGTAGAAAATGGAGATGGATCGGACACACGCTGAGGAGACCGTTGGGCGATATCGCGCACCAGGCAATCTCTCGAGTATAACCCGATTGGGAAACTGTGAGGTAGAAGTGTATCCTAGGGTGACATGGAACAGACTGTGTGAGGAGGAAATGTGAAACTTTAGGCAATCGTGGGGTCAGCTAAAGAGAATTGTAGAAAACCTGTAGGAATGAAAATGTTCTGTTGGAGCTCAGCAGGGTAAGCAACGTGCCACTTAACCAGCCTGTTAATATTCTGGTTGACAGGCAGTCACTTGGACTCATGTGAAAAATGGGCCAAATCCATTTGATCTAACTCACACCACCCTCTTCATTCACAACTCTCCCCTTGCATCTCATCAGGAAAAACCAGAAGCCTATATAGAAAACTATATGCTCCCACTAGCAAGTACAAAAACTCAACCATACCCTACTTAGCTCGAGTTCTGTGAGATAAAGAAAGCATTAGGCGTGATACCTATAACTTATTAAATAGTCAGTAGAACAATTGGATCTCGTCTTTCCAATTCATATCATTTATAGGTACAACATTTTGTTTCTTTCTTTTCCCTTTCTCCCTCTCTCTCTTTTTTCTCTGTTATGTGGTGCTTTGTTTCTTTCTCTCGCTTACATCAGTAAATATGATAGCACCTACTTTTCTAACACCTTCAAACACTGTTCAACTTTGGCTTTGCTACCGACATGCCAATATGTTGTTGTCATAATGAACTGAGATTTTGTTAATCTATGTAGAATTTTATTTATTGATAATGTACTAACTGGATGCAATACTGTAGTAAAAATGCTGAGAATTCCATTCTGTATCACAAGTACTGTTTTGGAATAAAGCAAATTATTATTATTGCACTCAAAACCCTACGGAATATTAATCATAACGGTAAATGAAATAACCAACTTTAGAAAGGAAGAAATTCTTTATTCACTGGAGAAGCAGTATCCCAAATGATGTCTCCGTGAGGCTTAGTTCATACAGTACTACACATGCTTCAAAAATCAATCCAAACTGCATAAGTACCCTGCTGATGTCACTTTCAAGTGTGTTCATAATTTTACATGCAACTGCCTTAGCAAGTGGATAGGTATGACAGAAACAAGCGCCTCTATGCGGTTTTCTGAGCATATTCCAAGAAATTTATGCCGAAAGGAAAGTAAATATTCACAAAGTGCAACTTCCAGACACCACATGAAAATTGGGGTATTTTGTTGAGATTTTTAAAATCCTTCAAAATATTAAATTTGAAAATGTGACCAAGTTTATAACTACCCATCAAAAATCAATATTTACAATCAAACATGCGCACAAAAAGAAAGATTATGTTGATTGCATAATCAACTATATATTGATGAGTTCAGCTCACTGACCCAATTTTCATTTTTATAAAATTAGAATGTTATTCAGCTGTTATATAATGTTATGTAATCTTACAATAATAATAATAATATCTTTACTCTGAACAATTTCCATAAAATGTACAGAATATTCAGGGGAGCTTACTGCTTGATATTTTCACTTCATACAGGATCTTCAAGTAAAAGATTCGACTGACAATAGATCCCGTAACACAGTTCCATCTGACCTGAAGCACAAACCAATCCATCACTATGATATCTTTTCGTTTACTCTTTCGAGAAATACATGACATTTCAAAAGAATGGATACTGAACAAAGACTACTCTTTTCGATAACTTCGTCATCAGGCTCTACAGTTATATATACATTATAATGAAAGAATGAATTAGTCTTATGAACGACATTAATGTTTAAATAACATCAAATCAATAATATTGATAAATTACAGCTGAACAGCATCAACATAAAATAAACTGAATGTCAGAAGAATTAGGAAAGGTAATAGTACAAATTCATGAGCTTATAGTCTCTAACGAAGGCCGGTCAGGGCAGTAGTAGGGGCTGGACTTGTTTCTTTTGCATACAGAGCACTGGTTGTTTGAGGCGAATTGCAATAGCCTCTGCTGTTTGGAGCATGCGGTGCTTCGATGATTTTGGCAATTTATTAGGCACCCGGTATATTATAGAGAAGGATTCTTCCACGTTGGCTGGCTTTGTGGCCGGTTCGGACCAGATGGTCCAATATCGAACTGTTAATGGTTTTAACCACACCTTTACTTAGCCATAGTGGGAGATGTTCCCTAGCGAGCACGAAAAATCAAGCTCCTGGAGCAACGGCCGATATAACTCGCTACACAAGCGCAGCTGAATTGGTAGATAAAATTTGAAGTGGCTAGTCTAGGTACTTCATCTTTCAGTCGAGGTAGCACCATAGGTCGTGTAGAGAATAATACGTGTAGTTCGCCAGCATTGAAAATTCTTTGAACTGATTTTCTTAATTTATTCGTAATTATTTCATATGGTATATCGCCCTTTAATTGCAGTTGTATATAAAGAGGCTTCTTGTTTACAGATAGTGAGTAGTCCTTTTCCGCTTTCTTTGTCATGTGTTTCTTGATAAATTTGTCGGGATAGCCATTTTCGATCAAAGTATCATATACAATGCCTAATTCACCTTCAATTACTTCTTCTGAGCATATAGGTCTAACTCTACCGCCGAGGGTCATCACTAAATTTCTTTTGTACTTGAGAGGAACGAAGCTGTGAAAATGTTTATATTGTCCTGTCCAAGTACTTTTTCTATGCAAATTTCTTTTTATGCTACCGTCTGGTTTTCTTGTAAGGAGTACATCCAGGAAGGCAATTCTGTCTTGGGATTCCTCTTCGGTGAATACCAATTACAGGAAGTTCAGGAGTACATTTTGTGAACCAACGACATCATTCAGAAATGGTCATTTCCGATATTAGGATAAGCTGCCATCTAGGATAAGGCTTTTTCACCTCATGTTTAGTTGAAACTTGTGAATCAGCAGGTTTTGAATGTTTCAAATACTCGCCAGAATAAACAATACAGTGGTCATATTTTACGAGATTTAAACAAAGTGAGAAGTCGTGACCAGTGTGAGAATGGATGTCCCACCGATGACATTGGTTGGTGCCAGTCGAGCTAAATGCTTCACGAATTGACAGAAGTTAGAATTCATGCGCTTGCCGCTGAATCGGATCCCAGTGGCTGAATGGTATATGAACCAGCTTGCCTTGTAACCAGAAGGTCGTGGTTTCGAACCCTGTTGTGTGTGGGTGCATACTGTCGATAATTCCCAAACTAGGGTGAAACAGCATCTGTCCAGTACTCTATGTGCCTGGTTTTCAATGGTTCTCTAACTGATATCAATCCGTGGTCAAACTCGTAAAAACACAAACTAATCCTTACAAACCAATTATAGAAAGTGAATACGACAAATCAATATTCAATATATTAATGTGTTTTTTTCGATAGCTCAAGTTTTAAGCAGGCCACCCATTGTATAACAGTGTTTATTATATTTTCTGTAGTTTTGCCTTCTTCGAAAAGCATATATACATACAAATATAATGATGATTACTTGAATTGAAGAAACTCTGTTGACTACACTTTAGTTGCTGTTATCATTCTAACATTTCAGACAGTTTGCAACTTTTGAGAATCTGTGAAATAGAATGACTGAGAATTTGGCATTTTGTTTTGCTTTATCCAAAATTTATCAAGGGAATTACGTCTATGAAACCTAGGTCAAGCAAGGCTTCCTGTGGCCGATTGCCTCCAACCATCGAACATCAACAATTTAAAGTGCATCATGATGGCCACCGTTCTAGGTGGCCATATTGCAAACCTGACTGACTGATAGAATTCAGTCTGCACCAAACAAAGGACTAACAAGACACATCACACTAGTCACTAACTAGTGTCCAATCAAAAATATTCAATACAGTCAGTCCTACAGGAGGTCAATCGCGAGACCGAATACCTAGCTCAATGGTAATGTCTCTGACTGCAACTGTCACTAGTTGATGCGGCTTCGAATCTCAGAGAGGTGGGACATGAGTTCCTTCTAGGTTATTACAGATATACACCTTGTGGACTGATGAGTGCCAGCTAGCACGAAACCTAGGTCCAAGCAAGGCTTCCTGTGGCCTATTACCTTCAACCATCTAATAGAAACCTATAACTAATTGAAATTTCTTCTTATCAAACGTCTTCCTATTTTGTTGACTATATGACTCAAAAATCGACCGAAAAGAAGTCAATTACATAGGTAAGAAATACAGTCATCAGCTATATAAAGATATGCAATGTCGGTAGATTGCAGAGAATTAGTCATTACATAATAAATAAGTGCCATTTCCAAGTGTCAGTTTGCAGAGATTTAACTGATTTGAGGTTAGAACACTAACTGACTTCAGTTAGACAACCAACCATTGGAAACCAGGGAGTACTGAACAGAGGTTTATTCCTCGTTTTTAAATTATTCTGTAGCATATAGCCATTGATCACCGGGAATCGAACCCAGCAAGACCAATCAACCACTGGAACAAAATCAATTATTATTCATTTATAAATTGTCCCCTTAGGTTCCTAGTGGAATATAGGACTTCAACAGCATATCTCCATTGTGTCCTATTCCCTGTGGTCCTCTTCAGCTGGATTAACGATTACCCACAGTCTCTTATCTTTTCCTCTCACGATCTCCTCCATGTCACCCTTGGACGCTCAACTCATTGTTTCCCATTCGGGTCTCACACGTGTGGTCGCTTGACGCGTGATGTCACTCGTCAGTCTCCTCAGTGTATGCCCGATCCATCTTCGTTTTCATCCGGCATATTTCTTGAGTGGTCGGCTCTTGGTTTGTTGCTAATTCTTTCTGGCCGGCTGGCCATTTGATCTTCAGTATGGAGACAGAGAAGGCAACTGTTGATAAAAGTCTGCACCAACTTGCTGACAATGCTTCCTGTGATGCGTGTGTCAAATTTCTTACCCATGTAGAAGAGCTGAATTGCGGAAGAAATCTATTATTATTATTATTACTATTCCTTTGTGTTCTGAGTGGAACATAGGGCTTCAACAACACATCTACACTTTCTTCTGCTTTCTGACATCCTCTTCAGTTGGGTCCACGATTGACCAAACTCTCTCATATCTTCCTCCCCAACACACGATCTCCTCCGTGTCACCCTCTTACCACCAACGCACTAGTCACTTCCCATTTCGATTCCACTCGATTGATGGCCTGCATTGAGCGCGATGTCGTTTGACGGCCTCCTCAATAAATGCCTGATCCATCCATCTCCACTTTCTCCTACATATTTGTTGAGCGATCGACTCTCGCCTGTTGGTGTGTTCCACTGCATGGTTTCTTGTTGCTTATTCTTTCTGGCCCGCTGGCCATTTGATCTTCAGTATGGAGCCAGCCAACGAAGGTGGCAGCTGTTGATAAAAGTCTGCAACAGCCTGTTGGAAATCCTTTTCGTGACACACAGTACAGTGCAGGACTGATTTCACACTAGTGTTGAAAATACGTATCGTGTTGTTTATGCTGGCTGAGTGCAGTGGAGAAGATTTCCAAACTGGTTTCACGTTGATGAAGGCGTATCTTGCCTTTCCGATTCTGACTGGCTGGCTTTGACATCTTCGTCTGTTCCACTTGTACTGGAAACGATGCTTCCTGACCAGATAGGTGAAGGAGGCAACCTCTAATAAATCTCTCTCGTTGCCCTATCGATTCACGATATGTGGTAGAGCAGCCTGGCAGTATCATCAATGACTATGTAATTTCAAACTAAGCTTGTTGTATGGGATTTCGACATGATGAAAAACCTGGGAGTATTGGACAGCTGTTTTGTCCTAGTTTGAAACTCTTCATCAGATCAGTATGCACCCTCTGGGGTTCAAACCCAAGAACTTCCGATTACAAGGCGAGCCACGAAGATCATTAAACCACTGGGACCTTACTATTCACATCTCACTACATCACCAGGGGGGATCTTGTGTGCGCAGTCCTGAAGAGACCCAAACTACAACGAAACAAATGTCAAGTATTCCGTGGTTTTCAGTCGTCGGTTCTTCAACTGATTCCAGTTCGTGATCTATCATAAAATAAAGCATTATATATATTTTCTGTAGCTTGGTTTGTAAGGGTTAGTTTGTGTATTTTCTAGTTGATCACGGATTGATATCAGTTAGAGAACCATTGAAAACCAGCTGGGCGGAATGGACAGCTGCTGTTTCATCCTAGTTTGGGAATCATCAGCAATACGCACCCACTGGGATTCGAACCCACGACTTTCTGGTTACAAGGCAAGCTGGCTCGTATACCATTCAGCCAATAGTACCCGATTCACTAGCCAGTGCATGAATTCTAACTTCTGCCAATTTGTGATTTAGCGCGACCCCAACCATTGTCGTTGGTGGGACATCCATCCACACACGTGACATCTAATTGGACCTCACTGGTCCCGACTTCTCACTAGAACTCCAGGAAACTCCTTCCTGTAGCCAGTAGTCACTAGCGAGCATCAGATTAATTTTCTATAGTTTGGTTTGTAAGGGTTAGTTATGTTTTTACGAGTCATTGAATCGGGTCCCAGTGAGTGGCTGAATGGTGTACGAGCCAGCTTGCCTTGTAATCAGTAGGTCCTGGGTGCGAACCATGGTATGTGGGTGCATACTGCCAATTATTCTTAAAACTAGGATGAAACAGCAGCTGTCCAGTACTCCCTGGTTTTCAATGGTTCTCTAACTGATATATATAGCTAGACATAATAGTATGTATGTAGATCAATATTAATTGATTTATGGGTGTGTGAAAGATAGAAAGAAAGAGACATAGAAGAAAAGAAGCTTTTATGCATAATTTATAGTCAGTCATCATTTATGGCCTGATCAATACTTATACTTTATATGATACATCTACTAGCATCTGTTGTATAAGACTGCATTTATGTTTGCGAGTGTGTGCGTGTGTGTGTGTGTAGTGTAACATCAAAAAAACCCATTTGAATGTATTTATAATCACATTTTAGACGACTTTGATTTCAAGCTTTCAAACGCATGATTGTTTAGTCGATTAGCTACAGTTACTTTGTTTATTTGTGTTGTCTTTTTTTTTTTGCTTTCTAGTGACGCAGAATATTGACTTTTGAATTTGCTCAATGTTCAACAACATTTCTATGTATTCTCAACTAACAATTTCGAAAACAAATAATAAGATTTTAATCTGCTTGAAATGTAAAAAAAACCAAAATAAAACAGAACGAATAATAATAGATTAAAATTTAACTTGTGGATGGTGACTAGCAGTGGAATAATCAAGAATGACGCGCATTTCGTCCTCTTTGGGACTCGTAGCTAGCTGGATGTACCTGCATTCCCCAGTGAGTGATGATGTTCCCACCACGGGGGCTCAAATCCAGTGCCGATAGTTTCAAACGCCAAAGCGTTATGCACTAGACCACTTGGGCCACGAGAGCCACCTATTTCTTGTGCAATGGGTCGTTCAAATTAATTATTTAATTGAATTTTAGATTTTCCCGTGGATTGATTGGATGGAAGTGCTCGTTCTCAGGTTGACATGTCTGTGGGCTTTTTGTGCAGACGCTTCGACGATGTCTGGGCATGTGATTAGGACGAAATGTGCGTTATTCTGGATATCCACTGCTAGTCACCATCCACCAAATTAACCTCTGATTACATGCCCAGACATCGTCGAAGCGTCTACACAAGAAGCCGACATATCAACCTGAGACCTAGCACTTCGATCCAAACAATCGACGGGAAAATCTAAAATTCAATTAAAATAATAGATTAAAGTTTTAGAAAAGATTTTCTACGGATGAAGTTGTATAATTCTTAATATTTTGTGGTTTTCAGTTAGTTTCTTGTAGCGCAGAAGTTATCTATAACACAGTCGTTGAATATCTTCATTCGCTCAGTGGTCCATATTTAAATTATATATTTTGTTTTAAATCCTAAATAACAAAATGAAGGTCATGGATTCAATCCCTGTTGGAGTGTGTGTGGTAATAGACACGCACTATTGAAGAGTCCCAAAATTGAATGAAACAGCTTTCCAGTGTTCCCTACTGATCTTACCAACTAATGTTGGTTCGTGGTGATATCTGCATTGATCGGTGAAGTGTAGTGAAACCGTCAACAGGAAATCCCTAATTTCACAAAGTATTGACGGTCTGCTTAAATCAGTAGGCTACTTACGTCTGTGCTCACCAACCACACCTCATGTGGTTCGGGGTTCGATCCCCAGCCACAGGATGCACTCCCTTACCTCACTAAGCCAGCAATAAGACTGGTAGAGAGGGAAGGTTGGGCATGAGGCTAGTAACCCCATCCTGTAAAAATAATCACCACTGCTACCGAAACTTCAAGCCTCTAGCTTGCAGCCACCCTATGTTCCACTATGAACGCAAAGGAATAAAAAACTTACATTTTCTAGCCACCTGAATGCATCGTGTTCACTCTTTACATTGTAGTGGTAGGTAATTCCGCAGAACTATTCGCCTAGAGAATTCATCACTCAGACCCTTCATCATTTAGCTAAAGACTAGTTAGTGGTCAAGCATTCATGCCATTTGGCACGCTGTTGTATTACGTTCGGTATTCGTGCACGATCCCTCGTTGGTTAAGCAATCATCTTCGCACTACGATTTTAGCCCTGAAATATACTTTGTATTTTGCACGATCAATTTGGTGTTTTGCTTTGTCGTCTGTCTACGTGGAATAAATCCTCTAGGAGTTGGGTGTATAAGATCTTGTGTTAGTATACATTGTACTATCCGTGAACGTCAACACTCTACGCCTCTAAAAGAGTGTTGTTTAAACCATCTAATCATGTATATTTCTTATTCCTTTACGTTCCTGGTGGAACATAGGGTGGCTTCAAGCTAGACGCTTAAAGTTTCGGTAGCAGTGGTGTTTAGTTTTACGGGATGAAGTTGCTAGCCTCATGCCCAACCTTCCCTCCTTACCAGTCTTACTACTGGCTTAGCGAGGTAAAGGAGTGCATCTGTGGTCGGGGATCTAACCCCGAACCACGTGAGGCATGGTTGGCGAGCACTCTACCTCTGTGCCACCGACGTACATCTAATTGTATTAATGAATCACAATTCTCACTCATTCACATTGTCAAATGGTTTCCGACAGGCTGATATGAATTTTTTGGTAGGGGAATGGAGGAATAACATTGAGGATTATTGAAGCACAGTTCAGATAGAACCACTATTGCTTCAAGTGTTACATTATCGATTATCATATTACTTGAATATTCTATACAAGGAGTAAAAACCCCACAATGAAACAAACTAGAAATTCTGTATTGTGCATAATTTTATTTTATTTTATATTTTATTTTGGTTACAGCTTGATGCCACACCATATTTTTATAACAAGTATGGAATTTTCAGCATGGATATCGGTAGCCCAAATTTTACAGGCCGACCATAGATATCGGGTGTGCGTCGACAGGGGATCGAATCCCGGACCATGTGTATGGTCGGCGAGAGTCCTAACCACTGTGCCACTGACGCGCCTTTTCCCCCAATGAAGCTATTATTCTAATTATTGCCTTGGGTTTCCAAGTGGAACATCGAGCTTCAGAAGTAAACTGCCATTTCATCCCGTTCTCTGCAATCATTTTTTTGCTGGCATCATGATTACCTTCCACTTCAGCCTCAAATATACACCCAACTTGTTGCTCACCTCCATTTCAGGTTCCACTCGATGGCCTGTCTGGTGGAGCCAGTGAAGTCATGTATGTGGTGAAAGGCCTGAGTAGCCAGTTAGAAAAGCTTTTCATGACTCATGTGTGAAGTCTCTGAATCATAAAGAATCACTGACTTGACATTAGTATCAATCATCCGGATTTCATTCCTTATTCTGAATGCCGCGGATTTCCATGCCGATTTCAGAGTAATGAAGACCTACCTGTCATGCCTTCCGCATCCTGAATGGCTTTGATATCTCGATCCGTGCCGCTTGTAGCTGCAACGTTGCTGTCTATCTCACTAACGGGTTTCTGATCCTTTGACTTGAAATTTGATCCACTATGCAGTTGAGCAGAGTCAGAAACTGCATTCGAATGATATAAGTATAAAACTTGGGCACTGTGGTAGAGCATAACTCCACTATGGATAATATGTTATTTTGATAAATCACACAGTGTTATACAGTAATATTAACTGATGACGTTTCGAGCACGAATTATTGCTCATAATCATATCAAGTTGTACTTGATATGATTATGAGCAATAGTTTCAAACGCCAAAGCGTTATCCACTAGACCACTTGGGCCACGAGAGCCACCTATTTCTTGTTCAACGGGTCATATTAATTAAGTATTTAACTGAATTTTAGATTTTCCCGTCAATTGACTGGACGGAAGTGCTCGGTCTCAGGTTGACATGTCTGTGGGCTTCTTGTGCATATGCTTCGACGATGTCTAGGCATGTAATTATATGATGAGCAAGAGGAGAAGTCAGTGAAACAAATCCTGATGCGGTCTTATTGTACACATGATTCAAATTAGGAGTAATCAATTCATCAATGATTGATTTCACATGCCTTCTGGACAAGAAGTTAACTGACCTGATATAACCCCCCCCCCCATCCTTTACACATTTCACATAGATACAGCTAATTATCGATTGATACGTATTGATTACTGTTGTGGTCGTCTGAATACATACAGTTAGCTAGCTAGCTAGCTAGCTGGCTGTCTTCCAAATCCTTTTTCAACATACTTCAGTTAATATGAATTTTTGCGTGTTTCACATCTTATTTTGAACTTGTCAGGAGTGCACTTACAATCTGGCATTGAAATGGCATGCTCTAACTTGTTTTGTTTTTGGTTTTTTTGTTGTTGAGTAAATCTGATAAACGCGGACACACAGCAATAACCTAAGAAATGAAACAGGTAATTAGTTACTAGATCGTTTTTGTTAAAGGTGAGTGAAAAGTGTTAAATTAGTTATTTATTTCTTTGTTTGTTTGTGTGTGTGTGAGACAGAGAATGAGAGTGTATATGTGTGTGAGCGTGTGTGTGTTGGCTTGCTCTGTCCTCAAAAAAGAAACTTCTAGCGCAAATGTACAGTAATTCAATACTAACATGGAGAACAATGAGATATGGATGGTTCTATAAAATCAATAAAGACTCAATATTACTGAAAATGATTTAGAACCATTCCAGCATAAATAGTCTCTAACTATTAGCACCTCATTTAGCATTAATCGATGTGGTAGGCGATGATTCGGTATGCATAACACATGTCTTGGTCGTCTCAGTTGATGTAGCTTCACTGAATCACTCTCCTTACCTGAAACTGTTCATCTAACCTTCATATTTTGCATCCAGGGCTCTGAGGTAGAATTCTTACCAATCATGCACATGGGTCAGGGTTCGATCCCCGGCCGAAGCACTCCTTTGCCAGGCCTGGCTGGTAATAAAACCGGCAAAGAGGAAAGGTTTGGCGTGAGACTAGCAACCCCATACCGTAAAAATAAATACCAATGGTACCGAAACTTCAATGCTAAAGCTACGCAAACATTTGTGTTAAACAACAACCAGTCTCTTCAGGTCTCCCACTGACCATGATCAATACCACTAGTTCATTTCTATAATCGCTAATTAATACTTTTTAGCACAATCTTGGTGAAGAAACTTATTTTGACACTTCAAATAGGATCCTTGATATTCAGAGCCGTAATATCTCACATATTTCACCTCTCCCCTGTTTTAAAGAACCATAGAAAACCTGAGCGTTGGTGGCATAGCGGTTAGGACGCTCGCCGACCATTTACATGGTCCGGGGTTCGATCCCCGGCCGACGCACTCCTTTACCTCGCTAAGCCAGTAGTAAGACTGGTAAAGAGGGAAGGTTGGGCGTGAGGCTAGCAACCCCATCCTATAAAAATAAACAGAATCTTCAAGCCTCTAGCTTGAAGCCTTATTTTCCACTGGGAATGTGAAGGAATAAAAAAAAGAAAACCTGAGAGTATAGAACAGCTGTTTCATCCTAGTTTGGGACACTTCAGCGGTTCATACCCACAGTCTTACCAATGAATCAAAACCAAGGACTAAAAGCCATAACATGATGAGCTCGTTAACCATTCATCCACTTGGTCTGAATTCAATCGTCCGTGAATTCCTAATATGCAATAGCACCATCTGTACGAATCCACTATACTGTGAAATTATCACTGCTGAAGAAACTCACAAACTAAGACCAAACTACAACTTCCCAATACTCCCAAATTTTCAATGATTCAATGGTCCATGACCAAAATCTAGTACTCGGAAGTGAAATAAAATCCACGACATTGATAATAAAGATTGAATACAAAACATGACTTAGAAATAGATATTACCAACCAGTTATCTATACCTGGAGTCCTATTAGATGGCTGGAGGCAGTCGACCACAGGGAGTCTTGCTTGACCTAGGTTTCGTGCTAGTTGGCACTCATCAGTCAGCAAGGTGTATATCTGCAGTTACCTTGAAGGAACTCATGTCCCATCCCTCTGAGATTCAAACCCGCGTCACCATCAAGTGCTGCAGTCAGAGATGTCTCTGACGATGGTGAGCTACCTAGAATGGTGGCCACATTGCAAGCCTGTCTGACAGAATTCAGTCTTCACCAAAGAAAGGACTAGACACACCATACTAGTTATTATTATTATTGTTCCCTTGGGTTCCTAGTGAAACATAGGGCTTCAACTGCAAGTCTCCACTTGCTTCTCTCTTCTGCTGTACTTTTCACCTGCATCCATGTTAGTCCATACTGTTTCAACTCCTCTTCACACCACCTCCTCCATGTCACCCTTGCACTGACGTCCCACTCGCCGCTTCCCTTTCGGGTTCCACTCGAGCGTTGGCCTGACGCGTGATGTCACCCAGCGGCCTCCTCAGTGAGTGTCTAATCCATTTTTGATATATTTATGCGTTGAAGTGTCTGTAGCAATTTGGTTAAGTTTTTGGGGTGGAGTTGCTAGCACCACGCCCCAACCCTCCCTCTTTATCCAGGCTTGGGACCGGCTGGAAAAATAGCGAGCTAGTAATCTAGGCGAGGTTCCATACTAGTTACTAGTATCCAAATAAAGTACCTCGAATGCTCTCAAAACTTTTTATCAACTGACATGTTTAGACATAAGTACTAAACAAATTTTGAATTTTTTTTATTTCATTCACCGAGACCTACATGTTCATATCATACGGATCGATTTAAATTAACTGGATAAGTAATAAATAATCACTGATCGATCAATAAATCGATATCATAGTCCAGTAACGAGGCTTACACTACAAAATGACTGTATTATTTTAATTGTTACATTTCATGACGAAATAATATGATTTGACGAATCTAGGGAGTATTGGAGAGTTGATTTGTCCTAGTTTACGACGACATCGTTGTATAACTTGAACTAATAGAAGTTGGACTTCAGGAATCACTGAATTCGAACCATACAGCTGAATGACCAGCAGCATGGCTTCGTAATCTTAAGGTCGTGCGTTGGATTACTGATGGAATCATCGGTGAGTGCTGTGAAGAGTCCTAAGCTAGAAAGAAATAGTTGTGCAGCCGTCCTTCATTCCTAATAATTATTAACAAAATCTACACTGGGATTCATTCAAATCCTTACAAAAGTCATGCGTCGTTGTTGATTGAACATCACAACTCAAAACCATCCGAAATAAGTATTGATCTCAAGACAGTTCACTTCATGAATGAAACAACTCTTAACTAGGCATCACTTAGTTTTCCACCTCACCAGTAGTGCTTTCATAAAGGATTGGATCCTGAGAGATTGGTGATGGCGTTATGTTATTCATATTGAGTGAAGTTAGAATCCACGGTTCAGCGGATTCCAACTCAACAGTTAAATGGTCAACACATTAGTCACAGAACCTACATGAATTTCATGTGGTTATTCCCTGATGAGGTTATAAAGGCGTACTTTTGAAGAATCCCAAACTAGGACGAAACAACTGGCTGTCTATCTTTCTCTGATTCTCAAAATAATTCTCTAATTTCAAATATTAGGTTTCTTCATGAAGAAACATTAGTTAGGGAGATCGTTGAAAGCCAATAAGGAGCACTGGAAAATTGTTTCGTCCTAGTATGCGACTCTTCAATGGTGTGCACAACAACAACCTCACCACCAGAGACCAAACTTGTTTACTAGTCATCCACTTCAGCTGGAATCCAGTGACTCTTGAATGCTAACTTTGGCAACTCGTTATATATATGACTATCATCAAGAATCCCATCTATGTACATCTACTTAATCTAGACATGTTTCGCCGCATTGGTCATGACTTCCAGTCGCTACAGCTTCAAGAAATCCATACATTAGCCATCAGTTAGCTAGTGACTAATATTCAGACTATTGGATTTCCGGAAGAGGCAAAGGAAACAGGAGTGCAGGTGAACACACAGAAGACAGAGGTGAAGAAGATAACCAATCAACAGCAACAATAACCAGCACCAATCACCATCAACGAGAGAGATTTAACAGAAGTTGCCTCCTTCACTTATCTGGCCAGGAAGCATCGTTTCAACTACAGGCACACAGAATAGACGAAGATGTCAAAGCCAGCCAGTCAGAATCGGAAAGGCAAGATACACCTTCATCAACCTGAAACCAGTTTGGAAATCTTCTGCACTGCACTCAGCCAGCATAAACAACACGATTCGTATTTTCAACACCAATGTGAAATCAGTCCTGCACTATGCAGACTGCGTGTCACGAAGAGGATTTCCAACAGACTGTTGCAGACTTTCATCAACAGCTTCCACCTTCACTAGCTCCATATTGAAGATCAAATGGCTGGCCAGTAGGAATAAGCAACAAGAAACTCTGGCGGGGAACAAACCAACAGGTGAGAGTCGATCGCTCAACAAATATGTAGGAGAAAGTGGAGATGGATGGATCGGGCATGCATCGAGGAGGCATGACACTGCGTGTAATGCAGGCCATGACTTGAGTGGAGTCGAAATGGGAAGTGACTAGTGGGTTGGCAGTAAGAGGGTGACATGGAGGAGATCGTGTGGTGAGGAGGAAGAGATTGGAGAGTTTGGTCAATCGTGGACCCAGTTGAAGAGGACGTCAGAAAGCAGAAGAAAATGGAGATGTGTTGTTGAAGCCGTATGTTCCACTCGGAGGGCAAGGGAATAATAATCATAATAATTGGATTTCTGGAGGAATTTCTGGATTAATTTCAATTGACAGGTTATGATCTGAAAATAGGCCGAAACAACTACCAGCTGTATTTGCTGGCTTTCAGTTGTCTCTCTAACGGATATTAATTAGCTCATAACGAAATACTAACATCTGAAAGAAAACAGTTGTATCTATTTTAAATATTTATCCAATTTATTATATTGATTATTTAATCAATAAGTCAAATAACTCTACCATACATTCGTACGGATTAATCTTCCTCCTAATCTTATTGTTAGAATAGATTTATTGATTTTTCTTTTCTTTTGTTTTATTTGGAATAACTTCACATATTAGACACACCAGTAGATACATAGACAGTTGTGTGGAGTGTTCAGAGGATATTTTGCTTTAAAACGAATAAATGTTGCTTTGACCTATATTTGTGTGAATTTTTCTCATTGTGACCAGTAGGGTACAACAGATTGAAGGTGAGGCAGTAACTCATCGAAGAAGACATTGCGAAGTGGTCACGCTATTTTCTGAATTGGCAGAAGTTAGAATTAATGGGCTGACTGGCCATCTGGATCAGCTCCCAGTAGCTTAATGGTCTACGAGCTAGCTCGCCTTAAAAGCGAAAGGTACTGGGTTCGAAATGTGACAGCAGCTGCGTACTGACGAAGAGTCCCAAACTAGGAAGGACGAAACACCCACCAGTCCAGTACTCCAGTACTGGTGGTTTTCCAATGGTTCTCTAACTGATGTCAGCTCATAATCGAATCCTCCCTCCAATCAAAGAAACAAAATCCCTACAAAACTAATACTTGAAAATAGCTTTGTTATTATCATTATCATTAATATTTTTCACACTTTCTTTTGGTTAAACGTTTGAAAAACAAAAATAAACCAGGTAAACCAGACGAAACAAAGACACAACAAGAACAAATTGAGTGAAAAAATGTTTTTAATCAAGTTGCTCTTCTTCAGGCTGTACAATTATAAATCCATCAATATTAGTCGGTATGCAATAGTGTCAGTAAAGATAAATTCGAACTGTTGGTTTTCGATGGTTGGAGGCAACCGGCCACACGACGCCTTGCTTGATCTAGGTTTCGTGCTAGTTGGCACTCATCAGTCCTCAAGGTGTATATCTGCAACCTTGAAGGAATTCATGTCCCACCCCTCTGAGACTTGAACCCGCATCACTTAGTGACGGTTGCAGTCAGAGATGTTACCACTGAGCTATTCTGGGTCGTGATTGATCTCCTGTAGGACTGACTGTATTAGATATTTTTGATTGGACACTAGTGAGTAACTAGTGTTATGTGCGTAGTCCTTTGTTTGGTGCAGATTGAATTCTATAAGCCAAGTTTACAATGTGAACAGTATGCAGAAAGTGTATTACGTGGTACAAGTGTACAAGATGGAATAACAATTGCCTGTCAGTAAGTCTTAATTATCAATTAGAATATGCGTATCGTCAATAAGAACATAAGATGATATATATATATATATATATATATATATATAATACTATTATTGTTATTATTTCCTTCAATTCCTAGAGGAACATAGGGCTTCAGCTAAACGTCTCCATTGCTTTCGGTTGTATGCCAACGTTTTCACCTCGCTCCACGTCTACTCATACGCTTTCATGTCCTCTTCACATGACTTCCTCCATGTCACCCCACCCTCGCACTAACTACCAACTCACCGCTGCCCATTCAGGTTCCACTCGAGCGATAGCCTGGCGTGTGATGTCACTCACTTGATGGTTTGTTTTCTCAGAGTATGGCCAGCCAATCCACCTCCATTTCCGCCTGCATATTTGTTGCACAATTGTTTCCTGCTGCGGTGGTTCACTCATTACCAGAGATCCACCCTCTGTTTCTGATCTTTTCTGGCGGGACATCTGATCTTGAGTGGTATTGAGTGAAGACAGTTGTTGATGAAGATGTGTAGTTTGTTTGAAGTGCGTCCTTCGTGACGCGGCACGACTCGGCGTGGCGTGGCGTCAAGTCTCCGATTTGTATAGTAAGTATCACTGACTTCACATTGGAGTTGAAAATCCGGATATTATTTTGCATGCTGAGTAGTGCTGTCGATCTCCTCCACACAGACTTGAGAGTAATGAAAGCTTGTTTTGCTTTCCCAATCGTCGCTGCATTGATATCCTCATCAGTTCTGCCCCCTGTAGTTGAAACAATGCTTCCCAGGTAGGTTGGTAGGTAGGTTAAGGAAGTTGTTTCTCTCAGATTTTTCGCATTTATCAAATATATCCAACAAAAGTACAGGTTTGAAGTTTGAGTACAATGAGTGGTGTTTGAGAGAAAGACAAATATGAATTCAGTAGAGACATAAACGAACAAACGGGATAGGCCAAAGGTCATTTCAAGCGTAACAAATAACAACCACAACGATGAACTGGTATAAACTTAAAAGTGAACGATTGTCAAGTAGTTAGGAGAAATTTAATGAGGTGGAATGAACAGGATTGTGTAGATATAATTACATGTTTGAAAAGCATTGCATGTACCACCGGTAATAGACATAATAAGAAAGGTGATGAAGTGGTAAAAGGTCTGAAATGAACATTTGTCAACGGAACAAAGGAAAAAAAAGAAAAAAACAATGGATTAGGAATTTAAAGTGCAGATGTTTATGGAGGATTTGTTGACCTTATTGTAGGTCAAGGTAAACAAAGCTGTTGAACATACTTGTTCTGTATATACACAGACCAGATTTGCTGGTATTGATTGCTACAGCTTCAGCTATTGATGGAAGATGTAGACAAGCTCTTCTACATAGATTACGAAGAACGCCTGCTCTGTTTTTACTGAATACATGTCCAGTATCCACCAAGTAGCGGATCAAGACTACACTATTTAAACACTTAGTTACCCCTTAACTCAACCATACAGCTACATGTTCACGCGAGTCCATAGATAAAGCTATCCGAGTACAGCCAATGTAACTAGCAGTAGAAGAGCAATTGAATCTATAGATGTATACTGATGAGGCTATCATTGATGAATTTATCCCTGACTCATTGTGTATAAGTACTTGATTAGTTGAAAACCTGAATACTAGTCTAACTGCAGGAAATGTTCTCTCGACTAATGTATTCAGAGGACATTTTAAAATGTCTTCTTCAATCTACCCTTTTTAAATGAACTTGAAACATAAAGGCATCTCATCTACAGTCTTCATCACCACCCTATCTCTAGGTATGTGTCAACACGTAATTTCGCCTCCTGTATGTGTATCTACTAGTTTAACTGCTCTTGTGGAGCTAGTAGGTTGTCTAGGCGATACAATTAGGCGTGTTTATAGTCGGATTTCCGAACATCATCCTACTTAGTAGTTAAGTAAGGGACAAACAAAATCTATTCGTAGCTCTATTCTATCTCATCTTGTGGATAGAGAACACAAGATTGGTGTTGTAACAAGGCAGCTTTCAAAGTCATCCACCGCATACCAATCAACTGATTTTAACTTCACCTTAAGAGTGCGTCTACTACATATTGCTAAGGCTGGCTGTTGGGATCCACATTAAGAAACCTAATTTATGTATCCAAAAGAGGAAGCTGGTTGGTTCAGACACTGCTTACTTGGCCATCAAGGTTTTAATGATCCTCAGTTTGTTGTGGAAATTTCCTTAATTTTATTTGATATTCTATTTACTACTATATTTTTATGCTTTTTATAATTTATGCATGGCCAAGTTCAACAATATCGTCCCAGGAGTGTGAACGCCCCAATGACCTCGAACGCATGGCTAACGGCATCTGTCATTATCATAGCTGAAATATCAACGCTATTCACCAACTCAGGAGCGAATTTAACCCAGATTACGTTTTTAAGTACTGTTTGGACAATGTGCTAATAGCTCGTTAGGGTTAGGTTTAGGGTTATAATAAGCATTAGGTTTAGAATTACGGTTTGAATAAGGGTTATGATTAGGGTTAGGATTAAGGTTAGGTTAAGTCTTAGGGTCAGGATTAAGCTTATGGTTACGATTAGGGATAGATTTACGGTTGATATCATTTATTTTAATTTGTTTTATTATCCACCTTTTCCTGGTAAGTAGTCGTTTGTCCTCTTGCTGAAAACCATTAAAATTCAACCGCGGGCTTTTTTAAAAGACTGCAAGCAGGATGAGAGAGATAAACGATTCACAAAAAATCAGTTTATCTGTAGTCATCTTGGTGAATACATGTACAGAAACTAGTCTAACTTAGCAACTGATACTCCTAGTTACAACTGGGACGTATTATTAAGCCATATCAGAGAAAGATAACCTGTTTAATGCATTTCCGAGCATTTTCTTGTCAATATACATCATTTTTTGAGCAAACATTCCTCGTTTTTATGATTGGTCAGCTGAAGGTCACTCGTGCGTTCGCACTCCTGGGACGCTATTGTCGTATTGTCCTAGTTTGGGGCTCCTCATCAGCACGCAGCCACCACAGATAGTTCGAACCCAGGACCTTCTGGTTAGAAGGCTAGTGAGCTCGTAAACCATTAAGCCACTGAGAGCTGATCCAATGGCCAGTCAGTCCATGAATTCTAACTTCTGCCAATTCACTACATAGCGTGACCATTTCTCAATGTCTTCCTCGATGAGTTAATGCCTCATCTTCAACCTACTGCACCCTGCTAGTTCCTGCTTTCCACTAGAACCTCAGGTTAACTGCCTGAATAGGGCCAGTCGCTAGTGACCATCAGATTAATCCTTTCAAAGTCCCTACAAAACCAATACTTGTGATTTCATCATGAGCTGACATTGGTTAGAGAACCATCGGGAAACCTGCAGGGAGTACTGCACATCTGTTTTGTCCTAGTCTGGGCCTCTCCATCAGTACGCACCCGACGGGGTTCGGACCCATGACCTTCTGGTTACAAAGTGTGCAGTTGAAGAGTCCCAAACTTGGACGAAACATCTGTCCAGTACTCCCTGCAGGTTTTCCAGTGGTTCTCTAACCAATGTCAACTCATGATGGAATCCTGTAACCAATGTAATCCCTACAAACCAACACTTGAATATCGATGAGATGCTCACTGGAGACTTGCCCTCTTCAAGTAGGTAATTACCTGGGGTTCTAGTGAGAAGTCGTGACCAGTAGGATGCAGCAGGTCGGTTGTGAGGACAAATACTCGCCACCGAAGACATTGGCTAGTGGTCACGCTGTGTCATGAATTGGCATAAGTTAGAATTCATGCACTGGCCATTGGATCGGGGCCCAGTGGCTCAATGGTTTACGAGGTCGCTAGCCTTGTAACCAGAAGGTCTTGGGTTGGAACTCCCTGCGATGGGTGCGTACTGATGAAGAGTCCCAAACTAGGATGAAACATCTACCCAGTGCTTTCTGTTGATTTTCCAATGGTTCTCTAACCAATGTCAACTCGTGATGAAATCCTGTAACCAGTCAAACAAACAAAATCCCTACAAACCAAAACTTGAATAGCAATACTTGTGAATTGGTGTGAAACTGTGGAAATAGATGTTGTGCCAAGTAAAGTAATTCACATATAAAATGGATTTATGAATTTTACAATCTGAAGAAGAATTTTCATTAAAAAAGCAATAATTTGTTCACTCTAATTATCATTATTATTATTTTATTGTGAAAAACAAAATAATATTTGACCTATATTTATGTTAATTATTATTATTATTATCATCGTTATTATTACTATTACTCTGATTCTTCATGTTACCCTTTTTGCTATGCATTTAGAAGTTGAAAATGTGAAACAGACGAACAGCAACCAATCAAAGATAGAAAAAAATCAATAGTCTTTGTTTTGTTTGTTTTAACTTTTTTAGAAAAGAATTAATTTGCTGAATGCAACGCGATATTGTGAATATGTCTTTATCAGTTGTTGTCGTTTTTTGTTTTGTTTTTTTGCAGCTAAGTTGAGTTGAGTTGAGTTATGAATTAGAGTGATGGTATTTTAAGCTTGTCTCTCCTGTTTTCCAATGGTTCTCTAACTGGTGTCAGCTCATGATGTAATCCTCCAAGCAATATATATATATAGTTTGTTTTCTCAGAGTATGGCCAGCCAATCCATCTCCATTTTTTCCTCCATATTTATTACGCAATTGATTCCTTCTGAGTTGGTTCGCTGATTTCCAGAGATCCCTCTCTTTTCCTGATCTTTTCTGCCCGGCTATCTGATCTGGAGTGGTACTGAGAGAAGACAGCTGTTGATGAATATGTGTAGTTTGTTTGAAGTGCCTTTCGTGACGTGACATGAACCACAAATCCCATAAAATAGGTGTAACAGAATTTTCTATAGTTTGGTTTGTAAGCGTTTTTTATGTTTTACGAGTTGATCACGGACTGATATCAGTTAGAGAACCATTGAAAACCAGCACTGGAGTACTGGACAGCTGCTGTTTCATTCTAGTTTGGGAATTATCGCCAGTACGCACCCACTGGGATTCGAACCCAGGACCTTCCTGTTTCAAGGCAAGCTGGCTCGTGTACCATTCAGCCACTGGGACCCGATTCAATGGCCACTGCATGAATTCTAACTTCTACCAATTCGTGATTTTAGCGCGACCCCAACTATTGTCGTTGGTGGGACATCCATCCACACGTGACATCTAATTGAACCTCACTGGTCACGACTTCTCACTAGAACTCCAGGAAACTACATCCTGTAGCAAGTCACTAGCGAGCATCAGAATAATTTTCTATAGTTTGGTTTGTAAGGGTAAACAAACCCTTATATACTAACTTATTCTAAGTGCACTACAACAGAGAGAGTCAACTAGGTTAGTGATTCGATTACACCGATAGAATTGAGTCAATTCCATCCAACACTAAGAACTAGACAGACACAGGATATTGATTACCTCATAGTGGCTAATCACTTCCACTTCTAAAGGAGGTCCCTCGTAAGTTCGAATAGTTCAGTGGAAATGACACGGACTACAACACAATATGACGAGAATTGGAATCTCTGTCGGGGCACCAGTATCATGTCGCTCCGCGACACATGCCTAACTCGTCTATGCCAATTTGTGTTCAACTCGACGGCCTATCAGACATATGACGTCACTCAACAGTTCCTAAGTGAATGTGTAATTCATCTTCGTTTCCTTATGCATATTTATTGGAGAGAAGATTTTCAGTTAGTTCGTAGCCAGAGTTCCTTGGCGCTTATATATATATATATATATATATATATCAACTTCATCGACTTTGAAAAGGCCTTCGACAGCGTCGATCGAGAGGTGATTTGGCAACTACTTCGCTACTACGGGGTGCCGCCGACAATTATACATCTCATCCAACAGTTGTATGACAACGCTGCATGCCAAGTAATCCACAACGGGAAACTTACAGAATCCTTCGAAGAGAAGATGGGAGTAAGACAAGGCTGCCTACTATCACCGATGATTTTCCTGATTGCAGTAGATTGGATACTGCGACAAACAGCAGGCAATGAGGAAACAGGCATAAAATGGACCCAAACAAAAAACTTGGAGGATCTTAACTTCACCGATGATATATGTCTGATTTCTCACAAACTGGAAGACATGCAAGTGAAAAGTAACAAGTTGGCAGAAGAAGCATCAAAGATAGGACTTGCTTCAGGTGAACACAGAGAAAACAGAGGTGATGAAGATTCCTGGACAAGGACAACAACAACAAACAACGATCAGCGTAAATGGAAGGAACCTGAAAGAAACTACCTCCTTTACCTACTTGGGAAGCATTGTTTCAACTACAGGCGGAACTGATGTGTATATCAAAGCAGTGAGGATCGGGAAAGCAAGGCAAGCTTTCATTACTCTCAAGTCTGTGTGGAGGTCAACAACACTCTGCATCAAAAATATGATCCAGATTTTCAACTACAATGTGAAGTCAGTACTACTATACGGATCAGAGACTTGGCGTATCACAAAGAGCAGCTCAAACAAGCTACAGACCTTCATTAACAGATGTCTTCGCTCAATACTCAAGATCAGATGGCCGGAAAGGATCAGCAACAGAGATCTCTGGCAATGAGCGAACCAACCAGGAACCGATTGTGAAACAAATATGCAGGAAGAAATGGAGGTGGATTGGCTGGCCATACTCTGAGGAAACAATGCATCAAGTGACATCACTAGACAAGCCATTGCTCGAGTGGAACCCGAAAGGGAAGCGTTGAGTTAGTCGTCAGTGCAAGGGTGACTTGGAGGAGATCATGTGAAGAGGAGATGAAAACGTGTGGGCAGACTTGGAACCAGGTGAAAACTCTAGCAGAGAACCGAACGCAATGGAGACGCACGGCTGAAGCCGTATGTTCCTCTAGGAACTAAAGGAAATAATAATAAATAATAATATATATGTATAATAGTCTTATCGATTTTCATTATAATTTGAATTTATCGATCCATTCTGCATGTCTGACTCAGTAGTCTCATTATTACCAACAACTTTTGAACTTTAGTCTCCTTCCTTGAAAAACAAACAAACAGAACAGAACACTTAACTTTTGAATCTAGTTAATTTGTGATCATTTGAAACTGCATAAAGGTGATGAGAGGTGGTAAAATAGGATGATACTATATATATTTTTTTATCTTTCCGAAAATCTCTTTGTTCTACCTTCATTACAAGCAACATACTTTATTTGTTGCAAGATTGAGAAAATTAGGCTAATTCTAATGAATTTATTGACCCTTATTAATACACAAAGTCTAGTTGATGATTTCTTAAACTCTATTGATTATTTATGCAGATTTTATGCGTGTTTAACTAACTGATTAGCTTTGATTCTTTTATGATTGCTAGTTTTGGGTGAGGATTTGGACGTATTTCAATTTAGGTGTCGTCAGTTGGAGAATTATAGAAAAAAAACCCAGGAAGTACTAGATAGCTGTTTCATCCTTCATTGGGGCTCTTCAGCAAGGTACGCACATGAGCCTGCCGACAACCAAACATAACAACTTCGCGGTACGAGGTGTGATGCTGGCACATAGTTTAGTGTTCTATGAATTCTAACCTCTGTCGTTTCGTGATCTTCATTGTGAATATGTCGTTATCAGTTGTTGTCGTTTTTTGTTTTGTTTTTTTTACTTGAGTTGAGTTGAGTTATGAATTAGAGTGATGGTATTTTAAAGTTGTCTCTAGGGTGAATGTGAGTACTTGCCTGTCTGTAACAGCGAGAGAGAGAGAGGGTGTGTGTGGGAGAGAGAGTTACTTAATGTGAATAGTAGTGATCAGTGAAATAGAAACCGGTAATTGTGTCGTGACGTCACACACACTCAAAGCGTTATATATATTACAACAATAATATAATAGAAATAATAGGAAGAATGATATATATAATAATAATAAAAATAGTTCATACGAGTTTCACCACGGATTGAGTACTGGTCAGTTGTTTCATCCTAGTTTGTGACTCTTCAGCACAGTACGCGCCTACCACAGGGGTTACAAACCCACGACCTTTTGTTTACAAGACTAGTGAACTCTTAGACCATTAAGCCACTGGAACCTGATCCAATGGCCAGCCAGTCCATGAATTCCAACTTCTATCAATTCACGACATAGTGCGATGCACTAGCCAATGTCTTCGGCTAGGACGAAACAGCTGTCCAGTACTGGCTGCTGGTTTTTTCATTAGTTTGCTAACCGATGTCAGCTCATGATGAAATACTGTAACCAATCGATCAAATCCCTACAAATCAATACTAGAACTCTTATTCATCAAGAAATTTATATTTGAATTTAAGTAGGGTTCACGGAGTCCATAATGATAAGGGCTACTCAATTATAATTTTTGGCATTAAGAAGCTGGAGGATTTAGGTGACAACCACTGAGGAGTCTTAAACGGGGTAAAACACATGTATTATACTTTTTTTCATGGTATTAAGTATACTTCTAACTAATATTCATTCATAGCTAGGCTTACTTATAATTCTAAAATATCGGAGATTTAAAGTTTCTAAGTTGTGAGTCGGTGGCACAGCGGTTAGGACGCCCTCCGACCGTGCACATGGTCTGAGGTTCGATCCCCGACTGACGCACTCCTTTACCTCCTCAAGCCAGTAATAATGCTGGTAAAAAGGAAAGGTTGGGCATGAGACTAGCAACCCCATCCTGTAAAAATAAACACTGCTAGAGAAACTTCAAGGTTCTAGCTTGAAGACCTATGTTCCACTGGGAACATAAAGGAATAAAAAATAAAAGGTTTGCAAGTATTGATTTTCAGGGATTTGATGGATTTCTAGGTCAATCACGAAATCTTGTAAGCTAGGTAAGTAATGCTGTAAGTCAGGGACTACTGGATATTGAACCTTTGAAGAGACACAAAACAAGACGAAAAAGGCTACTCAATGCTCCCTTCTTTTGATTACTTCTCTACCTGGAATCAGTTTGTGATTGGATTGTACTAACAATAACTGTAATTCAAAGGTGAGGTGACTGGTGATATGACAACTGACAAGTTGAGAAAATTGATTCAAAGAACGTTTAATGTCGGTGAGCTTCAGCTTATGTTTTCCACACTACCGGTTATGACTCAAAAACTGAAGGACTAAGTACTTAGGGTAGGCAGTTTTTATTGTATTTAACAATTCATCTAATCTTGTGGAGTCAATTACGAATTCGGTCATTGGTGTAGGAACTTAGTTTTTTGTGTTCGGGAACATCTACCAACCAGTGTGGGGTAAATAAAAGTGTAGTGAAAACTATCAACAGTTCGATAATAGATTGACTGATCCAAACATTCTATAAAGCTTTATCTTTTATCTATCGGGTATCAAATAAATTGCTGAAATCCTCCAAGCACTCAAAACTTCACAATTTACTTGAAATAGCAGGAACTCTGAGTGTAAAAGAAACAGATCCAACCACAACTGATATTTTGGCCTGCTGTAGAATCTATAAATTCATAAATTCTTGATTATTATTATTATTACTAATTTTCTTGGGGTATCTGATATGTTCACTTTGGGGTTATATTGATGCATATGATCACACTTATAGATGCTTTTGAACTGTATATAATCTATCAATATTATTGATTCAATGTAACTTAAAACAACATTAATGTTTTTAATAACAATATCTATATTGATTCTTTATTCCCTTGGGTTCCGAGTGGAATATATGGCTTCAACGAACACATCTTCACTTTCTTCTAATTGGTACTGACCTCTTCAGCTGGCTAGCCACACGATTGACCATAATTTCTTCTCTACCTCTCCCCAATACACAATTTCTTCTATGTCATCCTTACACCGAAGACCCACTTGTCGCTTCCTATTGGGATTCCACTCGAGGGCCTGGCGCATGATATCATTTGACGGCATCCTCAACGTATACATGATCCATCCATATTCATATTCTCCTACATATCCATTTGCTGAGCAGTCGGCTCTTGGTTGATTTGTTCCGAGCCAGGCAGAGTTTCTTGGTGCTAACGTACACTTATATCAATTGCATGTTGTCTAATTTCTAAAATAATGTATCATAGTAACCTTTTATATCACACCGAATATTATTATTTAATTATTTGATTTTTAAATTTAGACGTTGATATATGCAACACGTCATTCATTTATTTATTCATTAACACACAGAATGACACACAAAAGTGATATTGTAAAATATTGATTAAATTTGAATACACGAGTTATATTCTTTTGTAAAAATTTGAATTCAACATGCGCAGTATACACCCTTGGGTTCAAACCAGGACCTTCCTGTTGCAAGGCAAGCTGGCTCGTATACCATTCAGCCAATGGGACCCGATTCAATGACCAACCCGTGAATTCTAACTTCTATCAATTCATGAGTCATTTAGCGCGACTGGCACCAACCATTGTCATCTGTGGGACATCAATCTTCACACTTGACTGGTTAAACCTCACTGGTCACAACTTCTCACTAGAACTTCCCCTGGAAACTCCGTCCTGTAGCAAGTCACCAACGAGCATCAGATTAATTTTCAATAGTTGGTTTACAGGGATTAGATTCGTTTTAACGAGCCGTTGAATCGGGTCCCAATGGCTAAATGGTATACGAGCCAGCTTGCCTTGTAACTAGAAGGTCCTGAGTTCGAACCCTGGTGTGTGAATGCATACTGCCAACGATTCCCGAATTAGTATGAAACAACTGGGTGTATACTACATATGTTGAATTCAAATTTTTAAAAAAGAATATAACTCATGTATTCAAATTTAATCAATATTTTACAATATCACTTTTGTGTGTCATTCTGTGTTAGTGAATCAATGAATGAATGACGTGTTGCATATTTCAACGTTTAAATTTAAAATTCAAATAATTAAATAATAATATTCGGTCTGATATAAAAGGTTACTATGATACATTATTTTAGATATTAGAAAACATACAACTTATATGTAAGTGTACATTTGTGTGTGTGTGTGTGTTGGTGCATCATTTCATTATTATTCTACACATTGGAAGAATTTGATTTTTTGATTTTTGATTACAGCTTGATTCCACACCGTATTGTTTTGGTACAGGTATGGAATTTTCAGCATGTGATATCTGTAGCCCAAATTTAGCAGGCCGACCATAGATATCAGGTATGCGTCGGCGAGAGTCCTAACCACTGTGCCACCGACGCACAATCTACTGATTTGTATTCATTCATGCAAATAAAAAAATTTCTGTGATGAGGAGACCAAAAAATATTCAAATTTTCATGTAACTGGATATAATATATTGACCACATCGTGATTTAGCGCGACTGGCACCAACCAATGTCGTCGGTGGAACATCCATCCTCACACTGGACTGGATGGACGTCACTGGTCACAACTTCTCACTAGAACTTCCCCAGGAAACTCCGTCCTGTAGCAAGTCACTAGCGAGCATCAGATTAATTTATGAAGAGTTGGTTTGTAAGGATTAGATTTGTTTTTACGAGTTGATCACGGATTGATATAATAATAATAATTTGCTTTATTCCAGAAACAGTACTAGTGGTACAGTGTAGAATTTTCAGCACATATCTACAATATATGCATCTAATTTTATCAAACATTTAAAAGGAGTATTTCAAAAAATAAATATGAAAACAACGACAACAGAAAAACAAAGATAATAATTTAAAAAAAATACCAAGAAGTAGAAATGAAAATAAACAGCATATAATAATAACTCAGTATTGGGTAGTGGAAGCAATGATGTGATTGTGCATGGTGACAGTAAAGCTATAGTCATACAAGAAGTTATGAACTGATATTTAAGAATGTTTATCGCCAAGATGGTCAGTTAATTTGATTGAACAACACTAAACAATCATAAAATAACATTTCAGGGTTTTTATTGTCAGGTCTAATGCAGTGTTTGTAGTGGTAGTGTGAGTAATCCTGCATGATACAAAATTTTAAGATGGTGATAATGGCGTTCACAACCAATGATTGTCAGTTAATATTGCCGAACAAAAAAAACAACAACATGATGGTTAATGACAGGACAATTTTGTAATACTCAGTGCTAATATAGTCGGAACCAGTAGACACACAAAAGAAGGAATACAATAAAGTACAAAAAAAGGAAGCGAATGTTAATAATTTAGGTAGCTAAGTATGTTTGAGAAGGAGTTCACTGTAGAATACAAAATAAGAGAGAAATAAAAGAGCCTAAAATTATGTTGTTAATAACAGAGCAAGTCATAGGTTAGAGAGAACCATTGAAAACCAGTTGGGAGGACTGGACAGCTGTTTCCTCCGTCCTAGTTTGGGAATCATTGGCAGTACGCACCTGCCGCAGGGTTCGAACGCAGGACAACAATAAAAAGGAGTGAACGGAATTATCCATTTGCCGTAAGTAACTGTGACTCATTGTCGCCAAAATGACGCCAACTCAAATTAAGCATAGTCTGAATGATAATCAGCAAAACCGGTCGATTACTAGTGCTAAATACCAAGATCGCTGAAATCCTGGACTTCTCGTTGGTTTCAAAAGATTAAGCCTAATAGGTAGAACACTACACAGTGTAACTGACGCGGAACAAGAGAAAACGGTTGGGCAACACGATTATTTATTCGTCAACTAATAACGAAACAGATTTACAATGGTCAGTCAGTGCTAAAAGTCTGTAAATAAACGTTAATATAATATACAATAAAAAACAGCTATCCAGTAATTCCTGGCTTTTTGTATGATTGGTTCTCTAAATGAAGTCAGCTCGGGATGTAACTAGAAATCAATGAAATGTCTTCAAATCAGGACTTGAAATTTGACTGTTGGATGGTGACTAGCAGTGGAATCCAGGATAACGCGCACTTCGTCCTATTTAGGACTCGTCAGCTAGCTAGATGTGTCTGCATTCCACAGTGAGTGTTGATGTTCCCACCGAGGCTCGAACCCAGTGCCCATAATTTCAAACGCCAAAGCGTTATTCACTAGATCACTTGGGCCACGAGAGCCACCTCTTTCTTGTTCAACGGATCTTGACCTTGAAATGTTTAAATTAAAGAGTGTTGTATAACCTATGCCCTCAATTTCATACGATCAATCAACTGTCTCTCTCTCTCCCTCTCTCTTTCTCTAACACTGACCTAATATACGTACATGTTAATGTAACAAATAATGAAATGAACTAGATTAGATGACCTTTTTATTTTATACGAGTGGAAAGGTCATTTGATCTTTCTTTATCTCTTTTTTTTAGGGACGGGAATGGAGTAAGGAATGGGATTGTTGTATTAAGAGGTCATCAATACAATATATGACCTTTACTATGAGATAAAGCATTTCCAGATGGATGGATACGTAGAAAGATAGATACATAGATAGACTATAATCAATTTGTATAAAATCTTATTCTATGTTTATCAGATGTCAGCAATCGGGGATAAATTTTCCTGCATTTTGACAGAAACAAAAAATAATTTTTAATGAAATCTTTACGAAAATCCAAAGGAGAAGTTCATATTGTGAGATTTGTGGGGACTTAAACTGATTTCATTTGTTAGATTTCTTCAAAGCCTAAGCTTATGGATGGCTGCTGGATAGATGGCCTGAGGCTGTAGTGACCAGTATCGTGTCCATCGTATTAGGATTAAGGTGTTATTCATCGAAGGGATTGGTGAAGACATCGCTATATCAAGAGTTGACAAAGTTAGAATCCTAAGGTTAACGAGCTTGGTCATGTATTCTGAAGGTCCCGGGTTGGATCTGTCTGTCTGTCTATTTTCGACATAGAACTTTGCACGTATGTGCGGCAGTTCAAGTCGCCACACCTCCTTCATGCAGCACACAAAGGAACAGAAGAAAGTAGGAGAAATGCATATTAGAGACAGTAAACAGAGGTGTGAGACAAAGGAATAGTAATAACGAAGAACAAAACAGTTCCACTGGAAATCATAAGTCACAAGGAGTGGATGCATCTGCACCAGCCGTTGAGGACGGTTTTGAGCCATATCACCAATTGTTTCCAACCATTGGTTTTTACCGTCCCGAGAACCCCAACCAGACAGCAGTTTACACCTTCCTATGTGGCTTAAACTAACTGTTGTAGATTTCATTGACTGATGAAGCCATGTTGGTTTTGGTTTGACCACCGCTAGCTAGCTCTTTTCCAGCCTGACCCTATGTCAGCTAACATTGCCCATTGTCGAGGAAGGCGATCGACGACTAGGCATACGTCCGGGTTGGATCACTGATGAAGAGTCTCAAAATAAGACGAAACAGCCGTCCAATGGTCTATTTAACTAATGTTGGTTTGTGAAGAAAGAATTACCAACAAGAGCTGATCGCTCAACAAGTGGACATACAGGAGAAGAAAATGGAGATGGATGGGTGGATCGGGCATACGCCACTCTGAGGAGACCGTCGAATGACATCGTGCTCAATCCAGTCCATTACTTGAGTGGAATCCGAATAGGAAGCGACAAGTAGGCCGTCGGTGTTAGGAGATCTTGTCCTGGGGAGGAGAAGGAGGAGGACGAAATGAAAGATTATGGGCAATCGTGTGTCTAGCCATTTGAAGAGGGGACAGCAGAGAATAGAACAAAGTGAAGATGTGTTGTTGAAGTACTATTGTAACAACAGAAGACAAGGGCCAGGCAACAAATCGTTTATCAAAGAAATCAAAGCATATATTCATATATTTTCATGTACATTATTATAGATTAGTTAAGCAAACAAACACAGTCTTCTGATTGGTTGTTTCTCAATGAAAGTTAATCTTTCATCTCTTTGTGACTGTTTCTTGAATGTCAGATCATCTATATGTTAACAGTATCTGCCTACGCAAAGTCTGCTGTGGTCGGTTTTTGAATCAGTCTTTGTTAATATTTTCTCACGACCAATATTGAGAACATAAACATTGACGTAAATTACTGTCTACCAATTTGGCTAGTGGACAGCTCTCACCACACTATGTTCCACTCGGTAACCAAAGCAATAATACTAATAATGATAGATAATAATAATTGACTTGCCAACCTTTTGGTAGTTATCTCCAACATTGTCTGTCATATCATGTACTTAAAGGTTTTTTTCGATACTACAATAGGTATAGTATACTATATACACACACTTTTAATTAGCATTATACGATTACTAAAGCTGCTTTGTTTTAAAAGTCACATGACATACGGTTATTCCACCATTGACCTTGAAAATGAATCAATACTCTAATTTTAAATTATCTTATGTGGTGATGATAGTAATAACAACGATCGATAATAATAATAGTAATGATGATGATGATGATGATGAAGGCGATTGTGCTTAAGACTATTTGAATAGAAAAAGACAGGCTGAGTCAATCAAATATGTAAAAAAATATAGCGATCATCATATATACCTACTCAATCGATTAAACAAATGAAGAGGAGTTTAGTTTAGTAAGTGAGAACTACGTCAAAACTGTCATGAAACAAAAAAGTAATAATCATAATTATACTGACAAAACTATATGATCTTAGTTTTAAATCAATATAAAGTTGCACATGTTATTAGATTCTGTTCGTAAACTGATTCATTTTTAAGGTAAAACGATGCACAATGTGTGTAATTCAGTTGATCTGTTGGTCGGATCAGAATGTATTATTATTCACTCAGTTTCCGAGTGGAACAGGATATCTGCATTTCATCCTGTTCACTGAAGTTGTCTTTAGCTTGCTCGACAATTGCCCATAAGCTGTCATCTCATCACCTTAAAGGATCTCTTCCTTGTCGTTCCTTGAACAGACTCCATAATCTGTGTTTCTCTTTCAGGTGACTAGCAGTGGAATCCAGGATAATGCGCATTTCGTCCTATTTGGGATTCGTCAGCTAGGTGGGTGTGTCTGCATTCCTCAGTGAGTGGTGATGTTCCCACCGAGACTGGAACCCAGTACCCAAAGTTTCAAACGCGAAAGCACTGTGTTCGAGCCTTGGTGGGAACATCATCACTCACTGGGGAATGCAGGTACATCCAGCTGGCTGACGAGTCCCAAATAGGACGAAATGCGCATTATTCTGGATTCCACTGCTAGTCATCATCCACCAGTTAACTTCTATCTGATTTTAGTATCTAGCCAGTGAAGACACCGGTTCATAAATGTCATACTGTACCATGCTTCAGTAATCATTCTCACATTCGACTACTTTAAGAGTCTTAAATTAGGATTTTGATATTCAGTGATACTCTAAGTGCCAACAACCTCTTGCCTCAGCAATATTTGTGTAGAAGAATATGCGGTTGGTCTTGGAGACACATGATAACTCAGATGTTGAAAAAAACATTATATAACAACCATTTGTAATTTCATGCTGTCGGCAATGAGCTATGCAACTATTTCGAGAGGCCTAATGACACTAGACGAAGGATTCCCAAACCTTCCTAATTGGATGGGGTACCAAAACATGTGATCCAGTGGGTGAAAGTCAACAACCTAGACCATTTGACTACAAGATGATTCCTATAAAAGTTATACCCTTCATTTAAAAGACTATATGTCAAACTTAATATGAGAAGCCTCATGATACCATCCAGTTTTCCAGGCTGAAGTAGGTAGAAGAGGAATGTGAACTCGTGTCTCACTGATTGAAAGTTGAATACTTAAGCCTATACAAACTACACCTCATACACATAAAAAAACATTATGAACAATTCCATTGGTAATTTGTTAAATTATCTCCCTTTGAAATTTATCGTTTTAGGGTTGTGATCATCTGAAAATTGTGTCGTAGTTTATATAGGTATATTTAATATGTCTTCAGGTACGAATACTATTAACAGAGACTCATGTACATTGAAAAGAGTTCAAAGAACAGTGACATGTATAATTCCCTGGTGATGAGCAATTCATCGTACAAGAAACTAAATCATCACAAATATTCAAGTACTGGTTTTTAGGGATTTGGTTGGTTGGTTATAGAATTTCATCATGAGCTGACATTGGTTAGAGAACTATTGGAAAACCTACAGGGAGTACTGGACAACTGTTTCGTCCTAGTTTGGAAATATTCGGCAGTACGCACCCACCGGGGTTCGAACCCAGGACATTCTGGTTGCAAGGTGAGCTCGCATACCATGCTGTAATCAATCAACCAAATCCCTACAAACCAATACTTGAATATCAATGAGACGTTCACTGGTGACTGGCCCTATTCAGGTAGGTTGTTACCTGGAGTTCCAGTGGGAAGTCATGATCAGTGGGGTGAAGCAGGTCGAGTGTGAGGATAAATACTCACCACCGAAGACATTGGTTAGCGGTCGCGCTATATCGTGAATGGCAGAAGTTAGAATTCAAGGACTGGCCATTGGATCGGTTCCCAGTGGCTTAATCGTCCACGAGCTCGCCTTGTAACCATGAGATCGTGAGTTCGAACCCCGGTGGGTGCGTACTGATGAAGAGTCCCAAACTAGGACGAAACAGCTGTCCAGTACTCCCTGGTGGTTTTCCAATGGTTCTCTAACCAATGTCAGCTCATGATGAAATCCTGTAATAAATCATCACAATATTAAAAATTTTAACTATAGATCTGATCTGTTTTCTCTCTTCCAATCCACAAAGTTTGAATATTATAAAGGACAAGACAGGAGATTCAAAAAGTCAAGGAGAAACTGTACCACCTTGGTTCTCTCGATGGACTGTCACTGCTGGAATCGACTCCGCGAAGAAGTAGTGTCTTCACCATCAACCTGCTTGTTTTTGAGAATTGACAAGACAAGCACAAATACAGATTAGAAAAGGATTGACATACGGTCGAAACCTCCCGTCACTCAGCAAAAATCTGAAATCTATTAATAAAGTGAGTTTTGAGTGCAAACGGCTGGACAATGGTCTGCGATATGGATTGCTTAAAAATTATTTCTTTTCATTATATATATGCATATATATATATATATATATATATAGACTGGACATACGCTGAGGAAACCGTTTAGTAATTTCACGCTCCAGACAGATCCTTGAGTGGGACCCGAATGCAGAACGAGTTGAGGGTGGGTCAAGGGGTGGCATAGAGAAACCAGCCTAAAAAAGACTAACGAGAGCAGAGTAAAATGGAGATATGCCATTGTAGCCCTATGTTCCACTTGGAATCCGACAGATTAATAATATTTTTATTATCGTTACACTCTTTCTATTTAGTTGTCCGTCTATTACATAACAGAAGAGATTGCCAGTGCCATAAATAAACTCTAACAATCTACATATACTTTGATTGGACACTAGTAACTAGTTCGACGTGTCTAATATTTTGTTTGGTGCAGACTGAATTCTATCAGTCAAGTTTGCAATGTGGCAACCATTCTAGGTAGCTCGCTATCATGGTGTACATTGATTTGACGAAACCTAGGTCAAGCAAGGCTTCCTGTGGCTGATTGCCTCCAACCATCTAATATCATCAAATCACTGTGAACCGTGATGGCGAGCTACCTAGAATGGTAGCCACATTACAAACTCGACTGATCGAAAGATGTCTGCAGCAAACAAAAGACTAACCAGACAAATCACACTAGTTACTAACTAGCATCGGTGGCACAGTGGTTAGGACTCTCGCCGATCATGCACATGGTCCGGGGTTCGATTACCTGCCGACGCACACCTGATATCTATGGCCGACCTGCAAAATTTGGGCTACCGATATCACATGCTGAAAATTCCATACCTGTACCAAAAAATACGGTGTGGAATCAAGCTGTAATAAAAAAAAAAGGACTACTGTTCAATCAAAAATATCCAATACAGTCAGTCCTATAGGAGGTCAATCGTGAGCCCGAATTGCTCACTGGTAGCGTCTCTAAAATGCTGCACTGGGTGATGCGGCTTCGAGGACCTTAGAGGGTTGGAACAGGAGTTCCTTCAAGGTGATTTCAGATATACACCTTGGTGAAGTGATGATTGCCAACTAGCATGAAACTCAGAGGTCAAGCAAGACTTTCTGTGACCCATTGCCTCCAACCACCTAGTACTAACAAACTATATATGAGACTTCTACCAGACGTATACATTGTGTATGTTTCTCTAAGACTCATTCATTGTAGTAATATACTGAAAAACCCATTATTATTCTTGTTATTTTCCATGTAACATATCCGCCCATTTTATCCATTACTGAAAAGTCGATACAAGTGACGATCTAATTTACGACATTTCATTCTCATTTTCTCCAGTCAACAGAATTATTATAATAATCATAATAATAATGACAAGTTAATCATAAACTTTGTATACACCACATATCACGTTTACGAAACCTGTCGTGTGTTTCCAACCCTACCCTCTATAATATAAGCCATGTTCAATTGAATTAAAAGCTACCAATAGGGTGCATTATTATTCTAATTATTATTATTATTATTATTGTTATTATCATTCTTCTCATTCAATATAAATCACACGGTAGATTATAGAAAAGCAACAACAAGACAACAAACAATTCTATATGAAAAATATGTTGTTGTTGTTTAACACATATTTTTCAAGTGAAACGTAAAAATTTTTACTATTCTATTCTATTCTACAAAAACATCAATAATCACCTCTATCTACGTAGACATTAATTATTAATTTTCTCTAATATGATTGGTTAAAAGATTTGACACTTTTGATTGGTTTATTTATGATTATACTGATTATATTGACCTTGTCCATTGTACAGCATACGGAATGATTCATCTATCTATGTGTGTTGTTATTATTGCTGTTAGTTAGTTAGTTGAATAGACAGATAAAGCATAGAACTTTGGTCAGTCAAAAGTTCATTTTCATACATATTAAAGCGTTAATTTAAACGGATATAAGTAGACGATTATTTACCAGTACAACACTGGCTAACTGACGACCTGACGGACTGACTGACTCTTATTATTTACAACTACAAAACAGCTTATTGTGGAATCATTATATATTTTGAAATATTATATGCATTGGAATGAAAGCAGGCTTCTATACTTGAATTACATTCAACTGTGGATATATTATTATTATTATTACTTACAGGTGATCATTTGATTGATCTAAACGATTACATCACTAATCATTTTGTATTTCAACAACCTAACTTATGGTTTGTATTCTTTATCTGGAATTATATTTATAATCAACTAATTAATTAATTCATTGGATAATGTTACCGAAAAAGAAACGTTGGATGGCTGATGTTCATCCTTCTCCGTCAAATCTAGTTTCCTTGCCAACAACACTGACAACTGTATCGAATAATGATACTTCAAAAAAGATATGCTGTGATACACCTATACAAACAATGAATACAAATACAAATTCACGATCCTTGCCAATTCCGATTTCATCACCTCAACTATCATCGGGTAAAAGTTTACAAGGTGGAAATTTAATGTCTTCTTCAGATCTGTATAGTATAGCTGTCTTACAGCAGCAACAACAACAGCAGCAACAACAACAACAGAGCCAACAACAACAACAACGGCAAACACACCATCCCCAACAGCAACAGACCTTTAACAATCGGTCAGGATCTAATACCTCTGAACATAGTCATGGGGATAAATCTCAGACAATGACGTCTAGACAGTCTAGTCATTCTATGAAATCTACACCATCTGGACGTCGAAATGATGTCAATTCTAATCTGATTACAACAATATCTCAATATCCTACGGAATTATTACAACAACAACCTGGATTATTGTTACAAGTATTACCACAAGAATATTTAGTGAATTATGCACAAAATTTAGCTAAATTGAATGCTAATAAAAATTCTAGCGAATCAGTGCATACCTCAGTAAATGAATGTTCTGTGCCATCGAAAATGAATAAGATGGAGAATACTTCACTGGCAAATATTGCTTATTCCCAGGGTTTATTACATCAATCTGATACTCAGGGACGTCAAACGCATATATCTACGCATACAAATATGTCAAATCCATCACTCAGGATTAAATGTTCCGAAAATTCTAAAATTCAACGAACACCACCACCACCACCACAGACTCTCAGGTCTAGTCCTATGCATAATTCACCAGTATTTCAATATCCAGCACCAACAAATTCCCAAAGATTTTCTCCACCACCACATCCGCCACCACCGCCTCCTCCTCCTCCTGCACCTTCTCAAACAACATCACATCCACCTCCTCGTCGTTTAAGTGGTTCTGGTGATCAGGTGAGGAATAATACGAAACCAATGACACAAAGTCACCATCTACCCACTGGTTTCGATTTATCCTCAATCTCAGCTGTTGCTAGAGCCGCCAGTATGTTATCTCCATCACAACTTGAAGCTGCAGCTGCTTTGTTATCACAATGGGATAATGCTAATCACCTGTCATTATTAGCTAATAATCCTTCATACAGGAATTTATGTAATATTGCTGAATTATCCGGAAACAATAAACAATTAGCTAACAACTCTAGTGTTAGCTATGCTTCATCGATTCCCTCTGAAACAAATCCTGTTTCTAGTAGTTGTTATATGGACAATCCTATTCAAGGTGTAAACAGATCTGGGTAAGTGGTTCAAAGAACACTCCTTTTTTTTTCTTTTCCGTATGTCACTATTTCAATGATAATTTTAGTCGTTGGAATTTTATTTCTGAGTGATATTTAGACATGGATTTGAATTAGTTTCGTCATCTCTCGACATCAGTTAGAGAGACTCAGTGAAAAATGAGCAAAGGACTGGAACAGTTGCTTTGTTCTCCTCTTTGAGGACTCTTCAACAAGCAAGCAGTACGTATTCACTGCCCCGCCAGGTCAATGAGTTTGGCCTTTGTAGCCTAAGGGTCCCGAATCGAATGCCCGTTGGTAGTAGGCAGGCACCGTAGAAGAGTCGCATACGTGAGCAAAACAGCTTTCCAGTCCTTCTTTGTTTGTAGGTTCGTGATGAAATACTTTTTTAAATGATACTTGGACAATAGAATTTTGCTTTTGCATAGATTATCCGGTTCACTCAGTACATTCAATTGAAGCCGTCGGCTTTGGACGAATCCTTTATTGTGGACATCTATGGGTCTAATTACAATGTCACTAAGGGGAGAACAGTAAACAACTACTTAATAACAACAGTAATAATAAGGGGTTTTTTTTGAAAAAAATATTTGTCTGCCCATGATTAGTTGACAACATCAAGAAGTCCTGTCGTCGTGGATGGCTGTGAGACATTGCCATTCAACGTGGAAGACATGAAAAGAGCCTGGCTAGCTGTCTTTGATTATAAGTCTCTGCGTTCTGTCTCCTGTGTTAGTTGGCATAATATTGAGGTTGGGCGTCGACTGTTAGGTGTTAGGAGGGGTGTGTGTTAGTCGATGAGATTGTGAAGCTACATCAATTGAAATGTCTAAGATGTATGTTACACAATGTTAGCTGAGAGAAAAGTTACTGGTGGAGTCATTCCATGATATATTTGACAGTTTGTTTGAGGCGGCTATGTAGAGGTGGGTAGGTGTAGACCACCTGATTGGGGTCCTCTGGATTCTAAGAGTTAATGACTCTGGAGGTTATTATTGGTGGTATGACTCAAAATTCTTCTGAATGGTGCACAGATGAATTCCCTCTCTGTGATCTGGTATACTCATTAAACCGTGTTGTTTTTCCATGTTACTATTCCTAAACAGTATGGACTAACATGGATGCAGGTAAAAAGTACAGCAGAAGACAGAAACAAGTGGAGACGTGCAGTTGAAGCCCTTTGTTCCACTAGGAACACAAGGGGACAATAATAATAATAATTCCTCCCCCTCCTCCTCCTCCCTCACATTTCTGCTTATCATCCTTCTTTTGAATCTCTTTTCTCTCTCTTTTGTCTTTCTTTGTGTGCTACATGGAGTATAGCAACTCGAACTGTTGCATTTTTTTTCTATGTTGAAACTAATTAGATAGTTACAGTAGTTCTGTATGGCTTATTATTTATACTTCCACTTGTCTAATTCTCTTGATAAGCTGAAAATAAGACATTATAGTTAAAAGAACAATAGACGAGTTTTCAAACAGACTAAGGGGTCTGCTTTTTTTTATTGAGTCATTCTGTCAAAATTAACACTTCACTTCTGGTTGTTTTTTCTTGTACACCTCCCATCATAACTATCGAGGCAGACTGTACTCATTACCCTCATTGGTTTTTATTTAATTCTGTGTACTCGTGAAACAACAAAAGTGAGAACATCTGAGGTAGTCACATTCGAGTTAGACATTTACTTAGTCAATATATTAGGTTAATTCAATTTCATGTAATTATTTTAACCTTAGGTTTATTCTGATACTGTGGTAGGTAGGTAGATGTACAACAACTTTACTGATTATTTAAGTGTATTCATGTGATAATCTTAGATACTGGCAGAATATTTAATCTTAAGACATATTTAACATTTCGATTGAATATCAAATATTCATTGTAAATAAAAATTTAAATCCTTGTACAATATTTCCAAAATACTAAAATTAGTATCGATGATCAACTTGAAGATTTCCATTTGTCGTCCCCTACTTTCTTGGTAGAATATAGGACTGCAAGCATTGATTTTTGGAAGTTTCAGTGGTGGTGGTGGTGGTAGTGTTTCCTTTTTTTATCGTATTTACGGGATGGAGTTTCAAGCCACTCTTCCCCACATCCAACTTTCCTTCTTTTCAAATATGTTGATTTTAATACAGAGAGTTTGATCGAATTTCGATCCAAAACACATAGCACACACACACACACGATCTCTGACCCTTAGTTTTTCATAATCTTAAATATTCATTGTCCTCAGGATGTTAGTCCATTGTTCATGATTTTTCATTATTTATGCTGATATGTGAAAATCAAGGAAGTGAGAAGAGGCCAATTCAGACCTAGGGGAATCAAGATTATCCGACAGATTGTACGTCGGTGAAATTTGTGACGCTTAATTCAAATTAGAAAAAATTGATAAATCAGAGGGAAAATAACGTGAGAAAAAAAACACAACTAAACTGACAGCAGAGAATGAATAAATCGAAGACTGAATATCTGAAATTGAATGAGAACTGAGTACATTTCAGTGAACAATTAAGGATTTTAAACATGTTATTTAAGTAGTACAACGTATACAAGGTTTGATTTCGTCATTATCACCAACTTTATTATTCAATCAATAATTTATTGATTTTGAAGGAATCTTTGTTCTGATGCTAACATTGTTTTTCTTCATTATGAAATTATCATTGTGTTTTTGAAATGTGATTTATTTACATTCAAATAATTAAGTGTTGTAGACTATGAGAAGTCTGTTATTTTTTTCTCGGCTATCGAATATATATATCTCTACAGTGGCAGATATCATACATTTATAGCCAACCTGTGTCAACTTCCACTATACTCGATCCGTTAATCTCTAGAATTGATCTCGTAATCATTCTGGAGAGAAAGTTAACCCAATAAAGATTCTCACTAATTTATTTACACTCTTCTTCTTTTATGGATGTTGCCCTAAATGTGTTGTAGATGACATTGTGATTCAATTAACATGTTAACGGAGACATCAATCCCTTCCTTTCCTGCTCTTACTACTAAGACTTCAACGATCAGCTGTGACCTAATCAGTTCTCTCTCATACAATTATTAGTAGTATTATTATTTTCTTTAATTCCTAGAGGAACATAGGGGGCTTCAGCCATACGTCTCCATTGCGTTCGGTTCTCTGCCAACGTTTTCACCTCGCTCCACATCTCCCCACATGCTTTCATCTCCTCTTCGCATGACCTCTTCCATGTCACCTCACCCTCGCACTGACGACCAACTCACCACTTATCATTCGGTCGGGTTCCACTCGAGCGATGGCCTGGCGTGTGATGTCACTCACTTGATGGTTTGTTTTCTCAGAGTATGGTCAGCCAATCCATCTCCATTTCTTCCTGCATATTTGTTGCACAGTTGGTTCCTGCTTGGTTGGTTCGCCCATTGCCAGAGATCCCTTCCTGTTGTTGATTTTCTCTGGCCGGCCATCTGATCTGGAGCGGTATTGAGCGAAGACAGCTGTTCATGAAAGTCTTTAGTTTGTTCAAAGTGTGCCCTTCGTGACGCTGTGCGATGCGGCGTCAATTCTCTGATCTGTATAATAGGTAGCACTTACTTTACATTGGAGTTGAAAATCCGGATGTTATTTTTCATGCTGAGTAGTGCTATTGATCTATCTTCACACAGACTTGAAAGTAATGAAAGCTTGTCTTGCTTTTCCGATCCTCGCTGCTTTGATATCCTCGTCAGTTTCACAGTTCTCATACAATAGATATAAATTTGACTGTTCACAATGACAGTTTTTGTAGGAATACTTGAGTTATATATGCAAATAAAACGTTATCATTCTCAACCTATACAGTCTTATTTAAATATAGTTTATTGTCATGACAACAAAAGGAATATTTCCAATGATGTGTCATTAAAATGATTAGTTTTAGATAACAATTAAGCAATTCAGAAAGCATTAATCGGTCAGAAACTAAGATAAAATAAAAGTAAATTGAATAGGATAACATAATTGGCAGGAGTGTAAGTAGAGGTCAACTAAAATTGAAAAAAGGTCATGATCAATGTCATAAGGAGTAGGAGTCTAGTAGTTTAGGAAAGGATAAAAAATAATAAAACAATAAAATTAAAACAAAATTACAAAAATATGGTCCATTCTAGGTTCAGTGATTGAATTAACTTCTATATTATACAGAGTTCATGTTTTAACATTTGGACTACCATATAGCTTCCATGGTTTGAATACTATTTGTTTCATACTCCTTTTTGGTAAGATCTCCGCATACTCTACATATATGACTCTGAAGAAGTTGGTTTACAAGCTCACTGAACACTCTTCTTTCACCTAAGTGTGAAGGGGGAGGGATTTGTAAACTACTTAAAATGTTGAAAGAATCCTTAAGCAAGCGTCTGTGAAAAAGCATCTTGACTATTATTATGTGATTTAACTTACAGGATTTGGATTTTTTTTTAAAAAGTTATCAGATTCGTAAACAAAATCAATTTGGTGTGTATTAGTCTTTCTGTCACCTTTTTCATAATGAAAAAAAACAGCTGACTTGTTATTTTTTATGTCATTCTGTCAATCAATAAATTTTTCCCTTGGTTATTTGTAAAACAAAAACAGACGAGTTTAAAGTGTTTCTGGGCTTAGCTTCAATTCTGACATATTAATGTTGAAAGTATATAAAAATTGCAGCACATCTTTTTTTCTGTATTGTGTATAATGCTTGGCAGATGTACTAACTTGCAATAAGATAGTTCTGTGTATCATATTCAGTAACTTTATTATTTATTTGATTGGTTGGAGGATTCCATCATGAGCTGACATCAGTTAGAGAACCATTGGAAAACCTACAGGGAGTACTGGACTGCTAGCTGTTTCGTCAGCCTAGTTTGGAACTCTTCAGCACAGTACGCACTCACCACAGGGGTTCGAATCCAGGACCTTCTGGTTACAAGGCGAGCTCCAACCAATCAAACAAAATCCTTAAAAAATCAATACTTGAACGATGATCTGATGCTCACTAACAACTGGCCGTATTCAGACAGTTACCTGGGGTTTTATTGAGAAGCCGTGACCAGTAGGGTACAACATTGCGAAGTGGTCGCGCTATGTCGTGAATTGTCAGAAGTTAGAATTCATGGACTGGTTAGCCATTGGATCGGGGCCCAGTGGCTGAATCGTCTACGAGCTCGCTAGCCTTATAACCAGAAGGTCCTGGGTTGGAACTCCGTCTGTGGTGGGTGTGTACTGTGCTGAAGAGTCCTAGACTAGTCTTACGAAACAGCTAGCAGTCTAGTACTCCCTGAAGGTTTTCCAATGGTTCTCTAACTGATGTCAGCTCATGATGAAATCTTGCAACCATTCAAACAAAGTTCCTAGAAAACCAGTACTTGAATATTTACTTACTTATTTGATTCCTTTGCGCTCCGAATGGAGCATAGGGCTTCAAACTTTTAAGTTTCGAAGTTTCATTAGCTTCTTGTATCGTCTTTACGGGGTGCGTCTTCTAACCTAACCTCACACCAGCTTTAGGCTAACAATAACATCCCTTAAAATGTTACAACATCGCCACTACTAGGTATGCAGCGTATATATACGTATATATACAATATAGATTATAGGATTTAAACTTGTAATTTTGACAAGATTTATGATAATGTGGTACAGGTTACATATATATATATATATATATAATGAACCAAATATTTTACATTTTTTTGAAGAGAGAAACCCTAGTGAGATTTCACCTTGAACTGCATTCACATGTCTGCGTGTGTGTGTACTTTGCAAATATTTGATTTCACCTTAAGCCTCTGTGTTATGTTTGTTAGTAAAAAGTTTTGTGTTTTCTACTTTGAAAATCTGCAATATATCATATACATATTACGGTGATTATTATTATTATTGTTAACGGGTATATGAACTAATTTGTGACTGATAAACAAATCAATATATCATGAATACCAATCATTATCATCACTGTGTATAAAACGATCTAGAAATAAGAGGATAAGACAGATGTTTACGATTAAGTATAAGCATAGAGTAACATTTTAAAAGTACATATTATATAAATATGGTTAACATTGCTATGAAATTTCAAGTGAAGGTTTTTTTTGTTTGTCTAAATGTCAGTTGAATTCTTGTTAATTGCTTAAATTGGCTGAATTCATAAAAACGCCTAACCTTAATTTAGTCAATTTCATTATTTTATAATTTATTCCTTTACGTTCCCAGTGGAACATAGGGCGGCTTCAAGCTAGAGGCTTGAAGTTTCAGTAGTAGTGGTGTTTCACTTTACGGGATGTGGTTGTTAGCCTCTTCCCTCTTTACTAGTCTTGTTACCGGCTTAGTGTGAGGTAAGGGGATCGAACCCCGGAGCACATGAGGCGTTGTTGGCGAGCATTCTACGGCTGTACCACCGACGCACTAATTTAGACAATACACTGTCCAAAATAGTTGATCTGTATGACGGTGTTTGATCTAGATTAGGTGTTCGACTGTTCAAATCACTACTACTGGGTCCCAGGTTCCATGCCCTCTCTGTCTACCTGAGTATGAATAGCCATTTAGCAACACTAACCGTAACATAATAGTTGGAAGTAATTTGAATGCGAACTGAATGATTATTTATTGTTATTATTATTATTGTTTCCTTTAATTCCTAGAGGAACATAGGGCTTCAGCCGTGCGTCTCCATTGCGTTCGGTTCTCCGCTAGAGTCTTCACCTGGCTCCAAGTCTGTCCACATGCTTTCATCTCCTCTTCACATGACCTCCTCCAAGTCACCCACCCTTGCACTGACGACCAACTTGCCGCTTCCCTTTCGGGTTCCACTCGAGCAATGGCTTGTCTAGTGATGTCACTTGATGGTTTCCTCAGAGTATGACCAGCCAATCCACCTCCATTTCTTCCTGCATATTTGTTTCCTGGTTAGTTCGCTCCCCGAGATCCCTGTTGCTGATCTTTTCTGGTCGGCCATCTGATCTTGAGTATTGAGGGAAGACAACTGTTAATGAAGGTCTGTAGTTTGTTTGAGATGCTCTTTATGACGCGCCAAGTCTCTGATCCGTAAATCAACTTCCACGATGTGGGGGTAGCCATGAAGTAACAACCGTTCACACGCTTCCAAAAGCATATGAAAAGTCTAGCTGTTTTTGATCATAGATGCCTGCGTTCTGTCTCTTGTGTTAGTTGGCATAATAGGGTGAATAATATTGAGGTTATAGATGTCGAGTGTGTCAGGTAAGGAGGGGGGGTGTCAATCGATGAGATTGTCAAGCTACATCGATTGCGATGGCTAGGACAGGTGTTATGCATGTCTAACCCATCGCCTTCCTCGATGAGCAATGTTAGCTGACGTTGGAGTGTGTTAGAAAAGAGCTAGTGGCGGTCAAATGAAAACTTCACATCAGGTCATGAAATTCGATTGGGTCCTAGTGGCTTAATGGTCTGCAGGCTTGCTTTATCACCGGAAGGTCCTGGGTTCGAATTCCCTGTGGTGGGTGCGTACTGTGCTGAAGAGTCTCAAACTAGACTGACGAAATAGCTAGCAGTCAAGTACTCCCTGGGGGTTTTCCAATGGTTCTCTAATTTATATCATTTCATGATAAAATCCTAAAACCAATCAAAGGAAGAAAATCCCTGCAAAACCAATACTTGAATATTTAACGAATCTAAATTTTTTCCCTCTCTTTTGCCTTCCTTTGTGTGGTACATGGAGTGTGGCGACTGGAACTGTTGAAATCAGTCAGTCAGTCAGTCAGTTAGTCAGCTGTCAAACGAATAGCAAAGGTCTCGCATTTTATTTTCATGCTCTTAAATCTGTTTCGAAATGACTTGTAACACCTCTGTACAGTTGATTATTAACCCTAGTGATACTTATCATGAATATAATAATAACTATACTAAAAGCTTCATTGTTTTTGATCAAGAAATACAATTCAACAGACAGACTGACTATATTTATTGTTTTAGAGAGATAAACGATATTTTCGAATTTTTACTAAATAGAGTAGATTGAAATAGTAGGTCTTATGGATAACAGAAAACTAACCGACTGCATATTCTCAGATTTCAAATGGTCAAGTGGGTGCATAGCTGGCGGTTGGGAGGCTCGCCGACCATGCGCATGGTCCGGGGTTCGATCTCCGGCAGAAATAATGCTAGTGAAGAGAGGAAAGGTTGAGCATGAGGAGGGTAGCAACCCCATCCTCTAAAAAAATAATCACCCCTGCTACAGAAACTTCAAGCCTCTAGCTTGAAGCCACCGTATGTTCCACCGGGGAACGTGAAGGAAAAAAAGTGGTGCGTATATGCGTATACACAGTGGATAAAATGGACACCTCGGCGAACTGCTTTTATTTTCTTCACTGAAGTGATATAAGCTTGAAGACTACCTGGGAAATGATAGTAACCTCATAATAGTAATCCTATCAAAGCCCTGATGGTTGTCCTATCAAAAATCAGTTGTCTCCCCACCCCTCCCCTCCCCTGCTTGTACAAATAAATCAATATTCATGAAAAATTCAGATAACGTAGGATTTCGTCACGAAACAGCATAAGTTGCATAGGTGGTCACTGAATGAATGAATACCAGGGAGTACTGGACAGCTGTTTTGTCTTGTTTTTGAACTCTTCAACAACACACTCATACACAAGACTTCACCATCAGAAATGGAACTAGCTTGTTAACCATTCAACCAATTCGGTTAGAATTCAATAACTACTGGATTCTAACTTTCTCAACTTGTGATATATATAGAGAGCTATCACCACCGGCCAATGCCTTCGAGCATCCAGTTCACCCCTTGACTTGGTGGACTTCCCACTGCAGATTCAGGGAATTCACCCAAATAGCCACCATTGTGAACTGTCGATTGATATTCAGGCTATGTCGAATTTTGAATGAATTTCAGTTGTTAGTTGTTGTTTTTTTCCTTCACAAACCAACACACATCAGTTAGAGAGATTATTGAAGAATTGAATCAATCAATATAATTCAGATCAATATCGTACTCAAAACAAAAGGTATTATTGATACAATTGGAAGTAGTTTAATTGTTTGGTTATTCTTGTATAGTTATATATATATATATATATATATATGTATATGTATATGTATATACTCATCACTATTGTTGACATCTTTTGTTGTTGTTGTCGTTTGTTGTTTTTTTACTGCATATCTCACGTGATTCACTTAGGAAAACAAATGCTAAGTTAAGTAGTACTGTGATGTAAGTGAGAGAGTGCTGTTCTTGTATTCAAATGCATTAAAGTAATGTCTGTTAAACAGTTCACACACACACAGAGACACTTTATATTGATTTCTACTAGTCACATATTCTTCAGGTAATTCTACAACTGTACTTAATATAAGAGAAGTTTGTTTACAATGTTGTCCTGTTGAAAGGCCTTTTTAATTATTGCCTAATATGTATTAATAAACTTAAAAGACGGCTGAAAACTGTTTGCCAAGATGCTTTTGAACTTATTATTGATTTATTGATTGATTTATGCTGACACCTTTCAATTAAATATTATAATAGTTTTTGGCGCACTAGTTGTCTCGGTTTTACCTCGTCCTGAAGTTAGATGATTCCTTACTTCAAGCAGGAAAAGAACACATAACCGTTGTGTTTCTAAGGATTATCCCTATATACAAGAAATGAGACAAGTCTTCCTGTGATAATCACAGAGGGATTAGTTTGACTAATATAGTATCATCTAAAGTCCTAGGCTCAATAATATTGCGTAGACTAAGTGGTGCTCGGGAGGCACAAACATGAGAGAACAGGCAGGTTTTAGACCAGGAAGAGGGTATATTGATCATATCTACACCCTTCGACAGATTGTAGAACATAGGCATTCCTACCGGCGTCCAACAATCATTATATTTCTTGACCTGAAGGCGACGTTCGATTCTGTTGACCGAGAGGTACTCTGGCGATGCTTGGCTGCGAAGGGAATGCCGAGAAGATACATTGCACTGATCAAGGCACTGTACTCGAACTCATGCAGCCAGGTGAGAGCTTATGGAAAGTTGTCATATAAACTGCTGACGACTAGTGGTGTCCGTCAGCGAGGGATGCCCATTATTCCCATTTCTATTCAATTTCATCATAGATGCACTAATGGACTTAATCTTAACTCACTTCAGAGACTCAGAGATTGATTTCCAACCAGGTAATAATCTCGTTGACTTACAATATGCAGACGATATAGTCCTTCTAGGCGAGAACGCTGACAAAATAGAGCAGAGTCTAATGAACACCTTGAGGAGCTGAAATCTACGAATGTTTGGCATGCGATTCGCTCCCACCAAATGTAAGATGATGTTACAGGACTAGACAACACTGACTCGTAGTTTAGAAATAGGGAGTGAAGTGGTAGACCACGTTGACCGCTTCACTTATTTGGGAAGTACCATCAGCCGGTGCCAACGGGTTGATCTCTGACGAAATCTCAGTTGAGTACGGATACAGAGGGCTAGTTTCGAATATGCCACTTCACGCCGTCTCTCGCTTGGTAGACGTGATATCTAGCCAGCTGCCTGTCGACCAAAGGGCGTGTGTACTGGTCAGAAGTCCGCTCCGTCCTCCTTTATGGCCAGCTGTGAGACCTGGCCATTGAGAGTGGAAGACATGACTAGCTGTCTTTGATCGTAGGTGTCTGCGTTCTATCTCTCGTGTGAAGTGGTATAATAAGGTGAGCAATATTGAGGTCAGGCGTCGAGTGCTAGGTAGGTGGGAGGAGAAATCAATGGACGAGGCTGTGAAATTACATCGACTGAGATGGTTGGGACATGTGTTACGTATGCCTATCCATCGATCGCCTTCCTCGACGGGCAATGTCAGCTGACATAGGGTCAGGCTGGAAAAGGGCTAGTAATGGTCAAACGAAAACATAGCACCAGTCAATGAAATCTACAACAGTTAGTTTAAGCCAGCCACGTAGGAAGGGGTAAACTGCTGTCTGGTTGGGGTCCTCGGGACGGTAAAAACCAATGGCTGGAAGCAATTGGTGATATGGCTCAAAATCATTCTCAATGCCTGGCTCAGATGCATCCACTCCTTATGATTTATGATTTCCAATGAAACTTTTGTTCTTCGTTATCACTATACCTTTGTCTCACACCTCTGTTTACTGTCTATATTATTATGCATTTCTCCTACTTTCTTCTCTTTCTTTGTGTGCTACATGAAGGGAGTGTGGCGACTTGAACTGTCGCACATATGTGCAAAGTTCTATGTCGAATACAGACACAGTTTCTAAGGATTTGATTAAAATTTCACTTGAAAAGTTAATCTAACACTTCTCTAGTAATGATTGATTATATAGAATAATGAAGTTGTTTGAAGTTCTAGTTGGGATGTGATGACCAGTAGGGTTCACTGACGATGATGAAACCGCCTGATGACGATCGCGTTATACATATATCACCAACTGACAGAATTTTGAATTGAATTGGGTATCAGTGGGTGAATGGTCAACAGGTTCGCCTTGTAATCTGAAGGTGAAGGTCTTGGATTCTATCTTCGACGGCTGGGGGGTGGGGTGAATACTGCGTACACTATTGAAGAGTCCTTTAAGGTAGGGCGAAGCCTATGTTCCGTACTCTGTGTTCATTTTCAACGGTTCTTTAATAGATTGTCAGTTTGTAGTCTAAATGAGAACAATAAGCCTTGTGAATCACACAGAAAAATAAATAATATATATATATATATATGCATATTAACTGATTAAAAATGCCCATTAAAAATTTTTTTCAAAAGAATGGACACGGAACAAAGAGTACTCTTTTCGATAAATTCATCATCAGGTTCTACAATTATGCATACATTATAATGAATGAATGAATTAGTCATATGAACGACATTAATGTTGTTTAAATAACATCGAATCAATAATATTGATAAATTACAGCTGAACAGCATCAACATAAAATAAGCTGAATGTCAGAAGAATTAGGAAAGATAATATTACAAATTCATGAATTTATAGTCCCTACTGAAGGCCAAGGTAGTAGTAGAGGCTGGACTTGCTTCTTTTGAACACAGAGCACTGGTTGTTTCAGGCGAATTGCAATAGCCTCAGCTGTTTGGAACATACGGTGCTTCGATGAGTATGGTAATTTATTAGGCACCCGGTATATTATAGAGAAGGATTCTTCCACGCTGGCTTTGTGACCGGTTTGTACCAGATGGTCTAATATCGAGCTGTTAATGGTTTTAACTACACCTTTACTTAGCCATACTGGGATATGTTCTCGAGTGAGCACGAAAAATCAAGTTCCTAGAGCAACGGCCAATATAACTCGCTCCACAAGCGCAGTTGAATTGGTAGATACAATTTGAAGTGGTTAGTCTAGGTACTTCATCTTTCAATCAAGGTAGCACCATCGGTCGTGTAGAGAATAATACGTGTAGTTCGCCAGCATTAGAAGTTCTTTGGACTGATTTTCTTAATTTCTTCGTAATTATCTCACTTGATATATTGCCCATGAATTGTAGTCGTATATAAAGTGGCTTCTTGTTTACAGACAATGAGTAGTCCTTTACGGCTTTCTTTGTCATGTGTTTCTTGATAAGTTTGTCGGGATAGCTATTTTCGATCAAAGTATCATATACCATGTTTAATTCATCTTCAATTACTTCCTCTGAGCATATAGCTCTAACTCTGTGGCTGAGGGTCTTTACTAAATGTCTTTTGTACTTGATAGGCACGAAACTGTGAAAGTGTGTATATTGTCCTGTCCAAGTATTTTTTCTATGCAAATTTCTTTTTATGCTTCCGTCTGGTTTTCTTGCAAATAGGACATCCAGGAAGGCAATTCTGTCTTGGGGTTCCTCTTCGCATGTGAATTTCATAGCCGAATGTACTTCATTGAATTCAGTAATTATTGTACTCCTTTACCTTTTTTTTATACTTTCACCTTGGCAACTAAGAACTCGTTTTTTTTTTCGAGTATTGACTTTGTTATTGATGTGAGTGTCGTTTTCCTGAGGAACCAATCGGTCATAATTTCATCATGTCTGTAAAGCGTATTGGTTATTGGTATAATTGAAGACTGAAACAGTCAAAAGTTACTATTATTATTATTATGTTTTTTCTTTAATAATTATCTTTTTTAGTATGACAACGGAGGCTAAAACTCGAAGAGTCAGTGATATATCATTCGTCAATCCTAAAACTGTTCCATCAGTTTCAATCGGAACAATGTCTGATTTAAGATATCCTAATATGAAAAGTAGTCCTCTGCCGAGATCAATGGAGTCAACGAATCGTTTAAATTCACGTTCATCAACTCCAGTCAATGAATTGCATAAATCTGAGCATATTTGTTGTCCACCATGGATAACAGGTGGTACTGGAAGTGGGACTGGGAGTGGGAGTGGTGGCGGCGGGGCTGGTGGTGGTAGTGCTAGTGATCAAAGAACTTATCCAACTGACTCTTCTCATCCAAGTAAACCACAATCATCGAATCCACGTGATCATCAGACAGTTGAATTGGCTGATTCAAGACTTGCTATCTTACACGATGCTAAACTAGCCTCACTGAGTGTAGATTGGCCATCGTGTACAATGAGTCAAAATAATATACCAATGAGTAGTAAGGCAAATCGTATTCGATCATCATCATCAAGTTCATTTTCATCGACAGCATGTCAAGCAGTTTCTCTATCCAGTACACCTGAATCGCCATTTTCTCTGGTGAATCATCAGTTAAATAATACAAAAACAATTGAAAGAAAATATAGTACGTCTAGTTCATCCCCATTGTCTGTTTCATCATTTCTTCCATCTGAATCGGTGAATAAAACTCCAATATCTGGCCAATGTAGTCCTAATGTTGTCCCAATGAATTTCAATTTTAAAGGACCTAATCCCCATATTCAAACATCGATTTCCTCATCGTCATCATCATCATCGCCTGTGTCTGTGTCATCAACATCATCATCGGCATCATCCTCTTGCTGTCAGACAATCAAACCTCCATCTCCAGTCATTGGAAGTGGGCATAAAATTCCCAATTCTACACAACAGTCTCAATTCATAATACATTCTGGAGAAGAAAATTCCCCGATTACTACTACTTATTCCCAGTCCTCGAATTCCTTTTTCCCTATGAATACAAATTCTACAGCTTCTATGAATAATAATAATGCCATTGAAATAGTATCCAGTAAAGTAGAAAATGATCGATCTAACATTAATTGGTCAGGAGGTAAAAGGTCGTCTATTCATCAATCAGAAGCAAATAAAAGACAGCCTACAGTAGTGGTGAGCTCTCCAAGTGTACCACCACCATCAACTACTACACCGACACAGCTTAAACAAGATTCTACAAAGAATAAAATCAATGATAATAATTCATTAGATCAAAGAACTCAAAATACTTCAATGCCACTGAAAAAACGGCTTATTCAACGGTATGAAGCTGATCGTGTAGATATTAAACCACCACCACCACCACCACCGCCAGAGTTGAATATCTGCAGCTCTACTAAGCCTGAATTACCGATGAGGATGATAATCCTAAAGTTCAGAGTAGTAGACCACCATCATCGTATTCAGATGATATGAAAGCTAATCAATATTTATGCGAAAACCGGTTGACAACGAAAGAGAATGTAAGTCTGATTATTTTTTTAATTTAAATTTATTCTAGAATTGATAAATACATTGTTTACACTAAGTGTTGGTTTTGTTTTTTGGGGTTAGGTAAATTAAGTTTTGACAATGCCAGCACATTTGGCTAAACCTCTCGTAAGATTCGGTAATCTCTTCGCAAGAGATGAATCATGGCTTCATGCGTCTTTCTGTATGTAGAGGCTTGAAGTGTCAGGTGTTTCATGTTCCATTCAACTAACTTACGTTCAGTTTTAAGAATCCTAGCAGTTCCATACAAGTGTTTTCTCTCTGAACAGTGGAAATCTAGATAGAGTTAGGCCGAGATTATAGAACAGTGTTGTTATTATTGATTGAAGTTTCTGCAGTAATCGAATTTATTTTCTGGCAGTAGGATCTGCTAGCCCTATTGTCAACCTCCCCTCTTTTTCCAGGCTGAGAAGTGACTGGTGAGACCATTGAGCCGGTAAACTAGACGAGATGTGAAGTTGAGGAGTGTGTCGACTGGGGACCGAACTCAAACCTCTTGGAGTTGTCGACAAGTTCGTATATCTGAGTAATTGTGTGAGTGCTGGCAGGCATAGGTGTGATGAGCGATATCTCTAACCGTATAGTGAAAGCTAGGGTGTCATATACGAGTCGGGGCCACCTCTGACGCCATTGCGATGTCAGCCTCACTGTCAAAGGTCAGGTTTACAATGCTTCGGTACACTCACGCTTGCTTTATTCCTGTGAAACCTAGCTCCTATCAGCTGAGGATGTCAGGCAACTCTGTGTATTCGATCATCTCTGTCTCCGTAGAATTGCTTGCATCCCATGGCATCATCATGTGAGTAATTCTGAGGTCCGGTAGCGTGTATTTGGACAAATTGAAGTCCATCATTCATTCAGTATCACTATCTAGAAGCACTGACTTCGGTGGCTTAAACATGTGTTGCGAATGTCATCCCATAGGCTCCAGTACCGTTTTCTGTTCGGTAGCCATGGGATTGGATGAAAAAGGTAGATAGAGGTGGTCAGCGTATGACGTGACGTCGTGGGATGAAGGTTTTATTGTGTTAGGTTGACACATCACAACTCCGTGGTTCCTGTCCGAGAGGTAGTTCAGATTGGTGACTCGAATCATAATCAATGGCAACAAGCTACAACTTCAATCTTTCTTGCTTTTCTGAAAGTACCATGAAGTAATGAATGTTGAATGATGCTGACAAATATGCTTCCTTGCTTTCTAGATGATGTCCCTCATTGATTCTCTCCCTATATTCTTTATATATTGTTGTGTGGCTCATCTTTTGATCTATCTGTCTGTTTTCGACATAGAACTTTGAACCGACATGCGGCAGTTTAAGTCGCCACACTCCCTCTCTGTAGCACACAAAGGAAGAGAAGAAAATAGGAGAAATGCAAAATAGAGACAGTAGACAGGGATATGAGACAAAAAGAATAGTAATATCGAATAAAAATATAGTTTCATTGGAAATCATAAGTCACAAGGAGTGGATGCATCTGCACCAGCCATTGAGAACGACTTTGAGCTGTGTCACCAATTATTTCCAACCATTGGTTTCTACCGTCCCGAGGACCCCAACCAGACAGCAGTTTACACCTTCCTACGTGGCTGGCTGGCTTAAATTAACTGTTGTAGATTTCATTGACTGGTGCAACCATGTTGGTTTTGGTTTGACCGTCGCTAGCTCTTTTCCAGCCTGACCCTATGTCAGCCAGCTAACATTGCCCATCGGTCGAGGAAGGCGATCGATGGATAGGCATACGTAACACATGTCCTAACCATCTCAGTCGATGTAATTTCACAGCCTCGTCGATTGATTTCCCCTCCCACCTACCTAGCACTCGACGAACAACTAACCTCAATATTGCTCACCTTATTATACCACTTCACACGGGAGATAGAACGCAGACACCTATGATCAAAGACAGCTAGCCAGGCTTTTCAAGTCTTCTACTCTCAATGGCCAGGTCTCACAGCTGGCCATAAAGGAGGACGGAGAGGACTGATGAGCAGTACACCCGCCCTTTGGTCGACAGCTAGCTAGCCGGATATCACGTCTACTAAGCGAGAGACGGCATAAACTGGCATATGCGAAACTAGCCCTCTCTATCCGTACTCAGCTGAGATTTCGTCAGAGATCAACCCGTTGGCACTGGCTGATGGTACTTCCCAAATAAGGGAAGAGGTCAACACACCCCACCAACCACTTCACTCCCTATTTCTAAACTAGGAGTCAGTGTAGTCCAGTTCTGTAGGTCTATCATCTTACATTTGACGTGAGCGAATCGCATGCCAAACATTCGTAGATTGCAGCTCCTCAAGGTGTTCAGAAGACTCTGCTCTATTTTGTCAGCGTCCTCGCCTAGAAGGACTACATCGTCTGCATATTCTAAGTCAACGAGATTATTGCCTGGTAGCAAGTCAATCTCTGAGTCTCTGAAGTGAGTTAAGATTAAGTCCATTAGTTCATGTATGATGAAATTGAATAGGAATGGGGTTAATGGGCATCCCTGACGGACGCTTGTTTTGGTGCATACATCGTGCGCTGCTGAATAACTGCGAGATAGACTGCTCTTTCTTAGTGTAGTGTTAAATGTGACTAATCTGCATACTTCAGCAAGCCTGTTCTTCAATATCTTTACCTTTAATCAGGACATACACCTAATGGATATACCAGATAGTATTTTGTAGAAATTTCATGATCTGTTTGTTGTATTATGCACTTGTCCTTCTTATCGAATATTATTCACAAATTTCTTTTCAGGTAGAGAAAATTGACTACTGTTCTGAGAGAAAATTTAAACAAAAGAAACGCTCTAAATATGGAACAACTACTGGAGGAATTTTAGGCTTACGAAATGATGATGCCGATGGTGATGAAAGTAAACCGACAAAAATCACTACAACAAAATCTTCATTGAATAATAATAATAATAGTTTAAAAAAATCTGCTCCAAAAATTTCACGTCGATCTAATAAACAATTACCACCATTATGTGAGGGTGATACTGCTGCCGCTGCGGCTGCCGCTGGTGTTGCTGATGATCATGTGGATGATGTGGACGATGATGATGTTGAGGATGACGATGATGATGCCGATGATGATGAGGATGGTGTCGGTGATGATGATGATGATGATGACGAATCACATATGAATGTAAAGCTGAATTCTCTTCAACCGGCGGAATATGATCATCCTGGTAAAGGAAAACTTTGTAAAGACAGGAGAAAAACTGAAAGACGATCAAGAAAGCATAGTCCTGGTGTAAATAGTAATTCTAGTCTATCGCATACATCATTACGTAATGATGCATCAAGAAGTGGTACTACTACTACTACTAGTAGTGGGGCTGGGGGTGGTGCTATGTTGAAAAAAAGACGATTGGCTGCTGTCAATGGGAATCTAATGATGATGGCTACTACACATGCTCAACGAAGTACTAGTTCAGGAAGTAATAGCAGTAGTGGTCGTAGTCGCAGTCGTAGTAGAAGTAGTTCTAGTTTACGCAGTGTTGAAGGTGGTACTGTTGCTGCTGGTGGTTGCGGTGGTGCCGGTGCTGGTGATTGCAGTGATAATGATGCCTGTCGACATTCTTCTTCAAGTTGTTCATCAACAATTCAATCGAAAAGTTCAACAGATCGACAATTATCATCCTATTCTCGAATGTCATCGTCGTATAAATCTAATCTAAAGGATATGATGACTGTGAATTCATGTAATCATTTAATGACTCCAGATGGATCACCTGGTACACATTCTTCTATGGATAGTATTAATGGTGGAGGGTCAAGAAAACCAAAAAGAACAGCTGCATTAGCAGCATCTATGGCAACAGCTGTTTCTACAGTGAAAAAACCTCGTCTATCATCATCATCATCGTCGTCAAAGCATCGTAGTAATTTAAGTGATGCCGGCAAAGTGAAAAATCGATGTAAAAATAATCATAACCATAATGAGGATGAGGATGATATTGATGATGACTCGTCTTCACATTGTTGTATAGATCTTAAAGATGAACCAAATGATCAAGATGATGTTATCTCTATACTTAGTGGAAATTCTTGTGAAAATCATCCTATACCTAATGAACTTTCAGCTGCATTAGCTGAAGAGAATTTACAATTTGAAGAACTTGCTAAACAACTTCCTGGTCCTCCTGATTGTAAGTTTTCTTTCTTTCTTTTTTTTATTCCTTCACGTTCCCTGGTGGAACATAGGGTGGCTTCAAGCTAGAGGCTTGAATTGAAGTTTCTGTAGCAGTGGTGATTATTTTTACAGGATGGGTTTGCTAGCCTTTCTTCATCTTTACCAGCTTTATTACTGGTTTAGCAAGGTAAAGGTGTGCGTCCTGTGGCCGGAGATCGAACCCCAGACCATGTGCATGGTTGGCGAGCGTATTAACCGCTGTGCCACCGACGCACTGTAAAAAAATGACTTCTTACTGTTTATCTCGCATTTATCTATCTATCTATCCTGCTGTTAATCATTAAGTACTGATGTATTTTCTACTTCTCATGTCATTGAGTTCCGAGTGGAATGTTGTAAGGTTTCAAGCTTTGAGCTATGAAGTTTCAATAGCAGTTGGGTTTTTTTGCAGGGTGGGGTTGCTAGCCAGCTAGGCGATGTTTCAGGAATCTGTCGGCCGGGAATCGAACCCAAGAACACCTGACACACTTATGTATAACTTTGTTAGTTATTGGTTTTATGCCCTAATGTTTCAGCCGGACAAGTTTTTAGTCTATGGTTCTGCTTTCTATACATTTGATAAAGAGAAGACGTTCAGCGAAGAGACTCTTTTCGGTGAATTCATTCACATAGCTGTACAATCACATTTATATATAATTATTTTTGTGTCTGTGTGTATATGAGGTTTGTCAAGTTTAGATAATTAATCAGGTAATACAAGAATGATCTAATATAGAAACAAGGTTAATTAGACAGCAACTAAAGTTAGATTGAGTTAGTAAGTCAGGTGACGTAATTTAATTGCTTAAAATGTTTCAACTTAGGTCAGGATGGCAACTAAGGTAATTACTGGCAGAGACTAAGTAGAGATGGGGTAGAGAATAGTGTCATTTAAATAAGGACTAAAGTTGAGCAAATAAATTGGATGACTTAGCATAAATGACTAGAAATTGAGCGTTCTATACATTCGCAAGTGATTGTTTTCTTTCAAGTTTACCCATGGATTGATATCAGTTGGAGGATTCCAATCATTAAAAACCAGCACTATAGTAATGGACAACTGTTTCTTCCTCTTTCTTTGGGATTCCCCAGCAGTACACATCCACCAAAGGGGGTTCGAACCCAGGACCTTCCGGCTAGAGGGCAAGCTCGTACACTATTCAGCCACTGAGACCCCCGATTCAATGGTCAGCCTATGAATTCTAACTTCTACGTATGCCTGATTTTAGCATAACTGGTAGCAGCCAAGATCATATCCAAATATTAGTCCTCAATTCCAACCAGATGGTGGACCTCACTGGTCACGACTTCTCACTAGAATTCCTCCAGTCAACTTCGTCCTATAGCCGGTAGTCACTAGCGAGCATCAGATTAATTTTCAAGAATTAGTTTGTAGGGATTTGGTCTGTTTCGATGATTATTGATTAGTTGGAGAATTTCATCATGAACTGACAACAGTCAGGGAACCATTGGAAAACCAGCTGGGAGTACTGGACTGCTAGCTGTCTCATCAGCCTAGTTTGGGACTCTTCATCAGTACGCACCCACCATAGAGAAAGTTCGAACCCAGGACCTTCTGGTTATAAGGCTAGCGAGCTCGTAGACGATTAAGCCAGTGGAACCCGATCCAATAGCCAGTCCATGAATTCTAACTTCTGACAATTCATGACATAGCGCGACCAATTCGCAATGTCTTTTTTCTCTATTTTGAAGTGTTCTATTCCAGAAAAAGGAACATGTTTGAGTTGTCGATGACTAATGCGACGACGGGTGGGTTAAAAGTTTGATGGTATTTTGAAGTAGTCAGTATAAGCGTCTGGTGTAACGTGTTAGTTTGTGTTTGGTTAAAGAGTTTCAGTAGAATCTTTTCTTTAGTTTCGTTCAGTTCACTGATGATTCTGTATCTCCAGGGTCTCCATTAAATAGGGAAAAATCTTATTGTTGGGTGTGAGTACTAAAAGTTTAAAATATGATTCATTGATGATAACTGCAGGGCACTTATTGGTTCCTTTTCGTGTAACCCATGTGTACGAGTATTGAGTTTTCGTAGTTGTTTCGTTCTGTGGTCTTGAGGAACAGTTGTTTTTTATCTAAGTCAGATGTAGAATTTCTAATCTGACATTAAATCTTAAATTTCAAGAGAGGATTCTAATGTGGTTCACATGATTATGTGTGGGTTCATTTGTTTCATCAGTTGGGAAATGAATTCTTTTTAACAGAGACTTTACTGAATATTCAAGTGTTGGTTTGTAGAGATTTGGTTGATTGGTTACAGGATTTCATCATGAGCTGACATTAGTTAGAAAACCATTGGAAAACCTGGGAGTGCGAATCCCGGTGGGTGCGTACTGTTGAAGAGTCCCGAACTAGGACGAAACAGCTGTCTAGTACTCCCAGGTTTTCCAATGGTTTTCTAATTAATGTCAGCTCATGATAAAATCCTGTAACTTTACTGAATAATTTCACAAAACTTTCGGGATCAGAGGTTCAGTGGTTGGAATACTCGCCAACCACGCCTTATGTTGTGGTCTAGGGTTCGATTCCCTGCCGATGAACTCCTAAACCTCGCTTGGCTGTGAGTAGATCCGGGTAAAGAGGAGATGGTTGGGCGTGAGGCCAGCAACTCCACCCCCGACCCCCCACCCACGCAACGAAGGATTAACACCACTGCCCCTGAAGCTTCAACGCTTAAAACGTATCCAATATTGACAGACACATCAGTTCTTCCACGAGGTTCAACTTCACTCTTTTTTTATAACTTTCCAAATGATTCTGGAAAGCTGTTGTATCCTTATGGAAACATATGGTGATTAGTTTGCGGGAGTTGCTGCCTACACCGTGGAAATCGATTACTTTTGGAAATATCTGTAACAGAAGGAGTATCGGTCAGTATTGTGTGTGACCGTAGAGGTCAAGGGAACTGGTATCTGACGCCAGTCGTCACACACGTTTGGAGTTGTGTCCTTAGAAAGAGGAAACAACAATAAGGTATCTACTCAGTGATTTCACCCTCAAAAGTGGTTGTACAATCGGATTTATTATGCCTAAGTTTACATAGATAATAGTCATTACTTAATCCAACATCGTAACGTAGAGAGATTAAAGGCAGTGATAATTCTCAACTTGTTATAGAAATTTTCGAGGTATAAATATATATTACATAGATTACAAGGGGCTTAGGAACAAAATTACACAGGATTAGAAAGTAGCTTTTTTTTCCTATCCTAACGAATACAAGTTTGAACAGGATGAGTATGAAAACAGATTGAAGTAAATAGTTTTTATAACTGAAGGTAGAAAAAATAATGAAGGGGATTAGAAACAAACTAACAGACAAAAACTAAAGATAAAAACCACCGAATTAGGTCCATAGTAAATGTGGAGGTTGGACTAGTTTCTTTTGGATACATGGCTCTAGGTTTTTGATGCCTATGGCCGAGGGCTTCTGTAGTACAAATAAATCGGAAAGCCACTGCCTTTAGTAGACTTTTGTTTACTGTGTAAATGACTCTGAATGATCCTATTAGTTGAGATGTTGAATGAACCAGTGCCTCCTTTTTGCAAGCATGTTAAGTAATATTCTCTGATACGCTTTGAAAGGACAAACATAGAACCACCTAGCTCCATACGAGCAGGTGAATTAATATATTCACATTGGAGTGGTCATATCCGCTAGTTAGTCCCTCATATTGCTGAGAAGCAGTCAGATGCTAACGAATATCACTCTTAGTGTTGCTGCAGGAAAAGTTTTCATTAGGGAACTGGCGATTCTCTTCTTTAGGATATCTACTGCTGAGTCTCCCTTGAAGTGCAGATTTTTATACGCCATTTCCTTTGGCACCGAAGTTCACTACTTTCTTTTCGGCTTTAGTTTTATGTTTTTTCCCATGAAACGTGCCAGGTATCTATTTTTTGCCGAGGTATTCTCGAGTAGTAAGAAGCTCTTCTTCTAAGTATTCAGTGCTGCAAATTCTTTTGATACGGTAGGTCAGTGAGAAAGATCTTACCACTGTCGAGATGTACGACTTCTTTGGATCGGCCTTTTCTATAACCCTCTCTCCCTAGAACGGCCAAGTTAAACTTTAAGCACCAGTGACTACCATTGGAGTGCGACCACACCAATGACCTTGAAACGTTCACTGAGCGAGTCAGTGAAACCTGGCAAATAATGTTGTCATCATCAATAAAATGAGCTCATCGAAACCAAAAACAAGTTAGGGTTAGGTTAACCTAATAAAGGCGACATTAGGGTTGGTTCGAGTTAGATTACAGTTAGTTTAGGCATATTTTCACGCTACGGATAGGTTCAGGAAAGATTAGAGTTATTGTTACGTTTAGAAGACCTAAATAATTACATGCATAGAATGTGGTTAAATTACTCTGTTGATATAAGAATAGAACTTGGGCACTGTGGTGGTAGAGTATAATTCCATTGTGGGTAACATTTATTTTGATAAAGTCTCACAGTGTTATACAGTTATATTTACTGATGACCACCTTTCGAGCACAATTTATTGCTCAGGAAATATTTCGGTATTACACTATGTAAGACTTTATCAAAATAAATTTCACCCACAATAGAATTATACTCTGTTGATACTCTATAACTGAGAGCCAACGATTAGTATGTATTCAAGGCCATTGAAACGTTCGCACTCCTGGGACGCTGTTGTTGAACTTCATCTATGTGTTGTATTCCATACACGAAAATGCCTCCTCCTTCACAATATTGGTACGTTCGAGGTCATTCGCTGATTGATTAATAGTGGTGCTGCTGTCCAAACAACCTTTTGTACAATGTTGGGACTTACAGGAATATTTATCTCAGCCATTGTAGATCGTTGAGTATCTCATTGTGACACTCAATTGGCTACTTTCTGTTGGGTTGTACATGTCTAGCGGTTATCACCACTCAATTTAACATAAATTAATAATTATGACTTTGAGAGAACAGAAAATTTCACTTCCATGTTGTTTGTGATAATTACAGGTCTTTAAATATTCCCATTTATAATATTAGAACAAGATATATAAGCGAACAATATTGTTGTTTTCAATTAGATCTTCTTCAGGCTTTACTCTAATTTTCATAGATTTATATATAAAATTTTTTAACCAATGACGGTGATTTTGTGGATCAAATAATAATAATAATAACTAATTGGACCTCACTGGTCACGACTTCTCACTAGAACTTCTCCAGGAAACTCCATCCTGTAGCAAGTCAGTCACTAGCGAGGATCAGATTAATTTTCTGTAGTTTGGTTTGTTAGGGTTAGTTATCTTGGGGTCGCGCTAAACCACGAATCGGTAGAAGTTAGAATTCATGAGCCACTGAATCGGGTCCCAGTGGTTGAATGGTATACGAGCCAGCTTACCTTGTAACCGGAAGGTCCTGGGTTCGAATCCCAGTGGATGCGAACTGTCGATGATTCCCAAACTAGGATAAAACAGCAGCTGTCCAGTACTCCAGTGCTGGTTTTCAATGGTTCTCTAACTGATATCAATCCGTGATCAACTCATAAAAACATAACTAACCCTTACAAACCAAACTATAGAAAATAATAATAATAATAATGTGGTAAATGTTTTGAAACGTAGTTAATAACGATGATTATAATGATTACAAAATATTGATGATAAGGTTTATGCAGGTGGCGATAAGAATAACAAAGGTAGTGAGTGATATGTGTATATGTAGACAATTCAGTAAATAAATAAATAAGGTCAAATCTTAAAAGTTACGTAATACTTAAGGTAGGTGTAGTGGACAGATAATCAGAGTTTAAATAAATATCATATCATAAGGACGAAGGAAATGGAAAATAAGAAAGGGTGGGAGGGTTTTCAATTAGAATTTACCTAGGCAAACAAGGGAGTGACAAAGGTAGAACAAACGTCTTTTGTTGTAAGCAAAGACTAGCGTTGTTCTTTCGAATTGATTCCCATAGCTTCGGCTAAGTGTAAAAGACGGGTTCTGATTCCGTTCGAAAGACTCAATGGAATGCGATAGATAACTTTGAAGGCACTATTTTTTTGTCCACTTGGTGATCGCTATCAATCAAATGAGCCAAAAATCATTATAATCATCGTTATTAACTACGTTCAAAACATTTACCACATTATTGTTATTATTATTATTTGATCCACAAAATCACCGTCTTTGGTTAAAAAATTTTATATATAAACCTATTAGAGAACCATTGAAAACCAGCACTGGAGTACTGGACAGCTGCTGTTTCATCCTAGTTTTGGGAATCATCGGCAGTACACAACCACTGGGATTCGAACCCAGGACCTTCCGGTTACAAGGCAAGCTGGCTCGTATACCATTCAGCCACTGGGACCTGATTCAATGGCCAGTGCATGAATTCTAACTTCTACCAATTCGTGATTTAGCGCGACCCCAACCGTGATCAACTCGTAAAAACATAACAAACCCTTACAAACCAAACTATAGAAAATATAAATCTATATAAATTAGAGTAAAGCCTGAAGATCTAATTGAAAACAACAATATTGTTCGCTTATATGTCTTGTTCCAATAAGTACAGGTTTCAAAATATATTCAAAATTATCGATATTTTAATCGAAATGTTTATTCATGGTTTATTTGTTTTTCTCATTTTTTTACCTCACAATTTTCTAGTAAATCGTACAGCCAATAAATCGTTACATTCCACGCATTCATTGAATTTTTACAAACGCAGTCAACGTGTTTTTGTCCAATTGATTAGTTGTAGTGATGTTGGCTTAAAACAAGTACCAAAATGTCGTGCTTGTCGTCATGCTCGGGTTACCTATCATCAACAAAATTCACCATCAAATTTTATCAATGGTGTAGATGACTCCGAGGATCATCACTATTCATCAGAGAATAAACATTCTTTATTCAACAATAATAATGATGCTGATGAGGTCAATTTAAGTCGAAATGATCAAAATTGTTATTCAGATGAAAATGGCAAAGCTGCTGTGGTGGTGGTGGTGGTCAATTTAAACGACCACCACCAGGACGTTCATCTGCTTCTTCTTCTTCTACTGCATCAGAGAAAAATCGACTGAAGGAGAGTACAACTGAAAAGTTGAAAGATAAACGCAGTGTTACACACTCTTCATCACCACCTGTATCTGTATTTTGTCGATTTTGGGGTTTTAGAAAGTGAGTACGCTTTCTTCTTCTTCTTTGAATGATTCTTTTTTTGTTACCCTGTTTGTTATTAATGATTTTTTTTAGTGACTGGTCCTTGGTTTTAAACTCCACTCCACTCCACCTACTTACTTTACACTAGAAGACCAAGTTGAGCCATTGTGTGTAGCACATTTACCAACTCACGTCATCCCCATCGGATATCACCAATGCAGCAGTTCACTCGGCCATTCTTTATGGTACTTTGATTGGGGACACTAGTAACTAGTGTGGTGTGTCTATCGGTTAGGTTTGCAATGTGGCCACCATTCCACTAGGTGGCTCGCCATCACGGTGTACATTGATTCGATGATATTAGATGGTTGAAGGCAATCGGCAACAGGAAGCTTTGCTTGACCTAGATTTCGTGCTAGTTGGCACTCGTCACCACACTAGTTATCAGTGTCCAATCAAAGTATCCACTACAGTCCTACAGGAGGTCAATCGTGACCCCGAATAGCTCAGTGGTAAGGTCTCTGACTTCAGCACTGGGTGACGTGGGTTCGAATCTCAGAAGGGATATGAGTTCCTTCTAGGTGTCAGATACGCCTGTCTGACGAGTGCCAACTAGTACGAAACCTAGGTGAAGCAAGGCTTCCTGTGGCCGACTGCCTCCAACAATCTAATATAATCCTTTATGGTTTTTAGACATGGCCATTGAAAGTGGAAGACCTGAAGAGACTATCTGTCTTCGAATACACATGTTTGTGTTCTGTATCCCGTGTTAAGTGAGGATAGATTGTCAATTAAGGAGGACGAGTCAATCGATGAGATTGTGAAGGTGAATCAATTGAGATAACTAGACCATATGTTAGGCATGATGAGCCATTATCTTCCATACTGAGTCATATTAGCTTACATGGTGGTGGTGGTGGTGAATGGAATACGAGCTTGCCTTGCAACCAGAAGGTCCTGGTTTCAAACCTCAGTGAGTACTTACTGCGAATAGTCCCAGAGTTGGACGAGACAGCTGTCCAGTATCCCATGCTGATATTAATCCGTGGGCAAACTTGAAAGAAATGAATATCAATGAGAAATTCGATTACCACTAAACGAGGATTTTGAGTCATATCATCAGTTGTCTCCAGCCTTCATTGGTTCTTACAACGTGGTCCCGAGGGCCCCAACCAGACAGACTGTCAGGAAGTCTATGTGACATTAGACATAAACTCAAAGATCAGCTGGCAGAAACCAACAAGTAGACAGGATAAGCAGTCAGCGAAGACAGGAATTCAAGTGAACACAGAGAAGACCAAGGTGATGAAGATATCTCACAATCATCAATCACCATCAGCCGAAGAAGTATGAAGTTCGCTTTTTTCCTTTACCTACCGGGACATCGTTTCAACTAAAGATATCATGGATGAAGATATCAAAGGTAGGATCGGAAAAGCAAGTCAGACCTTCATTTTTCTGAAATTAGTGTAGGAACCCTCTTTACTTAACATAAATCAGGTTCTTTCCAACTAATACTGTAACAGTAGAAGGCAAGACACGAAAGCCAAGTTTTATTTTCCGTTAATCAAACCGCTGTTTATATTCTTTAACCAATCATTGAGCGTGTGATTTTGGCTTAAGTTAAACGACATGAAATAGAATGTTCAAATAGATATATCGTATTCTGTTGCTAACGCAGTATTGAACTGTGGGAATATGCGAGAATCATATTCCGCTGGAATATATTGTCTGTATCACACCACCACAATACCAGGTCAATGTTTCTGTATAGTTCAGCGACTTGGCAATGCACGTCACGAAAAGCATTTCCAATAGGCTACTGCAGGCCTTCATCAACAGCGTTGTCTTCGCTCGATATTGGAGATTAGATGACCAGTCGGCTTGAAAAGAATAAGTTACAAAGAACTATGACAGTGTGGTGAATCATCCAAGATCCTGTTCCCCAACAAATATGCAAATGAACTTGAACACACTCTGAGGAAACCATTGAATGAAATCATGGTCCAGTCAGTCAGTCGAATGTAACCAGAATGGGATGTGAACGATGAGTTGTGCCTGTGTCCAAGAGTGACATGGGGGAGATCGTGTGAAAATGAAACAAAATGTTTTTAGGCACTCGTGAAGCCAGCTAAAACCATAAGATTTTGTGTTTTGAAAAGTCATAATCTTGATAGCGTAATCTATCATATTTTTTATGCCTGCCTCTTTTCGTATATGACCCACCTAAGCGTTAGCTACGATTGGTCACTTAGGGTTTTTCACGATAGACACATTTTAGGCATACCACCATTGTAACCGTCATTCTATCACTCACTGTGTTCATAAAATGCTTATTAGCGTTTATTTGTATGTCTATCTAGGGAATAATAGTAGTAGTAGTAGCAGGAAATGTTAGACATGAAATGTGTCTCGTTATCGATCTTTTATTGTAATGATATAATTAATTGTTTTTGTTTCCATTCTTTTGTGTATTTTCCTCATATTTATAATGCCTTTCTTTCAGTGTTTGTGTTATTTAAGGCGAAAATAACATCATACGAGAATTTGCATTTTTCTAATAAACAAAAGAAAGAAATATTGCCTTTTTCATATTTACGTGCATATTTTATCCGTCCGTCAGACATAAATATATATGCATGTGTGTGTGTGATGCAATAACGCGGTGGTTAACAATTCTGTTTTGTGTCAATGTTTAACTGACTGACTGACTGGCTAGTTTCAACGTAGAACTTTGCACTGATCCGCAGCAGTTCGAGTTGCCACACTCCCTCCTTGTAGAACACAAAGTAAGAGAAGAGAGTAAAGGGAGGTTCAAAAAATCGATAATAAACAGAAATGTGAGGCAAAAGGGATAGTAATATGGAAGAACAATAGAGTTTCATTGGATATGATAAATCACAAGGAGTGGATGCCTTTGTATCAGCCATTGGGAACGAGGATTTTGAGCCATATCACCAATTGTCCTCAGCCTTCATTGGTTCTTACAACGTGGTCCCAAGGACCCCAAACAGACAGCCAGGCAGTCTACACCTTCCTACGTGACTGGCTGGCTGACTGGCTTCAACTAACTGTTGTGGATTTCATTGACTGATGAAGCTATGTTGGTTTTGGTTTGACCACCACTAACTAGCTAACTCTTTTCCAGCCTGATTCATCCTATTTCAGTCAGCTAACATTTCCCGTTGGTCAAGGAAGACTGCAATGGTTAGACGTGCATGTGTAACACATGTCCCAACCATCTCAGTCGATGTAATTTCACAGCCTCGTCGATTGATTTCCCCTCCTCATCTAGCACTCGACGCCTAACCTCAATATTGCTCACCTTAATATACCACTTCACGTGGGAGATAGAACGCAGACACCTATGATCAAAGACAGCTAATCTTTTCATGTCTTCCACTCTCAATGGCCAGGTCTCACGTCTACTATGCGAGAGACGGCGTAAACTGGCATATGCGAAACTAGCCCTCTGTATCCGTACTCAGCTGAGATTTCGTCAGAGATCAACCCGTTGGCACTGGCTGATGGTACTTTTTAAGTAAGTGAAGCGGTCAACGTGCTCTACCACTTCACTTCCTATTTCTAGTCTAGGTGTCGGTGTAGTCCCCTGGGCTCTGCGGTCACGCAAGCAACTTCCACGGTGTGGGCAGCCGGCAAGTAACAACCGCCCTTACAATCCGAAATGCACTCGAAACCTCTCTAATCCTCACTCATATGGTATATGTGGAAACAACAGACAACAATCAGCATAAATAGGTGGAGTCTGAAAGAAGCAACCTCCTTCACCTACCTACCTACCTAGGAAGCATCGTTTCAACTACAAGCGGGACTGACGAAGATATCATAGCAAGGATCGGGAAAGCAAGGCAAGCTTTCATTACTCTCAAGTCTGTATGGAAATAGATCAACAACACAAGTCACCATGAAAAATAACATCCGAACTTTCAACTCCAATGCAAAGTAAGTGCTACTTACTATACGGATCAGAGACTTGACGCCGCACCGCATCATGAAGGGGACTTCGAACAAACTACACACCTTCATCAACAGCTGTCTTCTCTCAATACCTCTCAAGATCAGGTGGCTGGCCAGAAAAGATCAGCAACAGGAAGGGATCTCTGGCAATGAGTGAACCAACCCAACAGGAAAGAATTGTGCAACAAATATGCAGGAAGAAATGGAGGTGGATTGGCTGGCCATACTCTGAGAAAACAAACCATCAAGTGAGTGACAGCACATGCCAGGCCATCACTCGAGTGGAACTTGAATGGGAAGTGACGAGTTGGTCGTCAGTGCTAGGGTGAGGTGACATGGAGGAGGTGTGGAGGTGATGTGAAGAGGAGATGAAAGCATGCGGAGAGACGTGGAGCCAAGTGAAAACGTTGGCAGAGAACCGAACACAATGGATACGTGCAGCTGAAGCCCTATATTTTTCTAAGAATTAAAGGAAACAACAATCATATAATAGTAATGTGCAGAAACACCTTACGATCACTATTATCATCATCATCAGGCATGAATTGTGCGAAAAATCATTGAAAAAAGTTCATGTGTAAGAATTTTTTTAAAAGATAATGCACAGTTTCTTAATTGATTATTGTTTATGTTAAGAAAATTATTCGTTTTTCTTTTTTTATATTTTTTTCTCTCCTTGGGTATTTTGATCATGTGACTTCTATTGTGGTTGTTAATGTGATGAACACACTCGCACGCCTATAACACTTTACACAAAACACCGAATCAAAACACAACAACACCATAGATTATGTTACAATAATCGTGGTGTATTAAAAATAGCAGATTTTTGTCGATCTACTGAATCGGATGCTTTAGAACGTTCTCTATGGGAGATGTATCATCCAGGTAAGTCGGGATATAATATATATATTGTTTGTTTACTCTTATATTGACGTATTTTCTAGTTAGTTAGTTGGGTGTGACTTTTCTCTTTCGGATTTGTTTACGCTACACTATTTTTATTTTTTTTTTAAATTATGAACACATTTTTTGTTATTCAAGTGTTGGTTTGTAGGGATTTGATTGGTTTTAGGATTTCATCATGAGCTGACATTAGTTAGAGAACCATTGGAAAACCTAGGAGTACTGGACAGCTGTTTCGTCAGCCTAGTTTGGGACTCTTCAGCAGTACGCACCCACCGGGATTCGAACCCAGGACCTTCTGGTTAGAAGTTAGAATTCATGGGCCATTGGATCGGGTCCCAGTGGCTTAATGGTCTATGAGCTAGCTCGCCTTGGAACCAGAAGGTCCTGGGTTTGAATCCTGGTGGGTGAGTACTGATGAAGAGTCCCAAACTAGGACGAAACAGCTGTCCAGTACTCCCTGTAGGTTTTCCAATGGTTCTCTAACTAATGTCAGCTCATGATGAAATCGTGAAACATATTTTGTTGCTGTGCATTTTAATGTATTTTGTGCTATTCTTAATCGATATGTGTTGATGTTTCTACAAGGATTGATTGCTCACCAGATCGGAGTTTTGGCAGTCTACCTACGGACATGGTTTCGAACCTTGTCCAAATAGATTGTAAATGTGAAAAGGAGAGAGGAGGGTTGTGTGTGTAGGAGCAGAGACTTCATCCAGTTGGAATGCATGGAATGCAAAAGTTCTTAATTTTTTTTCTTTACTGAGTTTCACTTTAGTTCCTCTATTCTTTGACGACAGTTTCCCTGTGCCTTTTTGTTCTACTTCAGTGTCGTTGTTTTTTTCTTCAATTGATTCTGCAATTTGAAATCTATTCAGTTCGAGAAGGGGGTGATTATTTCACTGCAGTTTCTCTTAGTGGTGGAAAGTGAAACTATTCAGACACACACATACAAACACACATATACACAATATGTCTGTAACGACCAAAAACCAAGTAACTCCATTATGGATAAGATTTTTATTTTGATGAAGTCACACAGTGTGTTGTACAGTAATATTTACTGATGCGACCACGTTTCGAGGACAAATTGTTACTGCTCATAATCATATCAAGACACTCACTCACACAACTTTCTTGCTTCATTTATTTACATGAGTAAAAATTGATGATTAGACATTTGAATAAAGTCAATATAGGATGATAAAGTGCGTTCGGAAATAATAATATTAGTGTTATCAATCAAATACAGTTAGATGGGAAATAAGACGAGTGTTTTTATAGTCAAAATAAGTAACTTGTTATAATGTTAAAATGTGAAATGAAATACATTTCAACATCATTTATTCTCTTCTAACTGGACTGGTAATACTATCTTTCATATCTCTGATATTTGCGTTGAGTCACTTCTGTTGCATGTGTTGAATGTAGACTCGATGAACCAGTCAGGATTCAGTAATCAATCTTTCTCTATCTCCACCTACCTATATTACTTTTTAAAATTTGGACTCCGACCCACCCACCCTATTGTGTGGTTGTGTTTTAATACATGCAGTGCAATTGCTGAGTATTTTTCTAAATCACTTCTCTGCATGGGTGGGGTCAACCATTCTAACCTTAGCTAAATTCTTGTGTTCTGATAATCTCAATACACCTTATCTACTAGTTTGACCTATGTAGTTGACCTCATTCACAGTCATTGCAGGGTATTTTGTTAATTATATTATTTTGTTTAATTGGGTCCACCGACAGAGTCGTTTAGCCTACAGAGCTTGTCTTATCTGAGTGAGTTTGTAGGTTTGAATACTACCCTAATTCATGCTTTACTAAGAACCCAGCATAGAGTCTCAGATGTCCCCTCCTTATATTGTATAACAGTAGATGTCTTATTTTCTCTCATTTATTTTATCATTATTAGTTTCACTGTAATTTTTATTTTGCTTATGACCTTTTCTGACCGGCCTAGTTATTTAACACCAACGCTTCTTCTATCTGTTTCATTTCATCATATATATATTGATTTTATTCAAATGTCTAATCATCAATTTTTACGCATGTATATAAATTAAGCAAGAAAGTTGTGTGAGCATCTTGATGTGATTATGAGCGGCAATAATTTGTGCACGAAACGTGGTCATCAGTAAATATTACTTACTGTACAACACTGTGATTTTATCAAAATAAACGGATCACAAATCTATTAAGCAAGAGTCAAACACATTTCCCGCGGATATTTCGAGGTTAGAAGTTATTCACAGAATATTCATGAAATATTCATTCAAACAAAATCTCAATCTTAAAACTAACACATTGTCATGACACCAGTCCACCATTAGGAATAGGAAGGAATCAACTAAAAACAAATATCAATCAATAATAAGGATTAAATCAAAAAGAAGGTATGCATGTATCATGTTGGAACGTTGATACATACAGGTCAAGGAAAAATGAGGTGAATAATTAGACAACTATTATTATTATTATTATTCCCTTAGGTTCCGAGTGGAACATAGTGCTTCAACAACACATCTCCACTTTCTTCTATTTTCTGCTGTCTTCTTCAGCTGCGTCCACGATTGACCATAATCTCTCATATCCTCCTCCCCAACACACGATCTCCTCCATGTTACCCTCACACTGACGACCCACTCTTCACTGTCCATTGGAATTCCACTCTAGTGATGGCCTGCATTGCACGCGATGTCATTTGACGGTCTCCTCAATGTCGTGTGCCGAATCCATCCATCTCCACTTTCTTCTCCTACATATCCACTTGTTGAGCAATCAGCTCTTGGTTAGTTTGTTCCCAGCCAGCCAGAGTTTTTTGTTGCTAATTCTTCCTGGCCGGTTGGCCGGCTGGCTGGCCATTTGATCTTCACTAGGGAGCCGGAGAAGGTGGCAGTTGTTAATAAAAGTCTGTAAGTTGCTGGAAATACTGTTACAGAAGTGAGCGCAGTGCAAGTTTCTGATCCGTATAGAAGTGCTGGCTGACTGACTTGACATTTGTGCTGAAAATGCGAATCTTATTGTTTAGTCTGAGGCGGAGTGTAGAAGATTTCCAAACTGGTTTCAGGTTGATGAAGGTGCATCTTGCCTTTTACGATTCTGGCTAGCTTTGACATCTTCATCCTTTCCGATTGCCTGTGGTTGAAAGCGTGCTTCATGGTGAGATAAGTGAAGGAAGTAACACAACTCGTTAGCGAAAAATATCCAAATAAGCAACAGTATTGTAAATACATCATTCATAGAGGGATTTTCCGCCACAATGTCATCTACTTGATACCGCCAGAAATAGCAATCAAGACAGCAAGCGTAAATGCATGACGCTGCGTACTACCGACCGATTGATATGAGTAGTAGTAGTTGTGTGCCATTCACATTAAACACCAGATCGAAGTGATTCCAAAATACAGCTGTTTCGCTCGTTTGAGACCAAGTCTGTCGGTAGTGACGTAACCTATGTGGCCAATGATATAATAGGGTGAGCAATATTGAGGTTAGGCATCGAGTACCAGGTAGATGGGAGGGGAAATCAATCAACGGGTCTGTGAAATTACATCGACTGAGATGGTTAGGACATGTGTTGCGTGTATACCTAGCCACTGCCTTCGTCGACGGGCAATGTTAGCCGATATAGGGTCATTGATATAAGTATAAAACTTGGGCACTGTGGTAGAGTATAACTCCATAATGGATAAGAATTTATTTTTAAATCACACAGTGTAGTACAGTTATATTAACTGTTAACAGTTAATATAACTGTACAGTTAATATAACTGTAACAGTTAATATAACTGTACTACACTGTGTGATTTAAAAATAAATTCTTATCCATTATGGATATAGGGTCAGGCTGGAGAAGAGCTATCGGTGGTCAAACCAAAACATGGTTGCACCAGTCAATGAAATCTACAACAGTTAGTTTAGGCCACTTAGGGGGTCCTCGGGATGGTAAAATCCAATGGTTGGAAACAATTGGTGACATGGCTCAGAATCGTTCTCAATGGCTGGTGCAGATGCATCCACTCCTTGTGACTTATAATCTCCAATGAAACTATATTGTTCTTCGTTACTACTATTCCTTTGTCCCACACCTCTTTTTACTGTCTATATTATGCATTTCTCCTACTTTCTTCTGTTGCTTTGCGTGCTGCAGCGAAGAAGTGTGGTGACTTGAACTGCTGCACGTATGTGCAAAGTTCTGTGTCGAATACAGACAGACAGACTTCTTCTTTATACGCTTTCATTGTGTTATTTCCAGTTCTCTTTTGTTATCCTCTGCTGTTTTTTCGTCTGCTTTAACAAGAATTTGTTAAACATGGATTTGTTTGTTTTTTTCCACAGAAAAAAGTTTCAGTTTCATTTTTACTGAGTTATTTTTTTTGTTGTTGTCGTTGTTGCTGCTGCTGCTGCTGAAAAGAAAACCTAATTTTTTTCAAAGCAAAACATTTTGTTGCAAAGAAGAAAAAGAAAAATTGGAGAGATTTTCTTTATTCTTAAAAGAACGTTTTTACGAAGCATGTGATGATGCTAGTCAGCTGTTTCGATAGAAGAAAGCTTTCTGCTCGCTCAATAAGTGTGATCTATTTATAGAAGGGTAATCCTTAGAAGTTTGTTTAGTCAAGGTGTAGGTAGATAAAGACAGTCAATAGGATGAATATTTATTGTTGACTGGAATATATGTGTATATATCATCATGCATGAACGACAATGGTGAACTCTTCTCAAACTTCTGCGCCTTCAATGATTTGGTGATTGGTGGCACTGTGTTCAAGCACAAGGCGACATGGATTTCACCAGATGGACACACCAAAAACCAGATAGACTTCATTTCAATGTCAAGGAAGTGGAGACGGAGCCTACTGGACACAAGATCGAGGAGAGGAGCAGATGTGGGTTCTAGGATGAAGCTAAAAGCCTCGAGGATAGCTTGGGATAGGCCACAATGCAAGTTTAACACTCAAAAACTGAAGGACACTTTCACTGTAACTGTCAGAGCAAAGCAGGAAACACTACGTGACATCACTGAGGAATCATGCGTGGAACACCACTCAGCATCAATAACAAAATTCGGATTTTCAATACAGACGTCAAGTCAGTTCTTCTACACGGATCAGAAACTTGGGCCAGTGTGCCACAAAGAATATTTCCAACAGCTGTTGCATACCTATATCAACAACAACTGTCTTCGCTGGCTCTATACTGAAGATCAGATGGCCGAAAAGAATCACAAACAAGAAACTATGGGAACAAACAAACAAAACAAGAACCAATCGCCATCAACAAATATGCAGGAGAAAGCGGAGATGGATTGGACACTCGCTGAGCTGAGGAGGCCGCTGGGTAACATCGCGCGTCAGGCCAGTGCTCGAGTGGAACCCGAAAGGGAAGCGGCGAGTGAGACGTCAGTGCAAGAGTGACATGGAGGAGATCGTGTGAAGAGGAGTTGAGACAGAATGGACTAACATGGATGCAAGTGAAAAGTACAGCAGAAGACAGAAACAAGTGGAGACGTGCAATTGAAGCCCTATGTTCCACTAGGAACCCAAGGGAACAATAATAATAATAATAATCATGCATGATAAATCATCACCTCTTTAGTCCTAACAAATCGTATTGACTGGAATTCGAGTGAATACGCCAGTGATTTAGAGGTAGATTGTTTGCTAACCATGCCTTATGTAGTGCTGGATTTGATTGCCAGATGACAAACTATGAAACGTTGCTGCTATCCGGTAGTAGCAGTAAGACCGGTGACAATAGAAGGTTGTCCGTGAGGCTGGCAACTTCACCCTCTACAAATATCTCTACTGTTACTGAAACTCATGCTCCAATTGGAAATTAAAAGAATGAGATAAAAGGAGTGAATAACAGGAAAACGTTAGAATTGGTTATCAGTCTGGGCCTAATTGCATGGCTATAGTTTCAGAAGAGGTTACTTGATTGTGAATAGCTTCAAATCCATTGGTAATATATATCATAAAACTGGTTACAGTAACGTTGATTTATCTATTCTTTATTCTCTTGATCATTAGCTTGCATGAACTTGGTCAGTATAGACCTCGATAGCTGTTTCGTCCCAGTTTGGGACTCTTCAGCACCGAACCGATTACAAGGTTTTCAGTGGTCCTCCAAATGTTACTGAATCCTTTTTTATTCACTTTATCGACCCGTACATCACTCATCTGAGCTACATGATTTACTTTTAATAATCAGAAAATATGCTAATTTATCTTAAGACAGTTTCGTCCTAGTTGGAGACTTTTCATCAGTGTATACCATTAGACGGTAACATGTGGATATATATCGACTGTTGATTGGTTTCGAGGTGAATCTCCTGGAATTTTTTAGTGTGAGGTTGTGATCGGTTTCACCCAAGGGTGAGAGGGAGAAAGGTGTGTATTAAGTCTGTGACTTGTGGCGACATTCGGTAAGTGTCGTTGCAATATCGTGAACTGAAAACAAGTTGGAATGCATTCATAATTGAATATTTAATTGGCACCTACATATTAACATGGGCACTTGTAACCTGAATGTTTCGTGTTGAACTCTTGATGAGATTGTAGATGTACACTGTCTGGATGTGAGTGAGGTCTCCTAATTGATCTTCTTCATGATATCTGTTCGAATCCAATGTCTTTTTATTTCTTTTTATTTCAGTTTCACCTTTTCTAAGCGCATATGCTGCCCGCTATATTGTGGAATGTGCTGGAGGTCTTTTCTGTCGTCTACTTCATCAAGAGTTGACATCGCTAAATGGTAATAATTCCAATCATATAGAATTTCAAAAAATCACCTCATTGTCTGGTAGAAATGGAAAATCGAATTCAAATAGTGTTAATAAAAATGATAACAATAATGAAGGTGGTGTTGGTGATAATACTAACTTGATTGCATGGAAAAAACCTGTCAAAGGAGTACGTGAAATGTGTGATGTTTGTGATACAACAATGTTTAATACACATTGGGTTTGTGCCAAATGTGGTTATTCTGTTTGTACAGATTGTTTAGATGAATCTAAACTAACCAACAATTCATCAGTTAATTCAGATAGAAAAATCAATGAAAATGGTACAGTTGTGGAGAAAAGCAAATCAAAGCATTCACGAGGTTTGTGCCTATTGATGTTTTTTTTTTGTTTCTAATTCTTTTCGATTGATTTTTGCTGAATCGAAATATTCGATCTGTTTATTGAAGTGTGCACTCTTTAGTGAGGATATTAACATGATGTTATTTTGGGTGGTGTGGGAGCTAGCAGCAGTATCCAGGAGGCGCATTTCGTCCTGCTTGAGATTCTTCAGTAATCGGTAATCTTCCCACGTACAGGACACTGCGCCCCCGTGGATCCTACTACTCTAGTCACTCTCAATCAAATAACATGTATTTTATACTTCCTACCTATAGCTTATTGTAAACAAAAGTGTTCGAGTCATAGAGTTACTACTCTAGCGAACTTCAAAGCATTCCCTGTGGTTTTATTTTATCGTCATACAATGCAATGTTATTCTAATTTCTGTGAACGAAAGTTTCTGACATCATTTTAAAGAATTGCGTAATACTGAGCAGTGCTGGCAGTCAGTCAATCTCTTTCTAGGCCGACTAATATTTTTCTTAATTTAAAAGACAAATGCGGTACACCATAGGCACCAAGGAAGTGTGTCACACATCAATACGTAAAGTAATCAAGGAGAGGGACGTCATCCATAAAACAAGAAAGCATATTTTTCAAAATTTATTACTTCATGGTACTTTCAGAAGGGTAAGAAAGATGGAAATTGTAGCATGCTCGCCAATGACTGAAATTCTTGGTCATATCTAGTGACCTTTCTAGCCACTAGTCCAAACTACCTCTCGGAACCCAACCACGGAGTTGTGATGTGTGTTAACTGATGCTAAGCTAACAACACAATAAAACCTTCATCCCACGACGTCACGTCATACGCTGACCACCTCTCTCCACCTTTTTCATCCAGTCCCATGGTTAGCGAACAGAAAACGGTACTGGAGCCTATGGGATGACATTCGGAACATATGTTGAAGCCAACAACGTCAGCGTTTCTAGACGGTGATACTCAATGAATGATGGCCTTCACTATGTCCAAATACACGCTACTGGACCTCAGAATTACTCACATGATGATGCCATGGGATGCAAGCAATTCTACGGATACAGAGATGATCGAATACACAAAGTCGCCTCACATCCTCACCTGGTAGAAACTAGTTTTCACAGGATTAAAGCAAGTGTGAGTGCACTGAAGCATTGTAAACCTAACCTCTGACAGTGAGGCTGACATCACAATGGTGTCAAAGGTGGCCTCGACTCGTATATGACACCCTAGCTTTCGCTATACGGTTAGAGATATCGTCCATCAGACCTATGCCTGTCAGCACTCACACAACTACTCAGATACACGAACTCGTCGACAACTTCAAGAGGTTAGGGTTCGGTCCCTAGCCGACACACTCCTAATAATAATAATAACACCATCTTTATTCTAGACAGTATTTATAAAATGTACAGGATTTCCAGAGGAGTTTTTGCATGGCATTTTCCCTTCGTGCAATCAATATCTTCAAGTAAAGTATCAATTGACAGTATATCCTGTGACGCAATGCTCTCTCTGAGCTGAAACACAAACCATTCTATTATGATATATCTGCTTCGTCTCGTCCAAAATAATCCACGAAATCTGGTTGAAAGCCAATTGTAAGATGTTCAGAAGTACATTTCGCGATCAAAGGACATAACTGAAGAACAGTTCTGTCATGTATTGGAACCCACTGCCACCCACAATCAGGCCATTCTTCAGATTTTAGTAGGAACTTGGAAGTCAGAAGCTTGTAAAAATTTTAAATACCCACAAGAGTAGATAATACCATCAGAGGTCATAACTCAATCGATTAAAACAAACCGAACGAGAGAAAAATTATATGCAATAGAGAGAGATGGAAGTTTTTTATGTAGCCCAAGTTTTAAGCAGGCCGTCAACGTCCAACTATGAATTGTTGATGTATGACAACATCAACTATCAGTGACGTAAAATGTTAACACAAATTACATTGAAACTTTATGTATCTTTTTTTTTTTAATTTTTATTTTAGGTCGTGGTGGTGGTCCACACGGTTGGGCATCATGTACTACAACACGTCAACATCATGATCCAAATCGACTTTTGCTGACATCTTTACTGCCTTCTGGTATTATAGGCAGATTGATTCATCGATTACATCGTATTGCTAATTATCATCAAATCAATATAGGCTGTCATTGTTCTGCTGCTTCTTCTTCGTCAGCATCGTCAGCAGCATCAACAGCATCATCAGAGAGTAATGGGGATGTGTCGTTGAAATCGACTAAAACACTGGATGTTGTTCGAGATGGTGTTGATAGAAATTCACTCGATTTGTTAGCTGATATAGCCTTGAAAACAGATGAGTCAAATACTACTACGACACAACGATGCGGCGGCATCAATAGACGACAACTCCCACTACCGCTGTGATGAGTACTAATGACACTGCTAATCGGATTATCGAGTCTACTACTCCTCTTCCTATGATGGATAATGGGATTAAATTAGTAAACAATGATAAAAACAATAATATTAACAAACGAATATCAAATTTCCCATCGCATAATTGGATACATTCTCGAAGTTCTACTGGTCAGAAGTCGTGTCAAAAGATGAATGAATTAACCAATGGATCAGATCTACATAAAGATATAGATGTGGTGAAAAGTTATCAAACAAAAGAAGTCAATCATCGTCATCAGCAGCCACAGCATCAACATCAAAATCGACAACATCCTGCTGTTCTTCGCCTGCATCATCCTGATTCACCTGGTGTTTTATTGGCATTTCAAGTGAGTTTTTTATTATATCCCACACACACATTTTTTTGTTTTGATTATGCCTTGATTCCTCACTGTATTTTTGGTACAAGTCTGGAATTTTTAGCATGTGATATCCGTAGCTCAAATTTTGCAGGCTGGCAGGGGATCGAACCCCGGACTATGTGCGCATGGTCGGTCGGTGAGAGTCCTAACCACTGTGCCACTGACGCATAGAGCAACTTTTTGTTCCGTCTCGTAGAATGGAATTTCCTTCTCATGGTGGTTATCGATTAGGGATGTGAAATTGTCTTCCTAATCACGTCTATTGTACACAAGTTTTGTACTTTATTGGTTACTCGTTTGTGAAGAGAATACGGTTCATTGGCTTTTTATAGTGTGTGGTTTTCAGACAAGGTTCGAATTCTATTTTTTGTCTACATCTTTCAACTTAGACGATTGGGTAATATATCATCATCTTTAGGTCGGGAAGCTACATCGATTGAAATGGTGTTATGCATTTAGAGCTACTGCCTGTTAGCTGACTGACATCCGACTATCAACCAAGGGACGTGTGTACTGCTCAGCAGTTCGCTCCATCCTTCTCTGTTGCTCTGAAACATGGCCAATACGAGTTGAAGACATGAAAAGGTTGACTGTTTTTGATCATAGATGTCTACGATCTCTTTCTCACGTTAGGTGGCATGATAAGGTAAGTAATGTTGACTTTAGGCGTAGAGTGTTGGGCAAGGAGGGAAAATCAATCGACGAGGCTATAAAGTTACATAGATTGAGATGGCTAGGTCACGTGCTGCACATGCCTAACCATCGCCTCCCCCGACGGACGGGCATTACTAGCTGATATAGGTGCAGGTTGGAAAAGAGTAAGTGGTGGCCAAACAAAAACATGGCCTCATCAATCCATGAAATCCTTGTCAGTTAAACTGAGTCAGGTAGGGAGATGCAGACTTCCGGGTTGGGGCCCGCCCTCGGGACTCTAAGAATCAATGGCTGGAGACACTAGGTGACATGGCTCAAAATCGTTGTCAATGGCTTACGCAGATGTATTCAGTCTTTGTAATCTTTCATATTCCTTTCTACCATTACTCATTCTGTTTCACTCTTATACTTGTCAAAACTCTATTGATTCTCTCCACTGATTTTCTTGTCTACCTTTGTGTGGTATTTGGAACGTGGCAACTGGAACTGCTGCACTTCGGTGCCAAGTTCTATGTTGAATCCAGACAGACAGGCAGACTGGCATAGGATGGATCAGGTTGGAAAAGAGAAAGCTAGCTAGTGGTGATCAGACGAAAACATGGAGTCAGTCCATGAAATCTTCGACAGTTAGTTTAAACCAGCCAGTCAGCCACGTAGGGTGAGGGTATAGACTACCTTGTTGGAGTCCTCGGGACTACGTGGTGAAAACCAATGTCTGGAGACAAATGGTGATGTGGCTTAAAGCCGTTCTCAGTGAAGCAGAACCATTCACCCTTTGTGACCTGCCATATCCATTCAATCTTAATGTTTCTCCATTGTTAATATGCCTTATCCTTTTCTCCTTTTATGTGTTATATGGAGTGTGACAACTCAAAGTGCTGCACATCTATGCACAGTTCTATGTTGAAACCAGTCAGTCAAAATTTGCTACGGGTTGAGTCCCAGCTCTGACTAACTCCTTCCTTCCTCCCCTAGTTTTTTTTCAAATTTTTTATTTGCTTCTCTGACGTTCCGAGCTTTGGAGCTTTGAAGTTTCAGTGGCAGTATTATTATTATTGTTCCCTTGGGTTCCTAGTGGAACATACGGCTTCAACTGCACGCCTCCACTTCCTTCTGTCTTCTGCTGTACTTTTCACCTGCATCCATCTAAGTCCATACTGTTTCAACTCCTCTTCACACGATCTCCTCCATGTCACCCTTGCACTGACGTCCCACTCACCGCTTCCCTTTCGGCTTCCACTCGAGCTATGGCCTGACGAGCGATGTCACCCAACGGCCTCCTCAGCTCAGTGAGTGTCCAATCCATCTCCACTTTCTCCTACATATTTGTTGGGCGATTGGTTCTTGTTTTGTTTCTTCCCATAGTTTCTTGTTGGTGATTCTTTCCGGCCATCTGATCTTGAGTATAGAGCCAGCGAAGACAGTTGTTGATAAAGGTCTGCAACAGGCTGTTGGAAATGCTCATTCTTTGTGACACACTGGCCAAGTTTCTGATCCATCCGTATAGAAGAACTGACTGACTTGACGTCGTTTGTATTGAAAATCCGAATCATTTTGTTGTTGATGCTGAGTTGAGTGACAGTGGAAGATTTCCAGATTGGTTTCAGGTTGATGATGAATGTGTTTCTCGCCTTCCCGATTCTCGCTCGATTTGACATCCTCGTCCGTTCCTCCTGTAGTTGAGACAATGCTCCCTAGATAAGTAAGTGAATGAAGTAACCTCTTTCAAATCCCTCCCGTTGATGGTGATTGGCGCTGGATGTTGCTGCTGCTGCTGTTGTTGTTGTTGGTTGGTTATTTTCATAACCTCCCTCTTGTCTATGTTCACCTGGAGTCCTGTCTTTGCTGCTAGCCTCTTCGACCAGTTTGTCGGTTTTCACTTGTAAGTCTTCGATTTTGTATGACATCAAACATAAATCATCCACGTGCGAAATCCAGGTCTTCTAGGTTCTTCACGTTGGTGGTCCAGGATATCCCTGTCTTCTCGTTTCCCACTGTCTGACGCAGTAGCAGTAGTGTTCCCCTTTTTACAGGATGCGATTGCTAGTTCCACAACTATCTTTTCATTTTTACCAGTCTACCTTACAATCGGCTAAGCGAAGTTTCGGAGTTCGTCGACTAGGGTGGTTGGCGGGCATTTCACTATTAAACCACCGATGCAGCTTCATACATATATGATAGAGTTATAGGTTAATGTTGTTAGATGGTTGGGGAGCAGTCGACAGGATGCCTTGCTTGACCCCAAGCTTTCGTACTTGTTGTCACTCATCAACAAGGCGTGTCTCCAACCTTGATAAAACACATGTCTCGCCTGAGATTCAAACCCACATGTCATCCAGTGTATTGCAGTCAGACATGTTACCACTGAGAAGCCATTCGGGCTCTTTTGTTCCCCTAAACTGTGTTTTAAAGAAAAAAATGGTCGACCATGATTTAAGCCTGGTTAGCAAGTGATGACGTATTCTTACTGACGGCACTCAATCAGAGCCTTCCTGATGAGACTAGATTTCGAATGAGTGTAGCCAGACTGTGAGTGAGTTTATGTCTTCAGCATCACTAAACAAGTGTTGAAAATTAATCCTGAAACAGCTATAAAAGAAGTTTCATCTTCAGAGCTATCAGGTATAACACATGATGAAACTGCTGACAACTGTGATAATTAATGTTAAATAGTGTTGTTTCGTCTCTTTCATTCAAATTATTGTTCTGTTTTTTTTGCGACGATAACTGTCAGAGGTTGTTTTTTATGTAAAACATTGACATTGGATCATTCATGTAAAATCATAAATCGACAGAAATTCGGTCATTGAATCTTGATTCAGTTGGTTGAATGAATGGTCAGTGGACTTTTACTTACTTTACTTCGGCTATCTCCTACGGGAGGATGAGCCGGCTTCATGAACATCTCGAATCATCGCTGCCCAGGCGCGGCGATCTGATGCAGTCGTTTGTAAGAGAGTTCATGAAGTTTCATGGGAATTTGGTACGAGTGATGTCCCCAAAATCGCTCGGCCTTTTGTTTGAGAGTGCAGCTCTAGCCTTTACACAACCAAGTGTGACCTACAAGGCAGTAGGAGTGGAGTAGGGAGTCCACTATCCATTGGCAGCCGGTGACCGGAGTTCGGTTCATACGCCTTTTTGAATGGGGCCAGACATCCAGGACATCCAACAAGCCCTTTGTCCATACGTCTGGCGGTGAGCTCCAGTGAGCTTCATACGCCAGTCGTTCGAGGTTTGGAATCAGGGTTTAGCCATCTCCCCTAGACTGTCATCCAATGGACAGTCAACCCGGTGAAGAGCGCCGGGCATCCGCTTTCGCCCTCTCACTTTGGTGGAAAACACCTCCGCCACGTGAAGGCAGTGAGTAGGACTTCCTCAAGAGAGGCTATGTAAGACACCCGGTCATATGGGAGCATTTCAAGAGGTGTGCGGAGGGGTGGCCAACCCGCAGCGCAAGGCACCCACCCCCGACCATCCTGAGGCTTTGGACTTTGCCTCGTAATCTAAAGATCCAGGGTTCAATCCTCTCCTGGTGTTGGTAGTGGTGGTGTATGTAGTCGTGTCTGGGCACGGATGAAGAGTCCCATTCTAAGACGAAACAACTATCTAGCTAATGCTCCTAAGTTTTCAATGGCTTAGTTTCTCTCTAACGGAATTTAATTCATGACATAATCTACATTGGAAGAAATCAAAACAAACCCGATAGCATGCTGTACTGAATTTTACATCAAAACCGGTGTGATACAATTTATATTTATTTATTGATTAGAATTTTGTGATTTTTCGCCATCTATCAGTCCATCCGTCCGTCCGTCCATCCATCCATGCATGCATTCAACCATTCACATGTTGTGCCAGTATGTTGTATGCATGTTTGTGTGTGTGTACATGTATGACCATGGAGACAGACAAAAAGACAGATGATTTTGTAAAACAGAGATAAACAAATTAATTCAAATGAAAAAACAAAACAAAACAAAACAAAAACAAAATTTTCCTCGAAAAATAAATCATCATTTCAAGTCAGCTGATAATGGGTGTCACTGTTATGATATACATATACATATATACATCACGTTGTGATTGGTTCATTGATTGATAAATTAATCAATACGGTTTCAAAAACAAACAAAAATCATACTTATTTTCTTAAAATAGAGAGGATTTTTTCTATGATATCAAGTTTACGTAGTGAAATGTAACCGTTGATCATTCAATCACATTGACTAGAATTCAGTGACTCAGTCACATCTTTTCTTATAAAGAAATAGTTGCTACCAGGGAGCAATCTCGTTTACTTTGATTATGCTTCTCAGTGAAGACACTGACAAAATCCAGAATCTGCTAAATACCTTAAGGAGCAGTAATCTTCGAATGTTTGGCATGCGATGCACTCCTGTCAAAGGTAAGATGCTAATGCTACAGCACTGTCTGTTTGTCTGTTTTCGACATAGAACTTTGCACATATGTGCGGCAGTTCAAGTCGCCACACTCCCTCTCTGTAGCACACAAAGCAAGAGAAGAAAGTAGAAGAAATGCATAATATAGACAGAAAGTTGAGGTGTGAGACAAAGGAATAGTAATAATGAAGAACAAAACAGTTTCATTGGAAATCATGAGTCACAAGGAATGGATACATCTGCGCCATTGAGAACGATTTTGAGCCATGTCACCAATTATTTCCAACCATTGGTTTTTACCGTCCCGAGGACCCTAACCAGGAAGTCTACACATTCCTACGTGGCTGGCTGGCTTAAACTAACTGTTGTGGGTTTCATTGTCTGATGAAGCCATGTTTTGGTTTGATCATCGCTAGCTAGCTCTTTTCCAGCCTGACCCTATGTCAGCTAGCTAACATTACCCGACGAGGAAGGCGATGACTAGGCATACGTAACACATGTCCTAGCCATCTCAATCGATGTAATTTCACAGTCTCGTCGATTGATTTCCCTACAGGACTGGACTATATTGACTCACTCCTAACCTAAAGATAGGCAGGGGTGAAGTGGTTGGTGGTGGGGCGTGTTGATCACTTCACTTATTTGGGGAATTGCATCAGCTAGCCCCAACGGGTTGATCGCTGATGAAATCTCAGAACCAGTTACAAAAGGCTCATTTGGCATACGCCGACTTACACCATCTCTGGCTAGGTTGACGTGATATCCGACTAGCTGGCTGTCGACCAAAGGGCGTGTGTACTGCTCAGCGCACTAGGTTGTTCTATCCTCCTTCATGGCTGGCTGTCAGCGAGACATGGCCACTGAAAGAAAGTATTTGTCCTCACACCCAACCTGCTGTACCCTACTGGTCACGACTTCCCACTAGAACCCCGGATAACAACCTGCCTGAATAGGGCCAGTCGCCGAAGACATTTGCTATCGGTCGCGCTGTGCTACGAATTGACAGAAGTTAGAATTCATGGACTGACCATTGGATCGGGTTCCAGTGGCTTAATGGTCTACGAGTAGCTCGCCATGTAACCAGAAGGTCCTGGGTTTGAACCTGATCCAGTCTATATCAGTCAGCTAACATTGCCCGTCGGTTGGGGAAGGCAGGCGATGGCTAGATGTGCATGCGTAGCACATGTCCTAACCACCTCAATCAGTGCATCTGCTTCGCAACCTCGTCGATTGATTGATTCCCCCTTCCACCTACCTAGCACTCGACCGAAGTCTAACGTCAATATTGTCCACCTTATTATACCGCCTAACAAGGGAAACAGAATGCAGACACGCATGATAAAAGACAACTACTCAGGTTTTTCATGTCTTCCACTTTCTTCCAATGGCCATGTCTCGCTGACAGCCAGCCATGAAGGAGGACATAGCGATGTGGTGGGCTCTTTGGTCGACAACCAGCCGGATGGATATCACGTCTACTAAGTCAGAGATAGTATGTAGTGTCTCACAGTGGTCTCTTCAGCGTGTGTGCAATCCATCTCAATTTCCCACTGCATATTTGCTAGGCAATAGATTGTTGGTTTGCTCGTTTCATTGCCAGATTTCCACGTTTCTAATCTTTTCTGACAATCGCTCAGTTTACTAGTCAATGCTAAGTCTTGCAAAAGACAGAAGGTCCAGTGTAGGGCTAGAGAAGGTAACCTGGAAAATGACAGAAATTTCAACTAGAATGCATTTATACACGATGTGATACAAAAGTTCAAGAGGAGAGGGTATGGAAGTGAAAAAAAGGAATTGCTGAATAAATCAGTGAGCTGACAATTGATATTCAGATTAAAGGATTTGTGTGATTCAATCTCTGGCACAGGGTCTTGGATGCACACTGCTGAAGAGTCTCAAATGACGATGACTAAGGAACTGTGTAGTTCCCCCTGATGACTTCCAATGATCTTTTTTTAACTGATGTCGGTTTGTGACGAAAATCTAACGTCATACATTGTCAATTTCAATATTTTGCGTTGGTGAAACTTTCTCCTTGAATTATATAATTTGCATAGTGATTATTTGATGTCATGTACTCTTAGCACTGCCCACTTACCTCTGTCCTTCTTTATGGCTGTAAGACATGCTCATTGAGAGTGGAATACCTGAAGAGGCTAACTGTCCTCTGCCACAGGAGTTTGTATTCTATCTCCCATATTAACTGGTATAATCTGATCAGTAATATTGAGATCAGAGATAGACTGTTAGGTGAAGACGACAAGTCAATCGATGAAGCTGTGGAGTTACATCGATTGAGATGGCTAAGACACGTGTTATGCATATAGAACCACACTGTCTTTCTCTTCCAGCAATGTCAGCTGACATAGGGTTGGGTTGGAAAACATTAAGCGGCGGTGGTCGAACGAAAACTTCACCTCTGTCCATGAAATCTTTGACAATTGATTCGAACCAGTAAGCATCCTGAGGATGCTAAGAATCAATGACTAGAGACTGCTGATGATCATATGGCTTAAAAATGTTTCTCAATGACTTGGATGGATTCAGTATTCGTGATTTCCCATATCTACTGATAAACCCTAATGGTTTTGTCTGGTAATTGTCTGGGCTGAGTCAGACTGGATACACAGGTGATCACCGCAGCCTCTAAACTGGTGAAACAGCCTTCCGGTATTTGGATATCTTCGATTTTTACCAGCAACCGTTACTTACTGTTTAACGTGAGAGGTTGTCAACTACTCGTCAGATTTTTTTTCCTTCACGTTCCCAGTGAAACATAGAGCCTCAAGCTAGTGGCTTGAAGTTTCTGTAGCCGTGTTTAGTTTTTTTACAGGATGGAGTTGCTAGCCTCATGCCCAACTTTTCCTGTTTACCAGCATTATTTCTGGCTTAGCGAGGTAAAGGAGTGCGAAAACGGACCATGTGAACGGTCGGCGAGCGTCCTAACCGCTATGCCACCGACGCACACACTCATCAGATTAAATGAGATCATATTCACTGTCATGTTACTCTTCACTTGTCTGTGATGAAAGCTGTCTGCTAGCCAACATTGTAGACAACAATTTACGTCAATGTTTACGTCCCGAATCGGGGTCATGAGAAAAAAACAATAACAAAGCTTAACTTTGAGGAACTCACCAACTAATCACAGCAGACTTGACGTGTGCAAGTAGGATTCGCAGATATATATGGCTTAACTTTCTGAGAAACGGTCACAAGCAGTACAGAATAATCTTCAACACGAAAACAACCAATCAGAAGAGGCTGCTTCTTCGCTGACAATAATGTACATTAAAAAGTCTTTAAATATCTCTTGGTTTTCTCAATAAATGATATGTTGCCTGGCCCTTGTCTCCTGTCGTTACAGGTGTACAAAATGCTGAGTTTTATTGGTCACAGGATTTCATCATGAGCTGACATTGGTTAGAGAACCATTGGAAAACCTGGGAGTACTGGACAGCTGTTTCGTTCTAGTTTGGGACCTGGGTTCGAACCCCGGTGGGTGCGTACTGTGAAGAGTCCCAAACTAGAACGAAACAGCTGTCCAGTACTCCCAGGTTTTCCAGTGGTTCTCTAACCAATGTCAGCTCATGATGAAATCCCGTAACCAATCAACCAAATCCCTACAAACCAATACTTGAATGCTCAGTTTTACTTAGAGACATTCTGTCAACATAAACACCTGGACTGACTGCGCTTATCCTTTTAATGCCCTTTATAGTATCTTTCGTATACTTTATGTATTGATTAGACAAGGTTATCTTTATAGATTTTTAAAGAAAAATGCTTTTGACTTCATTGCCTTTATCCTTCTTTTTTTTTCTTTTTAATAGTCTGAATGGCGACATAATCATCCACTTGTTATCTCTGGTTGTCAACGTAAATTTAATCAAGAATTATGGACACCACAAAGTTTTTCTGATGATTTCGGTGAATTAAAAACTACGCTAGTTGATTGTGCTACTGGTGCTGAAATAACACGTTATTGTTTAAAATCATTTTGGGATGGTTTTGAACGACATGAACGTGAGTTTGTCTTTTTCGTCGTCGTGGTCCTATTCATTATAATAATAAAAACATAATTAATTAACATTTCCAGTTTGTTAAATTGATTTATTTGACAACAGTGAAGAGTATAGACACCAATTTCAGACGACCTTGAAAACGGCCAATCAGATTCTTCTAGTTGAAAAGTGGTACTTAATTTACAAAGAGTGCGTCGGTGGCACAGTGGTTAGGATCCTCGGCGACCATGCACATGGTCCGGAGTTCGATCCCCGGCCACAGGACGCACTCCTTTACCTCGCTAAGCCAGAAATAAAGCTAGTAAAGGGGAAAGGTTGGGCATGAGGCTAGCAACCTCATCCTGTAAAAATAAACACGGCTACAGAAACTTCAAGCCTCTAGCTTGAAGCCCTATGTTCCACTGGGAACGTAAAAGGAATAAAATAAAGAAAAACAAATTTACAAAGAAGTGGTTATAGACATATCAAACCACTGTATTCTCTCCATTCCTCCAGCTGTATCAGATACACTGGTTGCATATACGCAATATATTACTAAGGAGAAGAGCTTTGATTTCGAGAAGAAAGTGTCTAAAAAAATCACCAACTAACTACGACTTACCAACTTATAGAGATTTCCTCACATAAAGTGGTTGCATTTAAATGTATAACCATCAATCAATAGCCCGGCAATACCTTCTGTGGAGTCATTATCCCTCCATAACATATGCATGTTTTATGCCATCCTATCAACACCTTTTGCCACAGAGAAGTCAAAAACAAAATTCTAGAAGACATTTTCTACGAGGAATTATGACTAGCACATGCATTTGTTATGCTGAGGTATCTGATTGGTCAAATCAAGGTCATTGGTCTTGGGTGTCTATTGTTTACTCTTGCCATTTATTTATTTATTGATTTAGATTATTTTGTGGATATCCTTTTTTTTTCTTTAATGACTTAATCACTTCAGAATGTGTGTTACGCAATCGGCCAGTCAATCTCTAGATAGTATGTGACTTTTCATCAGTTTCCAAATGACGTTAGTTACTAAGTGAAGTGAAGAAAGGACAGTAAGAGAAGGCTGTTTACTGTCACTGTTGATGTTTCTCATTATGGTAGACTGGGCTATACAACAGACTGTAATATGGGAATCGGAAAAAAAGTCATACTTCAGACCGACAAAAGGGAGAGTGATGTTCAGGAAGGCTTCGTGTGCTCTTGGAAGAAATACTAAGTGAAGTGGTAGAGCACGTTGACCGCTTCACTTATTTGGGAAGTACCATCAGCCAGTTCCAACGGGTTGATCTCTGACGAAATCTCAGCTGAGTACGGATACAGAGGGCTAGTTTCGCATATTCAAGTTTACGCCGTCTCTGGCGTAGACGTGATATCCGGTTAGCTGGCTGTCGACCAAAGGGCGGGTGTACTGCTCATCAGTCCGCTCCGTCCTCCTTTATGGCCAGCTGTGAGACCTGGCCATTGAGAGTGGAAGACATGCAAAGCCTGACTAGTTGTCTTTGATCATAGGTGTCTACGTTCTATCTCCCGTGTGAAGTGGTATAATAAGGTGAGCATTATTGAGGTTAAGCGTTGAGTTCTAGGTAAGGAGAGGAAATCAATCGACGAGGCTGTGAAATTACATCTATAGACATGGTTAGGACATGTGTTACGTATGCATGCCTAGTCATCGCCTTCCTCGACGGGCAACGTTAGCTGACACAAAGTCAGGCTGGAAAAGAGCTAGCTAGCGGTGGTCAAACCAAAACATGGTTGTACCAGTCAATGAAATCTACAACAGTTAATTTAAGCCAGCCACGTAGGAAGGTGTAAACTGCTGTCTGGTTGGGGTCTCGGGACGGTAAAAACCAATGGTTGGAAACAATTGGTGACATGGCTCAAAGTCGTTCTCAATGGCTGGTGCAGATGCATCCACTCCTTGTGACTTATGATTTCCAATGAAACTGTTTTGTTCTTCGTTACTACTATTCCTTTGTCTCAGACCTCTGTTTACTGTCTATATTATGCATTTCTTCTACTTTCTTCTCTTGCTTTGTGTGCTACAGAGAGGGAGTGTGGCGACTTGAACTGCCTCACATCGGTTCAAAGTTCTATGTCGAAAACAGACGGATAGACCGACAAAAAGACTCTAGAAGATTATGACTTTGCAAATGATTTATGTCTAATATCGTTGATGTTAGATAGTTGGAGGCAATCAGCTTCAGGAAGCCTTGTTTGATCTAGGTTTCGTTCTAGTTGGCACTCACCAGTCAGCAAGGCGTATCTACAGCCACCGTGAAGGAACTCATGTCCCTTCTGAGATTCGAACCCACGTCACCCAGTGCTGCAGTCAGAGATGTTACCTATGAGTTAGCTATTCGGGCTCGCGTTTGACCTCCTGTAGGGCTGACTGCATTGGATACTTTCATTGGATACTGGGTTGCAGATACGCCATGCTGACTGGTTAGTGCCAACTAGCTCGAAGTCTAGTTCAAGCAAGGCTTCCCGTGGCCGACTGCCTCCAACCATTTAATATCATCAAATCAATGTGCACTGTGATGGTGAGTCACCCAGAATGGTGGCCACATTGCAAACGTGACTGATAGAATTCAGTCTGCACCAAAGAAAGGACTAGCCAGACACATCACACTAGTTACTGACTAGTGTCCATTGAAAGTATATCTAATGTCACGCAGACTGGAAAACTTATAGGCGAAAACCAAAAAGTTAGGAAAAGAGGTGATAAATTGAGGAAAACTTAAACTGAACATTGAGAAGACAGAGGTGGAGAAGGTACCTAATCATCATCAACAACAACAGACATAGGCAGCAACCATTATCACCGGAGGTAATCCGAAGGACTTCACCTCCTTCACTTATCCTAGGTAGAATCATTTCAACTGCAGACAGTTGACATGTGTGAAAATTTCAAAGCCGGGATTGGAAAAAATAAGACATGCATTTATTAATTTGAAATTAGTTTAGGAATATGTTCTACTCAGCATAAGGAAGGAACAAGGTCCGAATTTCTAACACTTTATATCAAATCAATGCTCCTGTATGGTTCAGAGACTTAGTGAATCACGGAAGTACTGCCCAACAACCTGCTACAGACTTTTATCAACAACTGCCTTTGCTTGGCTGCATACTGTGAAGATGTCAGATGGTTAGTAAGAATTACCAAGAAGTAAATCTGGCAAATAACGAACCAACACATAACCTATTACGTAACAAATAAACCGAAAGAAATGGAGATGGTTCAAACAGACGCCACTAAGGAGGCGGAGGAGTGAAACTGTGTTCTAGGTGATTGCTCGAGTGGAATCCCAGGGGGAAACAACGAGTTGGATGTCTTGGTGTTCGAGGGTGACATGCAGGAGATGATTTGGAGATGAGAAGTGAAAAGCTTATAGGCAATGGTGGAACCAGGTAAAAATGATCTCAGACAATAAGGATGAAATAATAATAATAATAGGTTGCTGGAACCTTAATTTCCACTTGGAGTCTAGGAGAATAATAATAATAACAAAACTAATCCTTACAAACCAAACTATAGAAAATTCATCTGATGATCACTAGTGACTTGCTACCGGACGGAGTTTCCTGGGGAAGTTCTAGTGAGAAGTCGTAACCAGTGAGGTCCATCTAAATGTCAAATGTGAGGATGGATATCTCACCGACGACATTGGTTGGTGTCAGTCACGCTAAATCACGAATTGGTAGAAGTTAGAATTCATGGATTGGCCATTGAATCGGGTCCCAGCGAGTGGCTGAATGATATACGAGCCAGCTTGCCTTGTGACCGGAAGGTTCTGGGTTGGAACCCTGGTATGTGTGTGTGTGTGTGTGGATGCATACTGTCGATGATTCCCACACTAGGACGGATGAAACAGCTGTCCAGTACTCTGTGTGACTGGTTTTCAATGGTTCTCTAACTGATATCGATCCGTGGTCAAACTCGTAAAGGAGACCAGAAACCACTCATAATCCATACATGGTAGCTATTTAACTTGATTCATCTTGAACTCTTCCGCAGTGTTCGTTGCACACATTCGACACACACAGACACACTGTCTCACTTTGTTCATATAACCGATACACTGTGAAGATCATCTGATATATCATTTCGCCTTCATACTGCTGTTCAACACCCACCCACCCACACACACACACAAATGTCTAGCGAAATATTTAACTATGTGAGCAGTTCAAAGTCTAATAGTAATATCCACACCCTTTGAAGTGTTGTTGTGATTTTTGGTCATCTCAGTTTTCTAACTACAAGACTTTTGTTTTGTTTTGCTTTTTCGTTATTATATTTAGTACATATTGTTTGTTATTTAGTTGTTACTGTTGTTCCCTTTTTTTCACACATTCATAATATGTGAAATTTTATACAAATTTTGTGTTTGTTCAATAGTGTTCTCATCATGCCATTTGTTTTGTTTGTTTTGTATTTGTCTGTGTGCGTATGTGTGTATCTGTTTGTTTGTTCGTTCGTTCGTTTATCGATTTTCTTCATATATATATATATATATATATATATATATATATATATATATATATATATATACAAGTATTGGTTTTGTAGGGATTTTGTTTGATTGCATGGAGAATTTCATCATGAGCTGACATCAGTTAGAGAACCACTGGAAACTCTGGGAGTACTGGACAGCGGTTTCGTCCTAGTTTGGGACTCTTCATCAGTACGCACCCACCGGGATTCGAACCCAGGACCTTCTGGTTACAAGGCTAGCGAGCTCGTAGACCATTAAGCCATTGGGACGCGATCCAATGGCCAGTTAAACTAAATCCTTACAAAAACCAATACTTGAAAATCTCTATTTCCTCTACGTTGTGTGTACGACATCGAGTGTTAGCAAATTCAATTGGTGCATTTCTGTGCGAAATTCTATGTTGAAACAGTCAGTCAGTCAGTCAGTTAGTCAGTTTCAATATTCTAGTAGTGATTTTGGTAGATAGCACGATTTTCTATGTCGTCTCAGTGTTACTGATTTCGTATCGATTTGTTGAAGTGATAACAGTCAATTTTTTTGTGTGATAAAGTTACTCCTAAGCTGTATCTCTTCTTTATTCTTTTGAAGACTAGATCACTGTTTATTGATTTGTACATTTCTTAGTGCTATGTTGTTACCTTATCCACTAGAGTTCGAGAAATCTCTTCACCGTTTTCAACACACACACACACACACACACAATCGTTTAAATATCTTAAGTTTCAACATTCAACTGTTAGTATTTCGATAGGTAATCAATCTCAGTCGAAACAACTAATTGCTATTCCATACAGTTTGACAATAAACTACACTTATGCATTGTGTGAGAGTTGGTTATACTCTCCGAGGCTACCGAAACCTTGTTACTTGAAGCAGATGCCTCGAACCCATGACCCAAAGGTTTTAAGTCGAGAGCCTAAACCAGTAAGCTGCAGATATTCAAATTTCGATAGGAACACCCCCGCCACAACCTTCACCTGTTTTTATTTTTTTATTTTAATTCTGTTAGTTATTTATTATTTCTGTTTAACTTTATCATAGATATGCTAATGGAAGTATCCTTAACTGAACTTAACGACTTAGGAATCGACTTGTTACCAGGGAATAGTCTTATGGACTTAGAATATGCAGATGATATAGTCCTGTTAGGGGATGTTAGAGGATGCTGACAAAATGCAGAGTCTTCTGAACACCTTGAGCAGCAATCTTCGTATGTTTGGCATGCGATTCACCCCTGTAAAATGTAAGATGCTGCTACAGGACTGGACTACGTCCGCCCCTAGCTTAGTGATAGGGAGTGAAGTGATAGAACATGTTGACCACTTCACCTATTTGGGAAGTTGTATCAGCACCAACGGACTGATTGGTGACGAAATCTCACCACGGATCCAAAAAGCTCGAGCTACTTTCGCTAACTTACACCGTCTCTGGCGTAGGTGTGACAGCCGGCTATCAACCAAGGGACGTGTGTGCTGCTCAGCAGTTCGCTCCGTCCTTCTCTATGGCTCTGAAACATGGCCAATACGAGTCGAAGACATGAAAAGGTTGACTGTTTTTGATCATAGATGTCTACGATCTCTTTCTCACGTTAGGTGGTATAATAAGGTAAGTAATGTTGACGTTAGGTGTAGAGTGTTGGGCAAAGAGGGAAAATCAATCGAAGAGGCTATAAAGTTACATAGATTGAGATGGCTAGGTCACGTGCTACGCATGCCTAACCATCGCCTCCCCCAACGGGCATTACTAGCTGATATATATATATATATATGCAGGTTGGGAAAGAGTAAGTGGTGGCCAAACAAAAACATGGCATCAGTCCATGAAATGCTTGACAGTTAAACTGAGTCAGGTAGGGAGGGAGATGCAGACTTCCGGGTTGGGGCCCGCCCTCGGGACTCTAAGAATCAATGGCTGGAGACAATAGGTGACATGGCTCAAAATCGTTGTCAATGGCGCAGATGTATTCAGTCTCTTTAACCTTCATATTCCTTTCTACCATTACTCATTCTGTTTCACTCTTGTACTTGTCAAAACTCTATTGATTCTCTTCACTCATTTTCTTGTCTACCTTTGTGTGCTATTTGGAACGTGGCAACTGGAACTGCTGCACTTTGGTGCCAAGTTCTATGTTGAATCCAGACAGACAGACAGATTATTATTATTATAAGAATAAGAAGTTTCCAGTTTACTCTCGGACCGATGCCAGTTAGGGAACTATTGAAAACCACCAGAAAGTACTGGACAGACGCTTCACCCTAGTTTGGTACTCTTCATTAGTGCGTACCTACAGGAGTTCTATGAGTTTATCTTGGGCCCAGAAGGTCGTGGGTTTGAACCCCCAGTGGGTGTGTACTGCTGAAGAGACTGTCCAGTAAATTCTGATCGTTTTCAACAGTTCTTGAACTGACATCAATCAGACATCAAACTGGAAATAAATCAAATCCCTATAAAACCTTCTTCTTGAATAAAACGTTCTCCGCAGTGTATAGCCTCATTTCATCAAACAGTTTCATCAGAATTTCTATGTCAATTTCACTACAGCACAGAGAATACTTCTTTCCAATTCAGTAATCATTTCTAATCCCTCTTTGTGTAGGTTAAAATATTCATGACAAAGGAAGGTTGTTTTTTTATTATTATTTTGCTACCTTTTAGTTTACACGCATATTTGCGTTTTACTAGTGAGAGTTGGTTGGTTGATTGGGGACAGGTGACTATCGTTGACTAGGCGAGAAATATGAAGACAAATCCATCTTTCTTCTTTCTTTTTTTTCAAAGAATTTCCGTCCTTAATAGTAGTAGTTGGTGAATTTTTATATTCCAGGGTGAATATAATAGTTAGATGATATCTCCACTGTTAGTATCCTTGTTAAATGGACATTTTGAAACGTATATAAATATAAAGAGGGGGGATGGAATCTAAGAGGAATAAATTACGTCATATATATCTGTTTTTTCTAAAAAAATATTTTCGTATTGTATTCATACTTTTGTCCTGTATTTTATTGATAGCGTTGAAGACAGGGAGAGAGAGAGAGAACGAACGGCATGAATTTATGATGAATACTTGCACTTGGTCAGTGGGTAGACATAGCTGTTATGCATATATTTCTTATTCTTCTGTCGATTTGGATATACACCCTGGACTGGACATGCATGATATATATATATATATATTCATCTTTCATTCTTGCGATGTAAAGAATAGACAATGTGTAGGAGAGAAGAAAGGTTTTATTTAGTAGTATAGAATAGAGATCTCTCTTTCTCTCTGTCTTATGTATCCATACAAAAGTCTTCATAAAACGAATTCTCTTATCAGTTGGGAACAAAGAAATTAAATAAAAACAACAACATAATAATAATAATGTAGAGAGACAATAAACGCATGAAAATGTCCATAATAATATGACCATTCACTGAGATGTATTCGACCGACACGCATACATACACACATACATACGCACGTACATGTGACAGACTCATTTGGAAAAAACCCACAAATAAGCAAGGGATTCGATTACATTCGGAGAATTATTCACATGTAGACGGGCGGAGAGACAGAAAGAGGGAGAGAGAGAATTAGTGGGTATCTGTTGTAACAGACGGACAAGAAAGTAAATCCACAGTGGCTTGGCTGGGTTCTTACTCTCTCTCTCTCTCTCTCAAAAATACCTTCCTACTTCAGGGAATGCCGGTAGATTCGTTGTCTAGACTATAGAATTCAATGCCAAAAAAAGAGAAGTTTAAATCACTTCAGCATTTTAAGTCAGATCTTGAACAACTAACTTCAGTTAAGCCGTGACAGCAGAAGGCAACACATGGAAGCCAAGGTGTCTTTTTCATTAATCAAACCGCTGTTTATATATCTGGACAGTTTTATATTCTTTAACCAATCACTGAGTGTGTGATTTTGGCTTGCATTAAACGACATGAATGTTCAAATACATACAGTATTCTGGTGTTAATGCAGTATTGAACTGTTGGAATAGTATTCAGACGCTAACACCAACAAATACAATGATGCTTACTGTGAGAATATATATTCCGTTGGAACCCACTGTTTGTATCACATCACCACAATCGTCCCCGCCCCCCTCCCCATCAAATACCTTAGACTGAATGTAGTCTGATCTTCTTGATTATCTTGCTGTATCCGTTTCTGAACCTTATTGAGGTTCACCCGCTTCTCTTTGTTTGCATTTCTAATCGTATTTACATGACCCCATCTCGTGGTGACCGTGTATGGTTCTTCTTACCTTGGAAGCAGTTCTCGTGACCCTGACGAGAATTCGCTGGTGTTTCGCCTCACACTATCATACGCTATCTTCTCCCTACCTCTCAGCAGCGTTCCAAGTAACAGCGTTGAAGTCCTGTCAGAAGATCTAAATGTCTCTTCATCAAAAACTGCAGGGCATAAGCTTTCCATTTGTCGACAGGCAGTGATACTAAATGTAACAGCAGAAGGCAAGACACGGAAGCCAAGGTGTATTTTCAAGTGATCGAACCACTGTTTATATCTATACAGTTTATATTCTCTAACCAATCACTGAGCGTGTGATTTTGGTTTACATTAAACGATATGAAATAGAATGTTCAAATATACATACAGTATTCTGTTGTTAGTGCAGTAGTGAACTGTGGGAATAGTATTGAGACGTTAACACTAACAAATACAATGATTCTTACTGTAAGAATAATTAAATTCCGTTGGAACCTACTGTCTGTATCACACCACCACAAAGCGACCACTGAAAACTGGAAATAACTGGACAGCTGTTTCATCCTAGTTCTATGACAGTTCCTCAATACTTACTTGCCCGTTACTCCGCCTCCAGGGATCGAATCTGTGACCTTAAAGTTCATCCATTAGGAGGGAATCCGAAGGCTTATGAAGTCTGATTTCTACAAGTTTGAGATATATGGAGTTACAGAGAGTTAGTGTCAGCGGTGGGTATTTATCCTCACACCTAATTAGGTGAACTCTACTTGTCACAACTTCTAGAACTATAGAACTTCAGTTGAACATTGTTGGAGGTGCATAAACTTTTGTGCCAGTTCCTTCCTTTTGTTTTTTAGCTCCTGTTATTCACTGTTTCAGTTACTTTGTCGAGTACGTTTGAAAACTTGTATTCAAGGATTCCTGTCAGTCGATTTTTAACACCTTTAGAAAACGGTTTTCAAAATGATTCAGAATCAATGAGGGGAAATTATTTCATTTAGCCATGTGGTGAGTAATGGAACAGAATACGTATGTTTCCTCTTATTCGCGTTGCTTTAGGTGGGTGCATCCATGAATGGTGGTACTCCCACTACTAAGACTCCGACACCAAGAACTCATCATTTGAAACATTAAAGCATTGGTCACTGTGCTAAGAATATAAACAAACGTTCTCACGACTATTATAAATTCTCAAGTTCGACCACAAACTGGCTTCAGTTAAACAACAGAGACTGCTGGACAACTGTGTCGTCCTAGTTTTCGACTCTTCAGTACAGTACGCACTCATAACTCTACCGAGAATCGAGCCTAGGAAGTTAAGGATATGAGTGTCCAACACCTTGACTATTCAGCGACTGGGACGGAATTCGATTGTTCATAAATGCTAATTTCTGCCAATTCGCGATTAAGTTAGTGTGATCAGACTTAAAATCGATCAAATTCATGCAAACAAAGTTGAAAGATGACTCTCCAGACCAATAAGGCATGAAAAGAAAGTATTCACTGCATGCACTATCGCCTCAGGGAGTCATCAGTGTCAGGCTGACAGCTTAATGAGATGTTTATAGAAATATTCGTTTGCTGTTATATACGAATTAAACTTTCTGAGGATAGGTTCTCAGCCTTTGCACACCTATTTATGCATCTTATCCTATTTTCTTCTTCAATTAGGTCGAATCACCAGTAAAGATGGTCGTGCTCTATGCTTAAAACTTAAAGATTGGCCAACTACAGATGATTTTGCTGAACTTCAACCGAAACGTTTCTCAGATCTAATGTCAAATTTACCAATGCCAGATTATACACGACGTGATGGCCAGTTGAATTTAGCCGCCAGACTGGCATCATTTTTTGTCTGTCCTGATTTAGGTCCTAAATTGTATGTAGCCTATGGGACAGTTGGTTCAAATGCGGTAAGTTCAGTTGGTTATGTATTTGTTTGTTCGTTCGTTTTGTTTTTTTAAGCGATAGACAGATATGTTTTCATAATTGTAGTTAAATGTCAAGTGGCAAAGCAAATTAATGTCACATATATAGGATAATTCATAGGATGGATACAACTTGAAAAAGGGTGTGCAATTATAAGATCAGTAGACAAATCGAATAAAAAATAACAATGTTACGTAATATTGTGTGAAATTTAATAGCATAGAATTTAATGTTGCAAAAAGGAATTGATTTAGAATGACAAGTGGAACAAGTGAAATAATACCGGGGACAGTTAAAAGTGAGAATAGTAATAGTAACAATTGACTTAATAAGGAAGAGTATACCAATTGAATAGACAAAAATGAAAAAAAAATGAAAAATTGGTAGAGCTAAAATATGATTGGGGATTACCATACTTTAGCATAGAGGGATTAAGACCATGAAAGTTGGAGGGGTTGAACGAACATTTTCTGTACACAGAGATCTGGCTTTTCTGTTTCGATAGCCAAAGCTACAGCAATACAATTCAAATCCTAAAAAACGTGACTTATCAACCGTACCCAAGAAATTACTTTACATGAGCTTGGAATTCAAAGGGGACTTAGCTTCCGATATCATGAAACGAAGGATATCACAGTCCCTGAGAAGAACATTCCCTGCTGCATCTTTGAGAATAGCCTTTACCAGTCCACCATTACTGTTCAATAGCCTGAAGGACAAGATCCCGCTGTTGACCAACCCTATGTGTGTTTATCAATTCACCTGCTCGTGTGGAGCTAGGTATATCGGTTGTTCAACTCGAGTTTTGTCCAAGAGGGTGCAAGAACACTATCCTGCATGGTTACGAAAAGGTGGAAGTGAAGCAATAAGAAGCGCGATCATTGAACATCTGGTCGATAATGATCACCCTATCTCTATAGCCTCCGCCTTTAAAGTCATCTACAAGGCAAAGAGTAATTTACCCAAATCCCTACGCACCCGACTCATCTGTATTGCTGAAGCTTTGGCTATCGAAACAGAAAAGCCAGATCTCTGTGTATAGAAAAAGTTCGTTCAACCCCTCCAACTTTCACGGTCTTAATCCCTCTATGCTAAAGTATGGTAATCCCCAATCATATTTTGGCTCTACCAATTTTTCATTTTTTTTTCACTTTTGTCTATTCAATTTGTATACTCTCCTTAATACGTCAATTGTTCCTGATACTATTCTCATTTTGAACTGTCCCCGGTATTATTTCACTTGTTCCACTTGTCATTCTAAATCAATTTTTCTTTTTTACAACATTAAATTCTATGCTATTAAATTTCACACAAGCTATGTTTTTCGCACACTATTTAATCATTGTTGTCAATTATTATCGTCATTATCATGGGATTTGTGAGCATCTGGATTAATTTGATTGCAATTCTTAGATTGTGTCATGAACCAATAACAGCTGGAGAGATCATTGGAAACCAGCAGGGAGTACTGGACAGCTGTTTCGTCCTGCTTTTAGGACTCTTCATCTGTGCTCACTCATAAATCCCATCAATGAGAATTGAAACCAGGACCTTCATGTTACGAGATTTAGCCTATTGAAAGTTCGGCCACTTAAGCTGGAGTTCAGTGACCCGTGAATTTCACAATCTAAAAGCCAATCTCCAGTTCATTGATGGTTATTTCATGGAATCTTTTGAAGATGCAGTGTGAAGTCGTAACCATTGGGGTTCACGATATCAAGGTAGAGCAAGATGGTCATCGAAGGCATTGGTGGCGGAAGTGCTATATCACGGACCGATTGAATTCCGATCCAATTGGCTAAGAATAGTCTACAAGTCTGGTTGGATCCCTGTTGAAATAGGGTCGTGGATGCGCACTGATGAAGAGTCCCCAAAAATAGGACAAAAAGAGTTGCCAATTACTACCTGGTCGTCAAAGGTCTCACTAACTGATGTTGAATCGTGATAAGAATCTAACAATTGACCTACAGTTGTTAGCAAGACGCGATAGTGAACCAGTGAAGTAAATTGGCTGGTACAACTGTTCAAAAGAGGCTTATGATGCTAGAAATGTTGGCTGGATAACAATAACACTGAAAGCGGTTACTATCGTAGTGCAAAAACTAATTATTGTATAGTGGGTATCAGCTTTCATATACCTTTACGAAAGCATACGAGTTTATTCATTGTAGAGATATATTGGATGGTTGGAGGCAATCGGCCAAAGGAAGCCTTGGACCTAGGTTTCGTGCTAGTTGGCACTCATCAGTCAGCAAGGCGTATACGTAACGTCGAAGGAACTCATGTCCCACTCCTATGGGATTCAAACCCGCCTCACCCAGTGCTCCAGTCAGAGACGTTACCACTCAGCTATTCAGGCTCGCGATTGACCTCGTGTAGGATTGTATTGGATATTTTTGATTGTACACTAGTCAGTAACTAGTGTAATGTGTCTAGTCTTATCTTCGCTGCAGACTGAATTCTATCAGTCAAGCTTGCAATGTGTCCATCATTGCTAGGTGGCTCGCCATTACGGTGTACAATCAAAAATTGTAGAGATATAGTTTATTGACTTAAACATTCTACTTTTTTTAGTCAGTAAGTCTCGGGATCTAATCCTTTTAATAAATGTACTTCAGCTTGGACAGCCCACTAGTAGCATCAGCTGTAGTTCATAGCCTGAAATCTGAAAGAAAATCTATTCCGTGTAGCCTAGTTCTAACTGACAAGTTTAATCGGTATGTATTTCATAGAACAGCGATTGGTGTTCATGAATACACGTCTACAACGTTTCATCATATACACAGATACAATAGGCATTTTGGTTAACATTTTAGTATATATAAATGTGGGTCATTGTCTAAATAGCAGAATACTCGGTTAGCCATGCAAGTGATTGGGGTTTGATTCCCATCTGGTGCACCCCTCTAAACCTCGTTTTACCTGTTATACGATAGTTAGTCTGGAAAAGATGAAAGAAAGTAAGAAAAAAACACCAACATGTTGACTGAAACTTTAAGAGAAGTTCGAAGTTCTTTGTTGTACTTAGAACGCAGAGCAGTCAAATAATACAATTTTCAAGTATTGATTTGTGGGGACTTTGTTTTCTTGATTGGTTGGAGGATTTCATCATGAGGTGACATTCGCTAGAGAACCGTTGGAAAACATCCAGGGAGTACTGGACAGCTATTTCACCCTAGTTTGGGATTCTTCAGCAGTACGCACCCGCCACGGGGCTTTCGAACCCAGGACCTCCTGCCTACAAGGCGAGCGAGCTCGTCGACCAGTAAGCCACTGGGACCTAATCCAGTGGTCAGTCTATGAATTCTAACTTCTGCCAATTCATGACATAGTGCGACCACTTCGCAATGTCCTCTTCGATGAGTAACTGTCCTCACACCTGACCTTCTGTACCCCACTGGTCACGACTTCCCACTAGAACCGCAGAAAACTGTCTACCTGAATAGATTCAGTCGCTAGTGAGCATCAGATCAATTTTTCAAGTATTGGTTTTTTTAGGGATTTTGTTTGTTCGATTGGTTGGAGTTCACCATGTAGCTCGAAGGTCCTGGATTTGAATCCCGGTGGGTTCGTACTGATGAAGAGTCCGAAGCCGAATTGACGAAACAGATGTCTAGTGCTCCCAGATTTTCCAATGGTTGTCTTACCGATGTGAGAACGATTTTGAACCATTTCACCAGTAGTCTCTAGCCATTGATTCTTAACGACACATGATTCCGGGGTCCCCAACCAGACAGTCTCTACTATACCTCATTATGTGGCTGGTTACAAAACCAGCTATCAAAGAATTAGTGGATTGATTCCAGATTTAGGTTTGATCATCGCCAGCTCTTCTCCAACCCGACCCGTATATCAGTTAGCATTACTTATAAAAGGAAGGGGATGGATCTTTATGCATAACACATATCCTAACCATCTCAATCGATGTATCTTCCCAGCTGCATTGATTAACTTCTCTTCCAACTCCTCAAATACGAAAAACCTTTATTCACGTCATGTGTGACTTACAGTTTAGTCTGTGTGAAGATACCTGACCTAAGGAAGCGAATTAATTATCTTGGTTGTAGATATCTGTTTTTCCTTCAAAATAACTTAACATAACTAAATAACGGATATCATTCTTTGTGTTTTTTTTAATATTTTGAATACATCTCATAACAGATCAGTACAACAAATCTACATGTGGATATAGCTGATGCTGTCAATGTTATGCTGTGTGTAGGTCAACCAATAGATTCATCAAAAGATATGCTATCCAATGCTGAAAATATACTGAACACATTAAAGTGTTCACGTGTTGATAATAGTTATCTTGACAGAACTGTCAGTTGGTTGAATCGACTGAAATCCTATCCTAATAATCATAATCACAGTCATAATAATCATAATAATCGAGAATTTGGATTCGATGGTAAGATGATTCTTTTTCTTGCTCTTGTTGGTGTTATTTAAAATATTAGTGTTAGCATACTTCTGCATGCTAATGATTTGAGATGATGATTAAAAATGCACGCCTCATAAGTTTGCATTAGGCTATTCTCTAGATTTTAATTGGTAGATGGATGGTGACTAGCAGTGGAGTAATCCAGGATAACGCGCATTTCGTCCTATTTGGGACTCGTCAGCTAGCTGGATGTGTCTGCATTCCCCAGTCACTGAGGGATGATGTTCCCACCACGGAGGCTCGAACCCAGTGCCCATAGTTTCAAACGCCAAAGCGTTATCCACCTCTTGTGCAACGGGTCATATTAATTAATTATTTAATTGAATTTTAGATTTCCCCGTCGATTGATTGGACGGAAGTGCTCGTTCTCAGGTTGACATGTCTGTGGGCTTCTTGTGCAAATGCTTCGACGATATCTGGGCATGTGATTAGGACGAAATGCGCGTTATCCTGGATTACTCCACTGCTAGTCACCATCTACCAATTAACTTTGAATTATATGGTCAGACATCATCGAAGCATCTGCACAAGAAGCCCACAGACATGTCAACCTGAGATCGAGTACTTCGGTCGAATCAATCGATGGGAAAATCTAAAATTCAATTGAATTATATTCTCTAGATTGTTTGTAAGAGATAAGCTAAATTAACTTTGGGACTTGCTTCATATTCACATTTTTTTAAGTTGAATTATCAATGTAGACACTTTTGCATAACTGTTTTTGGTGATTTAATGGGGGGGGACGCTCTCTACCTACTCAGGAGGTCTAGACTCGATTCCCAGTCGAGACACGCGTAAACCTCTCTCTACAGGGTTGTACGCCTAGTAAAGGGAGAAGGGTGGGTGTGAGACTCGTCGCCGCCTCCACAACTCGTATAAACAACACCACTACGCCTATTGAACCTTTAAAGCTTGAAGTTGGATGTTTTAATTGGAACCCAAAGAAATGGAGAAAACATTAGTGTAGTTCAAGGATCCTTTAACCCCCTAGCTCAGTCATTATTAGACTGCCGTCGGAGAAAGAGAACATGGCACTGTCGGATGTACCTCTAGAAACACATCAACTCCCTCTTGATTCATTTTCATGTTATTGGTCTCATTTGAGTTTGGTTAACGATCATGTCAGGTCTAACTGCAGAGTAGCTCTGAATCGGTTTAGACAGAAACAGGAATTAGAATTCCGTGAGTTTCAGGCGAGATAGAAAGCAGAAATTCAGCGCTTAGAAAAGAAACTGGGCTCGCTAACACTGAAGGGATCTTATTAATGGAGTTTCCGTGTGATGATGACGACCGACGGGCACAAGACCCTATTAAGTCAAATATTAGGATGAAAACTGATTATTTCTCTAAAGGATTTGATATGTTTGATAGTTGTGAAAACGAAAGGGATGTAATAGGGTTACTTCTCATTCTCGGCCTAGAGCTGTGCATGCTACTACGAAGTTTCAAGCTTTCAAGCCTTCGTCTAGCTAACTCATTAATCCCAGGTTTCCAACTTTCAGGGTGGAGGGACTACGAAATGATCCTTGTCATAATATGTTCCTCACTGAACTACGTCAATCATCTTCAAATCATCTACGGATAAAGATTCATCGCGAGAATGTAAATCGGAGAATTCATATATATATATATATATATATATATATATATATATATATATATGTCTTTCAACATATTCATAGTATAGCAGCTTCAAAGCACCGCTATGATCAACAGAAATGTGAGGGAAAAACATTATGGTCTCAGGATGGTCGGGGGTGGGTGCCTTGCGCTGCGGGTTGGCCACCCCTCCGCACACCTCTTGAAATGTTCCCATATGACCGGGCGTCTTACATAGCCTCCCCTGAGGAAGTCCTACTCACTGCCTTCACGTGGCGGAGGTGTTTTTCATCAAAGTGAGAGGGCGAAAGCGGATGCTCGGCGCTCTTCACCGGGTTGACTGTCCACTGGATGACAGTCTAGGGGAGATGGCTAAACCCTGATTCCAAACCTCCAACCACTGGCGTATGAAGCTCACTGGAGCTCACCGGCAGACGTATGGACAAAGGGCTTGTTGGATGTCCTGGGTGTCTGGCCCCATTCAATAAGGCGTATGAACCGAACTCCGGTCACCGGCCGCCAATGGATAGTGGACTCCCTACTCCACTCCTACTGCCTTGTAGGTCACACTTGGTTGTGTAAAGGCTAGAGCTGCACTCTCAAACAAAAGGCCGAGCGATTCTGGGGACATCACTCGTACCAAATTCCCATGAAACTTCATGAACTCTCTTACAAACGGGCAGCGATGATTCGAGATGTTCATGAAGCCGGCTGATCCTCCCGTAGGAGATAGCCGAAGTAAACTAAAGTAAGTAACGGATATGCCAGATCACAATTTGTGAATATGCATCTGATCCATTGAGAGAACAATTTCGAACTTTATCGAATTAATTATCGCCAGCCTTCATTGGTTCTTACAGCATGGCTCCTACCAGTCAGGAAGTTTACACCTTCCTATGTGGCTGACTAAAACCAACTTTCAAAGATTTCATCAACTAATGTGAAGTTTTTTCCAATCCACTCCCATTTTAGTGGTAGTTGTGTTCTCTGAGCTGGATGATTTATTTGCGAAGCTTTCATCAATTCCACTGGGAAAATCAGCGTTCAAATATTAGACAGAGGAAATGCCAGAGGAATGCTAGAGAATTTTTAGAAGCCCGCCTAGTATTCCAGTGAATCGTCAATCAATAGACACATCGAGATAGACAAAATTTACCAACCGATAAGAAAGAAACCTCACACACACACAAAGGGTTAAAGATCAAGTCAAGGAAACAATCAACACCAATACCAATACAAGTAGCCTAGAGGGTGTGAAAACACACGAAGACAACCAATCACGGCGTTCAAGGTCACTCACCAAGAGAGATGACTTATAAACTCTTGGAGAAATCTAAAAGCTCACTTCACCAAACTGAAGTATAATACGCTCAAGATGTTGCCTAGTAGGGCAATGAAAGCTTCGCAAATAAACCATCCAACTCAGTGAGCACAACCACATCAAAATTATCCACTTGAGCTACAAATCTTCTCTATTATGACTCCTAATTTAGCTAACATTGCTTGTCGAGGAAGGCGACGATATTCTACCCTCACAATCTCGTTGATTAACTTTCCCTTCTCACCTAACACACGATGCCTACGTCAATATTACCCATCCTATTATACCGCCTAACATGGAAAATAGAACGCAGACACTTATGATCAAAGATGGCTGGCGTTTTCTTGTCTCCCATTTCCAATTTCCATGTCTTACAGCTATAAAGGAAAACAGAGAGAACTCCTGTGAAGTACACACGTCTTTTGGTCGATAGCCGGATATCATGTCTACTGAGCCAGAGATGACGTAACTTGGCAAGTGTCATACACAAGCCTTTTGTATCCATGCTGAGATGTAGTCAGCAATCAGTTCGTTGGGGTTCATACAACTTCCCAGATAAGTGGACTGTGATCAACACACTCAACTGTCACTTCACTGCTGTATCTTTATCCTAGGAGTCGGTGTGTAGTCCAGTCCTTTAGTATCATTTTACATTTGGTCCATAGCGGTCTAACAGTAATGAACGCCTGTCTGGCTTTCCGAAATCGACCCTGGCCAGCTGATTTGGACATCATCACCCGTGCCCGCTCCTTGTAGTTGAAACAATGCTACCTTAAGATTACAAAATAGGCGTAGGGAAATTTGAAAACCCTCTTGAAACGTCATCTTGCTGAGTGTTTACAAAGCCGATTTTAATACTGCTCGTCATATATTTTATTTTCCTAAATTACACCTTATTTTTATTTATGTATTTATTTCTTTATTTTTTTTTAAAGATGTTCCTGGAGCATTATGGCATATTTTTCTTCCTGAAGATTCAGCTGTATTAAGAGAATTTCTCTCCAGAGTCAGTGAAGAGGAAACAGGCTCTCCTGTAGAATCTGGTAGTGATCCAATACATGATCAATTATTTTATTTGGATCAGTCATTATTGGATCGATTATATGATTATGCAGGAATTCAACCGTGTACAATTGTACAATTTCTTGGTGATGCTGTATTCATTCCAGCTGGAGCTGCTCATCAGGTAAAGTGTATAACCTTTGAAATACTTCCATTGGGTTCCGAGTAGAATAAACAGCCTCAACAGCACATTAACATTCCACTTTTTTATTTGCAGTCTTTTATAGCTGGGTTCATGACTTCTCATAAGCTATCCATCTACTCGTCATATGATCTCCTGTATGTCAACCCTCAACTCGAGGGTCAGCAGTGCTCCTAATGTCACCGAATGGTTTTCTTTACTCACATCTGATCCATTTCCATTGCGCAGTGGGTGCTCGATTAACTCGCTGCCTTCCAGAATTCCTTACTTCTAATCCTTTCCAGTCGACCATCGAATCTTCAGTATCGTGTCGACGAAGGCAACTGTTGATAAAAAAAAGTCTGAAGCAGCCTGTTGGAAATGCTCTTTGTGATGATGCATGAACCAAATCTGTGAACTACGTAGAATAACGTGTTACTACTGAAAGTTCGAATCTTATTCTGTCTGCCCTGCTATTTTGTTCCTGCCTGCATTTGCCACATCCTCATGTATATATTTGATGCATAGTTGTGCTAAATTCTAATGCTTTCGCCTTCTAGCGTGTGTGTCTAACAGAAGTGACTATTACAGGATTTCATCATGAGCTGACATTGATTAGAGAACCATTGGAAAACCTACAGGGAGTACTGGACTGCTAGCTGTTTCATCCTAGTTTGGGACTCTTCAGCACAGCACTCACCCACCACAGGTAGTTCGAACCCAGGACCTTCTGGTTACAAGGCTAGCGAGCTCGTAGACCATTAGGCCGATCCAATCGCCAGTGCATGAATTCTAACTTCTGCCAATTCACGATATAGCGCAACCGCTAGTCAATGTCTTCGGTAGCGAGTATTTGTCCTCACAACCGACCTGCTGCACCCTACTGGTCACGACTTCCCGCTAGAACTCCAGGTAACTACAACTTACTTGAATAGGGCCAGTCGCCAATGAGCATCTCATTGATATTCAGTCCTGTAACCAGTCAACCAAATCCCTACAAACCAATACTTGAAGAAGTGACTATTGTCCGTAGAAATCAATACTATGTAGCGAAGATAGATGATTTATATGATGGGATGGCTGTGATATCTACAAAATTTTTTATAAAATTGGTTTCAAGTGTGACGAGTGCTACTGATAACATTTATCAGTAGTAATATAAAGCGACGTTCATTGGCATAAAAAAACATCAAATAACAGGGAGATGCATTTAATTACAGAGAAGGCAAATGGGGTACAGCGTTGTGTGTAGATATATATGAGAGACGTGAAACGAATACAAAGAAACACAATACGGAGTGCAGAAGTAGTAGCACAACATAAAGACCTGTGCAAATGGTGCGTTGGCTGTATATATAGAGATACCAATTTCCAAATAAATATTCGCTTACGAAGTCTCTCGTCTTCTACCGTTTCACAAGTACATTTACAAGCAGTAAGGTCTAACCAACTGAATAACTGAAATTCAAGTGTTGGTTTGTAGAGATTGTGTTTGCTTGATTGGTTGGAGGATTTCATTATGAGCTGACAACCATTGGAAAACCTGCAGGGAGTACTGGACTGCCAGCCGTTTCGTCAGCCTAGTTTGGACTCTTCAGCAGTACGCACCCACCACAGGTAGTTTGAATCTAGGACATTCTGGTTACAAGGCTAGCGAGCTCGTAGACCATTAGACCACTGGGACCTGATGCAATGGTCAGCCAGCCTATGAATTCTAACTTTTGCCAATTCACAACATAGCAGCAGATCAGGTGTGAAGACGAATACTCACCACCGAAGACATTGGCTGGTAGTCGCGCATGACGTGAATTGACAGAAGTTGGAATTCATGGACTGGCAATTGGATCAGATCCCAGTGGCCTAGTAGTCTACGAGCTCGCTGGCCTTGTAACCAGAAGATCGTGGGTTCGAACCCCTGTGGTGGGTGCGTGCTGCTGAAGAGTCCCAAACTAGGCTGACAAAACAGCTGGCAGTTCAGTACTCCCTGGAGGTTTTCTAATGGTTCTCTAACCGATGTGTCAACTGATGATGAAATCCTGTAACTGAAATTCACCTAACTTAGATTGGTAAATATTCTCTGGCTATGAGTGTCCTTATGTAAAACTGTTGTAAATAGATATAGTGATTAGTTACTATGGTGCAATTTACGTGGCATTAAGACTTACACACATACACGATATGATTACACACCTTAATAACTAGTCAATATACGCATGTGTATTGATTAGAGTTTGTTTTGTTTGTTTCGTACTTTTATTTCAACATGTAAATGAACTACCTTATTGTGTGTCGGGGGGGGGGCGGTAATTGACCCGGTGTGTATAGTGTTGTCGTTGCGGTGATAAAATAATTAACTGAGTCATGGGCCATAAGTCGTAGGTGTTGGATACTTCACTTTATCAACCCACTTTGAGAGAATTACGTGATTGGTGTGTGATTGACACCTTTGTTAAGTTAAAAGTACTTTGACACAAACGCCATATAGTCATCGAGGCAGAATTTACCTAATCCTGGTGAGATTATGGATGCATACTGCTCAAGTGGTGCAAAACTAGGACGGAATAGTTGTCCAGTGTCCCTTGGTTTTCAGTGATTCTCTAATCGATGTCACTTGGTGGTTGATAATGACTAGCAGTAGAATCCAAGATACGCATTTCGTCCTTATTCGAGTTTCGTCAGATGGGTGAGAACACCTTCAAACATCAACTGAAACCAAATATTTCGTTCTAATGACAATCAATTAGTAGAAAATGCTGTGGAATTTGGACCAATAGATTTGTTTCAGGGGATTGTATAGTTAATGGTTAGCAATCTCGATACTGGAAGATGATTCACTTGTCAACTTGAATGACACTCGAATTTTATGCCATATACTTCTCAGCATGCTTCACACCTAGCCTAAATGAAACCTCTTGAAAACCAACGTTGCTACCAAGGTGATAGACTATGTTCTGCTACGCTTTGTTTATCAATAAGGGAAACTATCGATCTATACATTGTCTAAAAGAAGTAATCCTTATTGTATACGGTACTAAAAAGAAGTTATATTTATTAGATCCCGGTTGTCACTCTGTTCTGGATTGATCAACTCTGAGCAGCAGTATCGTAAGCGTTCACGTAACACAAGTATTTTGTAGTGTTATACTAATGGTGAAGATTTTTGGCACAGATAGATAATTTTCATGTAATTGTGTTTTCTTCAGCACTGAAAATGTTGTCTAGAATGACAATGAAACTTATGCAATTTAATCTATCCAGCTCAGAGAACACACCTACATCAAAATGTGATAATCAGCTGATTGTCTGTGATACTTGCAAAAGAGAAATCTACCAATCAAAGAACATGATAAGTAAGTAAGTAAGTTGCCTGCTACACGTGCGTAGGCGTTGCACGTTACACAGTTTCTGATTGGTTGATTTCAGTTTGCTAATATCACAGGCAAACAGCTGATTAATGAATGAATGAATGGCTTTATCCAAAAGCCTACGCTAACTAACACATCTTTTGATGGAAAGACGACAGTTGGTAGTCAATTCTCATGAAATGATGAGATAGTCATTCTTTTTTTTGGGGGGGGGGCATATCTGGTCATGGCAATAAATTAATGTCCAATATAAATTCATATAACTCCGATTAATTTAGTAATTAATTAATTTATTTATTTATTAATTATTTCTTTCTCCTCCCCTTTCCCGTCTTCAACAGGTTCGTAATTTAAACAGTTGTATTAAAGCGGCTGTAGATTTTGTTTCACCTGAACACTTACCACAATGTTTCCAACTATTAGAAGAGTTTCGTCAATTATCACCGAGTCATTTAAATCGTGAAGATAAATTACAAATTAAAAATATGCTATTTCACGGAATTAAAGATGCTCTGTCAGTTCTATTGACTAGTAGTAATAGTAGTAATGGTTCCAATGAAAATGAAGTCAATTGTTCCAAGCCAGAGCATAAATTATCTCAGTGTACTACTAATGCGATAGATTGTATCGACCACCGACAAGATGATGAGAATAATAATAATAGGTCGTTGTCTTCATCTACTGTCAATGATGATAACCGAATGATGGGGATGATGTCACTGTCAGACATGTCAAATATAAAATTGAATATGAAGTCGGAATACCCACATCACAATAATAATGGTAACAGTAATACAAATATTATGAAGTCGAGCAATCATAATTCAAGAAATGGAGGTAACAGTAGTGGAGGACGGACTAGAGGACGACCTGGGGGTGGCGCTGCTGCTGCTGGTGGGGGTGGTGGTGGTAGGTCAAAAGCATCATCATCGTCCGATTTAATCAATCCCCCTCCCCATCCTCCTCCTCATTCTCATCCTCATCCTCAATCGTTCACTTCATCATCTGTTACACCAATATCATCTTCCTCGGGTTCAATATCTAATGCATTTTCCAGTGTTTCTGCTCCTGGGATTGACAGCAGTAGTGGCCTAGTGAATTCCTGTCTCCATTCAAATTCTTTGAATATACCTTCAAGAGATTCTATGTGTACAGCATCATTGTCTTCGTCTTCAGAGAAAATAATGAAGAGTGATATAAAACCAAATAATCTGATGATTACTCCTAATCCTTGTAATTATGATTGTGATCGTATTCCTCCTATCGCGATTAGTTCAACTGGTTCCCCTTCCCCGTCTACTACTACATCTAGTCCATCTGTGAATTCAGATATTCTGCATATCCCAGCATCATCATCATCCTCGTTATCCTCCTATTCTTCATCCTCCAGTGGATCGTTGCCCTGTCAGCACCACCACCACGTGCAACATCAGCATCCTCACCACTGTCAACAACCTCAACATCAAAATGCTTGTACTGGCAATTTTCATAATATTAGTCAGAAATAATGAATACTACTGATGATTGTCATGTACTGTGGTATACACCTGTCCCGCAATTATCACAGATACTGTTTTTACAGACACTTCAAAGATATTATACCGCCACACCCACCCATACACACACATACACAATGAAACACAGATGTGAATAAAAGAGAAGAAGACGAAGTGTAGAACCACTGTTTATCATTGTATTTTTACAATGTGATGATTCTGTTGTCTCTGAACACGTCCACGCGTACTTACGTACTTTTCTCTCCACCTAGCTAGCTAGCCACCTACCTGTCTACCTACCTACCTATTCATTCTTGAATACAGAAATGTTTCAGAAGTCTGCGTGTGCGTGTGTGTGTGTATGTGCGGACGGGTGGGGTATGTATGTGACCAGTTTGTTGGTATCAGGGTTATCCAAACTTCATCCATTGAGAATAACTAACTAACTAACTCTTTTAATCCCTTTATTCGGCTTCAATGAATTGCATAAACATCTTCTGCAACTCACAAGCACGCACGCACACACACACAAACACACAGACAGATACATAAACAAAGAGAGAGGGGGAGAGAAACAAATCCACCCCGCAAGTATTCCCCTTCTTTCAAATCAGGCATACGCGCCATATCTTCTTATCTCCATGTTTTCTCTATGTTTATTATTATTATTATTATTAAAACAAACATGGTGATGACAGAAATATTTTTACAAAAAAAATGTAATTCAGTCAGTTAGTCAGTCATTTGTATAGTTTATATTTTTATTGATTTATTTACGTTTATTTGTTTACTTATTGTTTCTTTGCTTGTTTTATTTCTTTTTCCTTTGTTTTACAATTAATTTCATGAAAATTGTTGTCCATATTTTTTGTCCAGCTACTTTTATTTTTCCAATTTCTCATACATCGTCGTATGTGTATGTATGCGTGTGTGCTTGTGCGCGTGCATGCGTGCGTACCCACGTACTTGTGTACATGTAATTGTCTATTCTGTTGCTGTCAGTTTTACTATTCAAAATATCCTTTCACCACATTCAATGTGTTATTAGAAATTTAGATAACCTACTATCCTTATTAATTCTAATAATTACCACTACTAATCATGTTGATGGTGATTATTCATTCTATGATACTACTTTAATGATAGAAATTATTATTATCATTACTAGTATTATAATTATAATTGAAAATAATTTAATAATATTTCATATTTCTTTAATCTTCTTTTAATTGTCTTTTGCACAATAATCTGTATGTATGTATTTATACACCCCGGTCATGTTTAATGCTATGTATGTATATGTGCACATCTACGTGTGCGGAGGTGTGTGTGTGCGTGGGTGGGTGGATGGATGTTTGACAGACAGACAGACACAAAAACAGAATTAAGGGATCCCTTTCAGCCCCCATTGACAATGAATAACTCGATGATATGTCTCTCCCTCTCTCTATCTCTATCTAGGTGAATGGGCAGATAGATAGACAGATAGACAGCAGACACACATATACGAGACAGTAAGCACACATTGATTTCATTCATTCACTGCCTGCCTGACTGACTGATCAATCGATTGATAGACAGACTGACAGTTTTCGGGATTCTACAAAATCTTTCCTTATCTTATTTGTGTTTGTTTTATTATTATTTACTTCTTATTTACTTTGATTTTAATTATTTGTGTGTGTGTGTGTTGGCGTGCGTCTTCACCTCTTTTTTCATAGATTTCAGGAGTATAATAATTATTGTCACTTTTATTATGTAATCAAGATGCAATTGTTTGTTTTTTTTGTCTTTTTTGTTTTGTTTTTAGGCCAATTTCTCTTCATACTACTATGAAATTGTTTGTCATATTTTACACATTTAAAAAAATGTACTTCATTCATTCTTTCACACATACACATACACACACAACAGCAACAAGCTTATGTTTTGTTTTGATATATATATACATATACATGTATGTAAACATATTCTGGTGTTGTCATTGATTTATTGATTTTTTTTCAAACTTGACAAGTATGCTCTGCAAGGTGTTAATTGTTTCTAGTGGGGAAGTAGGGGGGGGGATCGAAGTAACAATAGGATATGCTTGCGTTCATTTCGCATAGGTTCATAGTTCTTAACCTTAGGACAGTGTTCAGTATCCTTGTCAATCAGATGAATTGTATTCCGATTTATACTGTCTAGTTCTCTTTGTCAACTCTTCATTGCTTTCAGAATTGATCACATTATAAAGTGATTTCAGTTATTCAACTGTTGCTTTGTAGGGATTTGATTGATTGGTTACAGGATTTCATCATGAGCTGACATTGGTTAGAGAACCATTGGAAAACCACCAGAAGTACTGGACAGCTGTTTCATCCTAGTTTGGGACTCTTCATCAGTACGCACCCAACCCACAGGGGTTCGAACCCAGGACCTTCTGGTTACAAGGCGAGCTAGCTCGTAGATGATTAAGCCACTGGGACCTGATCCAATGGCCAGTCCATGGATTCTTACTTCTGCCGATTCACGACATAGCACGACCACTAGCCAATGTCTTCAGCAACTGGCCCTATTCAGGTAGTTAGTTACCTGGCGTTCTAGTGGGAAGTCGTGGCCAGTAGGGTGCAGCAGGTTGGGTGTGAGGACAAATACTCGCCGAAGACATTGGCTAGCGGTTGCTCTGTGTCGTGAATTGGCAGAAGGTAGAATCCATGGACCATCTGATCGGGTTCCAGTGGCTTAATAATCTACGAGCTAGTTCCCCTTGTAACCAGAAGGTCTTGGGTTCGAACCCTGGAGTTGGGTGCGTACTGATGAAGAGTTCGAAACTAGGACGAAACATCTGTCCAGTACTCCTTGATGGTTTTCCGATGGTTCTCTAACCAATATCAGCTCATGATGAAATCCTGATTTCAGTTAGACAGCCAACCACTGAAAACCAACACGGTGGGGTGTGAGAGGGACTGCTGGACAGTTGTTTCATCCTCCTTAGGGAATCTACGCATCCGTCAACACACGTATCCTTCAGCCACTTGCAGGTTATAAGATGAGGTCGTTACACCATTCAGCCATTGGGACGCAATCTAATCTCCAGCCGATGAATTCTAACTTCTGTCAATGCGAGAAATATAGTGCGAACGCCGACCAATTTATTCAATCAAGTATTTGTTCTCAATCGATTTGGTGCATCCCAATGATAGCGACTTCTCACCAGAATTTCATACATATTCATCCTGTAGTCAGTCACTACTGACTGTGGAATAGGTTAATTTTCATGAGTACCTACCGGCAAAGAGTCCCAAATAAGGACGAAACAGCTCTCCAGTACTTGCTTGCTGTTTTTTTCAATGGCTGGTTGACGTGAGTACGAAATAACTTCTAAAGTGAATGAAATTCCTGAAAACTGTCCTAGGAAAAGAGAGGAGATGAAAAATGAACGAAGGATAGGATTTTTGTCTACTTAGTGGCTTTAATTGTTCAGTCCGATCATGGATTGTTGTGTATTTGTATATAAGTTAGGGCTAAAGAAAGAGTGTTACAGAAGACATGTTACTCATTGTTATCAGGGAATAATCTTGTTGACTTAGAATATGTAGATGATATAGTCCTCCCTCCTAAGTGAAGATGCTGACAAAGTGCAGAGTCTCCTGAACACCTTGATCAGAAAGCAGTCTTTGCATGTTCGGCATGTGATTCACTCCCTTTGTCAAATGAAAGGTGATGATGATACAGGGCTCACTCACACTGCTAACTTAAAGATAGGCAGGAGTGAAATGGTTGGTGGGGCGTATTGACCACTTCACTAATTTGGGAAGTTGCATCAGCCAATGCCAGCGGGTTGATCGCTGACGAAATCTCAGCACAGAGACAGTGGGCTCGTGTTGCATAAGCCAACTTACGCCATCTCTGGCTAAGTAGATGTGATATCCGGTTGGCTGGCTATCGACAAAAGGGCGTGTGTACTGCTCAGCCCACCACATCCTTCTGTCCTCCTTTAGGTCTGACTGTCAGCAAGACATGGCCAATTGAAAGTGGAAGACATGAAAAGTCTGACTAGCTGTCTTTCATCATAGGTGTCTGCGTTCTGTCTGCCGTGTTAGGTGGTATAATAGGATGAGTAATATTGAGGTAAGGCATCGGTCGAGTGCTAGGTAAGTGGGAGGGGAAATCAATCAATCAAGCAGTCGACGAGGTGAAGCAGCTGCATCGATTGAGATGGTTAGGACATGTGTTACGCATTCATGCGTAGCCATCGCCTGCCTTCCTCGACCGACAGACATTGTCAGCCACTGACATAGAATGGATCAGGTTGGGAACGAGCAAGCTAGTGATGGTCAAACAGAAACCATCATGGCTCCATCAGTCAATGAAATCCACAAAAGTTAGTTTAAGTCAGCCAGCCAGTGACGTAGGGAGGTGTAGACTGCCTGACTGCTGGTTGGGGTCCTCGGGACCACGTTGTAAGGACCATTGAAGGCTGGAGACAATTGGTGACATGGCTCAGAATCCTCGTTGTCAATGGCTGGCACAGAGGCATCCACTCCTTGTGATTTATCATATGCAATCAAATTCTATTGTTTTTCCATATTACTATTATTTTTGCCTCTCTCTTCTGACTCTCTTCTTTTACTTTTTGTGCTACTAGGAGGTATTGTGGCAACTGGAACTGTTGCACATCTGCTCAAAGTTCTACGTTGAAACCAGTCAGTCAGTGTTACTCACAACAAGGCATTGCCTTTCTCATCAAACAATATTAGCTGATATAAGATGAGGTTAGAACAAAGTTATTAATGGTTAAATCGAAACATGTTTAATGAGCAAAATCTAAGTGCTTTGATCTGAATTCAGAGAACCAATCGATGTATTCGTCTGTATAGCGGATCAAACTTCCTCGAGTGATTCACAGTCTCAAAAAAGATGTTAGATGTGATAAAATCCTTGGTATATACTGTTGATCAATAATATGCTATCAAGGAAATGTAAAGCCACCTCAACAACGCTGTTAGGCAAGGGGCGATTATAGTGGCACATTCCTTTTTTGAAGTGACACCACCTCCTTTATCCGGTGGGTATTAGGATGTTTCATAGATAAATAGGCCAAAATATACAAGCATGATTCCATGCGTCGGTGGCACAGTGGTTAGGACTCTCGCCGACCATGCACATGGTCCGGGGTTCGATCCCCTACCGGCGCACACCCGATATCTATGGTCGGCCTGAATTTGGGCTACCGATATCCATGCTGAAAATTCCACACTTGTACTGAAAATACAGTGTGGAATCAAGCTGTAAATCAAAATAAAAATAAATAAAATAAAAAAATGAAAATTCAATAGCAATAATAATAATAATAAAAATATACCTTAACATTTCGCACTTACTGTCCCCTTGAATCCATGACAACATCAGGCAGATATCACTGTCAAACAAGATTTCCTAACCAAAGTGCAGTTCAAGGATATAAAAAAATTTTAATATCGAATTTTATTTAAAAAGCCTTCAGAAAACAAATATAACTTGTTATTAAACTACCATAGCAACGGAACACAATACTACAATTATCAGGGATATAGAATAAAGCCACATTTCGGCAACTATACACTTCACAAGTACAAAATAAGTAGTGTACAACAGAAATTTGTTAATGAAAAAAAAAACTCAAGAAATACACCCCAAATAATCAAATTGGATATTTCCAACAAGGTGGGATGAAAACTCTGTCGTCAAGATTTAAACGCACACACACACACACCAAACACCATACAGCGTAGCCTTGAATTCATTCAAACAGAATCTCAATCGTAAGAGAACACATTATCCTAAACAGTCCATCATCGCATAATAGTAAAGAGAAGCATTCAAAGGTGAAGTGGAAAAAGGTGTTAATAATTACACAATTAGTTAGGTAATAATATTCAAATAAGCAAGACTATTGTAGATAGATCGTCCATGCAGGGAATTTCTGATTGCCTATTCCTCTACAACATGACATCAGTCCATGAATTTGTAGACTGTCGGTTCGCTTCACGTCGAGAAGTGTAGACTGTCTGACTGAGGTTGTCAAGGCGCCAACAATCACTACCTGAAAACTATTTGTAGTATGGCTCAAAACCACTGGAAGTGCAACAGGTAGGTACCTCCACTCTCTTTATCAACACCCAAATCCATTACATTATTCCTCTCGTGAATTTCCATTCACCGTATAGTTTTCTTTGCATTTTCCTTTCTACGCTGTTGCTGGGCTACCTACCTGTACTGACTGTCTGACTTTCGTTTTTTTTTTTCCTTCACGTTCCCCAGTGGAACATAGGGCTTCAAGCTAGTTGGCTTGAAGTTTCTGTAGCAGTGTTTATTTTACAGGATGAGGTTGCTAGCCTCATGCCCAACCTTTTCTCTTTACCAGAATTATTTCTGGCTCAGCGAGGTAAAGGAGTGCGTCGGCCGGGGATTGAACCCCGGACCATGTGCATGGTCGGCGAGCGTCCTAACCGCTATGCCACCGACGCACTGGTCCGGCGAGGCGGACTTTCGTGCATAGGTCTAACTAACTTGACAACTCAGTAGCCAGTCAGTCCGCCAACTAAGTGTCACAGATGACTGGAAGTAAACGACATGTTGTCAATTTGTTCAAAAGACGTAGGATTATAATAAGTTCATCTAATATTTGGATACATTTATTATTAATGTACTTGATCGATAGCCTAGCAACATGTCGGTGGTTAGTTTCAGTCGTCATAGTTTAACGTAGACCTAATTTCGTCATAAAATTTGGATACAATTACTAACTTGCATATGGTTATTTGTGTTCTACTGTTCTGATTGAATTATGCACTTGTCTAGTATGTCTATCTCTCTCTCTTCCCACACAAACACACGAATACAAATATATACACGCGCACAGACAAACGTGTTTGCATATAAAGCCATTATGACATGTGATCTCTTCATGAGACACCACGTTGTATCAATGTGTGTCATATGATCCCATTGGAATTTCATGTTGCTTTGCTTTGTTAAGTGTTTGTCAGGTAGATTGGATTTCTCGTGTAGCAAGGGGACAAATGTGATCGCTAATTTCACATGACCTTCTAAGTATTGTCTGTTAATCGACGCTTCATTGAGCCAGTCCGTGAGTGAGTGAGTGAGTGAGTGAGTGAGTGAGTAAGTAAGTAAGTAACGACGTCTAGGCATGAGGCGATTGAGAAGGAAAGTCCCGAAATGTCTTCTCGACTTCTTTTTATTCGTATTATTGACAATAGTTATCATTTCCAAGTGTTGGTCTGTGGGGATTTCATCGATTCCGAATCTGATCACGTACGTACTGACTTCACTTTGCTCCTATCAGATGTAAGATAATGCATGTTTCAGGACTGAAGTGAACCGACTCCTAGTCTAAGGATACGGGAGTGAAGTAAGTGGTGGTTAAGTGTGTTGACCACTTCACTAATTTGAGAAATTACATCGTCAGCTCTCATCGACTTACTGATCGCCGATGAAATCTGAACACAGATATAACTCATGTCATCATCTCTGGTGTTGTAGACGTGATATCCGACTGTCTATCAATGAAATGATGTGTGTACTGCGCATTAGTTCACTGTGTCCTCCTGTGTGGCTGTGAGAAGTGGTGATCATTGTAAGTGGAAGATTTGAGGAAGCTGGTGTTCTTTGACCACCACAGATGTTTGCCATCTATCTCTCGTGTTAACTGGTAGAATATGGTGAATAATAATAATCAGGTTAGGCGTGTGGAGTGGTAAATACGGATGGGAGGTCAATCGATGAGGTTGTGTGTGAAGCTACATTGATTCGAGATGGCAAGGATACTTGTTTCTCATTCCCAATCACCGCCTCATTCGTCGAGCAATGTTAGCTGACATAGGATTAGGTTGAAAAAGTTGTAGAGGTGGTCAGATTAAAATGTGGAATCACTTCATACAGTCTTTGGTCTGATGAAGCCACATGGGGAGATGTAGAGTACTTGACTAGGGTCCTTGGGATGCTAAGGCTGAATGACTGGAGACTAGTAGTGATATGACTCAAAATCGTTCTCATTGTCACTGACCCATTCGCTCTTTGTAAGTCATGTTTCGTCATGTTGATATTCCTCCTGTTGTTCTAGTTTGCTTATTGTGCTTCTTTTCAGTCTCTACTCCCTACCGTGCTGTAGCTGTTATACGGAGATTGGTAACTTGAACTGTTGCAATTCTGTTGAACTTTAGTAAGTAAGTCAGAATTCAGCCAGGAAACTACTGATCTACAAGTAGTACTAGGAAGTTCTTTATTCGTTTATCGGGACTCCTAATCACTAGGCACACGTGATTTTCACATGAACTCAAAATCAGAACCTTCAGTTTATGATCCCTACCTGTTCATCATTCAGCCACTGGGATGGCATTAAATGGTCCATGAATTCTAAATTCTGTCAATTCGCGACATATAGTGCAACAACCAGCCAATGTCGTCGGCGAGTATTTGTGGTGGTCCACCAACTGAAGGTCACAACTTCTCTCTAGACAACTTCATACTGTAGTCAGTCACTCACTAGCGGGAAGTAGATTAATTTGATGTGTTGGGATTCGACTGATTTCTAGTTAGATGACCACCAATTGAGATTGGTGAGAGAACGAATAAGAATCAAGGAGTACTACCGCTTATCTGAGACTTTTCATCACTGAACCATAACACAACCGGGAACCGAATCGATGGTCCTGTAAGTCTGGAATTGGCAAAAGTTAGAATTGACATACCATTGAATTGTGCCACGAAGTGTCTGAATGGTCAACGAGGTCACCTGGAAACCTGTGGTTCCTGCCTTCGATTCCCAATAACTTCATAGGTGTGTACTGTTAAAGAGATGAAACATGGTTCTCAATACTTTTCGAATCTTTTCATCCTCTCTTTCTTTTTTTATCCTTCATCGTTAGTGATCACCTCATTGTGATATTGATCAATATCAGATTTTGTTTACATGTTGATTTCATCATTTAAATTAAGAGTGAGTGAATATCTGAAAGCGAGAATACCTTGAACACGAGTAAATTAGACAGAGACATTATGGTTATTGTTGTTGTTTGTTTTATTGACGGACGCGGTAGGGTGCATTTCTCTGTTCTTGTTGTTATTGTTACCAAGTGGACAGCGTCATTCTGATTCATTAAAAATTAATTTCTAATTTTCCTAATAAAAGAATTTGTGTGTGGTAGGTTGGAAAGAGTTGAAAATTGAAAATGAAAACAACTTTCATGCTGACTTTATTCCATTGTATTGCATCTTTATTTTTAACCACCTTATCAATATTCTCCCCGGGTTAAACAACACCAGTAGAGAAGCGAAATTCAAGCTTATCACCCTTCATGTGTCAAACCAGTTTGAGTCAACGCGCTGCTCATACACATGAACACATACACACTGCTGTAGCAATGTGCTTTCTCTAGAAAAATTAAACATAGGTGAATCAGCTTTGAGTGTCGCTCTTTTCAACAAATTTATCACCAAGCTGTACAGTCGTATAAGTATATGTGTGATTTCTAGTAAGAATAATGTGAATTGTGGATGCGTACTGATGAAGAGTCCCAAATTCGGACGTAAAACCTGTCTAGTACTCCCTGCAGGTTTTCCAATGGTTCTCTAAGCGACATCAGCTCACGATTAAATCCTGTAACCAATCAATCAAATCCCTAAAAACCGATAATTGATAATCAATGGGATCCTCACTAGCGACTGGCCTTATTCAGGTAAGTTGTAGTTACCTGGGGTTCTGGTGGGAAGCCGTGATCAGTAGGGTACAGCAGGCTGGATGTGAGGACAAATACTCACCACCGAAGATATTGGCTAGCGATCGCGCTCTGTCGTGAATTTCCAGTAGTTGGAATTCATGGATTGGCCAATGAATCGTGTCCCAGTGGGATAATGGTCTGCGAGCTCGCTCGCCTTCTAACCAGAGCGTCGTGGGCTGAAACCCCTGTGGTGTGTGCGTGCTGCTGAAGAGTCCCAAACTAGGCTGCCGAAAAAGCCAGGAGTCCAATAATCCCTAAATGTTTTCCAATGGTTCTCTAACCGATGTCACCTTATGATGAAATCCTGTAACCAAACAATAATTAGCTTTGTACATTCTGAAATAGTTCATGAAGTGGATGAATCCTAAAGCTGTTGGAGGGGTGTGGTTGAAATGATAAAATAAATAAGCAATTCGAACATTACTCAACAAGGTGAGAATTAACAAAATCAAAGAGCTCCTCCTCACACAAAGAAGAAAGCTGATTGAATATGAGTGAAAATGAAGCAGTTTTCAATCTGTTATTATACCGACTGCAGACTAACTCGATAGTCTGTCTATTCAGTCAGAATGCAGAAATGGTATAAATATTGACTATGTATCGATTAGTCGAAGTGAACAACCAATCAACCAATTTTGTAGTATCTGAAAATTCTCATTTGCATATTTAGAGAATAAAGGACAAATTTCATTTAGTTTCTCATCATTGATTCTGCAGTATAATACATAGTTCTTTACATCAAAATTATACCAGTGTCTTCTATGTGAATTTACCAGTTTAACTGCTCCTGTGCAGCTAGTTACATTGGGTATACTATCAGGCAAGTTCATCGCCGTATTTCATCATGAGCTGACATCATTTAGAGAACCATTGGAAAACCTGCAGGGAGTACTGGACTGCCTGCTCTTTCGTCAAACTTGTTTGGTACTCTTCAGCACAGCACACATCCACTAAAGGTGTTCGAACCCAGAACCTGCTGGTTACAAGGCGAGCGAGCTCGTAGACCATTAAGCCACTGGGCCCCGATCCAATGGCCAGTCCATGAATTCCAACTTCCGCCAATTCATGAAATAGCGCGACCGCCAGTCAATGTCTTCTTCGGTGAGTACTTCCCCCCACACCCTACCTGTTGTAGGGTAGGTAACTACCTACCTGCATAGGGCTAGTCGCTAGTGAGCATCCCATTGATTTTCAAGTATTGGTTTGTAGGGATTTTGTTTGTTTGATTGGATGGAGGATTTCATCATTAGCGTACTGTGCTGAAGAGTCCCTAACTAGGCTGGAGAAACAGCTAGCAGTCCAGTACTCCCTGAAGGTTTTCCAATCGTTCTCTAACTGATGCCAGGTCATCATGAAATCCTCCAACCAATGAAAAACTATTTTGCTTAAATGCAAGATACTTCTATCTCCGTGGTCTATCTACCTGTTTTCTAAAGGATATTTTATTATCAGAGCCATGTATTTAGTTTAATACAAGTTAGTTAATATTATACAACAGCTCTCTACCTTTTTCTACACTTATTCTACAAAAACTGTAGATATTTATTCTTAGATGAGAGGTTTTCCCCCTTTATTCCATGATGCTACAGTCAGAAAGTGTATTACACATGGGGTATAAGTGTACAAGATGGAATAACAATAACCATTGTCACTTAGAATATATATGCGTATAGTCCATAAGAACATGAGATAAAATGAGATCAAGTAAACATTTGTAAAAAATTATATTTGTAAAGTCTCAGCGAGATTGAAATGAGTAATTCCAACGTTTCGTTCGGCAATCTGGTCCGAACTTCTTCAGGGAAGTTAATCGAAATTAACATTTTATTTATTTTATTTTATTTTGATTTACAGCTTGATTCCACACCGTATTTTCAGTACAAGTATGGAATTTTCAGCATGGATATCGGTTGCCCAAATTCAGGCTGACCATAGATATCGGGTGTGCGCCGGCAGGGGATCGAACCCCGGACCATGTGCATGGTCGGCGAGAGTCCTAACCACTGTGCCGCCGACGCAACATAACAGAGGTTTATATATAAAAAGGAACATCACTTGATTTGTAAAAATTTGTCTAATCATGAGTCATTCAAAAAAGTATCAACAAGTATAATAAACAAAATTTTATGAGCTGTGATCAAAATTTGGCCTCGGACTTACAAATATTGGTCTACCTTTGTTAAACACTTTAAACAGAGTGTGCATGCGTGTGTGGGTAAACAGTTGTAAAACATTTCTTAACGTTTCCATAAGAAGATATGGATAGTCGAGAATTTTGACCAAGTATTAATAATTGGTGATACATAAAGCAGCTCAATCTTTAGAAAGAAGGCAAAGCAATAAGTCAGACAGGGTGCTTCTACTAAACTCTAATCCTAAACACTATAATTTTGAAAATACGTCTAATCATAAAATTCTAGATACTAACAGTTTGAACAGACATGAAGGCGTGATGTTAGCTGATGCATAGGAAATCCTTATTAATAAATAATAATGGATATGTATCACTAATTATTAATACTTGGTCAAATTCCTGACTGTCTATATCTTCCTATGGAGACGTTAAGAAGTGTTTTACAACTGTTTACCCACACACATATACACACTCTGTTTAATGTGTTTAACAAAGGTAGACCAATATTCGTAAGTCCGAGGTCAAATTTTGATCACAGCTGATAAAATTTTGTTTATTATACTTGTTAATACTTGTTTTATGAATCATGATTGGACAAAGTTTTTAAAAACAAAAGATGTGCCTTTTATATATAAAACCTCTGTTATGTTAATTTCGATTAATTTCCCTGAAGAAGTTCGGATCCGATTTCCGAACACAGGAAACGTTGGAATTACTCATTTCAATCTCGCTGAGATTTTACAAATATAATTTTTTTTTACAAATGTCTACTTCTCACTCGGCGCCCAAATATTTTAGAACTATTCTGTCAAATCTTGACGACAGTTCATTTGAATGAGATCAAGTAGCTCAGTGATGTGTGTGTGCGTGTGTGTATCTATTATGGACAACAAAAGTACAGGTTACCAGAGTGTATTCAGTGGTGAGTGTGAGAGAGAGAGACAACATGAATACTACAGAAAAATAAACCATCAAATGGGACAGACTGAACATAAGTACAAGGGTGACAAATAACCAGTTATTATCAGGTATGAACAGGATTTATGTAAATATAAGCACATATTTAAATAGTACGACGTAAACCCTGAGGCAATAGGCATAATAAGAAAGGTCAATGGCACAAAGAAAAAATAAGAAAAGGTTGGAATCGGAGTTTAAAGTGCTAATGTTTATAGAGGATTTGTTTACCGTTTTGTAGGTTCAAGGTAAACAAAGCGGTTGAACATACTTCTTCTGTGTATTCACATACCAGATTTGCTGATATTCATTACTACCGCTTCAGCTATTGTTAGAGAATGTAGACGAGCTCTTCTGTATAGATTACCAAGTACACCGGCTCTGTTTTTACTGAATGTATGTCCAGTATCCCCCAAGTAGGCTCAAGATTACACTATTTAAGCATTCAGTTACCCCTTAACTCAACCATACAGCTACATGTTCACGTGAGTGCATAGATAGAGTTCTCTGAGTACAGCCAATCTAATTAGCTGTACAAGAGCAGCTGAGTTCATAGATGCATTGGTTATTTATCCCTGACTCACTGTGTGTAAGTACTGCTTTAGTTGAGAAAGTGAGTACCACTGTAACTACAAGATACTGTTCTATCTACTGCTCTATTAAATCACTTTAGAATGTCAGGGGAAATCTCCCTTTTGTAACTTGACTTGAGATATAAAAGATTAATAACCATGGTATCCGTCATTTTGATTAGATTTCTCATATGTTATTATTTGAATAAATTCCTCGAAGTATTGATTAATGTTCATTTGTTAGCATATTATATATGTCGTGACTTTTATTGACTCAAGCACTCTTTATTGAAAAGTCACATAAAGGATATAAAACTTGTCTGGGGTGAGTGACTGGTAAGAGTGAGGTGAAATAATCAATATATGAAATGAAACACCTGGAGGCATATATATATTCCATATCGAAAAGACACAGCTGAACAAGTTCAAAGACTATTTGCTTCATATAATATTAAAGCCTATGTCAAGCCCTCTAATTCTCTAGAGAAAGCGTTGGTGAATGTCAAGGATATGGTTCCCAAAATGTCACAAAGTAATTGTGTCTATAGAATAAAGTGTTCAGAATGTGAAGCATGCTATATAAGGGAGAGCAGTAGATAGGTGAAAGTCAGAGTGAATGAACATGGACTATGCACGAAACGTCCACCTAAAAATGAAGTAGAATTAAAACGTCTAGAAAAAAGATTGGCTATAGCAATGCATGTGATAGACAGCGGACATAAGATTGATTTCAACAATGTCGAAATTCTTGGAAGAGGATTTCATTCACATAAAGAAAGGTTGACCTCTGAAGCCTTTCACATTTTAACCACATTGAATTCAGTGAATAGGAAAGAAGGGTTAGACTTATCACCTTTATGGCAAACTCTTATGAAGCAAAACAGATGAAAAAACAACAAAACTCTATGAGCCTCCATGACCTTTTAAAAAATGTATTATCATGTTTATCAAATGTGAACTGACGTCTTTCCATATGACAAATAACATACACACACACTCATACAAAACTGATCCTTACAAGTCAACTATTACAAATATATGTGATGACTGCTTACATATTTCTATTGGTAAACATGTCCATGGACAAATGACCTTCAAATGAACTAACTTCAATTTAAGTAAAAAGTTTTGACTATATATTTTGATGATTAATAAAAATCCGAATAAATCTGCTGAAGAAGCTGTGGCTTACACAGCGAAACGTTCAGAAAAGAGATCATGTTTTGATTTTCTTAAAATGCTGGGATTAATTTAAATAATTTATAATGAATCAATCTGACTCGGCGCTCAAATTATTCCAGGAAGTTCGTAACACCTACAGTCTGGAAACTTATAAGTTATCTCATGTTTTGGAACACGTTGCCACCCATAATCAGGCCTTTCTTGGTAACATTTTAAATGCACACAAGAGTAAATAATACCATTAGAGGTCATATCTCGATCGATTAAAACAAATCCAACGAGAAAAAATATAATGAAATAGGGAGATGGAAGTTTTTAGTAGCCCAAGCTTTAAGCAGGCCGCCAAAAGGAGATATATATATATAAGTCTGAATATTATACGTGGAAAATTCGATAGTGCTGAAAGAATGCTAGAATGAAGAGTATAAATAATGATACGGATCAGAAACTTGGCCAGTGTGTCACAAAGAATGAGCATTTCCAACAGCCTGTTGCACACCTTTATCAACAACAACTGTCTTCGCTGGCTCTATACTGAAGATCAGATGGCCGGAAAGAACAAGTACCAACAAGAAACTATGGGAACGAACAAACAAAACAAGAACCAATCGCCAAACAACAAATATGCAGGAGAAAGTGGAGATGGATTGGACACTCGCTGAGCTGAGGAGGCCACTCGCTGGGTGACATCGCGCGTCAGGCCGTAGCTCGATGGAACCCGAAAGGGAAGCGGTGAGTGGGACGTCAGTGCAAGGGTGACATGGAGGAGATCGTGTGAAGAGGAGTTGAAACAATATGGACTAACATGGATGCAGGGGAGAAGTGCAGCAGAAGACAGAAGGAAGTGGAGACGTGTAGTTGAAGCCGTATGTTCCACTAGGAACACAAGGGAACAATAATAATAATTATTATTATGAAATTGAATTATGACATACGCAGTAAATGAAAGGAAAAGATAAAAAAGAAGGAGCACTCTTGGAGAGAAAAAGAAATTTTTTTACACTTTTCAAGTTTGATCACGGATTGGTATCAGTTAGAGAACTATTGAAAACCAGCTAGGTAGACCAGACAGATATCTCGTCGTACTTCTTAAGGACTCATCAGCAGTATGAGTCCACCGGAGTTCAAACTGACAACCTTCCACCTACAAGGCGAGTTCGTAGATCACTCAGCCACTGGGATCGAACTTGATGGTTTATGAGTTCTAACTTCTACCATTTCCTGATTGCAGTGCAACCATCATCGGTAAGTAAATTTCCTCATGCCCAACTTGATGGACGCTGCTCACTGTGACTGGCTGACGGCTGTGGTATACATCACACAAATTGACAGAAGTTAGAATTCACGCGAAGCTATTGGATTCCATCCCAATGGCTGAATGGTATGCGAGGCAGCTTGCCTTGTAACGGGAAGTTCCTGGCTTAGAAACCTGGTGGGTTTGTACTACCGATAAGTCCCAAACCAGGGCGAAACAGCTGTCCACTACTCCTTGGTGATTTCTAATGCATTTCCAACAGAAAGCAGTTCATTATCAAAATTTTACAATCTATCCTTATTGATTCACAATTATCTTTTCGTCTGTGTATAAATTTATTTTTACAATGAGTTTATTTTTCATGGTGAGAATTAGAGTAAGCCTAGTCGTGTAGTAGTTATCGACAACAACAACAACAAAACAACCGGGAAAAAGTACAAAGAAAGAGCATACGCCCAGTTCAACAGACACCCACACACCCATACACGTAGTCATAGTAACCATAACAATTCTAATAAGCCCATAGTAGATATGAAAAACAGGAAATGTTGTAGAGAAAATGTTTCAATAGCGAAAAAAGACAGAAAGAAAATTAAGCTATTCAATGTTGTAGTATATTGTAAGTGAAATATCTAATAACTCCTGGTAATCAATAAAATGTATCGGAAATTTTTGAACATTATCGTTATTATTATTATTATTATCATCAGCAATAGGAAAAAAAGATCAATGTCCTTTGATTGGACATTAGTCAGTAACTAGTGTCACGTGTCTAGTCCTCTGTTCGGTACAAACTGAATTCTATCAGTCACGTTGGCAATGTGGCCATCTTGCCACTACTAGGTGGCTCGCCATCACAGTGAACAATGAATTGTTGACATTAGATGGTTGGAGGCAATCGGCCACAGGAAACCTCTTGCTTCACCTAGGTTTCGTGCTAGTTGGCACTCACCAGTCAACAAGGCATATCTGCAATCACCTTGAAAGAACTCATATCCCACCCCTCTGAGATTCGAACCCGTGTCACCCTCCAGTGCTGCAGTCACAGACCTTACCACTGAGCTATTCGGACTCGTAACTGACCTCTTGTAGGATTGTAGTGGGTACACTTTTACATAGAATAACTGATGAGTTATACGATGACAAAATAAGTAGTAGTGTGGTTCAAGGCTTCCTGTGACCGATTGCCTCCAACTATCTAATATCATCAAATCATTGTGCACCGTGATGGCGAGCTACCTAGAATGGTGGCCACATTAAAAATACCTGAGTGATAGAATTCAGTCTGCACCAAAGAAGGACTAGATACGTCACACTAGTTACTAGTGTCCAATGAAAGTACCCACTACAGTCCTACAGGAGGTCAATCGTGAGCCCGAATACCTAGCTCATTGGGAACGTCTCTGACTGCAGCACTGGGTTACGTGAGTTCGAATCTCAGAAGGGTGGGACATGAGTTCCTTCATGGTGGTTGCAGGTACATATTGCTGACTGATCAGTGCCAACTAGCACGAAACCAAGGTGAAGCAAGGCTTCGTGTGGCCGATTAGCCCCAACTATCTAATATCATGAGATCAGTGTCTGTCAATAAATACATCTCATCCAACAGTTGTACGACAATGCTACATGCCAAGTAATCCACAATGGGAAAATTACGGAATCCTTCGAAGTGAGGATAGGAGTAAGACAAGCTGGCTGCCTACTATCGCCAATGATTTTCCTGATTGCAGTAGATTGGATAATGCGACAAACAGTGGGCTATGAGGAAACAGGCATAAAATGGACTCACACAAAAAACTTGGAGGATCTGGACTTCGCCGATGTCATATATATACCTGATTTCCCACAAACTGGAAGATATGCAAGCGAAAAGCAACAAGTTAGCAGAAGAAGTATCAAAGATAGGACTTCAGGTGAATATAGAGAAAATAGAGGTGATGAAGATTCCTGGACAACACCACCAACAGCAACAACAACAACTGACAACAATCAGTATAAATGGGAGGGACCTGAAAGAAACAACCTCCTTCACCTACCTAACTGGGAAGCATCGTTTCAACTTCAGGCGGACGGAACTGATGAGGATATCAAAGCAGTGAGGATCGAGAAAGCAAGACAAACTTTCATTACTCTCCAGTCTGTGTGGAGTTCAACAACTCTCAGCATCAAAAATAAGATCTGGATTTTCAACTCCAATGTGAAGTCGGTACTACACACTATACGAATCAGAGACTTGCACTGCGAATCATGAAGAGCATCTCAAACAAACTACACACCTTCATTGACAGCTGTCTTCGCTCAATATCACCCAAGATCAGATGGCCAGAAAAGATCAGCAATAGAGATCTCTGGGAGAGAACCAACCAGGAACCGATTGTGAAATAAATAGGCAGGAAGAAATGAAGGTGGATTGGTTGGCCATACTCTGAGGAAACCATCAAGTGACATCACTAGACAAGCCATTGCTCGAGTGGAATCCGAAATGGAAGTGGCGAGTTGGTCGTCAGTGCAAGTGTGGGGTGACTTGGAGGAGGTGATGTGAAGAGGAGATGAAAGCATGTGGGCAGACTTGGAACCAGGTGAAAACGTTGGCAGAGAACCGAACACAATGGAGACGTTTGGCTGAAGCCCTATGTTCCTCTAGGAATAAAAGGAAATAATAATAATAATGAAGCAGTTTTTCAAATTTCTTCCTTAAACTTTAGTTTCTTTTGTTTTAAATAGCTGATGTGTGTCATTCTCTCTCTCTCTTTATGGGATAAAACTGCTTTGAAATATATGGAATTGCACCATCAATCGTTTTTTTCCAATTTCTTCTTGTAATTTCTAATCCTTGAGAATTGTGTTTCCCGACGTACAACATCTAAGATGATTTAATTTCACTTGTTGTTGAGATTTTCGCCATGAACCAGTGTGTCAGTTTGAGAGGTCATTAGAAGTCAGGGAGCACTGAACACCTGTTTCTTCTCGGTTCAGGACTCCTCAGTAACGCACATCTATGACATCACCAGCCATTTGGGGCGTAATTCAGTATAGCCCGTGAATTCAAACCTTGTCAACTCATAATATACAGTTACTTTCGATGATACCTTAGATGAGCACACAACCTCCTCCCCCCAAAATTGACTTGGTGGAACCCATTGGTGATGACTTCTGGTCACTGCAGCTTCAGGATTTCCATCCAATGGCTGTCAGTGAGCTGGAGACTGATATTTAGATTTAATGGAATTCACCGGTCATTGAATTCCAGCTGAAGGAGGTGAACAGTCAACAAGCTTGGTATCGTAAACTTAAGGTCATGAATTCACACTTCTGAAGAATCCCTCCAAAAAGATAGTACGAAACAACTGTCAAGTATTCCGTGCTGATTTCCAATGATCTCTCTCTAATTGATGTTGTTATTTGGAGAAAATTTAACAATAGAAATCAATATATCATAATCTAAATATTTAAGACGGTCATTTTTACAAATCTGTGAATAACACAGTTCATCGAAATTAGATCAGCTGTAACGTACTTCCAAAGCTGACATGATGCCAGTTGACAGAAGACTCCAGAATTAATAGACCCTATGTAGAAATTACACTTATGCGTCGGTGGGACAGTGGTTAGGACTCTTGCCGACTATGCATATGGTTCGGGGTTCGATCCCCTGCCGACACACACCCGATATCTATGGTCGGCCTGTAAATTTGGGCTACCGATATCCATGCTGAAAATTCCATACTTGTGCTGAAAATACGGTGTGGCATCAAGCTGTAATTAAAAAAAACAACGAAAAATTTTCAAACTTTTGGTCACAATGTTAAAAGGAAACGCGTACAACCGAAAATCTGGATACGTTACGTTGATGATACATTTGTAATAATTAAGAGAAGTGATTTAGAATATACTCATAAATTAATAAACAACATATTCGTAGATATCAAATTCACAAGACAAAGAAGAATTAGATAACAAAATCCCATTTTTAGATGTCTTAATCAGGAGAACCAACACAGGAGATTTAGAGACACAAGTTTATAGAAAATCAACGCACACAGATCAAATACTCAACTATACTAGCAATAATCCAGTTACTCACAAACGAAACTGTGTGCAGACATTGTTTAAAAGAGTTCAGACACATTGTAGCACTCCAGAGCTGAAAAGAATGGAAGAAAAGTACCTACAAACGGTCTTCAAAATGAATGGTTATCCACAAAATTTCATCAAAAAGTATTTAAAGTCGAATCAAGACACCAACAAGAAACCATCATCTAAGACCACAAGAAAATTCATTCTACCATACATGAGGAACATCTCTGAAATAACAGCTAGAGTACTGAAACCGTTTGATATAGATATAGCACACAAGCCAGTCAAATCGCTTAATTCGATATAATGCAAACCGAAAGATCCAACAGAAAAAGGGGATAAAATTAATACCATCTACAAAATAAATTGTATGAACTGTAACAAGCATTATATCGGCCAAAGTGGGCGTCCCCTTCGAATCAGAATCCAAGAACATAAATCAGCCGTGAAAAGACATGATATGTATTCTTTAGTATCAATGCATGCAGACAACTATGGTCATCAGTTTGATTGGGATCATGTCAAAATCTTAAACAGAGGAAACACGAAAAGTGCCAGAGAATTCCTAGAGGCCTGGTACTCAAGCGAAAATGCGATTAACAAACACGTTAATATAGATGAAATATACCAATTAATAAAAAGTAAATCAGGTGACCAGAAAGTTTAAAATCCTAGTCAATAGAAAGTGGTCAATACATATGTGAAGATAGTAACCAGGAGACGCAATTACATCACGCATGAGGAAATTTAAATCATTTCACTTCGTGCTAAATATGGCGCTGAAGATGTTGTCCGGAAGGATGACGAAAGCTTCGCGACTAAACCAACCAGCTCAGAGAACGCTTTTAATTGTAAATCATCCACCTGAGCTACAAATCTTCTCTATTATTTCAAACGCGTACAACTGTTCTAGGAAGAAAGAAGAGACAAGACAAGGAATGGCTCTCAAAGGACACTTACTTGGGAGCTAATATAGGAGAGGAGAAGAGAGCAAGATGGTGAAAGAGAAGATAACTCAGTGCAAAGATGGACAACAGAAGGAGAAGCTGAGTTCAGTGTACACTGCACTAAATAGAGGAGTGAAGAAGAGAGCTAGGAAAGACAAAAGACAATTCTACGATACACTGGCTTGCAACTGAAGCAGAACAGGCAGGCTACAGATAAAAGAGACCTCAGAACATTATATCAAGATAATCAGGTCACAACAAGGATTTCCCAACAGGCTGCAGACTTTTATCAGCAGCTGCCACCTTCACCGTCTCCATACTGAAGATCAAACGACCAGCAATATGAACAATATGAAGACATACGACATAGGAATATATATGAAATTAATAAAATATTTAAGAGGTGAGAAAATAGACTAAGGTCAAGTTAAAAGGACACACTGAAGGTCAAAATAACAATGAAGATCACTAAACTAAATAGCAGAGGTAATAGTACATCTACCCTGGCTGGTAACAAAACAAAGTTTACCAAGAAAGGTAGGTTTAGTGTGATGACGAATTGTTGATTTGAACGCATAAAGGTGGTTTAAACGACCTAACTGCCACCTAGGGCTTCCACAAACTTAAGGATACACCCCAAACACGTTTTACAGATAGGTCTAAAAGACGTGTAAACACCAATTTCCATGTCCTATCTCTAAAATATGTTTCGCAATAGAGGAGCTAGGTTTCCTGCTTTCTCCATTAATGAAGTCATTTAGGAATATGCTCTGAAGCCAACCCTTACTTGCAGAGATCAGTGAGTCCTCCCTACGTAAGTGTGTCAACACGTACATTCAAATTGGTAGATACAGCGGGATGTGACATCATTTTCCGCATGTTCAAAGGGCTTAGATGGATATATTGGCTTCACATTCTCATTTATTATGATCTTAGCTGCATAGAAAATCCTTTTAACAGCAGCGTTCAATCTTTGTCTAGTTGTTAAGCTGCTATGATCACCCATATACTGTAGCTTGATATACACGCCTTTCCTAGGAGCAAGTTGGAGAGGGGTTTTGGTGTTCTGACTACTTTATATCTCCTGATGAACTTATCTGGATAATTACTATCAACCAGAGTTTGCGTCAACTTTCTTTCTTCTTCATTAAGGGTGTCTTCAGTGCATATTCGTTGGATTCTACTGGAGACGCACCTTACTAAGGGTCTTTTGTGCCGCACTGGGCAGAAACTGTGATAATGTGATAATTAAGATAATGTCCTGTCCATGTAGGTCTTCCATAAATAGATCTTTTTATTGACCCCTCAAGCCGTCGACTAAGCCAGATGTCTAAGAAAGATAAACAATTATCTTCCTCTTCTACAGATGTAAGTGATATACTATTCTGAACTTCATTCATTCGGTTTAAAATTGAGGTGGCAGAACAAGACTTATCAGTGATGATTACAATATCATCTACATACCTTCTGTAAAGTGGCACATTTTCGATTAAATCCCCCAATAAACTCTCAATGTACGACATATAGATATCTGCTAAAAGGGGCCCTAACGGACTTCCCATAGCAACACCATCAACCTGGCGGAAACAATCGCCTTCAAATGTGAACCTAACGTTGCTAGTACACGGAAGTTATAAATCACTTAAATAAGATATAGGTGTGGTGAGAACTGGTTGCTAGCCAAAGTTGGTAGACAGTAATTGACGTCAATGTTTATGTCCCCAATATTGGTGGTGGTGAGAAAATGAGAACAAAGGCTTTGCGTAGGCGGATACAGTTAGCATATGGATGATCTGACACAGCCACAAAGAGATGCAAGGTTAACTTTCTGTGAGAAACAACCAATCAAAAGACTGTATTTTCTACTAACAATAATCTACAATAATGTACACTAAAATCTATAAATATGTGTTGATTTTCCTTAATAAACGATCTGTTGCCTGGCCCTTGTCTTTTGTTGTTACGTAGGGAACGGGATGATAAAAAATTGTGTGTAGAAATGTAATCACACAAAATGTCAACTGTTTTAAACAAAGGCACATTAGTGAATAAAGAGTTTACATCAAAGGCATACATAATTTTATTCATAATAATATAAACTTGCATGAACTGTGGTCAAAATTTGACCTCAGACTTACAAATATATTAGTCTGGTTTTTGTTAAACACTATGAGTACAGTAGGTACTTTTTCATCAGAATTTTAGTGATTATGTTCGACTAAAAGTTCATGGTCGTAGATAACTGATCTGAAAAAATATGTCTTTATGCGAGATACAATGGTGTGTTTGCATGTGTGTGAGCATTTCTGTATGGGAAAACAATTTTAAGTCATTTGTTAGCCTCTCCATAAAAAGATATAGACAATCGGGAATTTAGATTAAATATTACTGATTAGTGATAGACATCCATTTTTTATTTTGGATCAGAATTTGCCATGCATCAGCTAACATTACACCTTCACGTCTGTTCAAACTGTTGGGATTCACTTATATATGTAGGGCTTCTGCAGTCAATCTTTCTTTATATGAACCAAAACCTTTTGGTAGAACATAGTATGGTTACAGGAGCTGACATTGGTTAGAGAGCCATTGGAAAACCTGGGAGTACTGGACAGCTGTTTCGCCTTAGTTTGGAACTCTTCATCCGTACGCACCCACCAGTAGGGTGCAGCAGGTCGCGTGTGAGGAAAAATACTCGCCACCGAAGACTTTGGCTAGTGGTCGCGCTATGTCGTGAATTGGCAGAAGTTAGAACTCATGGGCTGGCCACTGGATTGGGTCCCGGTGGCTTAATGGTCTACGAGCTCGCTAGTCTTCTAAGCAGGAGGTCCTGGGTTCGAACCCTGGCGGTGGGTGCGTACTGCTAAAGAGTCTCAAACTAGTTTGACGAAACATCTGTCGAGAACTCCCGTGTTTTCTAATGGTTCTCTAACTGATGTCAGCGCATGATGAAATCCTGTAACCAATCAATCAAATCCCTAGTTTCTTTTCTACTAATTATTGATTATTTAAATCGAAAAAAAAATACAAAATTTACTGTTATATTTCTAGTATTCTTTGTATAACTTATAATACACTATATCATATAAACAATACAGATTATTTATTGATCGATAGAAATATCGATTATTTATTTGACCAATATCATATCAAAAAGAATACTAGGCATTTCAATACAATGACAACATATGATTAATGTCTAGATAATAAATATAATCATAATCAATATATACACAACACACATACACACTCACATATGTTGTCCTTCTTTTTTTGAATCACGTGACTGATTAATGTCTAATCTGTAACACTGAACACGTGCGAAATCATGAATGGAATCCGCCGAATTCAACAAAATGAAAATAAATACAAACAGAGTCCTTCAAGAAATGAAACCCAAAATTGGAAATCCTCTCTGGTTTAAACTAAAACCAAAGTCTTATGTACCTTCAAGATTCTACGGTCAACCAAAGATACATAAACCCACAGTTCCATTGAGACCAGTAATAGATTTCACCAACTCACCGACATACAACCTATCTAAATACTTACTCTCGATACTACAACCACTACAAAAGGACACTCAAAATATTGTCAGGAATTCATATGATTTCAAATCCCAAATAGAACACCGAGAAATTGATAAAGAAGACATTATGGTAAGCTATGATATTAACTCATTATATACTAGTATCCCCATTACCGAAAGTCTTGATATCATCTCCAGTCTTCTAGAATCAGATACAACGCTATCACACAGATGTCCACTGGACACCAGTCAAATAATTAAGAGCTTAAAATTCTGTCTAGAAAATAATTATTTCACATTTAAAGGGAGTTTATATAGACAGACAAATGGTGTTGCTATGGGTTCACCAGTCTCACCAATAGTCGCCGACCTTTTCATGAATAAATTCGAAAATAACATCTTTTCAAGCATACTCACTCCTAAAATATGGTTAAGATATGTGGATGATACTTTTGTAGTACTAAAACGAGATCTACACAATTCATTCCTGGAGAAAATAAACTGTGTATGTCCCAGAATCCAATTCACTTCGGAAGCAGAATCAGACATCGGTGAACTACCATTTCTAGACTGCCTAGTTAAGAGAAAGGAAAACGGACATTTTAGTATATCCATATTCAGGAAGAAAACCCACTCAAATAAATATTTAGACTTCAAGTCATCACACCCCATCAGCGCAAAGATTTCAGTTGTTTCAAGTCTTCTTAGACGAGCGCACTCTCTGATAACCGACGAGAAAGAAAAAGAAGAAGAAATATCAAACATTACTGAGACTCTCAAGCAAAACAACTACCCATGGAACTTCATCAACAAAATCAACACAGACATTAAGTATGGCCGAAAACGCATCCCGAAAACATGGACGTCAACAGTCGTCATTCCATATAGAGAAGAGACGTCAGACGATATCAGAAGAGTACTCAATCAGCTCGATATTAGAGTTTTCTTCAAAACATCAGACACACTTCAAAGCAACCTTGTCCACATAAAAGACCAAATCCCTAAAGATTCGCTATCTAATTGTGTCTATAAAATAAAATGCTTGGAATGTGATGCGATATACATCGGACAAACTTCTCGAGAAATCAAAATCAGAAGAAATGAACACCGTAGAGCATCTCTTCGACCACCGAAGAATCCTGTTGAACTACAAAGACTTGAAAAATCATCAACCATTGGTCTACATGCTATAGAATCAGGCCACAAAATTGATTTTGACAATGTTGAAATAATCCAGAAAAACTTCAGAAATCACAAAGAACGTTTAATATCAGAAGCACTTCATATCAAGTGGAATCAAAATTGCCTGAATAGGAACGATGGACTAAAACAGAATCTGACCTGGTTACAACACCTCCCTCCCCCCCATCAAGTGACAAAACCAACACGAATGTGATAAGCACTTTCATTATGTAAACACACGCTGCGTTTATAATCTTATACACTTATCAAATTCAACAATCTACACATGATGATTTTGTTATCTTTACCAATTCACCAACTTAACAACTAAAAAATGCCCCAGACAGACGAACGATGATCAAGTTAGTAAATTTTATTTCGATATCATAACAGACATACTATTACCTTTGTTATTTGGTATAGTTATCTTCATCGCTATTTTTACTTTCAATATGTCCCTTTAACTTGACCTATGTCTATTTTCTCACCCCCTAACTGTTTGTTATATATATGCTGAGATTTGTAAATTCCGGTTTAATAATACTTTGATAAAGCTATTAGCATTAAATAGCGAAACGTCAGTAAAAACAATATCGTTTTGTTTTTCATTCATTGGGAAATACAAAAACCTTTATTATAATAATATATATATATTATCTGTGAAAGTGACCTGCTTTCACCTATTTGTTAAGTTGTATGGTTTCTATTTTCTATTTTCATGTCATTTTGAAGCACACAAACAAACTGACATCATTTAAAGTGAATCAGATGGTTACAGGAGTTCATTATGAGTTGACATCGGGGTTAGAGAACCATTGGAAAACAACCAGGGAATTACTGGACACTTGTTTCATCCTAGGTAGGTAGTTACCTAGGTTCTGGTGAGAAGTCGTGACCAGTAGGGTACAGCAGGTAGAGTGTGAGGACAAATACTCTCCACCGGTGACACTGGCAAGTGTCGGTCGCGCTATACGGTGAGTTGGTAGAAGTTGAAATTCATGCACTAGCCATTGGATCAGGTCCCAGTAGCTTAGTGATCTACGAACTCGCCTTGTAAACGGAAAGTTTTGGATTACAACCTTGACTGAAGAGTCCCAAACTAGGCTGACGAAACATCTGTCCAGAACTCCCACAAACTAACACTTGAATCCGATAGCTTGATGACCGCATTGTAAATTTCACTGATAGGATTCAGTCTGTATCAGTGCCCATGATTGGATGCATAACATTTGTTACCATCCAGCCCACACACCCGTAAAGTAACTCAGCACTGTACTCACTACAATATTCCAGTATTTCAATCGTGAGCCTGATTATCTTAGTATAAATGTCTCTGAATGTGACATAGGCGTGATGCGGATTAGAATCCCAATGGGGTTATGACTTTCTTTAATGTTGCAGATGCATCTTGCTGACGAGAATGGATAAGCAAAATATCTGGATTGCTCTAGATTGCTGTCAAGCATCTAAACAAAACATTTATATGTTTCGATAAGTACTCATTAATATCAGCATTTTCTTAAGCTCCAAGAGGAACGGAACATAGGAACTGAACAGTTCATCATTTTATCCTGTTGTTTCCAGTCCACTTTCGCTGACTCCACGATTGCCAATAGATAACAATCTCCTCCGAGTTACCCCCGAATATAATAAATAATAATTTGCTTTATTCGAAAACAGTACTTGTGATACAGAATGGAATTCTCAGCATGTCACTACAGTATTGCATCCAGTTAGTACATTATCAATAAATAGAATTCTACATAGATTAAGGAAATCTCAGTTCATTATTACAACAACATATTGGCATGTCGGTAGCAAAGGTAAAGCTGAACAGTGTTTGAAGGTGTTAGAAAAGTAGATGCTATCAAATTTACTGGCGTAAGTGGAAGAAAGAAACAAAGCAGCACTCTATCCTATGGTGGCTACTGAGACTTCGAAGTCGGAAGCCTGGATCCCCTATGTTCCAGTCGGAATGCAAAGATTTCAAATAAGAATGTAAGGGTTTTCATAACTTAGTATATATATTTGGTAGGACTTTGTATCTTGAGTGAAGAAACCTACATGAACATATTTAGTATCCATACATGCATGTCAGCTGATGCAGACATACATACAAACAAGCAAACAAACAAACAGTGAGGATTGCTGACCAACAGCAGTAAGCGGTTATAGAACATTACTCCGGATATCGATGAAAACAATGCATTCTTCAAAATTTCTCCTTAGGGAGTATTGCAGCGTTTTGCCTACACATAAAAGCTGAGCTGAATGCTTAATATTTCTGATTTTTATGCTTTCAGCTGAAATGGATGTTCATTTTCAGCGAAGATTTTTTTTCACTGAATGCAAAAGATTCCCTCATTTACATCCATCAAAACTGAGAATAATAATTTTTTTTGATTGTAGCTTGATTCCACACAGTACTTCTTGTAGAAGTATGGAATTTTCAGCATGTGATACCGGTAGCCCAAATTTTGCAGGCCGACCATTGATATCGGGTGTGCGTCGGCAGGGGACCATGTGCATGGTCGACGAGAGCCCTAACCACTGTGCCACCAACGCACAGTTAGAGAGCCATTGAAAATCCAGGGAGTACTCGACATCTGCCTCGTCCTTTTTCGGAACTGTTCGGTAATACCTACCCATGATACCATTAGGCTTTCAGAAGTGACTGTACAGCATATCCTTGCACTAAATATAGTGTCATAGTCCGTTCCTATGGTGGTTATATTTGTTTTGGGCATTTTTAAAATAAACTTTTGCATTAAAAGATTTTCTTTCTGGAGTACATATTTATCAGTGGCATTAAATCCTTGAACTATATTACATTCGCTACAGTTTTAGCTTGACAGCCTGTACGAAACTCCAATTGAAAGATGTTTTAGCTGCCAAATCCTAGAAAGAGGGATCACACAGTCCCAGAAACGGATATTCCATGCAGTATCGTTGAGAATGATGTCTTCTAGTCGATCTGAAAGCTAAGATCCCACAGTTGACCAAATCTATGTTCGCTTATCAATTCACCTACTCTTGTGGAGCTAGGTATATTGGTCGTTCGATGGGAGTTTTGTCCAAAGAGAGTGACAGAACAATATTATCACACATTGTTATGAAGACGTGGAAGTAAGGCTATGAGATGAGCAGTCACTTAGCACCTATCTGATCGATACTGGTCACCTTCGAAGTTATCTACAAACAGAGAAATAACTTGCCCAAATCATTAAGCATCCAACCACTCATGTGTATTACTGAAACTTCGGCTATCGAAATAGAAAACTCAGATGTTTGCATAGAGTAAAGGGGTTTGTCCAGCCTCTTCAACATTCGTAATATCGTCCTGCTTACTTTTTGTTTTGTTTATTCAATTTGTATATCCTTCCTTTATCACTAGGTCGATTGTTGTTGTTGTAAATTCCACTGTGAACAGTATCCGTTCGGGGATTATCTCACTATATATTATACTGCAGAATCAATGATGACAAACTAAATGAAATTTGTCCTTAATTCTAAATATGCAAATGAGAATTTTCAGATACTAGAAAATCAAAGAGCTCCTCCTCACACAAAGAACAAAGCTGACTGAATATGAGTGAAAATGAAGCAGTTCTCACTCTGTTATTATACCGACTGCAGACTAACTCGATAGTCTGTCTATTCAGTCAGAATGCAATATGGTATAAATATTGATTACGTATCGATTAGTCGAAGTGAACAACCAATAAACCGATTCAATCACGTTGATAATGAAATGAATAAATCTCATTGAGGAAGTCCTCTCCAACTCCCATAGTCTTAATCTGTCTATCCTAAGCTATGAGATAATCCCCATTCATAATATGACCCTACTTATTTTTTCGTTTTGTTTATTTAATTTGTATATCCTTCCTGTACTGTGAAGAGCAGCCGTTTTGGGGATTATCTCACTTGTCACTTTCATATTTGTTTAAATCAATATTGTTTTCTTTAACTTCTTTGCAATGTTCTCTCATCATAACTGTCTCCACCTTGTTGCCTAATTGTCTATTAATCTTAATTATTTCTACACCTCCCCTTTGGCATTTATGCATTTCATCATCAACGTGGTTGAATTGGTTGATTGGTTGTTCTGTTCGACTAATCGATACATAATCAATAGTTATACCAAAATGCATCCTGACTGAATAGACAGACTATCGAGTTAGTGTGTAGTTGTGCGATAACAGATTGAAAACTGCATCATTTTCACTCATATTCAATAGGCTTGGTTCTTTGTGTGAGGAGGAGCTCTTTGAATTTGTTAATTGTCAGCTTGTTGAGTAATGTTCGAATTAGTTATTAATTTTATCATTTCAACCAACCCCCTCCCGCAGCTTTGGGATTCACACACTTCATGAACTATTTCAGAATGTACGAAGCTAATTATTGTTTGGTTACAGGATTTCATCATGTACTGGACTGCTAGCTGTTTCTTCAACCTAATTTGGGACTCTTCATCAGTACGCACACACCACAGGGGTTTGAGCCCCCAACCTTCTCGTTACAGGGTAAGTGAATTCGTAAACCATTAAGCCACTGGCATCTGTTCCAGGAAACCTAGGTCCAAGGCTTCCTGCCGATTGCCTCCAGCCATCTAATATCATCACAAACAATGTACACCGTGATGGTGAGCTACCTAGAATGGTGGCCACATTACAACCTGACTGATAGAATTCAGTCTGCACGAAAGAGAGGACTAGACGCATCACACTAGTTACTAGTGTCAAATCAAAATATCCACTACAGTCCTACAGGAGGTCAATCGCGAGCCTGAATAGCTCATTGGTAACGTCTCTGACTGCAGCACTAGGTGACGCGGGTTCGAATCTCAGGAGGGACATGAGTTCCTTCAAGGTGATTGCAGATACGCCTTGCTGTGAGCGGTGAGTGCCAACCAGTACGAAACCTAGGTCCAAAGCTTCCTGTGGCCGATTGCCTGCAACCATCTAATATCCGTTCCAGTCGCCCATCAGTCCCAACTTCTGCGAATTCGCAACATAGCGCAGCCGCCACCCAATGTCTTCGGTGATGAGTATTTGTCCTCACAACCGACCTGCTGCACTCTACTGATCACGGCTTCCCACTAGAACCCATGTAACTATCTACCTGAATAGGACCAGTCGCCAGTGAACTTCCCATTGATTATCAATTATTGGTTTTTAGGGATTTGATTGATTGGTTACAGGATTTCATCATGAGCTGATATTGGTTAGAGAACCATTAGAAAACCTGCAGGGAGTACTGGACAGCTTTTGCGTCCTTATTTGGGACTCTTCACAGCACGCATCCACAATTCACATTATTGTTACTAGAAATCATACATATATTTATACGACTGTACAGCCTGGTGATAAATTTGTTGAAAAGACAGATACTCAACGCTGATTCACCTATGTTTAATTTTTCTAAACAAAGCACATTGCTACAGCAGTGTGTGTGAGGATGTGTGTAAGCAGCCTGTTGACTGAAACCGGTTTGACATATGAAGGGTGATAAGCTTGAATTTTGCTTCTCTACTGTGGTTGTTTAACCGGTGGAGAATGTCGATAAGGTGGTTAAAAACAGCGATACAATACAATGAAATACAATGGAATAAAGTCAGCATGAAAGTTGTTTTCTTTTTCAATTTTCAACTCTTTCCAACCTACCACACACACATTAATTCTTTTATTAGGAGAACTAGAATTTAATTTTTAATGAATCAGAATGACGCTGTCGACTTGGTAACAATAACAACAAGAAAAGAGAAATGCACCCTACCGCGTCCGTCAATAAAACAAACAACAATAATCATAATAATCATAATGTCTCTGTCTCATTCACTAGTGTTCAAGGTATTCTCGCTTTCAGATATTCACTCACTCTTAATTTGAATGATGAAATCAAGGTGTAAGCAAAATCTGATATTGATCAATATCACAATGAGGTGATGACTAACGATGGAGATAAAAAGAAAGACAAGAGGAGAAGATTAGAGAAGTATTGAGAACCATGGAGAACTGGAGAGGTGTTTCATCTCTTTAGCAGTACATACCTGTGAAGTGATTGGGGATCGAACGCAGGAACTACAGGTTTCCAAATGATCTCGTTGACCATTCAGACACTTCGTTGCACAATTCAATGGTATTTCACTTCTAACTTCTGCCAATTCCAGACCTACAGGACCATCTGAGTTGCCAATTCATATCCCGGTTGTGTTATGGTTCAGTAATGAAAAGTCTCAGATGAGCAGTAGTATTCCTTGATTCTTAGTCGTTCTCTCACCAATTTCAATTGGTGGGCATCTAACTAGAAATCAGTCGAATCCCAACACTTCGAATTAATCTACTTCCCGCTAGTGAGTGGCTGACTACACTATGAAGTTGTCTAGTAGGAAGTTGTGACCACCACAAATACTCTCTGATGACATTGGCTGGCTGTTGCACTATACGTCGCGAATTGACAGAATTTCGAATTCGTGGACCATTGAATGCCATCCCAGTGGCTGAATGATCAACAGGTTTGCTTCGTAAACTGGAGGTTCTGATTTTGAGTTTATGTAAAAATCACGTGTGTCTAGTGATTAGGAGTCCCGAAAAGGGAAGAAACAACTTCCTAGTACTCCCTGCACATCAGTAGTTCCCCGGACGAATTCTGACTTACTTACTGACTGAGTTTCAACAGAATTGCACCAGTTCAAGTTACCACTCTCCGTATAACAGCCACACCACAGTAGGGAGTAGAGACTGAAAAGAAGCATAATAAGCAGAAAAGTACGACAGGAGGAATATCAACATGACGAAACATGACTTAAAAAGAGCGAATGCATCTGTGCCAATGAGAAAGATTCTGACCCAGATCCTTACTAGTCTCCAGTCATTCAGCCTTAGCATCTCAAGGACCCTAGTCAAGTGGCTTCATCAAACCTAAGACTGTATGAAGTGATTCCACATTTTAATCTGACCACCCCCAAAACTTTTTCAACCTAATCCTATGTCAGCTAACATTGCTCGACGAATGAGGCGGTGATTGGGGATGAGCAGCAAGTATCCTTGCCATCTCAAATCAATGTGTCCTCACACACAACCTCATCGATTGACCTACCATCCGTATTTACCATTACACAGGCCTAACCTGATTATTATTAGTCACCATATTATACCAGTTAACACGAGAGATAGATGGCAAACATGTGTGGTGGTCAAAGAACACCAGCTTCCTCAAATCCTCCACTTTCAATGATCACCACTTCTCACAGCCACACAGGAGGACACAGTGAACTAATGCGCAGTACACACATCCTTTCATTGATAGACAGTCGGATATCACGTCTACAACACCACAGATGATGACATAAGTTGGCAAATGTCACACATGAATCTATTATATCCGTGTTGAGATTGCATCGGCGATCAGACAATCGATTAGTGCTGACGATGCAACTTCTCAAATAAGTGAAGTGGTCAACACTCTTAACCACCACTTACTTCACTCCCGTATCCTTAGACTAGGAGTCGGTTCACTTCAGTCCTGAAACATGCATCATCATACATCCGACAGGAGCGAAGTGAAGTCAGTACGTACGTGATCAGATTTGGAATCGATGAAATCCCTACAAACCAACACTTGGAAATGATAATTATTGTCAATAATACGAATAAAAAGAAGTCGAGAAGACATTTCGGGACTTTCCTTCTCAATCTCCTCATGCCTAGACGTCGTTGCTCACTAACTCACTCACTCACTCAGTCACGCACTGGCTCAATGAAGCATCGATTAACAGACAATACTTAGAAGGTCAAGTGAAATTAGCGTTCACATTTGTTCCCTTGCTACACGAGAAATCCAATCTACCTGATAAACACTTAACAAAGCAAAGCAACATGAAATTCCAATGGGATCATATGACACACATTGAAACAATGGTGTCTCATGAAGAGATCACATGTCATAATGGCTTTATATGAAAACACGTTTGTCTGTGTGCGTGTATGTATGCGTGTGTTTGTTTGTGTGTTGGGGAGAGAGATATATATACACATTAAACAAGTGCATAATTCAATCAGAACAGTAGAACACAAATAACCATATGCAAGTTAGTCATTGTATCCAAATTTTACGACGAAATTAGGTCAATGTTAAACTATGACGACTGAAACTAACCACCGACATGTTGCTAGGCTATCGATCATATACATTAAAAATAAATATATCCAAATATTAGTTCACTTATTATCATCCTACGTCTTTTGAACCAATTGACAACATGCCGTTTTCTCTCAGTCATCTATGACACTTAGTTGGCGGACTGACTGGCTACTGAGTTGTCAAGTTAGACCTATGCATGAAAGTCAGTCAGTCAGTACAGGTAGGTAGGTAGCCCAGCAACAATGTAGAAAGGAAAATGCAAAGAAAACTCTACGGTGAATGGAAATTCACGAGAGGAATAATGTAATGGATTTGTGAGTTGATAAAGAGAGTGGAGGTACCTACCTGTTGCACTGCCTGTCAGTGGTTTGAGCCATACTACAAATAGTTTTCAGTTAGTGATTGTTGGCGCCTTGACAACCTCAGTCAGACAGTCTACACTTCCCTATGTGACTCAAACCGACAGTCTACAAATTCATGGACTGATGTCATGTTGTAGAGGAATAGGTAATCAGAAATTCCCTCCATGAACAATCTATCTACAATATTCTTGCTTATTTGAATATTCCTATCTAACTAATTGTGTAATTATTCACCCCTTTTTCCACTTCACCTTTGAATGCTTCTCTTTACTGTTATGTGATGATGGAATGTTAAGGATAATGTGTTCTCTTACGATTGCGATTCTGTTTGAATGAATTCAAGGTCAATTCGTAGGGATTATTAGAAACCATGTTTGGTGTGTGTGTGCGTTTAAATCTTGACAACAGAGTTTTCATCCCACCTTGTTGGAAATATCCAATTTAATTATCTGGGGGTATTTCTTAAGGTTGTTTTTCGTTAACAAATTTTGTTGTACACTACTTATTTTGTACTCGTGGAGTGTATAGTTGCCGAAGTGTGGCTTTATTCTATATCCCTGATAATTGTAGTATTGTAGTCCGTTGCTATGGTAGTTTAATAACAAGTTATATTTGTTTTTTGAAGGCTTTTTAAATAAAATTCTATATTAAAATTTTTTTATATCCTTGAACTGCACTTTTATTAGGAAATCTTGTTTGACAGTGATATCTGCCTGATGTTGTCATGGATTCAAGGGGACAGTAAGTGCGAAAGGTTAAGGTATATTTTTATTATTATTATTATTGCTATTGAATTTTCATTTTTTTATTTTATTTATTTTTATTTTGATTTACAGCTTGATTCCACACTGTATTTTCAGTACAAGTGTGGAATTTTCAGCATGGATATCGGTAGCCCAAATTCAGGCCGACCATAGATATCGGGTGTGCGCCGGCAGGGGATCGAACCCCGGACCATGTGCATGGTCGGCGAGAGTCCTAACCACTGTGCCACCGACGCATGGAATCATGCTGGAATATTTTGGCCTATTTATCGATGAAACCTCCTAATACCTACCGGATAAAGCAGGTGGTGTCACTTCAAAAAAGGAATGTGCCAGTATAACGGTCCCATTGCCTAACAGCGTTGTTGAGGTGGTTTTGCATTTTCTTGATAGCATATTATTGATCAACAGTATATACAAAGAATTTTATCACATCTTACATCTTTTTTGAAACTGTGAATCACTCGAGAAAGTTTGATCCGCTATACAGAAGAATACATCGATTGGTTCTCTGAATTCAGATCAGAACACTTAGATTTTGCTCATTAAATATGTTTCGATTTAACCATTAATAACTCTGTTCTAACCTCATCTTATATCAGCTAATATTGTTTGATGAGAAAGGCAATGCCTTGTTATGAGTAACGCTGGCTGACTGGTTTCAACGTAGAACTTTGGGTAGATATGCAGCAGTTCGAGTTGCCACACTCGGTTCATGTAGCACACAAAGCAAGAGAAGAGAGTAAGGAGAGATTCAAAAGAGATTATAAACAGAAATATGGGGCAAAAAGAATAGTAATGTGGAAGAACAATTGAGCTTCATTGGATATGATAAGTCACAAGGAGTGGATGCCTCTGTGCCAGCCATTGACAACGAGGATTTTGAGCCATATAACCAACTGTCTCCAGACTTCATTTGTCCTTACTACGTGGTCCCAAGGACTCCAACCAAGCAGTCAGGCAGTCTACACTTCCCTACGTCACTGGATGGCTGGATGGCTGACTTAAACTAACTGTTGTGCATTTCCTTGACTGATGAAGCTATGTTGGTTTTGGTTTGACCATCACTAACCTATCCTTTTCCAGCCTCATCCATTCTATGTCGGTTAGCTAACATTGCCTGTCGGTTAAGGAAGATAAGCTATGATTAGACGTGCATGTGTGGCATTATACTCTTGAATTGCACTCTTATTAAGATATCTTGCTTGATACTGATATCTGCTTGATGTTATCATTGGATTAAGGGCGACAGTAAGTTCAAAAGGTTAAGGTATATTATTAATGAATGTTCACGAAATCATGCTGGTGTATTTTAGCCTATTTACTGATGAAATCTCCTAACACCTGTCGGATAAAGCAGGTGGTGTCACTTTAAAAAAAGGGATATTCCAATATAATCTCCGGGTTTTCAATGGTTCTCTAATTAACATCAATTCGTGATCGAGCTTGCAATCAATTCAGATCTTGGAAACTAACACTCAAGAAAAGTAATAATAGTAAATTTAATGTATTATATTTATTATTATTTCCTTTAATTCCTAGAGGAACATAGGGCTTCAGCCGTGCGTCTCCATTGCGTTCGGTTCTCTGCTAGAGTTTTCACCTGGCTCTAAGTCTGTCCACATGCTTTCATCTCCTCTTCACATCACCTCCTCCAAATCACCCTCACCCTTGCACTGACGACCAACTCGCCGCTTCCCTTTCGGGTTCCACTCGAGCAATGGCTTGTCTAGTGATGTCACTTGATGTTGGTTTGTTTTCTCAGAGTATGGCCAACCAATCCACCTCCATTTCTTCCTGCGTATTTGTTGCACAATCGGTTCCTGCTGTGTTGGTTTGCTCCCAGAGATCCCTGTTACTGATCTTTTCTGGCTGGCCGGCCATCTGATCTTCAGTGGTATTGAACGAAGACAACTGTTAATGAAGGTCTGTAGTTTGTTTGAGGTGCTGTTTATGACGCGCTGACCAAGTCTCTGTTCCGTATAGTAGCACTGACTTCACATTGGAGTTGAAAATCCGGATCTTATTTTTCATGCTGAGTGTTGTTGATTCCTCCACACAGACTTGAGAGCAATAAAAGCTTGTCTTGCTTTCCCGATCCTTGCTTTGATATCCTAAAGTTAAGCTATGCGCGAATATAAAAAATGGCGTATTTTCAATAATCTTATTCAAAAAACAGAAAACACTCTCAATTGAAAAATCCTCCTTTTTTCAGAGAAGTCACTCTCAATCATTCCAATCAAACAATCCACTACATTGTGTTATAAATAAATTTCTTTCTGTGTGTGTCATCTTTTCTCACAAAGGAGATAAAATTAAATCCGCTTTCTTACGTAGATCTATCTATTTATTCATCTATCTGTCTGTCTGAATTCGATTTTTTGCCAATTCACATTGTTTAAACACATGACTGTGAAGTCAGTCATGTGATGATGGTGATCATAATTTTCATGGTTTTGTGCTAATTATATTATGAAATGAATGTAAGCCTTACTAAAAATGCAAATCAGACAGTCAATCAATCCACTATTTTTTTTAAAATTTTACACGGTATCATGCATTTCTATCTAATTCATTACTTTAAATTAAAAATAAAATCGCACAAACTGTTTTCACTAATCCCTCAATGTATTTGTAATAAGCTAATGCATACATTCTTCGATTTTTCATCATTGCTTGAATCACCTGATCAGTATGACCATGAGAATTAAATCCTATTGGTAGTGGCAAGGTTATTATTGTTGTTATTTTTTGAATTTCATACATTTATTCCCCTTAATGAATTTGAACAAAGCAAGAACTACAGTTTTAGCAGAATAAAATGGTACCATATTTCATTTTGGTCGCCTTCTCGTCAGCTGCTTACAGAGGCAAAGACATTATTAAATGTATCTACAATAACAATTTAACATACTTACACAGAGTTCATTTTAAACAGAAATCAATCGATCAATATACACATACACTAATTATATATATATATATATATATATATATATATATATATGCGATATTAAACACAATTCCGAACAATAATAATCATTCACAATGGAAACTTTTCAGCATCTCGCATTCGGATGAAAAATATCCAGTTACCAGGTTGGCAAAGAAAGACTGATAACCGCTTCTTTCTGAACGGATAAATCAGGTTTCAAGCGCTTGATGGAAATGGCTTCAGCAAACTCAGGGAGAATTGATCTCTTTTGCCTATTAATAATTTTGAACGACTTTTCGACGTCCATCTCATGACCCTTGTCGAGGAGATGCCTGGCGATGGTATTGTTTAAAGTATTTGTTCCCTTTAGACATAAGCTTTTTGGTACATGTTCAGAAAATCGTAGATATGCCCTTCTTTCTGGTATGCTCTGGTAACTGGATATTTTTCATCCGAATGCGAGATGCTGAAAAGTTTTATTGTGAATGATTATTATTGTTCGGAATTGTGTTTAATATTGCATATATATATATATATGTATATATATAAATATATATATATATACATACATATATATGTATATATTATTAGTGTATGTATATATTGATCGATCGATTTTTGTCTAAAATGAACTCTGTGCAAGTATGTTAAAATTGTTTTTGTAGAGACATTTAATAATGTCTTTGCCTTGTAAGCAGCTGACGAGAAGGCGACGAAATAAAATATGATACCATTTTTCGAATTATTAACCAATCAGATGCATACACGATATTGCTAAATATCTATCATGGAATTCATGATAGCATTAACAAGGTATGGTCCTTAACATTATTTTTCTATGCATCTGCAAACATTTTCAACTGGCTGTGCATTTGCCAACACACTTGCATTTTCTCATTATATGATCTTCTCTGTGTTACTCTTCCAACCATGCCCAACTTGTCGATCCTCATTTGGGTTCCAGTCGAAAGCTTGTGTGGCGCGTGATGTCATTCAATAATCTTCCCAGCGTATGTTCCATCTATCCCCATTTCTTGGTTGTTTCACTTCACTGTTGAAGTTCCTTGTTACTCACTATGTTCACCAGTGTAACATAGGGCTTCAAGCTAGTGGCTTGAAGTTTCTGTAGTAGTGTTTATTTTACAGGATGGGGTTGCTAGCCTCCTCATGTCCAACCTTTCCTCTTCACCAGCATTATTTCTGGCTTAGCAAGGTAAAGGAGTGCGTCCTGTGGCCGGAGATCGAACCCCGGACCATGAGCATGGTCCGCGCATGCCACCGATGCACATATGATGGTTGATGTAGTGATACTAGTGATTTAGTTTCGATACTGAGATGCACTAGGGAACTGTATTAAAGAGTGCATACAACTGTTCTTTGTCACTATCTTTTAGTGTCCAGCGACCAGTGATAAAGATAAGATTGGAGTATGGACTAATTTAATTGATCCGAACGCCCATCACCTAGTGCGGCAATCAGAGACATTATCACTGAGGTGCTATTTCGCATCGTGAATCTCAAGACTGCAGTTACGCCTTGCTGACTGATAACTACCATATCCCACCTTCATATGATTATGAAGGCGTGTCATAAAGAGCACCTCAAACAAACTACAGACCTTCATCAACAGCTGTCTTCGCACAATACCACTCAAGATCAGATGGCTGGCCAGAAGAGATCAGCAACAGGGACCTCTGGGAGCAAACTAAACAGGAGCCGATTGTGAAACAAATAGGCAGGAAGAAATGGAGGTGGATTGGCTGGCCATTCTCTGAGGAAACCATCAATTGACATCACTAGACAAGCCATTGCTCGAGTGGAACCCAAAAGGGGAGCGGCGACTTTTTCGTCAGTGGAAGGGTGACTTGGAGGAGGTCATGTGAAGAGGAGATGAAAACGTGTGGGCAGACATGGAGCCAGGTGAAGATTCTAGCAGAGAACCGAGCGCAATGGAGACGTTTGGCTGAATCCCTATGTTCCTCTAGGAATTAAAGGAAACAATAGTAATAATAATAATATGATTATGAGCAATAAATAGTGCTCGAAACGTCATCAGTAAATATTACTGTATAACACTGTGAGACTCTATCAAAATAAATTTTACCTATAATGGAATTATACTCTATCAAAGTGCACAAGTTTCATCCTTATATTACGTAACTCCTTTTTAACAACTGTTTGTGACGACTCATCACCTTTGTTACTACCCTAGTTTCATTAACACCCATTTTTCCTGACCGTTTTTCATATTACGTAGCTCCACCCAAAACTTACTAATTTCCACCTGTTTGGTCAAAATAACCATAACCATTTGTAAGCCGGGAACAGTAGGATACAGCAGGTTGAAGATAAGGCAGTAACTCATCGAAGAAGACATTGCGAAATGGTCGCGCTATGTCGTGAATTGACAGAAGTTAGAATTCATGGACTAGCCACTGGATCGGGTCCCAGTGGCCCAATGGTATACGAGCTCGCCTTGTGAACTCGAACTCCAGTGGGTGGGTACCAATGAAGAGTCTCAAAGAGCTAAGAAGTAACAGCTGTCCAGTACTCTCTAGTTCTGATCAAGATTTTACTGAGTAGGTCTACAAAAGCCGAACAGAATATTCAACGTAGAACTACGCAAAAAAATATACAGCAGTGCAAGTTGCAACACCTCACAAAAACTAAACATCACAGTTCGAAAACAATGAAATGCCGCAGATCTGTACTAATGAGAATGTTTTTAAGCGATATCACCGAAAATCCTCGGCCATTGGTTCTAAATGCCTTGAGAATCCAAAGTAGACAGTCTAGCCACTTCCCACGTGAATGTTTCGAACCAGCAGTCAAAATATACATGAATGAAAAGCCATATTTGTGGGAATCTCTGTGACAGCCGAAGCACCTAATCTCAATGTAGTATTCGGCAAACTTACATATTCAGATGATGAAATTTTTTGCGGGGATTTGCATTAATTTAACTTCTTCACGAATAATAATCAGTTAGGCAGATCACTGAAAACCAGCAGAGAGTACTGAACAGCTGTTTCGTCCTAGTCTGAGACTCTTCATCAGTTCGAAATCTAACAATCAAGATTAAACAGAAATTCCCACAAATATCCTATGATTTAAATATTACTGTCCAGCTCATTGATAGCTGCTACATGAATGTCATAAAGTTGTAGGGACCAGAAATCGCCACACCAGGCATGGTGAAGTGGGTGCTCATCAGAGGTATTGGTCCCAGGTGACATGTACCGAAAAGCCTACGTCTCAAGGAAACAACCGTTTACAATAGTGCCATTACCAGACATCTCCTTGATACCGCTTATGAGGTGGAAATAGCAAATTCCTTTAAAATTATCAAAAGACACAAAAGCTCAACTCTGCTCAAGTTTGCTGAAGCATTCTCTATCAAACGCCTGAAACCAAATTTATGTGTTCAGAAAGAAGCAGTTACCAGTCTTTCCTTGCCCATCCTGGCAACTGGAGGTCTTTATTCTCTCATTCGATTATTAATCTATGGCTTTAACCTCACCTCTTTGATATAGTGTAATTTTGCTTGTCTCTTGTTTCTATGATTTGAGTTGGATTCAGTACACTGTTACCCAGTTTATTAGTTACTCATTATCTTACACATCTCTCGTCCTTATTACTTAACTCCTTTTCCATTGCATGCAGACATTTGTTTTGTTTAAACTTGAATTCCTTGTGTAAAAACTATAACGGCGTAATTTTTCTGAGCATTGTTAACTAATTCCGGAACTTCCTGTCAACTGACATCATGTAAAATTTGCAAGTATGTTAAGACTCTTCTGTGCATGAACTTAATAAGAATAATTATTAATTTAGGCTGTAAGCAGCTGATGAAAAGCCAACGAAATAAATGAAAGTACCATATTATTCTGCACAAACCACTTTTGTGCTTGCTTCATTCAAATTCAATAAGAGGGATAAATGTATGAAGTTTCTGAAAAATCGCCTCTCCTCAGAATCTTTCAAATCACTGAATCACTTGGTGACGATTCGTTGCAGAATATCCAGAGAAGTGACTCGAATGAAGTTTTACGGTGAATGCTTGCAGTCCCGCTGCTTTCCTCACCATCACATCAAATCACTACGTCCTTGTAAATTACCACCCTCTCTCAAAAATCTCCGACGTATTACAAAATCGTATATTGAATCAACAGAATCTGTTATTTCAAAATTGAGAACCAAAGTCCGATCCTTCGATGGTGTCGCGTCAACAGTTTGAATACAGTTTGATAGGGATCAAATTCATTCGTTCCATTGAAGAGCTTCAACAGAAAAACGTGTGCAAGCAAATTTTTTTAAAATTCCGTCAAAGTCCTTGACAAAGCAGAAACTGTATAACGTCTTCCCAGAAAATCCTGAGGAGTTTATCTGTAATCTGTCGAGTGTGAAGTTAAACTGCATTGAAATGGGAGCGCTTTACCTTGGATTTAACTTTCATATCCTCAATAACTTTGTCAAAAGAACTGATGCCGCAGCTCATTTCGAAAACTTATTCCAGTTGATGAGGACAAGACGGGTTAGTTCAAATATTGTAAACCTCATTTAACCAACGTCATTTTTCAGAATCTTTTCTGAGAACTATCAAAGAGCATTGAAAGCTCTCAAAAATAATGAAAAAATCGTCATACTGCAACCTAACAAAGGCTCAGGGGAGATCTCTCTAACTGACGTTGAAATTCATCCAAACCCCCCTAGAAATCTCATAATCTGAATAGGTGAATTTCAGAACATTGATTTGAGATTATATGTTTCAGCATTACCGATTTCAGCGAGGGAACCGTTGAAAACCTTCAGAAGGGAGATGTGATGAGTATGTGCAGCGGAAGAGTCCCAAACGTGGACGAAATCTCTGTCTTGATTTTCAGTGATTGCTTGTCCCTGAAAACAGACAATTGAAATGTAATCTAATACTTATTATAAGTGACTGACTATACGATAAAACTGGCTGAATTTCTAGCGAGAAGTCGAGACCACCGGGGTCCTTAAAGTTGACATTGGGTGATGGTTGTTCTATATTATCTCGATTTGGTAGAAGTTAGAACTCAGGGGTCATTGAATTCCTGCTCAAGTAGCTGAATGGTCATCAAGCCCTCCCTGTAATAAGAAAAGGCGCAAACAGCGAAGAAAATTTTCTTTCGACGACTGATTTTCGTGAGCTGTACAATCGTAATTATATTAAACAAAAACAAATCCTTAGACCAATCAGATACTGATAAACTTTGTCCTCGTAAAATGCATTACAGAATGTAAGGTGTAAGAAGGGATGACTAATTGTAAGTTAGAAAAGAGGTAGAAGTTGGCATGACGTAATAAGTGTGAGATAATGACTCATCAATAATTTTGTGTACAATAAACAGCAACTAGTGGGAAGGCGATAGAGTGTTTTTATACAAAATCTGTATGAAAAAGCAATGTTATTAATAAACAGTAATAGAGTGGTAATAAAATATCGATGATGGGAATAATAATAATAGTGAACTTACATAATAATATAAAAGAAAGAAGCAAAATTATAGTAAGAACTTTACTCTGGCCAGAGTAGGGCGAGTGAATGTATGTATCGCTTTTGAATGCAGAGGTCCGGTTTCAGATCTCGAATAGCTAATGCTTCAGCTATGTATAGATGGCGTATGTGAAGTCCCTTTGTACGATATCGAGGGACTCTGTGTAGCACTGTGAAGCACTCATGAGGGGGTGCTCGATATCCAGAGATGGCAAGGTAATCGAGGATACATCTGCTGCTATTCTTCTTTTCTCCTCCGGCTAACCAAGCTGTAATCTCCATGTTAGTTGGATGTCTTGCATTTGACCTCTGGAGGTGGGAGTAATGGATGAATACTTCTAAAGACTCCCTCGAAAATAGGATGAAACAGCTATGCAGTACTCCCTGCTGGTTTTCAGTAGTTGACTGTCTAACTGATCTCAGTTCATGATCAAACGTAGTCGGATCAATCGGATCTCTGCAAACATCAACATTTGAAAAATTAATTCTATTAACTATATCGGCATTAAATATCTTAAGATTACGTCGGTGGCACAGTGGTTAGGACGCTCGCCAATCATGCACATGGTCCGGGGTTCGATCCCCTGCCGACACACACACCTGATATCTCTGGTCAGCCTGCAAAATTTGGGCTACCGATATCCATGCTGAAAATTCCATACTTGTACTGAAAATACGGTGTGGCATCAAGCTGTAATCAAAATGAATAAAAATAAAATTTTATGATTAATTATTACTCAGTTAATCGTAGAACCTGATGAGAAATTATCGAGAATTTGTTGTTTTTTCTCTCTCTTGGTTAGACTATTAAATCACTATACAATTTCAAATTAATCAATCCCTGGGTGGATTGTTGTATGCTGAATATTTCTACCAACCGCCTTTCTCAATTCAAATAATCAATATATACATACATACATATATGCATATATCTATCTTGCATGAACTAGTTTCAGACAATATGAACACTTGTCAAGAGTCGTTGTTGTAATTGTCTATTTATAGTATCATACATCCATATATATATATATATATATATGCATATTAACTGATTAAAAATGTCCACGGAACAAAGAGTACTCTTTTCGATAAATTCATCATCAGGTTCTACAATTATATATACATTATAATGAATGAATGAATTAGTCTTATGAACGACATTAATGTTGTTTAAATAACATCAAATCAATAATATTGATAGATTACAGCCCAATAGCATCAACATAAAATAAACTGAATGTCAGAAGAATTAGGAAAGATAATAGTACAAATTCATGAGTTTATAGTTTCTACTGAGGGCCAGGGCAGTAGTAGGGGCTGAACTTGTTTCTTTTGGACACAGAGCACTAGTTGTTTGAGGCGAATTGCAATAACCTCTGCTGTTTGTAGCATGCGATGCTTCGACGATTTTGGTAGTTTGTTAGGCACCCGGTATATTATAGAGAAGGATTCTTCCACGCTGGCTGGCTTTGTGACCGGTTTGAACCAGATGGTCTAATATCGAGCTGTTAATGGTTTTGACTACACCTTTACTTAGCCATAGTGGGATATGTTCTCGAGTGAGCACGAAAAATCAAGTTCCTAGAGCAACGGCCAATATAACTCGCTCCACCATCAGCGCAGTTGAATTGATAAATACAATTTGAAGTGGCTAGCTAGTCTAGGTACTTCATCTTTCAGTCGAGGTAGCACCATCGGTCGTGTAGAGAATAATACGTGTACTTCGCCAGCATTAAAAGTTCTTTGAACTGATTTTCCTAATTTCTTCGTAATTAACTCGCTTGGTATATCGCCCATGAATTGTAGTTGTATATAAAGTGGCTTCTTGTTTATAGATAGTGAGTAGTCCTTTTCGGCTTTGTTTGTCATATGTTTCTTGATAAATTTGTCAGGATAACCATTTTTGATTAAAGTATCATATACCCTGCTTAATTCATCTTTAATTACTCCTTCAGAGCATATAGCTCTAACTCTGTAGCTATGCATATTATTATTATTATTATTGATCATGCGTTGAATAAACACGAACCACTTAAACACTTTAGTAGACAAAATGTTGGCACAAGTTAAACTAGATTGTGAATTATTGAAAGGATTGAAAAAATCAAATTGAAATTTAAATTTAAAAAACCAATTAGTCCCTTTGACAAATTTGAAGAAAGATCACATCTCGAAAAGACAGTTTCTGTACCAAAGAAAGCTATCTTTATTAACCTACCTACCATTCAAGGGTGGTGACCAGATTATGCAGTTGACAGCTAGCTCAAAGACTTCGGTCAGCCATCAAACGTACAATCTACGCCGCCACACCTCTCTTTTTCTCACTTGCCGAAAATTTTCGATCCCTGTACCTACGATTAAAAGATGAAATTCTATGGACTCTACTTCAAACTGTATCTACAAGTTCACCTGCAGTTGCGGTGACACCTATATAGGTAGAACCAACAGAATGTTCCAATATAGTCGTCGTAAAGACCATGTTCCAAAATGGCTACCAAATCATATAAAAAATCCCAATGCGAGTATAAGAATAAAACTTGTGCACTGTGGTAGAGTGTAATTCCATTATGGGTAAATTTTATTTTGATAAAGTCTCACAGTGTTATACAGTAATGTTTACTGATGACGTTTCGAGCACAATTTATTGCTCATAATCATTATGAGCAATTGTGATTAATACCCCAAAACTTTTATCCAGTTCGGTAAATATTAAAATTCCCATTCTTCCACAGCTTATCTAGGGCAGTACTGTAATTCATAAGAAATACAGTCTCTTTTTTCAACGACTTCATTTTCAAACTGTACAGTCGTATTTATACTAAGGAAAAAGAAGGCATTAAGTGGCACTAGAAAGTGCTCAGTCAGTATTGCACATATGATGATAAGAATAAAGATCACTAAAATGATGTATTAAGCGGGTAGAGTTGAAGTGGATGAATTACAAAACTTCTGAATATTATTCAACAAGTGAATTGGTATTAAGATTCTAAAAATTGTAGGTCGAGTGTTGTCTAAAAAATTAAGAGTACAATAAAGAAGGCGTAGATAGATGAAGTGAAGTGGAATGAATTCAAGTGGTAAAATAGAATAAAAATAGAAATAAAAGAACATCACTATAACCAAGGTAAGGTAAGGTAAGGGGTTTAACAAAACATTTTTGAACGCATAATTTAAGTTTCTGTCCATGTATAGCTAAAACTTCGGCTATGCATAAGTAGAGAAAACTTAAGCACTTGGAGTGGCTTGATTTGGTCCTGTAGATTGTTTCTTTTGATTATAGCTTGATTCCACACCGTATTTTTGGTACAAATATGGAATTTTAAGCATGTGATATCAGTAGCCCAAATTTTGCAAGCCGACCATTAATATCAAGTGTGCGTTGGCAGGGGATCGAACCCGGGACCTTGTGTATGGTCGGCGAGAATCCTAACCTCTGTGCCACCAACGCACAAATAATGTGGGCGAGGGGCTGAATGATTTGAGTCCAGAAGGTGTTCACAAACTGAAGACTTCGTCATCCTTTGCTTGCCTTTCATTAACCAAACTGGGTAGTGTTCAGCTACACGTTTACGGAGAACACACTTACAACGTCCAATGTAATCAGCTCCACACGAGCATGTGAATGAATATATGCACATAGAGGTGGACGCATATAAGCGGTAGTTTATCCTTGATGCATTGTCAAATCATATTTTGGTTGGTGAATACTAAATGTAAGTCAGTACTTATAAATTTATAAATTTATACTTATAAATGTAAGCCAGTTGCATAAAAACACCGTTCAAGATATTTAAGTAAACGACTTTGAATTATTTCAGCAACAGTGTCATCTTTGAAAGCCAAACTCATAAACAGTATCTTCTTCAGCAATATGATTTGATGTTTCTGTCGATAAACCTTCTTGGATATGCATTATTTAAAAGAGTTGTGGGAAGGCTTTCTAGTTCCATAGCAACCGTATCTGTGGAGCAAATTTTCATAATTTTGGAGCATAGAGAATGGATAAGAGTTCTCTTCCTGCCTAGAGGTACTCAACTGTTGAAATCAGAGTACTGCTCTGTAATTATTATTATTGTTATTATTTCCTTTAGTTCCTAGAGGAACATTGGGCTTCAGCCAAACGTCTCCATTGCGTTCGGTTCTCTGATAGAGTCTTCACCTGGCTCCAAGTCTGTCCACACGTTTTCATCTCCTCTTCACATGACCTCCTCCAAGTCATCCTTGCACTGACGACCAACTAATTCGATGCTTCCCTTTCGGGTTCCACTCGAGCAATGGCTTGTCTAGTGATGTCACTTGATGGTTTGTTTCCTCAGAGTATGGCCAGCCAATCCACCTCCATTTCTTCCTGTATATTTGTTTCACAATCGGTTCCTGGTTGGTTTGCTCCCAGAGATCCCTGTAATTATTGATTTTACTTAATTTCCGTTTGCTATTTTATAGCAAAAGTCAATGAAAGTTGACTTTTAACTGCCTCAATTATAGTTAAAAAAACTTATCGCCATTTAAATTGGTAAAAATTTTTCTATTTTGAAAATTGCTGTATATTATTAGAACAGAACCAGAGATCAGGATCTAATTGAAAAGTAGGTATTTCTTCAATCAATGCTTTATCCGTCTAAATGTCTAAACAAGGATTTTATTTCAGTATAGCGAAAATATTCATTCAGACATCTATAAAACACAAAATAATTGAGCAAAGAATATCCTTTTCGATAATTTCCTCTTCTGGCTCTACAGTTATATATATATATATATATACATAGAATATTCTAGGAGAAACAAGTCATGCATTGATTAGATCGCCACATTACGGATCATCATTGAAAAAAGCTTGGAATGGCAGTCACCTCTCTATCTCAAATTCATCGACTTTGAAAAGGCCTTCGACAGCATCGATCGAGAGGTGATATGGAAACTACTTCGCTACTATGGGGTGTCACCGACAGTTATATATCTCATCCAACAGCTGTACGACAATGCTGCATGCCAAGTAATCCACAACGGGAAACTTACGGAATCCTTCGAAGTGAGGACAGGAGTAAGACAAGGCTGTCTACTATTGCCAATGATTTTCCTGATTGCAGTAGATTGGATAATGCGACAAATAGCGGACAATGAGGAAACAGGCATAAAATGGACACACACAAAAAACTCTGAGGATCTGGACTTCGCCGACGACTTATATATGTCTGATTTCCCACAAACTGGAAGATATGCAAGTGAAAAGCAAGAAGTTGGCAGAAGAAGCATCAAAGATAGGACTTCAGGTGAACATAGAAAAAACAGAGGTAATCAAGATTCCTGGACAAGAACAACAACAACAACAGACAACAGCAACGGACAACAATCAGCATAAATGGGAAGAACCTGAAAGAAACAACCTCTTCTACCTACCTGAGAAGCATCGTTTCAACTACAGGCGGAACTGACAAGGATATCAAAACAAGAATCGGAAAAGCAAAACAAGCTTTCACTACTCTCAAGTCTGTGTGGAGGTCAATAGCACTCAGCACGAAAATGAAAATAAGATCCGGATTTTCAACTCCAATGTGAAGTCAGTGGTACTTACTACACGGATCAGAGACTTGCAATGCGCGTCATAAAGAGCACCTCAAACAAACTATAGACCTTCATCAACAGCTGTCTTCGCACAATACCACTCAAGATCAGATGACCAGAAAAGATCAGCAACAGGGACCTCTGGGAGCAAACTAAACAGGAGCCGATTGTGAAACAAATAGGCAGGAAGAAATGGAGGTGGATTGGCTGGTCATACTCTGAGAAAACAAACCATAATCAAGTTACATCACTAGACAAGCCATTGCTCGAGTGGAACCCGAAAGGGAAGCATCGAATTAGTTGGTCGTCAGTGCAAGGGTGAGTAGGAAGGGGTCATGTGAAGAGGAGATGAAAACGTGTGGACAGACTTGGAGCCAGGTGAAGACCCTATCAGAGAACCGAACGCAATGGAGACGCACGCGTGCATCCAGTGTGTTCTTTATTCTCTCCAGGATGATGCGACTCAGGATTTTACTTGGCGTCAGCAGGAGCATGATTCCTCGCCAGTTCTTGCAGAGTCCTAAGTCGCCTTTCTTTGGTAGTTTCACAAGGTAACCTTTCCTCCAGTTGGTAGACACCTTTCCCTCTTTCCAGATCTTTTGCAATACTGGAGTCAGCATATCTGCTGTCGTCTCTGGGTCCGCTTTCAGTGCTTCCGGGGGTATTCCATCTGGTCCAGCTGCTTTTCCAGCTTTCAGAAGCTTGATTGCATTCAAGACTTCAGCTTTCGTTGGAGGATTGGTGTCAACTTGCAGTTGTGTACGTGCTGTTGTTCGTATTTCTGGACGGGTTGTAGGTGGTGGCGGTCGGTTCAAGAGTCCTTGCTACTTTTTTAATTCATGAAAAATTCCCATTCTGTCTATTAATGTTCGAATGGGAATTTATCATGAATCTATGCAAATGACAATTTTCATTTATGGTAAACGTAATCCCTCGGTTCGAACCCTGGTGTGTGTGTTTGTGTGAGTGGGTGCGTACAGCCGATGATTCCCAAACTAGGACGGAGGACTCATCTGTCCAGTACTCCCTGTGGCTGGTTTTCAATACTTCTCTAACTTTTATATCAATCCATCGTCACACTTAAATAACAACATTTCTCTATATTAATTATGATCAAATAAACAATGTGTAGAAAGAACCATGATGATAATGATGAAATATTCTTTTGTTCACCACTAATTAATCTTTGAAATTCGTTTCTTCTTCTTTTTTCTTCTATAAGATCGATAATGGCGTGTAATCTTTGTAAAATATTGGAATATTGGAATTTAACAACACTCTGACCACTGGACAAAGTCCAAATGGACAAAACACCAAAGAAAAAACTGAAACGTTCTCTGTTTGTTTGTGTGTGCATGTGCGTGCGTAAATGTGAGTGTGTATTTCTATAGGTGAACAATGTATCAGTCTTTTCATCTCTTTTCACAATTATACCGATAAAAATAAGAATTTTAATTATTGGTGTTGTTGCAATGATTAATAATAATAATAATAATAATAATAATAATAATAATAATAATAAAGTTTATCATTCTAGTAATTAAAATCCAGCAGTGTTGTGTGAAGGTACAATGTTCAATGTCTGTGCGTTTTTTTTTCTTTGATAAAACCTAAATCACCTGTTTGTACAAAATGTTAATATTGTTGGACTTTTAAGCCTAATGCTGCTAACGATAATGATGAAATTGGTTGGTTGAAATGACCTGATTACTTTAGTAATACTTATATGTATCACAGAATAATAATAATAATAATAATGGTGCTTTGAACTATCTATCGTAAGATTTTGTGCAAACTTACATAACACTCCTCTCACCAAATGTGAGTTATTCTGTGCTTATTTACTACTTATATAAGTATTCTGTTCGTGTGTTTTTAAAACATTGACAAAATCATCAAAGTCAAAAAATTTCAGAGAGTGAAGACAGTTGTTGATGAAGATGGGCAGTTTGTTGGAAGTGTGCCCTTCGTGATGTGGCGCGACACGGCGTGTCGTCAGGTCTTTGATACGTATATTAAGTATCACTGACTTCACATCGGAGTTGAAAATCCGGATCTTATTTTTCATGCTGAGTGCTGTTGATTTTCACACTGACTTGAGATTAATGAACCTTGCTTTGCTTTACCGACCATCTCTACTTTGATATTCTCATCACTTCGGCCTGTAGTTGAAACGATGCTTCCCAGGTAGGTAGGGAGGGAGGTGCGTAGGTAGGTGAAGGAGTTTGCTTCTTTCAGATTCCTTCAATTTATGCTGGCTGATTGTTGTCTGTTGTTGCTGTGGCTGTTGCTGTTGGCCAAGAATCTTCATCACCTACCTCTGTTTTCTCTATTTTCACCTGAAAGAAGCCCTATCTTCTCTGGATGCCTCTTCTATCGTCAACTTGTTGTTTTTCACTTGCATATCTTCCAGCTTGTGGGCAGTGAGACGTATATATGACATCGGCGAAATCCAGATCCTCCAAGTTCTTTTCTATGTGGGTCCATTGTATGCCTGTCTTCTCGCTGCCCGGCAAGCTGTCTGTCACATCAGGAAAATAATTGGAGATAGTAGGCCACCAGCCAGGTGGCCTTGTCTTACTCACATCTTCACTTCTTTGAAGAATTCCGTGAGTTTCCCGTTTTGGATCACTTGGCATGCAACATTATCGTACAAATGTTGGATGAGATGTATAACTGTTTGCGGTACCCCTTGATAGTAGCGAATTAGTTTCCAAATCACCTCTCGATCGACGCTGCGCTATCGAAGGCCTTTTCAAAGTCGATGAAGTTGAGTGAGGTAGAGAGCTGACTGCCATTCCAAGCTCTATTCAATGATGATACCTAGTGTTGCAATTTGTTCTATGCATGACTGACTTGTTTCTCCTGAACCCAGCCTGTTCCTGTCGAAGTTTTTCATCCAAGTTGGCGTATTTGATTCTCTCCAGGATGATGCAGCTTAGTATTTTGCTTGGTACAGACATCAGCCTAGATATTTAATTATGCTTTCTTTTCAAGGCAAAACCACCTAAAACAGACAGGAGATCACGTGAGTTTCTTCTTTCAGCTCCCTGGTAAATTAGTGATCTCCCCCTCGGCCCCCTCTCGTTCACTCCACCATAGAACATGAAACCATATGCAAAACTGTAGGTTTTAAAAGTCAACAATCACCTCTATCACCTTTAAAAGCACAATCAATAACTAACAGTCAAAACGGAAATGTAATCAGAGAATAAATAAACAAAAAATTATTTATTTATTTATTTTTATTTTGTTTATTTTGCTAATTTAAGTTACCGATGGAAATGTAATATTTAGTCACATGATCATGTGATGAATAGACGAGTAGTGAACCGGTCAGGTTTAACAAAAGTATAAACGCATAAACTGTACTTCTCTATCTGAACATTTAAGCACGATAACACATAAACACGAACAGGTGGTTAGTCTATTCTGGACACATACAAATAGACATACGTATATGCACACACACATGCATAAATCAACAAACAAACACACACACATATACACACAAACACATTATAAATTCAGTGATTTATGCTACCTAATTTTTTTTATATCTGAACTAAGTAGATTTGTAATTTAAAAATTTAAATTTGAAATTCTATGTCATTTGATGTGATAGTATAATTTCAGACTAGATTTTAAAATGTTTGTTTAAAGTGTAGTGTGTTTTAAGTTTTATTGATTTATTAAAATATGTGTGCACTACTGATGTAGAAGTATGCGTGTGTGCGTGTGTGTGTCTGACTTGAAAAATCCAGCTAAGTAATCTACTATGGACAGAAAGAACTGTGATACTTAGATTATGGTGCTTTTTTGTAGGAATTGCATGGAGGACTTCATCATGAGCTGACATCAGTTAGAGAACCACTGGAAAACCTGGAAGTACTGGACAGCTGCAAAACCAATATTTGTAGGGATTGTTATATTTGGTCACCAACCGACATTAGTTAGAAAGATTATTGAAAATCAGGGAGCACTAGACAACCGTTTCGTCCCATTGTGGGACTCTTCATCGGTACGAACCCATGGCATCACTAGACATCAAACCCAGAACATTAATAATAATAATAATAATAGTACAGCCTTATTTCAGACAATATATGTGAACATATATTACAGAAATGCACAGCGTTTAGTTGGAAGCTAACTGAATATGCGAACGACTTCATTTATTGGTCATTTGATACAATTGTACGATTATAAAACAATAAGAAATGCAGAAGAGTTTAAGGAGCATTGTGATGGATGGAATTTCCTGGTATCCCAGTGATTTAAGCAGGCCGCCGGTACAATCAATCAGCGGAAGAATCGAAATTGACTTAAAAAGTAATAATAATTGATGTGCGTTGTATTAATATTATAATTATTGTTCCCTTGGGTTCCTAGTGGAACATACGGCTTCAACTACACGTCTCTACTTGCTTCTGTCTTCTGCTGTAATTTCCACCTGCATCCATCTTAGTACATACTGTTTCAACTCCTCTTCACACCATCTCCTCCATGTCACCCTTGCACTGACGTCCCACTTACCGCTTCCCTTTCGGGTTCCACTCGAACACTGACCTGACGCGCGATGTCACCCAGCAGCCTCCTCAGCGAGTGTCCAATCCATCTCACCTTTCTCCTGCATATTTGTTGGGCGATTGGTTCTTGTTTTGTTTCTTCTCATAGTTTCTTGTTGGTACTTGTTCTTTCCGGCCATCTGATCTTCAGTGTAGAGCCAGTGAAGACAGTTAGCTGTTGATAAAGGTGTGCAACAGGCTGTTGGAAATTCTCATTCTTTGTGACACACTGGACAAGTTTCTGATCCGTATAGAAGAACTGACTGACTTGACGTTTGTATAAGAGGTGGATTTCGCTGCTCATTTGGTCTAGTGGATAATGCTTTGGTGTTTGGAACTAAGAGTGTTGGGTTCGACCCTAAGTGGCGAATGTAGAAACATCCAGGTGACGTGTCTTAAATAGGACAGCTGAAATTCGTATCCTGGATTCGATCCACTGCTCGCTGTTACTATCCAGCACAAAATGACTCGAAGTTAAATCTTTAGATGTCGTTGAAGCAGTAACTCTGAAAATAGTGTTCACTAGTCGTCTATTGATTTTCAGAAGCTCAAAAGGAGGAGATCTCACATCTAACCACTTCTATGTGAATCAATTCATCTATTCATACTGAGGCAGGTATATGTTTGTCGTTCAACGCGCTTCTTCTCTAAAACAAATCAAGAACATTATCCCTCATGGTTACAGAAAGATAAAACAGTGTCTAACAGCAGAAGATAGGAGGATGAAGTGGGAGCGGAACAAGAACAACCTCGTTAGTCATTCATTCACTTTGGCTGGGATCCAGTGACCCGTATATGCTAACTGCAACATCATCCTCAGCAAGGACTTACAGTGAGCTGGCTTCCACTTCACCCTAACATGTTTGATCCCACTGTTTACGACTTCTGGTGGTGGCTACAGCTTAAGGACATCTATCCCGTAGACATCAATGAGCTGGACATTGATACTTACATGAAGAAGTTTGTTGTAAGGATTTAGAAATAATTTCATTTCATTTGTTAGGTTTCATAACGAATCAACACGTGTGGTTGTGTGTGTATTACTGAAGAGTCACGCAAAAGTATGACGAAAACAGCTGCCTGCTTTGGATCGGTGGCACAGCAGTTAGTACGCTCACCAACCATGCACATGGTCCGGGGTTCGATCTCCGGCCACAGGATGCACTCCTTTACCTCGGTAAGCCAGAAATAAAGCTGGTAAAGAGGAAAAGTTGGGCATGAGGAGGCTAGCAACCCCATCCAGTAAAAATGAACACTGCTACAGAAACTTCAAGGCTCTGACCTGTTCCACTGGGCATGTGAAGGAATTAATATATAAAAAGTGCTTCCTACTAGTTTCCAGCGATCTCCCTAACTGATGCCAGATTGGGATGAAATCCACATTGGAACGGATCTTTATTTATCACCTCGTTCTGTCTGGCTAGCAAGCACTAGTGTTCAACATAATTGGCCACCCACTACTTATTTCAATCAACCAGTAGTATATACATATATATATGTCATCCATGAAGTTTTTGAAAGCTTGTTTCAGCTACCCAAGAGATGTGGACTGTCTAGTTAGGTTCCTCAGGATGTTAAGAACTGATAGTTGGATAGTGTCTGTGAAATGGCTCAAAATCGTTCTCAGTGTCTCAGATGCATTCCCTCCTTGTAATCTCTCATATCCACTAAATCGTCATGAATTTTCCACGTTACTATTCATTCTCCCACACATTTGTGCTCATTTTATTTCCCATTTCTTTACCTTAGTGTGGTAGGGTAGACTGTAGCAACTTGGTGAACTGGTGAACTTCTCTCTGTGCAAAGTTTCACGTTGGTGCTCACTAGCAACTGACCATATTCAGTTAGGCGAAGCCGTGACCAGTAGGGTACAGCAGGTTGAGGTTGTGGCAGTAACTCATCGAAGGAGACATTGCGAAGTGTCGGCAGAAGTTAGAATTGACGTACTGGCCATTGGATCGTGTCCCATTGGCTTAATGGTCTGTGAGCACGTTAGCCTTGTAACCAGAAGTTCATGGGTTCGAACTCCCTGTGGTGGTTGCATGCTGTGCTGAAGAGTCCCAAACTAGTCCGACGAAACAGTTAGCAATCCAGTTCTTTACTGGTTCTCTAACTGATGTCAGCTGATGATGAAATCCTCGAAACTCAGTCAGTCAGTTAGAAAAACAATCACTCTAATTCTATGAAATCAAAAAATTTCCATAGGTTATTGTTGGAATTAACCATTTTCTATCCCTGGATAGTTAAAATCGATGCCAAAAACAACAACAAAAAATCAATATCTGAGACAAAAAGATAAAAATATTTAAATAATTCACAAGATAGTAACACACACAAATAAACAACAACAACAACAACAAAATCATGTCACATCCTTTTTTTACATACATCTTTGTTAAAAGTGCATACTTTTCTTTGTTTATTTTTTCACATTTCTATGAGGACATGTATCAACTTGTGCAGACAATTAGCCTTAACATTTTTATAAAAAAAACAGCCTGGTACTGTGTATTATCTCAAAAAACAAAAACGATAGTCGGTCATACTATTTGATGAAGTGGTCAAATACAAACTGGTAGTTTACTGGTCTCATTGAGCTAACACACTTCTAAATCCCGTAGATTTGCAAGCCTACTGTCGTTATCATTATTTTCAACTGCAAGCACCACAAAATGAAAATAACTGACATATGTATATAGCATTAAGAAGACAAATTTCTGCCAACACTTTGCAATGTTTCCTTCGATGAGTTACTGCCACAACCTTAACTTGCTGTACCCTACTGGTCACCACTTAGCACTACAATCCCAGATAACTGCCTAACTGAATATGGCCAGTCGCTAGTGAGCACCAACGTGAGTTTCAACGTGAAACTTTGCACAGAGACAAGTTCGTCAGTTCACCAAGTTGCTACAATCTGCCTACCACATTAGAATGAGGCTTGAGTTAAAATAATAAAAATTTGCTTCTTTCAGGGTCATCGATGCTCCTCTGTGCCTCTTGGATGCCTAAAGTTGAACTTTGCCAACAAGTGTACACTGATTCATCACAACGGTCTGACTAATCACCGTCATTGATTATAGTTCAACAAGAGACTAGTTCTTAGCTAGAAAATAGCTGAACGTTAGCGTCTCTGACTTCAGTACTAATTATAGGGTGGGGTGCGGAGGGATGGTTGACTAACACAGATTTAAATCTATATACATATTAAAACAATTAGTCCCTTTGATAAATTTGAATAAGGCATTTAGAAGACAAATTTCGCGAGATGATAGCATCATTTCGTAGTTTCTTTACAACCGCTTTACAACTAACATGGTTCACAATAATAAAATAAAGTTCATGACAATTACCCAGTTAAATAAAACAAAAGTACATACTAATGACTAATCATATTTAGATAGGTCATGTTGTCCATGGTAGGCGAAGATTGAAGTCTATTGTTTTTTTGTACACAGTTTAGGCTGTATGTGATTAATCCAAAGTGCTTCCATCACCTTCAATAACCGACCTTGAATTAGAGTTATGTGATGAAATAATTGTGAAGCAGTCATTAATTAATATTGATTTTGTGACCTGACATTAATAAGTGCTTTGCAATGGATGATGCTGGATTCCTATTCAGATTACTCGCATTGGGATTTTCTATATGATTTAGTAGCCATTTTGGAACATGTTCTTTTCGACGACCATATTGGAACATTCTGTTGGTTCTACCTATATAGGTGTCACCGCAACTGCAGGTGAACTTGTCGATACAGTTTGAAGTAGAGTCCATAGAATTTCATCCTTTAATCGTAGGAACAGGGATCGAAAATGTTCGGCAAGTGAGAAAAAAGAGATGTGGCGGCGTAGAATGTGCGTTTGATGCTTGACCGAATTCTTTGAGCTAGCTGTCAACTGCATAATCTAATCACCACCCTTGAATGGTAGGTAGGTTAATAAAGATAGCTTTCTTTGGTACAGAAGCTGACTTTTCGAGATGTCGTCTATCCTTACTGTGACAAATGATGAGGTTCAATCTTCGCCTACCATGGACAACATGACCTATCTAAATATGATTGGTCATTAGTATGTACTTTTGTTTTTTTATTTAACTGAGTAATTGTCATGATCTTTATTTTATTATTGTTAACCATGTTAGTTAGTTGTCAAGCGGTTGTAAAGAAACTACGAAATGACGCTATCATCTCTCGAAATTTGTCTTCTTAATGCCTTATTCAAATTTATCAAAGGGACTAATTGTTTTAATGTATATATATATATATATATTTAAATCTGTGTTAGCCAACCATTCCCCCACCAGCACCCCACCCTACACTTAGTACTGAAGTCAGAGACGCTAACGTTCAGCTATTTTCTAGCTAAAAACTGGTCTCGTGTTGCACCATAATCAATAACGCTGATTAGTCAGATCCAAGTGATGAATCAGTGTACACTGGTTGGCAAAGTCCAACTTTAGGCATCCAAGAGGCACAGAGGAGCATCCATGACACTGAAAGAAGCAAATTTCTATTTTTTTAACTCAATCCTAATCCTATAATCATTCTTCAAGCTAACCTTTTCAATATCACTAGACTTCATTAAGTCGGTGGCATAGCGGTTAGGACGGTCGCCGACCATGCACATGGTCCGGGGTTCGATCCCCGGCCACAGGACGCACTCCTTTACCTCGCTAAGCCAGAAATAATACTGGTGAAGAGGTAAGGTTGGGCATGTGGCTAGCAACCCTATCCTGTAAAATAAACACTGCTACAGAAACTTGAAGCCACTAGCTTGAAGCCCTATGTTCCACTGGGGAACGTGAAGGATAGAAAAAGACTTCATTAAACACAGTTTCTATTTACAAGGTTATCGTTTCATCTATCTGGTCTCACTACTCGCCCTGACCATGCCTTCGCGCACGTTGACTGTCCAGAGGTTATTTTATTCCTTTACGTTCCCAGTGGAGCATAAGGCTGAAAGCTTGACCTCTGAAGTTTAGGTAGCGATAGTTTTATTTATTTTCTACGAGGGGAGGGGGGTTGCCTACATCATAACAAACCAACCAAACCGCTCCCCCTTACTGGAATTATTACCGACATCGTGAGATTTAGAGGTGCATCGATCGGGGATCGAACACCCAACCCAATGAACCACAAACTCACATGCAAAGGTTAACTTCACTCAACCGCAAATTGACACACACACACAATAATTATTGATTATTCATAGTGAATATACACTCAAGGTGTATAAATAAGCATTCACATATTATCAGTAAGACTCATCAATCAATAATCTCAGTAAATAACTCACTGATTTGGAAACAAAAGTCAGTTAAAGATAAACAGAAGTTGATGGCCACTTGATTACTTCCTGAATTTATCGGTGCGTAAAACACATCTGAATCTTCAAATAAAGATATCTTCCAACCAGCTTTAACCTGCATTATACTGATGAAGGCGGATGAGTTTGAAACATAGATAAACCGAGAAATGCATATTCTATATTCTCATATACACTTATGTAAGAGCTTGTCCTGAAATTCACTTAAATATTGACTCACACTAACACGCCGACCATGCACATGGTCCGGGATTCGATTCCTGGCCGACGCACTCCTTTACGTCGCTGAGCCAGAAATAATGCTGGTAAAGAGGAAACTTTGGGCATGAGGCTAGCAACCTCATCCCGTAAAATAAAAAACAATGCTACAGAAACTTCAAGTCACTAGCTTGAAGCCCTATGTTCCACTGGGAACGTGAAGGAAAAAAAAAAAAACACCAGACTGTTATTGATACTTTCATCACACTCAAAGTAGAAAAAAACAAAACACAACGGACTCAGTCACTATCAGATATTATTGATTAGATATCGTTACTTTTTATTTATTGATTTATTTATTTCGTCTGTTGAATTTCGCTGTCAAGAAATGAATGAATGAATGACTGAATGAATCAGCCTTCTCTTATATGACAAAAATAAAATGTTAAAACATGGCTTCAGTTTCTTTCGGTCTTTCTGGCTTTTCTCCAATATGGATAAGATTTTATTGTGATAAATCACACAGTGTTACTCAGTAATATTAACTGATGACCACGTTTCGAGCACAAACTACTGCCACTCATAATCATATCAAGTTACTCACACAATTTTTTCCTTCATTTATATACATGAGTGGAATTGACTAGATATTTGAATAAAAATCAATATGAGTGTTACTGATCAAATACAATTAGATGGGAAATAAAACGAGTGTTTCTATAGTCACAATAAGTTACTTGTTAGAATGTTTTGATGTGCTTGAATTGAAATAGAATTTTGAGATTATTTATTATCCTCTTCTGATTTGACTGGTGGTAATAATATCTTCCATATTTCTGGTATTTGCATTGAGTCACTTCTGTTGCATGTGTTGGGTGTAGACTCAATGAACCAGACAGGATTCAGTAATCAATCTCTCTCTCCACCTATCTACGTTGCTCTTTAGAATTTTTAACCCTATCCCACCCTATTGTGTGGTTGTGTGCTAATGCATGCATTGCAATTGCTGAGCTTTTTTCTAAATTACTTATCTTTTCAGGGTCAGCCATTCTTACCTTACCTAAATTCTTATGTTCTGATAATCTGACTACCCCTGACCTACTAGTTTGACCTATGTAGTTGACTTCACAGTCATTGCAGGGTATTTTGTAAATTATATTATTTTGTTTAATTGGGTCCACCGGGTCTTTCAACCTACAAAGCTTGTCCCTGAGTGAGTTTGAAGGTTTGAATGCCACCCTAATTCCTGCTTTATTGAGAATCCTACGTAGGGTCTCAGATGTCCCCTCCTTATATGGTATAACAGTAGATGACTTATACTCTCTCTTATTTATGTTATTACTACAAGTTACACAATTATTTTTATTTTGTTTTTGGCCTTTACTGATCTTCTTAATGAATTTTATAGGATAGTTATTCAACACCAACGCTTCTTCTATCTGTTTTATTTCGTCATTTAGGTCCTGTTTTGTGCTACTTAGTGCTATGGCTCGGTTTGTCAGACATTTCACTAAGCCTGTCTTAACAGTTAATGGATGAGACGAATTAAAGTCTAAATATCTATTAGAATGCGTTGGTTTTGTATAAACACTAGTGTGTAGTTTGCCTTCTTCAATTCGTTTTATCTTACAATCTAACATGGTTAATTCTTCTTGTTCATTTTCTGATTCAAATATGAATTTTATTCCTTCTACTTGTGAGTTTATATGTGTCAGGAAGCTAGAGATATGCTCTATTTTTAACACTGTGAATTTGTCATCTACATATCTCCACCATATTTTTGGATTAGGATTAAATGTATTGAGAGCACTATTTTCCTAGCTGTCGATAAAAATGTCTGCTACAATAGGGGATATTGGTGATCCCATTGCTACACCTTCTGTTTGTCTATATATTTTGCCTTGGAACTTGAAGATAGTAGATGTGAGGCATAACTGGATCCCTAAAATAATTTCTTCAATGGGCAGCTTTGTCCTATGACTAAGTTCGGAATCAGAAGTTAGTTCTCTTTTAACCGCTTCTAAGGCCATCAAATAATATAACTGTACAACACTGTGTGACTTATCAAAATAAAATCTTATCCATTATGGAGTTATACTCTACCACAGTGCCCAAGTTTTATACTTATATTAACTTTCTGGCTTTTGTTGTTTGTTCAATTTGATAAAAACGAGAAGAATTGCATAACGGTTTCTTCTTCTGTTTTGTCTTGATAGAGATTCAAGTTTGCCTTCATTTAGGATATTTTCAGTCGCGTTCAGAGGAGATTCACAATGAAATCGAAGTATCACGCATCAGGTAGTAAGCATATTGATTGTAAAGTGATATTCTGTGTAGTTTATATGTATATGTATATATATATTGACCGAGAAGTGATTTGGAAACTGCTTCCACACCACGTTGTGCAGTGCCCAAGTTTTTATCAACCTCACTCAACAGCTGGCTGAGATAAGATGCCACATGTCAAGTGGTGGTGATCCACAACGGGAAATTCGGTGAGTCGTTCGAAGTGAATTCAAGGACGAGACAAGGCTGTCTGCCTATGGATTATGCGTAAGACTCTGCGCTGGGAGTGAGAAGACAGGAACACGCTGGTTCGATAAGAGGACTTCAACTAGATCTGGATTTCATGCGTGGATGATTTATGCTTAATGACACACAAACTCGATGACTTACAGGAGAAAACCGACAAACTCACAGAACAGGCTGGCAGTGAAGTGAGGACTCCAGGTGAACATATAGAGAAGATGGATGTGATGAGGATAACCAACCATCCACCACCAAAAGCAACAACAAACAGCACCGATCACCATCTACGGGAGAGATTTGATAGAGGTTACTTCCTTCTTTCACTTATGTAGGCAGTTGAAGATATCAAAGCCAGCTAGAATCAAAAAGGCAAGGCTGATATTTATCACTGTGAAATTAGTTTGAAAATCTGCACTCAAATTAAACAACAAAATTTAGATTTTCAACACCACTGTTGTTAAGTCAGTCGGTTCTTCAGTATACGTCAGAAGCTTGCGATGAGCGTCACGAAAATCATTTCCATACTGAAGATCAAATGGCCAGCCAGCCAGCCAGCCAGAACTAGGAATCAGCAACTCTAGGGACGAACCAAAAGGCGAAAACCTATGTAAAAGAGAATGAAGGTGAACTGGACGTAGTCTGAGTGACATTACATGTCAGAATGGCCCTCAAGTGGAATCTAAGTGGGAAATGGTGATTTAGGCACGTGTACGAAGGTGACATGGAAGATATCGTGTGGCAAGGAAGAGATGAAAGCTTATGTGCAATTGCAGGGCCAGGAGAAGTGGACTACGGGAAACCAGGTGGAATGGAGACATGCTGCTGAGGCCATATGTTCCACTTGGAACTCAGAGGAATAATAATAATGATCAGTAGAATTTAGAGAAATCCTGGTTGGCATCAGGCTTCTACGTAATGCCTTCAAGTCTTGTCACTGTTTCTGCCTACAATAGGATCTCTGTGTCAGTCAGGGTGAATCTTCTCAAGTGTTGATTTGTAGAAGTTTAGTTGATTGCACGACTGACTTCCTCTGAAGAACCAATCATTGAAAAGCAGAGAGTACTGGACAGCTGTCTCGTCCTTGTTTTGGACTCTTCAGGAGCATGCACCCACTACTCAGTCAAGGATAGGATCCAAGACCTTCGGTTTACGAGGCTAGCTTGTTGACACGAATTCGACAGCTCATAGATTCTAACGTTTGCCGAATAACGATATAAAGTGCAACTGCTAACAAACATTCCTGCCAGTCTTTGTCCTCACATCTGTGACTCGTTGGATCCCACCACTGACGACTACACACTAGAACTTCAGGCAACTTAAACTTGTAGTCAGTTACTAGTGTTTGCCAGATTACTTTTTCGGGGCAAATTTTCGCATCATTGGACTCCAGCCCAATGGCTAAATGGTCAATGAACTTGCCTGGTAATCTGAAGGTTTTTCAAAGTCTGGTTGTCTAACTGATTTAAGTTAGTGATTGAACTTGGATTCTATTAATTAAGTGTCGAATTTGATCATCAATGTAGGTGACTCGTCATCTCAGTGAACTTTTAATCGATGTTTGATGCTTAGAGATGCTTGTAGATACATACGCCTTGATAACGACTTTCAATAAGCATGAAATCTATATCTGGTGGGGCTTCCTATCGATTACCTCTAACCGTCTAACACCAATAACTCAGTAATTGAGACAATAATAATTTGCTTTATTCCAGAAACAGTACTAGTGGTACAGTGTGGAATTTTCAGCACATACCTACAATATTTGCATCTAATTTTACAAACATTTAAAAGGAGTATTTCAAAAAGAATAAATATAAAGACAACAACAGCAAAAAAAACAAAAATAATTTTAAAAAGTGCGAAAAAATACCAAGAAGTAGAAAGGAAAATGAACAACATAAAGCAATATCTCAGTATTGGGTAGTGGAAGCGATGATATAATTATGCATGGTGACAGTAAAGCTATAGTCACACAAGAAGTTATGAAATGATATTTAAGAATGTTTATCGCCAAGAAGATCAGTTAATTTGGTTGAAACAACACTAAACAATCATAAAATAACATTTCAGGGTTGTTGTTTTGTTTTTGTTGTCAGGTCTAATGCAGTGTTTGTAGTGGTAGTGTGAGTAATCCTGCATAATACAAAATTTTAAGGTGGTGATAATGGCTTTCACAACCAATGATTGTCAGTTTAATATTGCCGAAAAGTATAGAAAATAAGAAAAAACAACCACAAAACTAATAATTACATGATGGTTAATGACAGGACAATTTTGTAATACTCATAGTGCTAATATAGTCGGAACCAGTAGATACACGAAGAAGGAATATAGTAAAGTACAAAAAAGTAAGCCAATGTTAATAATTTAAGTAGCTAAGTAAGTTTGAGTAGGAGTTCACTATAGAATACAAAATAAGAGAGAAATAAAAGAGCCTAAATTATGTTATTAATAACAAAGCAAGTCACAGGTTTCACGCTTAACATTGTCTCTGTCACTTAGAACACGGGCCAAGTATGGTATCGTTGAGTTCCTGTACTTGGTTGTACGAGCATAGATTATTTTATACTGATTTCTGGTTTTACTTGATGAGATACAAGGCGAGAGTTGGGGATAGAGGGGGTGTTGGGGGTCGGAGAGTATGGTGGGGATCTGAATTAATTTCACTTGTTAGATTTTCGTTAGCTCTCTGACGCCTACTGCTTGGATTTCCTGAAAGTGCATTGGAAAGTCGTGACTAGTGGGATCCACTTTGTCAAGGTAGACTAGATGCTGATCGAAAGCATTGGTGTGAGAAGTGCTATACCACAAATTGCAAGGAGTTGGAATTCAGGAGTCACTGAATTCCTGCCCATCTAGCTGAATGGTCAGCGCGCTTGGTTTTGTAACTTTGAGTTCCTGGGTTCGATCCATGAGGGTAGGTAGATAGTGGGTGTGAACTCCTGAAGAGTCCCGAACTAGGACGAAACAGCTGTCCAGTACTCCACTGCTGGTTTTTCAGTGGTTCTCTAACTGATGTCAGCTCATGATGAAATCCTCCATGTTCAACTTTTATTTTCAATTCAATACCCTCAGAATCAATATGAGATGACATGATTGAGCGGTTGATGCAATCATGACTATGATTATAACGGGGTTGAAGGAGGGGGGTGGAAGGAGGATCAGTCGCATGTCATTCATTCACAATTGTTGGATTAAACCGTCAGTAAAGTGAAACCAACACCACTTTGATAGTTTGAGTTGATACTACAGTTGATAGACTTCCAGTCTAATTTGTAAAGAAATAAGTGATGGTGACTGTACATGCTTCTTTTGTACACAAATTTTCGATTTAAATTCATGAATAGCCAAGGACTTCGACATTGAACAAAGCTTGGAATGACAGTCACCTCTCTATCTCAAATTCATCGACTTCGAAAAGGCCTTCGACAGCGTCGATCGGGAGGTGATTTGGAAACTACTTCGCTATTACGGTGTGCCACCGACAATTATACATCTCATCCAACAGCTGTACGACAATGCTGCATGCCGAGTAATCCACAACGGGAAACTTACGGAATCCTTCGAAGTGAGGACAGGAGTAAGACAAGCTGGCTGCCTACTATCGCCAATGATTTTCCTGATTGCAGTAGACTGGATAATGCAACAGACAGCGGGAAATGAGGAAACAGGCATAAAATGGACACACACAAAAAACCTTGAGGATCTGAACTTCACCGATGATATATGTCTGATTTCCCACAAACTGGAAGATATGCAAGCGAAAAGCAACAAGTTGGCAGAAGAAGCATCAAAGATAGGACTTCAGGTGAACACAGAGAAAACAGAGGTAATCAAGATTCCTGGACAAGAACAACAACAACAGACAACGATCAGCATAAATGGGAGGAATCTGAAAGAAGCAACCTCCTCCAACTACCTACCTACCCGGGAAGCATCGTTTCAACTACAGGCGGAACTGACTAGGATATCAAATCAAAAATCGGAAAAGCAAGACAAGCTTTCACTACACTCAAGTCTGTGTGGAGGAGATCGACAGCACTCAGCGTCGAAAATAAGATCCGGATTTTCAACTCCAATGTGAAGTCAGTGCTACTTGCTACACGGATCAGAGACTTGGCGCGTCATAAACAGCATCTCAAACAAACTACAGACCTTCATCAACAGTTGTCTTCGCTCAGTACTCAAGATCAGATGTCCGGCCAGAAAAGATCAGCAATAGAGATCTCTGGGAGCGAACCAACACAGCAGGAACCGATTGTGCAACAAATAAGCAGGAAGAAATGGAGATGGATTGGCTGGCCATACTCTGAGGAAACCATCAAGTGACATCACTAGACAAGCCATTGCTCGAGTGGAACCCAGCCGAAAGGGAAGCGGCGAGTTGGTCGTCAGTGCGAGGGTGACATGGAGGAGGTCATGTGAAGAGGAGGTGGAAGCATGTGGGCAGACTTGGAGCCAGGTGAAGACTCTAGCAGAGAACCGAACGCAATGGAGACGCAGGGCTGAAACCCTATGTTCCTCTATGAATTAAAGGAAACAATAATAATAATTTGCTGTCTTTAGAAGTTTAGAGCACAGAAAACACGACAAATTATGAAAAATTCGATTACTGATCTTACAAACGTTGTCAGGATCTATCAACTGTTGTAGAATACAGCCTCTTACAACCTTTCCTTCCTTTTTTAAAAAACCATGTTGGAATGTCCTCTCGTAACCATCTGAAAAGCATTTTCTGGCTACGATCAATGTACCTTACTCCACGAGAGCGAATGAACTGATGGATGCAATTGGAGGTAGCCAAACAAAAGAACCTATCTTTTACACAAATATAGAAGAACTTCCAACTGGTGAACGTCAACTGAAGTTTTACTACAAAGAATGTATTACTCACTGATTTATAAAGACGATTTCCAAGGATACCTGCAGCTTGATCACCTTTGAATTCTAGATTCATGAAAATGGTTTTCTTTGGAAGTGAGTTAGTAACCATAATTATAGAAAACTATATACTACTGATTGGTTGAGCGGACAGCCATTCCTCTCGTTCAGGGATGAGCTTATCACTGGTGTAGCCGGTCTGATTCAGGTCGGAGAATAGAATTACTTCACACTAACCAATTTCTTGTTAACCACTTGTGTTAAGAATTTTCAGCAGGCGTAGTACTTACTGCTTAAGTTCTCAGACTAAAGGTTCCTGACTGATATCTTTTGAATCCATATACAGACCTTTATTATTCTCCACACTTTTCTGATAGTTTTAAAACGTATGCCTTCACTCTCATCAGCTGATGGGATGAATTTTTCTGAAGGAAATATTACCTATTCAAATAGGTCTAACACCCCTTATCACCCAGTTTGGTAGTTAGATACCTCATCACTGATCAGTATCCCCCACAAATGACGTTTTGTAGGAGACTGTTACTAGATGTGGGTGAGTGTCATGGAGGACATATTTCCGCATGTAGCAAAGTCGACTAAATATACTAATCTAATTCCATTCTGTTGTGTTCAGGTTGATCAAGCTTGAAAATAAGTCTAAAATTCCTAGTTATCTGTAAACACATGAAGGAGAGGAAGGGTTGATGGAGGTTGGAGATTATCCTTTGCAGAAATTTGCTCGTTTTCCTTTCCACAATAATATATATATATAATATACATATTCTGAAGAATCATGTGAGGTATAAATACATACATAAATTCATCTTAATATTATTCTGCTTCATCAGTCCTCATTCTTGTAGTCTCCTTGTGTTCCATGTCTTCTGTTTTCGATCCACCCCGAACACCCCAAGTTTTTACTCTTCTATGCACACATATCGTTTCTGCTTAATTAAGCATAAATTAGAAAAATAATGAAAATGAAAACTCAAATAAAAACATAAATGATTCTTTTTCTGCTTTCTTTTCTTTTCTTTCTTTCTTTCTTCTGATCAAGAGTGTATAATTCAGATAATAAGGCTTTCTCAATGATTTATTTCCCTTAGTTATTACATATAGAGATTATGTATACCCTTCTATAAGGGGCGAAATGAAACAGGTTTCAAATTGAGGATATTTGTATTTAAGGATTTTATTCTGTCTAATGTTCGACAGCCTTCGACAGCGTTGACCGCGAAGTAATTTGGAAACTACTCAAGTACTACGGCATACCCCAAATATTCGTCAACCTTATTCAACAGCTGTACGACAACGGCACATGTCAAGTGATCCACAACGAAAAACTCAGCGAGGCGTTTGCAGTAAACACAGGAGTCAGAAAAGGGTGCTTATTATCATCAATGATATTCCTAATGGTGGTGGACTGGATTATGCGTCAGACAGTGGGAAACGAGAAGACAGGGATATCCTGTCCTGACCGACGTGAAGAACTTAGAAGACCTGAATTTCGCGCGTGGATGATTTATGTTTGATGTCACACAAAATCGAAGAGTTACAAGCGAAAATCGACAAACTGGTCGAAGAGGCTGTCAGCAAAGACAGGACTGACTCCAGGTGAACATAGACAAGACGGAGGTTAGGAAAATAACCAACCAACAACAACAACAGTAGCAGCAACATCCAGCGCCAATCACCATCGACGGGAGGGATTTGAAAGAGGTTACTTCATTCACTTACTTATCTAGGGAGCATTGTCTCAACTACAGCAGGAACGGACGAGGATGTCAAATCGAGCGAGAATCGGGAAGGCGAGAAACACATTCATCATCAACCTGAAACCAATCTGGAAATCTTCCACTGTCACTCAACTCAGCATCAACAACAAAGTGATTCGGATTTTCAATACAAACGACGTCAAGTCAGTCAGTTCTTCTATACGGATGGATCAGAAACTTGGCCAGTGTGTCACAAAGAATGAGCATTTCCAACAGCCTGTTGCAGACCTTTATCAACAACAACTGTCTTCGCTGGCTCTATACTCAAGATCAGATGGCCGGAAAGAACAAGTACCAACAAGAAACTATGGGAACAAACAAACAAAAGAAGAAGCAATCGCCAAACAACAAATATGCAGGAGAAAGTGAAGATGGATTGGACACTCGCTGAGGGGGCTGCTGGGTGACATCGCGCGTCAGGCCAGTGTTCGAGTGGAACCCGAAAGGGTAGCAGCGAGTGGGACGTCAGTGCAAGTGTGACATGGAAGAGATCATGTGAAGAGGAGTTGAAACAGTATGGAGTAACATGGATGTAGATGAAAAGAACAGCAGAAGACAGAAGCAAGTGTATACGTGCAGTTGAAGCCCTATGTTCCACTAGGAACCCAAGGGAGCAATAATAATAATATAATGTTCGAGCTGGAGGTCATAGGATGTTTGAGTCACATATTTCTTAATTCAATTTTCAAGTATTGGTTTTTGTAGGGATTTTGTTTCTTTGATTGGTTGGAGGATTTCATCATGAGCTGATATCAGTTAGAGAACCATTAAAAAACCTGCAGGGAGGGAGTACTGGACTGCCAGCTGTTTCGTCAGACTAGTTTGGGACTCTTCATCACAGTACATACTCACCGGGGTATTAAACCCGATTCGGGATCATGCAAAACTGACGTAAATTGTTGTTTACAATTTTGGCTTGCAGGCAGTACTTTTGTGTTTACACCTCACCATCATCATTATTGTTACTTGTCACCCTAGAACTAATGTCTGGTCTATCCCATTTGATGGTTCATTCTATGCCGTATTAATGTTGTCTCTTTCATACATCACTGACTACACTCACTCTTGAAACCTGTAGTTTTTGTTGAAAAGAAATATATATATGCATTTCACCCTGTTCTCGACAGTCACCTTTAACTGATTCCTCAGACATACACCCAAGCTGTCGTTTCTCATTGTGGGTTCCACTCGAGCAATGACCTAAAGCCCGATTTCATTCAGTGATCGCCTCAGCGTCTGCCAGAACCACTTTCATTTCTGTTAGACGATAGATTCTTACTTAGTTCGTTGCCTGCAAGAGTTCCTTGTTGCGAATCCTTTCTTCTCGGCCATCTGATCTTCAGCAATGAGTCAGAGAATGCAGCAGTTAATAAAAGTCCTCAGTAGTCTGTTGGAAATGTTGTTTGCTTTTTGTCATATATATGTTCAATGTTGAAAATTCAGATCTTGTTCCGTATGCTGATTTCAACAAATTTCTAGACTAATTTCTGAGTAAGAAAGGTTTGTCTTGCTTATCCCATTGTGGCTGACTATGAAATCTTTAAGTGTACAGTTGTAATAAAGAAAAATGTATCAGAATTCGTATGTTCTTCACCTGACAAAAAAAATATACCAGACACTCTTTTTACTATGACTGAGAGGCGACTACGTCTATTTATGTGTAGTAATGAGCTGTCATATTACAATCTAAGACTCTATTCAAAATAATCTAAATTTAGGAAATACTTTTAAAAATTAATCAATACCGTGATATACAACCTACTTGGCTTTATACTTGTGCTTATGTATGTTATATGTGTACCTGTCTGTCTGTCTATCTATCCATCTATTATCTATCAATGATTATAAATTTAAATGTAATCGATTAACAAGTAAATACTACAGACAGACCAATATTGGTATGAGGAAAATATGTGAGTGTGTATGTGTGTGTGTGTGTGTGTGTGCGTACGTCACATTTACGTATGTAATGACTTCATCAACAGATTCTATCTATCTGTAGCCGCAGTAGGATACGCATTTATTTTTTTATTTTATGTAAATTCATCGGTTTTGAGTATTTTTGCATGCATATGCCTATTCGTGTAGTATGCGACAGTGTGTATTTATGACAGCATACAAAAATAGTAAACAGTCATAAATTAAAAATATCAAAAATGTTCGTTACATTTGCATTTATTTAATTTCCTTTATTCACTTTAATGTTTGTTTTTGAGGGTTTGATACATTTTTACAGAAAGGATTCAAATGTCCCCGGATTTTACCAATGAAAATGACCAGTTGTAACATGTTATGTATTGTGTATACATCATAGAGTAAGAAGTTTCTTGTTTTTTTCCAAGATTTTTTATCACAAACTGCTATCAGCTAGAGAAGCAACTATTGAAAACCACGAAGTACACTAGACAGCTGTTTCGTCCTTGTCTGGGACTCTTCATCAGTACGTACTGGTGATCCCACCAGGGATTCATCTTATCGAGTTCTCAGTGTAGTCTGAAGGTTATGGGTATGATTCCTGATGGCGTCATGGGTGCTTATTGCTGAAGACTTCCAAAGTGGGACGAAACAGTTATGCAGTGTACTCCCTGTTGATTTTCACTTCTCTGATTGATATCAATCGCTGATTAGATTTGAAATGAAGTATTTTTCAAACTATTTCAAAATGCTGGTGAAATCTTTCTTTTTTTTTCCTTCACGTTCCCCAGTGGAACATAGGGCTTCAAGCTAGTGGCTTGAAGTTTCTGTAGCAGTGTTTATTTTTACAGGATGGGGTTGCTAGTCTCCTCATGCCCAACCTTTCCTCTTTACCAGCATTATTTCTGGCTTAGCGAGGTAGAGGAGTGCGTCGACCGGGGATCGAACCCCGGACCATGTGTATGGTCGGCGAGCGTCCTGACCGCTATACCACCGACGCTCGTGAAATCTTGCAGATAAAAAAATCTGAACCAGATTAATGACCTTCATTTTGGTAATGTAGCCTCAGTTCAATAACTTATTAGATTATGCTTTGATCTTTAGAGCGGCCAAGTTAAACTATACCATCCCAGGAGTACAAATGAACCAATTTCCTTGAACGCATACTGTTCATTGGATTTTTAGGATCTGCCAATATCATAGCGCTACTGTGAACTCACATCATGTACAAGGATGTGAAGAGCAGAATCGGAGAGACAGAAAAGATCTTTATCTCTTTGAAATCAACGTGGAAATTTGCATTGAGCTTAAAGAATGAAATTCGGATTCTCAACATCAATATTAAGTCAGTCAGTGCTTCTAAAAGGATCAGGAACTTACAATACGTATCACGGAAAGCATTTACAACAGCTAGCTGCAGACTGTTATCAAAAGCTGACTTCGCTGGTTCCATAGTGAGGATCAAATGGCCAATCAGGAGGAATTAGGAACAAGAAAATCTGTCTGGGAACGAACCAGCCGAGAACCTGTTGTTTAACGTATATGTAGAAGAAAATGGAGATGGATTGGCCACACGCTGAGGAGACCGTTGAATGGCATTGATCATCAGGCCATCGCTCGAGTGGAACCCGAATAGGAAACAACGAGTGGGTCGTTAGCGCGACGGTGACATGGAAGGGATAGTGCGGCGAGGAGGAGATGACAGACTATGAGCGATAGCAGACCAGCTAAAGAGAATCAAAGAGAATATGACAAAGCGGAGGTGTTCTGTTGAAGCTTTGTGTTTCACTCGAGACCAAAGGGAACAATAATAATCATAAATTCTGTACATGAAATGAGATATAAATTTCATTCCGATCTGATTTCGGAGTTATGTTTAGACCATGGATTGTGATAGAACGTTAGGGTTTAAATTAGGGTTATACTTAGAGTGTTATTATTTGTACTTTTCTTGTGAAAATACGGCAATTTTTTTGTAAAAGAAAACAAACCTGCTTCTGTAATTGGTCACCCCAAGGTAATTAATACGTTTGCACTCCATAGGATGGCATAGCTTAACTTTGTCTTTAAAGCAGTTGGCGCTAAGTTTGAGCCTTACACCATGAATGGAAGTTACATCGATTGAGATGGTTAGGACATGTGTTACGCATGCATCCTAGCCATCGCCTTCCTCGACGGGCAATGTTAGCCACTGACATAGGGTCAGGTTGGAAAAGAGCCAGTGGTGGTCAAACCAAAACTAACATGGCTTCATCAGTCAGTGAAATTCACAACAGTTAGTTTAAGTCATGTAGGAAGTTGTAGACTTCCTGACTGGTTGAGGTCCTCGGGATGGTAAACACCAATGACGGCTGGAGACAACTGGTGATATGGCTCAAAATCCTCGTTCTTTTTGGCTGGCGCAGATGCATCCACTCCTTGTGACTTGTAATTTCCAATGAAACTATATTGTTCTTCGATATTACTATTCTTTTTGCCTCATATCCGTTTTTACTGTCTCTAGTATGAGTTTAACTTTCTTCTCTTGCCCTGTGCGCTGAATGAAGTGTGGCGACTTGAACTGTTGCACATCGGTGCAAATTCTATGTTGAAACGAGTCAGTCATTTACCAAGCTATTGAAATACATAGAAATATAAGTGATCTAGGGTTTTTATATAGATTTATTTTAATACATTTGTACTGCTTAACAATAGGCCTGATGACATCAGACCTATACGCCTCAGTTGACTAACTACATGCTAGATATTTTTCACATAGAGAAAACATCACATCCACAGTTGTAAATATCAATTCATTCAAATGAACTGTCGTCAAGATTGGACAGAATAGTTCTAAAATATTTGGGTACCGAGTGAGAAGTAGACATTTGTAAAAAATTATATTTGTAAAATCTCAGCGAGATTGAAATGAGTAATTCCAACGTTTCTTGTGTTCGGCAATCTGGTCCGAACTTCTTCAGGGAAATTAATCCGTAGCTGTCGAGTCACCTGACAACTCCAGTAGGTCGATTAAAGCAGCTCAATATTCAGAAAGAAGACAATGCAACACCATAATTTTGAAAATACGTCTAATCATAAAATTCTAGATACTAACAGTTTGAACAGACATGAAGGCGTGATGTTAGCTGATGCATAGGAAATCCTTATTAACAAATATTAAAAAATGGATATGTATCACTAATTATTAATACTTGGTCAAAATTCTCGACTGTCCATATCTTCTTATGGAGACGTTAAGAAATGTTTTACAACTGTTTACCCCCCCCCCCCACACACACACTCTGTTTAAAGTGTTTAACGAAGGTAGACCAATATTTGTAAGTCCGAGGTCAAATTTTGATCACAGCTCATAAAATGTTGTTTACTATACTTGTTGATACTTTTTTGAATGACTCATGATTGGACAAAGTTTTTAAAGACAAGTGATGTTCCTTTTATATATAAACCTATGTTATGTTAATTTCGATTAATTTCCCTGAAGAAGTTCGGACCAGATTTCCGAACACAAGAAACGTTGGAATTACTCATTTCAATATCGCTGAGATTTTACAAATATCAATTCATTCGTCTCAAAAAATCGGAAAGACACGCTTAGCTACATACAGAAGTAATATATACATACTATTTATAGACATTTGATGACATTGATTATGAGGCGCAAGGTCATATCCAACTTGCCTAGTCATATGATGACAGTGACCTTGACTGCTCCATTTTCTCATTTTGTAAACAACATAAGACGAAAGATCACATAAAGTAAACAAAAATGTTTGAAAACAAAAAGTTAAAATGTTTTTTTTTCATTTTCTATTAATTTTATGCTTTGATATATGAAGAAAAATGCTAAGCTCGTTCCTGTCTATCGAACAACTTGCTCTTTGATGCAATCAAAAATCGATAGATATCCTTCTCCAACTGTATATACAAATTTACATGTATTTGCGGGAGCAGTTACATTGGAAGAACAGAAAGAAGGGCATATCTACGATTTTCTGTACATGTACCAAAAAGCTTACGTCTAAAGGGAACAAATGCTTTAAACAATGCCATTGCCAGGCATCTCCTTGACCCGGGTAATGAGGTGGACATCGAAAAGTAGTTCAAAATTATCAATAAGCAAAAGAGAGCTCAGTTCTCCTTAAGTTTGCTGAAGCCATTTCCATCAAGCGCCTGAAACCTGATTTATGCGCCCAGAAAGAAGCGGTTATCAGTCTTTCTTTGCCACCCTGGTAACTGGATATTTTCATCTCTCTTTCATCTGAATGTGAAATGCTGATATGTTTTCATTGTGTATGATTATTATTGTTCGGAATAGTGTTTAATATTGTATATATATATATATATATATATATATATATATATATTAGTGTATGCGTATATTGATCGATTGATTTTTGTTTAAAATGAACTCTGTGCAAGTATGTCAAAATTGTTTTTGTAGATACATTTAATAATGTCTTTGCCTTGTAAGCAGCTGACGAGAAGGCAACGAAATAAACAAAGGATGGTACCACTTTATTCTGCTGAAACTGTAGCTTTTGCTTTGTTCAATTTTCAAGAGTTGGTTTATAAGGATTAGATTTGTTTTTAACGAGTTTGTCCACGGATTGATATCAGTTAGAGAATCATTGAAAACCAGCTAGGAGGACTGGACAGCTGTCTCATCCTAGTTTGGGAATCATAGGCAGTGCGCACCCAGTGCCACCGTTCGAACCCAGGACCTTCCGGTTACAAGGCAAGCTCGTATACCATTCAGTCACTGGGACCTAACTCAATGACCAGTTCATGAATTCTAAATTCTACCAATTCGTGATTCATTTAGCGCGACTGGCACCAACCAATGTCGTCGGTGGGAAATCCATCCAAACTAGGCTGATGAAACAGCTGTCCAGTACTCCCTAGTTTTTAATGGTTCTCTAACTGATATCAATCCGTGGGCAAACTCGTGAAAAATAATTTTGTTGCTGAATGAAAACAACTGAACATTTAATACTTTTGAATAAGACATTTAGAATACAAATTTCGCGAGATGATAGCATCATTTCGCGGTTTCTTTACAACCGCTTTACAACTATCATGGTTCACAATAAAAGAATTAAATAAAGGGCATGACAATTACTCAGTTATATAAAAAACAAAAGTACATACTAATGACTAATCATATTTAAATAGGTTAGGCAGTCCGTGGTAGGTGAAGGTTGAAGTCTATTGTTTTGACTGTACACACAGTTAAGGCTGAATGTGATTGATCCCCCATAGTGCTTCCATCAATTTTAATAACCAACCCTGAATTAGAGTTATGTGATAAAATAATTGTGAAACAGTCATTAATTAATATTGATTTTGTGACCTGATATCTCACGAAATTTGTCTCCTAATTGCCTCATTCAAATTTATCAAAGGGACTAACTGTTTTCATTTTCTGAAACAGGAAGATGCTTGCGGCGCCCAGGTTTGTGCATTCAAAACTTACAAAACCTTGTCTCTGTGTACATGGTTGGAAGGATGGGTGTTAGATTTGAGTTTCAGTAAGAAATCGGGGTGGGGGGAGGGAAGGTGTAGTTTGAATTGATTTGACCCCATGATAGCTGAACTGAACAGGGGACACCACCCACAAACAAAAGAAACGATCATAAGATGTCTAGATCAAGGTTGCAGATACACCTTGCTGATGAGTGCCAACTGGCGCGAAACCTCAGGGAAACAAGGCTTCCTGTGGCCGATTGCCTCCAACCATCTAATATCACCAAATCAATATGCACCGTGATGGCGAGCTACCTAGTGGAATGGTGGCCACATTGTAAACCTCACTGATAGAATTAAGTCTGCACCAAACAGAGGACTGGTCACACACATCACACTAGTTACTCACTAATGTCCAATCAAAATATCCAATACAGTCAGCTCTACAGAAGGTCAATCGCGAGCCCGAATAGCCTGCTTACTGGTAACACCTCTGACTGAAGACGGCACTGAGTAACGTGGGTTCGAATCTCAGAGGGGTGGAACATGAATTCCTTCACGGTGGCTGCAAATACGCCTTGCTGTGTGTGAGTGGTGAGTGCCGACTAGCATGAAACCTACGTGAAGCAAGGCTTCGTGTGGGCGATCGCCTTCAACCATCTAATATCATCAGATTTTTGGATAGCTTCAGTCTGATTAGAAAACACTACTAGTTAATATGGTCGACACCAAGTAAAATTCTGAGTCTCATCATCCTGGAGAGAATAAAGGACGCACTGGATGCAGAACTCCGCTAGCCCAGAACAAGCTGGATTCAGGAAAGGCAAATCATGTTCTGACCAAACTGCAACTCTACGCATTATCATCGAACAAAGCATGGAATGGCAATCAAACCTCTACCTCAACTTCCTTCATAGACTTTGAGAAGGACTTCGACAGCGTTGACCGCGAAATAATTCGGAAACTACCCGAGTATTACGGCGTACGCCAAATATTCATCAACCTTATTCAACAGCTGTACGACAACGGAACATGTCAAGTGATCCACAACGGAAAACTCAACGACGCGTTTGGAGTAAACACAGGAGTCAGACGAGGGTGCCTATTATCACCAATGATATTCCTAATTGTCGTGGACTGGACTGGATTATGCGTCAGACAGTGGGAAACGAGAAGACAGGGATATCCTGGACCACCGACGTGAAGAATCTAGAAGACCTGGATTTCGCGCGTGGATGATTTATGTTTGATGTCACACAAAATCGAAGACTTACAAGCGAAAGCCGACAAACTGGTCGAAGAGGCTGTCAGCAAAGACAGGACTCCAGGTGAACATAGACAAGACGGATGTTATGAAAATAAACAACCGACAACAACAACAACAGCAACATCCAGCACCAATCACCATCAACCGGAGGGATTTGAAAGAAGTTACTTCATTCCCTCATATAGGGAGCATTGTCTCAACTACAGGAGCGGGAACGGACGAGGATGTCACATCGAGCGAGAATCGGGAAGGCGAGAAACACATTTGTCATCAACCTGAAACCAATCTGGAAATCTTCCGCTGTCACTCAACTCAGCATCAACAACAAAGTGATTCGGATTTTCAATACAAACGACGTCAAGTCAGTCAGTTCTTCTATACGGATGGATGAGAAACTTGGCCAGTGTGTCACAAAGAATGAGCATTTCCAACAGCCTGTTGCAGACATTTATCAACAACGAACTGTCTTCGCTCTATACACAAGATCAGATGGTCGGAAAGAATCACCAACAAGTAACTATTAGAAGAAACAAAACAAGAACCAATCGCCAAACAACAAATATGCAGGAGAAAGTGGAGATGGAATGAACACTCGCTGAGCTGAGGAGGCCGCTGGGTGACATCACGCGTCAGGTCAGTGCTCTAGTGGAACCCGAAATGGAAGCGGTGAGTGGGACGTCAGTGCAAGGGTGACATGGAGGAGATCGTGTGAAGAGGAGTTGAAACAGTATGGACTAACATGGATGCAGGTGAAGAGTACAGCAGAAGACAGAAGCGAGTGGAGACGTGCAGTTGAAGCTCTATGTTCCACTAGGAACCCAAGGGAACAATAATAATAGTAATAATACTAGTTAATATGAGTGTTATGCAACTACTCATAACAGTCAATCAATCAGTAGTATAATAACATCATGCATATAGTTAATTATTCATCTGGAAATTCACATAAACCAACCAGCCTTTAGTCTTCCTTTAAATGGAAAAAAACAAATTATTGTTTATTAATTATTTATGCTTTGTTGATTTGTTGATGAGTTCACTTCAAATGACATTCACATCAGACTATACTACATCAATCATATGATGCCATCAACAGAGTTGGTTAGCGAACTACCCATGTCATGTGATTATCCGTGTGCGTGTGCGTGTGTGTGTGTGTTAGTCAAGTTGATTACAGGCTGATCAGATGACTAACTCACGTGTTTTACATTGAAAATCCGAAAAAAACAAACATTTTTTTCTCATTTTCACTTGAAATATATGGAATAATTAATTCTAAAAATAAATAAATAACTGGAATGAAGTTGCCTGGAGAAGTCTCCCCTGTTGAAAAGTCATGACCAGTAGGGTCTACCCAGTCAGGAGTAAGGACAAATACTCGCGTAGATGATATTGGCTGTTGCCGGTCGCAATAAACAAACTCACGAATTTGTAGAAGTTAGAAATCATGAGCTGGCCATTGAGTTAGGTTTCAGTGGCTGAATGGTCTACGAGCTTGCATTGTAGACATAAGGTCCTAGGTTCTGAACCCGTTGGGTGAGTACTGTTGATGACCCCCAAACTAAGGCGAAACAGCTGTCTAGTACTCCTTGATTCTCTAAATGATTCCATTCTGGTAGAACCCAACCCTTACTCCTACAATGCGTTAACTCTCGCATTCTGCCTATTATTCTCTATTGTTCCCCATTAGTTTTTCCAGGGCTACTGAAGAAAGACTATACCTTATTACGCAGGATGTTAAAGGTTGTCAGCAGGGTAAGCAAAGTGCCACTTAACCAGCTTGTTAATATTCTGGTCGACAGGCACATGGACTCATGTGAAAAATTGGAGGCCAAATCCATTTTATCTAACTCACACCACTCTCTTCACTCACAACTCTCCCCTCGTATCTCATCGGGGAAAGCCAGAAGCCTATATAGAAAACTATATTCTCGCACTAGCAAATACAAAAACTCAACCATACCCTACTTAGCTCGTTTTCTGTGAGATAAAGGAAGCACTAGGCGTGATACCTATAACTTATTGAATAGTCAGTAGAACAACTGGACCTCGTCTTTCCAACTCACATCATTTATGGATACAACATTCTCTTTCTTTCTTTTCCTTTTCTCTCTTTTATTCGTTATGTGCTGTTTTGTTTCTTTCTCTCGCTTATGCCAGTAAATATGCTAGTATCTACTTTTCTAACACCTTCAAACACTCCGTTCAACTTTTGCTTTGCTACCGACATGCCAATATGTTGTCATAATGAACTGAGATTTCCTTAATCTATGTAGAATTCTATTTATTGATAATGTACTAAGTGGATGCAATACTGTAGTAAACAAAATGCTGAGAATTCCATTCTGTATCACAAGTACTGTTTTGGAATAAAGCAAATTATTATATATAGTCAGTTACATGCAATATGCATATTTTTCGCCTCGAAACAAGAATAAACAATATTTTCTCTCTTTAACCTATGTAATTTTTTCCCGTTATTCGAAAGTAGGAAAATGAGAATGTTATGATTTACTAGATATTGGACAAATGAATGTATATTTATGTGTATATATGTATGTATGTATGTATTGGTGGCATAGTTTATTTGAGCATGTGTATTGGTGTGTTCATGTCTTGACTGTAGACACATACATGTCTATATATCTTTTATATATTAGGCAAAATTGCTCGTCTACGTCAGTAAAATATAAGTGTAGGTACTCATTTGTTGTTGACACGTCCTTTTCTTATTTTGACTTCGCCTGGACGATACTTTATCCACCTATTTCTCTCTTGTTTTTGTCGTCCTATGTCCATATTATTTTAAACTCAAAATAATAATAATAATAACAATAATAATATCATCATACATTATATATACATATCAATAGATAGTTGAAATAATTGGATTTTGAATTGATGCCTGTCTGCTTATCTTTCTATCCATCTATCGATCTATCCATTATCTATCTGTCTGCCTGTCTATCTATCCATCACTTCGCGTAGGTATGTCATGCATTCAATATTTTGCATTGTCGTACGTTCCCATTCACATGAATGACTATAATAATAATAATAATAATAATAATAATAAACTTGAAAAATTTCTAGACTGTCCAGAAGTGGAGTTGTTTGAGCTTATAACCAGAATTCAAGGTCAATCGATAAATGCATATTTGAATGAATGTGTGTGTGTGCATCCGTATATCGATCATTGGGATCACAACAATAATATTGTATTCATTGATGGCCCTATATTTAACTCTGTGGAATTTTTGGTTGTTGTTATGTGTTTTTTCTTTGCCTAATGGTTTTTCAGGAAACATTCACACCATGCGGACGAAATAAAACATGATTGTTAGTTTTGTTATTTAAAGGAGTATACTGTTTGACATTAATTAATGAATGATTAGTGAAGATGAGGCATGTAAGGATTCTCAAAAAAAATAACTACCCCAAGAACTTCATCGTCAAAAAACAGCACTAACATTATGTATGGTCGAAAACGTGTTCTGAAGACATGGACCTCAACAGTTGTCATCCCATGTAGATCAGAAATGTCAAACGATATCAGAAGAGTAGTCAATAAAAACACAAGATTAGAGTTTTCAAGTATTGGTTTGTAGGGATTTGATTGATTGGTTACAGGATTTCATCATCAGCTAACATCAGCTAGAGAACCACTGGAAAACCTCTGAAGGGAGTACTGGACTGCCAGCTGTTTCGTCCTAGTTCGTGAATCGCCAACAGTAGGCACCGAACTCCAGGGTTCGAACCCAAGGCCCATTGGTTACAAGGCGAGCGAGCTCGTAGACTATTAAGCCACTGGGACACGATCCAGTGGCCATTCCAAGAATTCCAACTTCCACCAACTCACGACACAGAGCGACCGCTAGTCAATGTCTTCGGTGGCGAGTATTTGTCCTCATCACACTCGACCTGCTGTACCCTACTGATCACGGCTTCCCACTAGAACGCCAGGTAACTACCTACTTGAATAGGCCCAGTCGCTAGTAAGCATCCGATTATTTTGAAGTATCGTTTTTTAGGGATTTGATCACTTGGTCACAGGATTAGAGTTTTTCATATTCAAATCACCAAATGCACTACAAAGCAAGATTGCCCGTCTACAAGACCAAATTCTAAAAGATTCAGAAATCTTATTGCGTCTATTAAATAAAATGCTTGGAATGTGATGCGATATACATCGGAGAGCCACCTTTGTTCTACCACTGAGAATTCCAGTTGAACTGGAAAAGCTTGAGAAATAATCAACCATAGGTCTAATCTCTATCGAATAAGGCCAGAAAATTGATATTGACAATACTGAAATCATCATCCAGAAAAATTTCATCAGTGAAAAAGAATGTCTGATATCAGATGCACTTCGTATCAAATAGAATCCAAAATTACTTGAATAGGAATGATGGAATGAAACAGAATTTGATCTGGCTGCAACAACCCCCCCCTGTGAGTTGAAAAAATCAGTACAAATGTGATATATGAACGAAATATTCCCAGACTGAGTCACACGAAGAAGACGTAAACAGCGAAGGAAATTCTCTCTTAACGACGACTGATTTTCATAAGCAGTCTTTCGTGAGATATCTATAGGGACTGTGTGTAGCACTGTGAAGCATTAATGCAAATGGGGGTTGACAAGGTGTTAGAGGATGCAGCTGCTAGTATTCTTCTTTTTTCTCCTCTGGCTGGCTAAACAAGCTGGATAATATTCCAGAATACGTTCGTGGAGTTGACGTTGCGTACGGCCAAAATATACTTTGCTCCACACGAACAAGTAAACTAATAAATATGTATTGAGGTGGCTGAAAGCGGCATCTTATCCTTAGCGTTAGACTTGATATATTGTCTGCTGGAGAATTCGATGAGTAAGGTGGCTGTTTGAAATGTCTTCTTCAGCATGGATAAGATTTTATTTTGATAAATCACACAGCGTTGTACAGTAATATTAACTGATGACGTTTCGAGCATAAACTATTGCTCATAATCATATCAAGTTACTCACACAACTTCTTTCCTTCATTTATATACATGTGTGGAATCGATTAGATATTGGAATAAAATTCAATATGAGATAATGTACATTCAGAAATAATAGTACGAGTGCTATTGATCCATTACAATTAGGTGGGAAATACGACGAGTGTTTTTTATATTCACAATAAGTTATTTGTTAGAATGTTGTGATGTGTTTGAATTGAAATAGAATTTTAAGATTATTTATTATCCTCTTCTGATTTGACTGACTGGCGGTAATAATATCTTCCATATTTCTGGTATTTGCATTGAGTCATTTCTGTTGCATGTGTTGGGTGTACACTCAATGAACAAGGATTCTGTAATCAACCTCTCTCTCCACCTACCTACATTACTTTTTAGAATTTTAACCCTATCCCACCCTATTGTGTGGTTGTGTGTTAATGCATGCATTGCAATTGCCGAGCTTTTTTCTAAATTACTTATCTTTTCAGGGTCAGCCATTCTTACCTTACCTAAATTCTTATGTTCTGATAATCTGACTACCCCTGACCTACTAGTTTGACCTATGTAGTTGACTTCACAGTCATTGCAGGGTATTTTGTAAATTATATTATTTTGTTTAATTGGGTCCACCGGGTCTTTCAACCTACAAAGCTTGTCTCTGAGTGAGTTTGTGGGTTTGAATGCCACCCCAATTCCTGCTTTATTGAGAATCCTACGTAAGGAGGGTCTCAGATGTCCCCTCCTTATATGGTATAACAGTAGATGACATATTCTCTCTTATTTATGTTATTACTACAAGTTACACAATTATTTTTATTTTGTTTTTGGCCTTTACTGATCTTCTTAATGAATTTTATGGGATAGTTATTCAACACCAACGCTTCTTCTATCTGTTTTATTTCGTCATTAAGGTCCTTTTTTGTGCTACTTAGTGCTATGGCTCGGTTTGCTAGACATTTAATTAAGCCTGGCCTTACAGATACCGGTTGAGATGAATTAAAGTCTAAATGTCTATTAAAATGCGCTGGTTTCTTACAAACGCTAGTGGACGGTTTACCGTCTTCCATTCGTCGTTATATTTTACAATCTAACATGCCTAATTCTCCTTGTCCATCTTCCGATTCAAATGTGAATTTCATTCCCCTTACTATTGAGTTTAAATGTGTCAAGAAGCTAGAGATATGTTCTGTTTCAATACTGTGGAAGTGTCATCCACATATCTCCACCATATTTTGGAGTAGGATTAAATGTATTGAGAGCACTATTTTCCTAGCTGTCCATAAAAATGTCTGCTACAATAGGGGATATTGGTGATCCCATTGCTATATATTTTGCCTTGGAACTTGAAGATAGTAGATGTGAGGCATAACTGAATCCCTAAAATAATTTATTCAATAGGCAGCTTTGTTCTATGACTAAGTTCGGAATCAGAAGTTAGTTCTCTTTTAACCGCTTCTAAGGCCATCAGTTAATATTACTGTGTAACACTGTGTGACTTATCAAAATAAAATCTTATCCATCATGGAGTTATGCTCTACCACAGTGCCCAAGGCTTATACTTATATCAATGTCTTCTTCAGACATTTAGAAAGGTGGTTTCTAGGCATTTCTGTGCATAAAAGGAGTATTCTTAGGAACAATTGTGATTTTTGGAGCCACAAACAGTAATATGTAGTCGATTAAAAGCTGAAACAATCAAGTCATACTGATATTTCCATAATTTAATTTAAAACAGTTAGTTCCCTTTATGAATTTAGATAAAACAATAAGAAGACGTGATTTGTCTGAATCGTGTAGTGCATATTCGCTCAACAGATTTCGAAAAATCTGATTACACATACACGGACATATCATAGGAATATATATGAAATTAATAAAGAGGTAAGAGGTGAGAAAATAGACTTAGGTCAAGTTAAAGGGACATATTAAAGGTCGAAATAACAATAAAGATCACCAAACCAAATAACAGAGGTAATGGTACATCTACCCTGGCTGGTATCAAAACAAAGTTTACCAAGGAAGGTAGGTTTAGTGTGATGAAGAATTGTTGTTTTGTATGCGTAAAGGTGGTTTAAACTTTCTAATTGTCAGCTAGGGCTTCCACAAACTTTAGGATACGCCCCAAACACATTTTATAGATAGGTTTCAAATATGTGTTAACGTCAATTTTATGTCTTGTCTCTATAATATGTTTCCCAATAGAGAAGCTAGATCTTAGTACCCCAGTAGATACCACTACTTTGCAGTTCTGTTTTGAAATGGTAACTCCTAGTTTCAATCACTCTCTCCCTACATGCAGGTGCATCCAGTTGATGAGTCCGGATAAATGGGACATGAGGTGAGCCCTGTATTCTATCCATTGTTAGCGATTACAAAACAACATGAAAGAAATTCTCCATATTACTCTCCAAATTTTACACATTCCCAAACTAGGATGAAACAGCTGGCTCTCCAGTACTCCTTGCTGCTTTTCAATGGTTCTCTAACTAATGTCAATCCGTGGTCGAACTCGTAAAAACAAATGTAATCCTTACAAACCAACTCTGGAAAATTAATTTGATGCTCGTTAGTGACTACTGGCTACAGAATGGAGTTGCCTGGAGAAGTTCTAGTGAGAAGCCGTGACCAATGAGCTTCATCAAGTTAGGAGTGAGGATGGATATCCCACCAATAACATTGGTTGGTGCTAATCGCCCCAAAAATCACAAAGTGGTAGAAGTTAGAATTCATGGGATGGCCACTGAATCGGGTCCCGATGGCTGAATTGTATACGAGCCAGCTTGCCATGTAACAGGAAAGTCGTAGGTTCGAACGGTGGCAATGGATGCGTACTGCCGATAATTCCTAAACTAGGACTAAGGAAACAACTGTCCAGTACTCTATGTGGCTGGTTTTCAATAGTTCTCTAACTGTGATATCGATCCCTTGGTCAAAGTCATCAAAACAGATCTATAGGCTAACAAACCAACTTTAATTGGTGGATGGTGACTAGCAGTGGAATAATCCAGGATAATGCGCAATTCGTCCTATTCGGGACTCGTGGTCATCTGGATGTACCTGCATTTCCCAGTGAGTGATGATGTTCCCACCACGGAGGCTCGAACCCAGTGCCCTTAGTTTCAAACGCCAAAGCGTTATCCACTAGACCACTTGGGCCACGAGAGTCACCTATTTCTTGTGCAACGGGTCATGTTAATTTAATTTAATTTTAGATTTTTCCCGTCGATTGATTGGACCGAAGTGCTCGGTCCCAGGGTTCGAGCCTCGGTGAGAAATGCAGGCATATCCAGCTGACGAGTCCCAAATTGGACGAAGTACGCATTATCCTGGATTCCACTGCTAGTCACCATCCACCAATTAAATACTGATTAAATGCCCAGACATCGTCGAAGCATCTGCACAAGAAGCCGACAAACATGTCAACCTGAGACTGAGCACTTCGGTCGAATCAATCGATGGGAAAATCTAAAATTCAATTAAATTACAAATCAACTCTTGAAAATTTCGCCTCTTTCTCGCTCTCTGTTATTCTGTATTGAATGACTTTAAATATCAGTCAGCCTATGTCCGCCTTCTGGTTCACTTCATTGTTTTAAAAACAAAAAACAAAAAAAAATAAAATAAAAACGAAGACCAGTTTTCGTTGTTGTAGTTGTTGTTGTTCTCCTTCTACGACTTGTACTAATCATTAACGTGTGTCTATATTGTTTCTCACACAGTTTATTTATTTTTTACAACTCGTTATAATTCTCACAACAAGAATGAAACAAAACAAGGAGAAAGACTGTGTGTGTACTGGTTAAAATATACGTTGTATGCATTCAATGACTTAGATTTTGTAAACAAATGTGAAGGTCATTCTACTTGTTTTTTGCCGGGTAGGATTTAAATGTACAACAAAGAAATTATTCACAGGGGACAGACTGGTGGTGAGCGTTATTAATTGTTGCCTGTATGTGTGACTGTGTTCTATATTTTGTTAACAAAATATATACAAAAAGGCTGAAATTATCCCGCATGCTCAAGGTCATTGATGGAGTGAGACGCTCAAAGGTCATTTTCGTCCATGTTAGTCGGTTATGTTGGATTGTAGTTCCATAGCCGTTCGTTTACACATTGGTTTTATGTTCTGTTGGCATTTATAGGTGATTCCCATGTACTGATAGCATTCTTTTGTAAAATAGTACTGTTCTTCACACGAAAATAGCCACATTTTGACGTAGTCTTCATTGAATGACACTATGTCGAAAGCTGCAGCTTCTACAAGAAATAAACTATTTGTGTAGATGACATTACCCACCAACTACCCCATCTTCTTCATTGTAGGGATGTTTTGACGCATTCAGCATGAAACACTAATCATTACAACCAATATGCTAAGTGTGTCGCAGTCAGATTAAATGACGCAGACACCAACATAACTAGCCAGGAAATGAGAATTCCTATCAATTCAGAAAAACATACAACAAAATTTTATTAAAAACTATTGACAAAACAAATTTGCGGAGCGAAAATTCAACCAACATGCCGGATAAGTCCAGCCTACAAAAATTATCTCATATTGAACACATTGAATAATGTGAACAGTTTTTTTTTCAAAAAATAACGTAACACAATAAAATAACACATCGTGACAAATTACGTCTTGTTTCTCAAAGATGTAAAGATAATTAATTTGTGGATGGTGACTAACAGTGGAATAATCCAGGATAATGCGCATTTCGTCCTATTTGGGACTCGTGGTCAGCTGGATGTACCTGCATTTCCCAGTGAGTGATGATGCTCCCATCGAGGCTCGAACCCAGTGCTTTGGCGTTCGAAACTAAGGGCACTGGGTTCGAGCCTCCGCATTGGGGTTAGGGTTACGATTAGGGATAGATTTAGAATTGATGCGATTTATTTGAATTTGTTTTATTATCCACATTCTCCTGGTGAGTAGTCGTCGATCCTCACACTGGAAACCATAGTAATTCAACCGAGATCTTCTGTGAGAAGACTGTACGACAGGATAAGAGAGAGATAATATTATTATTATTGTACCCTTGGGTTCCTAGTGGAACATACGGCTTCAACTACACGTCTACACTTGCTTCTGTCTTCTCCTGTACTTTTCACACGCATCCATGTTAGTCCATACTGTTTCAACTCCTCTTCACATGACCACCTCCATGTCACCCTTGCACGTCCCACTCACCGCTTCCCTTCCGGGTTCCACTCGAGCACTGGCCTGACAAGCGATGTCACCCAGTGGCCTCCTCAGCTCACCGAGTGTCCAATCCATCTCCACTTTCTCCTCCATATTTGTTGTTTGGCGATTCGTTCTTGTTTTGTTTGTTTCTTCCCATAGTTTCTTGTTGGTTCTTGTTCTTTCCGGCCGGCCATCTGATCTTCAGTATAGAGCCAGCGAAGACAGTTGTTGTTGTTGATAAAGGTCTGCAACAGGCTGTTGGAAATGCTCATTCTTTGTGACACACTGGCCAAGTTTCTGATCCATCCGTATAGAAGAACTGACTGACTTGACGTCGTTTGTATTCAAAATCCGAATCACTTTGTTGTTGATGCTGAGTTGAGTGACAGTGGAAGATTTCCAGATTGGTTGGTTTCAGGTTGATGATGAATGTGTTTCTCGCCTTCCCGATTCCCGATTCTCGATTTGACATCTTCGTCCGTTCCCGCTCCTGTAGTTGAGACAATGCTCCCTAGATAAGTAAGTGAATGAAGTAACCTCTTTCCAATCCCTCCCGTTGATGGTGATTGGCGCTGGATGTTTCTGTTGTTGTTGTTGGATTACTGGGTCGCTAGTATTCTAGTTGGTCCCAAGCCCGGATAAAGAGGGAGGGTTGGGGCGTGGTGCTAGCAACTCCACCCCCAAAACTTAACCAAATTGCTACTAAAACTTCAACGCACAAACATATTAAAAATTCTAAAAGTATAAACAAAGAGAGAGATAAATGATTCACAAAAACAGCTCATCTTCAGTCACCTCGGTGAATTCATGTAGAGAAACTAGTGTAACTTAGCAACCGATACTCCTGATTATAACTGGGAGGTATTTTTAAGTCATGTCATAAAAAAGATACTCTGTTTAATGTGTTTTCATGCATTTTCTTGTAAATATAGGTCATTTTTTATGCGAAAATTCTCCACGTTTGTGATTGGTCGGCTGAAGGACACTCGTGCATTCTCATCCCTTGTGAATTTCTTTTTCCTGTGAGAATATAAGATACACAAATTATGCTGACGGAATTTTAAGAAAATTGATTATGGGATGGAAACTAGGCCACGTAGCGTTGAAGGACACATATATGACCTTGAAACGTATAACAGACATTTTTAGACACTTTTTTGTTTACATTGTCAACTGAAACAACTGATGAATACACTGTTGCATATATACATTTAATTATTATACTATATTATTGTTTCCTTAAATTCCTAGAGGAACATAGGGCTTCAGCCGTGCGTTTCCATTGAGTTCGGTTCTCTGCTAGAGTCTTCACCTGGCTCCATGTCTGCCCACACGTTTTCATCTCCTCTTCACATCACCTCCTCTGAGTCACCCTCACCCTTGCACTGACGACCAACTCGCCGCTTCCCTTTCGGGTTCCACTCGAGCGATGGCTTGTCTAGTGATGTCACTTGATGGTTTCCTCAGAGTATGGCCGATCCATCTCCATTTCTTCCTGCCTATTTATTTCACAATCGGTTCCTGGTTGGTTGGTTCGCTCATTGCCAGAGATCTCTGTTGCTGATCTTTTCTGGCCGGCCATCTGATCTTGAGTATTGAGCGAAGACAACTGTTGATGAAGGTCTGCAATTTATTTGAGGTGCTCTTTATGATGCGCAGTGCAAGTCTCTGATCCGTATAGTGAGTAGCACTGACTTCACATTGCAGTTGAAAATCCGGATCTTATTTTTCATGCTGAGTAGTGCTGTTGATCTCCTCCACACAGACTTGAGAGTAATAAAAGCTTACCTTGCTTTCCCAATCCTCCTTGCATTGATATCCTCATCGGTTCCGTTCGCCTGTAGTTGAGACGATGCTTCCCAAGTAGGAAGGTAAAGGAGGTTGTTTCTTTCAAATTCCTCCCATTTACGCTGGCTGATTGTTGTCTGTTGTTGTTGCTGTTGTCGTTGGTGTTTTCCAGGAATCTTCATCACCTACCTCTGTTTTCTCTATGTTCACCTGAAAGAAGCCCTATCTTCTCTGGATGCTTCTTCTATCGTCAGCTTGTTGCTCTTCACTTGCATATCCTCCAGTTTGTGGGAAATCAGACATATATAAGTCATCGGCGAAGTCCAGATCCTCCAAGTATTTTTGCATGAGTCCATTTTATGCCTGTTTCCTCGCTGCCTGTTGTCTGTCTGTCGCATTATCCAATCTACTGCAATCAGTTACAGGAGTTCATCATGAACTGATACATCAGTTAGCAAACTATTGGAAAACCTTCAGGGAGTACTGGACTGCTAGCTGTTTCGTCAGATAGCTAGTTTGAGACGATTTATCAGTATGCACCCATCACAGAGATTCGAATCCAGGATCTTCTGTTTACATGGTGAGTTCATAGATTATTAAGCCACTAAGATCCAATCCACTGACCGGTGGATGAATTTCAACTTCTGAGCGACTGGCACTAGTGAATGTCATCGATGGGGAGTAACTGTCCTCACACCTGACCTGCTGTACCTCATTATTGTTAAAATTAGTTAGGTATTATAGAAAAGGTCAAAGAAAAGGTTGAAAAAAGTTATCTAGAACTAACAGTTGTCAGGTTTATAACTTTCATCAGTGTCTTTTGATTCAATTAAGTTTTGGTTGACGCTTTAGCGATGTATTTATATATATCATGGAGGAGTTAGGCTGACCGTGCACTGCGGTGTAGTGTGTATCACCGTGTATCTGACTCTGGGGTGTTATAATATAAGGAGTTTTGAAACTTTATGATTCCCCTGATCAATGATTCAGGCATTATGTAAGAAATTCGGATTTTCAATACAAGCGACGTCAAGTCAGTCAGTTCTTCTATACGGATGGATCAGAAACTTGGCCAGTGTGTCACAAAGAATGAGCATTTCCAACAGCCTGTTGCAGACATTTATCAACAACAACAACTGTCTTCGCTGGCTCTATACTGAAGATCAGATGGCCGGCCGGAAAGAACAAGAACCAACAAGAAACTATGGGAAGAAACAAACAAAACAAGAACGAATCGCCAAACAACAAATATGGAGGAGAAAGTGGAGATGGATTGGACACTCGGTGAGCTGAGGAGGCCACTGGGTGACATCGCTTGTCAGGCCAGTGCTCGAGTGGAACCCGGAAGGGAAGCGGTGAGTGGGACGTGCAAGGGTGACATGGAGGTGGTCATGTGAAGAGGAGTTGAAACAGTATGGACTAACATGGATGCGTGTGAAAAGTACAGGAGAAGACAGAAGCAAGTGTAGACGTGTAGTTGAAGCCGTATGTTCCACTAGGAACACAAGGGAACAATAAAAATATATGTTATGTAAGAAATTAAAAGAAACAAAATTAATAGTAATAAAGAGGATAACACGTAGAACAAAAATATACAGAATGATGACAACACCAACAATAGGGAACTTAAATCATCAGTAGTTCTTCCATACAAGGAAGGAACTTCTGAAATCTTATCTAGAATCCTTAACAAGGCAAGAATGAAAATCTTATTCAAACCCGACAAACTCACTTAGAAACAAGTTAGATCGGTTAGAGGATTAATTCAGGGTACGTGCATTAAACAAAATAATTTAGTCTACCTAATATCCTGCTGGAATGATTCTCAGGTTGAAAAACATAGGTCAAAATAGGTGGTGGAAATCAGTTAACCTAGTAAAGTCAACCTGAGACCGAGCACTTCGGTTCAATCAATCGACGGGAAAATCTAAAATTCAATTAAAGTCTAGATTAGTTGACCCGAATAAGATAAGAAATCTGGAGAATACTTCAGCAACTATACACAACCATACAACTGGATGATGGGATAAGATGACAGCCTTAAAATCTAAAGCAACAAGGTGGAGATAGAGAGAGAGGGAAAGTGAGACCGATTGACAGCGGAAGTTTTATTTATCAAATCAACTGAAAATATGGGCAATAGGAATGATTCAGTACTCGTCCCGGACATCTGGATACTTCTACTACCTCTACGACAAAAATGGGAACGAAAAAAGAAAGGGAACTATGGAAATCAAGTAATGTGGCGTGTGCTACTGATAAGATGTATCAGTAATATATAAAGAGACTCTCATCGGGATGAAAACATCAAATATCAGGGAGATAGATAGATTAGATGTCAAAGAAAGCGAATGATTCAGCATTAGAGTGCATCATGGGAGACGTGAAAGGAACACAAAGAAACACAATACAAAGGAAGGGCGGAAGAAGGACAACACGGAAGATCTGCGCAGATGGGGATTTGAAGATAACGTGTACATGATTCCGATATATATAGAGCTACCAAATCGCAGAAAACATTCCTTTACCAAGTTTCTTGTCTTCTGCGGTTACACTACTGCTGAAGCAGTTGATGATTCAACTTAAACGATAAAACTGACTAATTTAGGCGGAATTCTTTTGTAATTAACAGGAATTACTGTCCATTTTAATTTGAGCAATTGAGTTGAAGTTGGTTAATTTTAAAATACTGGTTTAAACCTCTGATCAATAAAATATCGTTGTCAATGGACGTGAACATTGAACGTTTGTTTATTGGAACTGGCAGCCATTGGTGGGCAACTCGAAGGCGCGAATAGTACGATCGTGTGCAAGTTGGAAGAAGGCGGAAAGAACACGAATAAAAGTACTTTACAACTTCATTTGTACTAAACATTTGTTTGTAGACTTTGTATTTTGTCTTGCTTTAATTGCCAAACAATATAAATTAGTTCAAAGAATACTGGTGTTTTGGATTTAAAGTTTGGACGAATACATTGTCTTTATCGGTTCAAAGCGTCTTCGTTACAATAGGAACTTAGGGCTAAGTTCCTTGACAATAGTCTTATAGAAGTACAGTAAATGACAACAGCTCGTTTACAAAAGACATCGGTTCCAGAGAATATGAAAGAATCCGCAGACATAATGGTGTAATCTGATTGATTCACTATAAATATGGTGATGTAGAAAGTGAGCATAATTGTATATGCATGTACGATTGATTGATATGACGGACAACCGTTTCGCTCATTTGAGGCTGAGCTTTATCAGCGATGCTGATAAGATCCGGCATAAAATAGTATGTTGTCATTCTTTCTCACGAATCGTGTGATTTATCTTGTGATGGAGTTTCGCATGCATATTGTGAGATCAATTGTGTGTGATCAATTCATCGTCTATTTTGTCTCACCTTGGTTTTTGTCCGATCGTCAACCAATCAGGATAGAAACTTCCAGCCAATGAAGAACAATCCATTCTTACGGCTGTGAGCCAAATTCGTTATCCTAAAGAAAATGTATAAATCTCATGTTTTGTTTCCTAATAAATGTACAATACAATAATATCTTACAGTCACAGAGGTCAGCCAGCCTTTGTCTTTTGATATTTGCGTGGCTCAATGTTACGGAAGGTACAACAGACAAATAGACGTATTAGCGTACCAGTTGAGTTCATTTCTGTTATAGACTAATTAACAGGCGCAGACATAACAAAGTAGTGACGGGATTCATTCAGTTCAGTTCAGTTATAACAGATCCATCCAGTATGACTTGACTTCGAGAGCCAAAATGACTTCAAAGCACCCGAATGTCAGCTAGTTCCTTGGGTGAATCGCTAATACGCCAAGTTAGATTGGAAATATGCAAATTAAATTCACCATTTGTAATTTACATAATTCGATAGGGTGAAATTCCACCCCCCCCCCCCCGTAGTTTCCTTTTGGCGGGAAAGACGAAATTATTCAGTTCACAAAAATGTGATCCACTTAATTACCATAAACGACAATCAGCAGAGGAAGTATCATTGTTTCACTCGCAAGTGGCTAGTCAGGATTCGGGTACTGTCAAATGAGTCAGCTAACTGATGTGAGTCAAAACTGTTTAAGCCACTGATGAGGTCAGTCTGAAACAAAATCGCTGCCTTCCGGTTAGCTAGCACTCCTTGATTATATGAGTGGTATTCAGATTCTCATATCGATTAACCAGAAGGTGAGGACAGTTACTTATCGAAGAGGATATTGAGAAGCGGTTAAGCTCTATCGTAAATTGGTAGCAGTTAGAATTCATGGGCTGACTGGCCATTGGATCGGTTCCCAGTGGCTTAATGGTCTACGAGCAGGCTAGCCTTGTAACCTAAAGGTCCTGGATTCTAACCCTGGCGGTAGGTGCGTACTGTGCTGAAGAGTCTCAAACTAGGACCGAGCAAGTGTCCATTACTCCCAGCAGGTTTTCCCATGGTTCTCTAACTGATGTCAGCTCATGATGAAATCCTACAACCAATCAAATGTTTTATTACCTAGTGAATAACTTTTACCATACATATATATATATATATATATCCTATGTTGGAATTGATTTTTGTCTCAGATAGATGTCAGTTATAAAAAAATGGAGTATAGGAAGGCTGTTTCGTCCCAGTTTGTGACTCTTCAGAAATATACACGTGCCAACATACAACCTTTATTTGCATATTCTACTTCATCTTCTTCTTCAAACGACGTATATCACTCTGTTATCTGCTTAATTCAGTAGGCTGTTTTATTTTCTGTGTCATGCATGCTGAGGATCACATGAAAATTATATGACGTAATATATAAGGAAGTAGCAATAAAAAAAAATAGAGGCGAAGATTTTAGTTTTATCAACAAAAATAACATTGAAACTCACGTGAGACAGCAATTAAACAGAAATTTAATTAATAATCCCTATTTTAGTGTGACATTAAATAAAGACATCGGTGAAGACAATTCACTATGTAGCTTGAAAATCCCGATTGAGTCATAAGAAAAAGAGATGTTCAGCGAAGGGACTCTATTCGGCGAATTCATTCACATAGCTGTACAATCGTATTTAAATATATAATTATTTGTGTGTGTGTGTGTACATAAGGTTTGTCAAGTTTAGATAACTTAATATCAGTAAAAAGTTTGAGCATTGTGGATAAGATCAAATAAAGTATAATTATATTTCAATAGTTTACACACAATGATAAGTTTTGTTATTGGTAATATTTCGAACAAAATTACTGCCCGTGTTCACACCACTATTGGAATTGTTCGATTCACACATTTATGATTTGTACTCATATATATAGTTCATTATTTTTGCTCATTCATGTTTTTTTTTTTTTTGTATTTGAGTTATATTCCACGTTAGTTCATGTTTTTGTATCCAGAATTATATTCCAAGTTGTTGATAGTTGTACTGAGTCACCCTTGTTACATGTATCCGGTGTGACTTTAATGAATATCGATTCTGTTATAAGTCTTTCTTTCCATTTGTTCATGTTAGTTTTTAGAATACACACATTGCCCCAATCGATATTGTGGTTTTTTTTTCCCATGCATGTGCAGCTATCGATGAATTTTTTTCAAGATTTTTGTAGGCTTGTGTTCCTGTTAGTTGACCTTTGGTTAGGCGTTTATGTTCATTCACTCTTATTTTGAGTGATCTAGACGTTTGCCCCACATATTTAGTCGGACAGTCAGCACAAGATATTTTGTAAATCAACTTGTTTTTATCCATCATTTTTATGGGATCTTTCAGTTGATTTATTTTATTTTTGATTAGATTTGTCGGTTTGAAAGTTGTGTGAATGCCGATATTTTTGAGGTTTCTTTGAATTGCCTCTGATGTACCATTTTTATATGGTATTGTGACTGTTTTTTTTGCATTCTTCCATCTTGTTGTTCTCCGGTTTTACCCTCTTTTTTCTTTTTTATATTGTCTTTTATAAATTTTTTTGGGTAGTTGTTTTCGAGTAGCATTTTGAATAGGACGTTTATTTCTTTACACTGGTCCTCTGGCGTTGTTGTAAGTCTACGTATTCTATCTGCAAGACCTTGTATTAATCCTCGTTTCACCGTGAGTGGATGAGCTGAGTGATAATCAAGGAATCTTCCAGAGTGTGTGGCTTTTTTATATAGCGTCGTTTTAATACTTTAATTAGATAACTTATCAGGTAATACAAGAATGATCTAATATAGAAACGAGGTTAATTAGACAGCAACTAAAGTAAGATTGAGTTAGTTGGTAAGTTGGATGACATAATATAAATGACTAGAAATTGAGCGTTGTCCAAGTCAGTAACAGTGGTAGTGAGGTGTAGAAATTAAATCGGGTGGGGTAGAGAACAAGAAAGTTGAAAATGTAAAATATTACAATTGAAAAGACAAAATAATACTAATGAAGAGACAGAAAAAGAGGTTAGGTAGAATTTACTTGTCGGCTAATAAGACAGATTACGTCCATTTTTTTTGGTTACAGCTTGATGCCACACCGTATTTTCAGTACAAGTATGAAATTTTTGAGCATGGATATCGGTAGCCCAAATTTTGCAGGCCGACCATAGATATCGGGTGTGCGCCGGCGGGGGATCGGACCCCGGACCATGTGCATGGTCGGCGAGAGTCCTAACCACTGTGCCACCGACGCACATTGCAAGTGTAGTGATTGAACGAACTTCTTCTGTATGCAGAGTACAGGACTTAGCAAGTGAATTGCTATTGATTCTGCAGTTTGAAGAAGTCTGATTCATACGCCTTTAGGAAGACTACTTCTTACTCTGTAGACAACTTTGAAGTTTGTTTACGGTGTAGCTTGGTGTCCGGATTCTATCAGATGTTCTAAGATGGAACTGTGGGGGCATCGATTTTCTCTTTTGTAAAACCATGTTGATAAGTGTTCGGTGATACGTTTGGAAAGCGAGCGCTATGTGACAATTTCTAATTTTCATAGCTACACAATTGTATTTATATTTGGGATAGAATTAGAAATAATAAATACTCGGATTTGTGTTCTGTTGGAGTTTTGAATAAATTTTAGTGTTGATTTTGTTATGAATTAACATCGATGGAGTAGACTAGACAGTGTCTGTCTTGTGCCTAGTATTGGACTCTTCATCAGTGCGTACGAACAAGTCATCGATGCTAATTAATAGCAGTGTGATGGAAATTGTGAACTCCTAATGAGACGTTGTGGTTGATTGAGTCTACCACGTATTGATGATTTTTGTGGCATTAAATCTTGTGTGTGCGTCGGTGGCATAGCGGTTAGGACGCTCGCCGACCATGCGCATGGTCCGCGGTTCGATCCCCGGCCACAGGACGCACTCCTTTACCTCGCTAAGCCAGAAATAATGCTGGTGAAGAGGAAAGGTTGGGCATGAGGCTAGCAACCTCATCCTATAAAACAAACACTGCTACAGAAACTTCAAGCCATTAGCTTGAAGCCCTATGCTCCACTGGGGAACGTGAAGGGGAAAATAAAATCTTGTGTTGTTTCAATTACAGGTGAATTGCACAGATGAAGATGCCAGAGGTAGGTAGGTAGGATCGGAAAATCTGTACTCAACATAAGGGAAAACATTCAGATCTTCAGCGCTAATGTTTAGTGAGCCAGATCCGGATTTTCAACTCCAATGTGAAGTCAGTGCTACTATACGGATCAGAGAATTGCACTGCGCGTCATAAAGGGCATCTCAAACAAACTACACACCTTCATCAACAGTTGTCTTCGCCCAATATCACCCAAGATCAGATGGCCAGAAAAGATCAGCAGTAATGAGGGATCTCTGGGAGCGAACCAACACAGCAGGAACCGATTGTGAAACAAATAGGCAGGAAGAAATGGAGATGGATTGGCTGGCCATACTCTGAGGAAACCATCAAGTGACATCACTAGACAAGCCATTGCTCGAGTGGAACTCGAAAGGGAAGCATCGAATTAGTTGGTCGTCAGTGCAAGGTTGACTTGGAGGAGGTCATGTGAAGTGAAGAGGAGATGAAAGCATGTGGGCAGACATGGAGCCAGATGAAGACTCTAGCAGAGAACAGAACGCAATGGAGACGCACGGCTGAAGCCCTATGTTCCTGTAGGAATTAAAGGATACAATAATAATAATAATAATCTTTTATGTGGTTCAGAGACTTAGCAAATGCACCACAAAAAGCATTTCCAACAGACCATTATTATTATTAATATTCCATTGGATTCCGTGTGAAACATACGGCTTCAACAACACATCTCAACTCTGTCCTGTTTTCTGCCATCCTCTTCAGCTGGTATCCACACGATCCCCAATAATCTCATATCTTTTCCTCACACGACCTATACCATGTCATCTTGGCCCTGATGACCTACTCGTCACTTCCCATGTGGATTCCACTCGAGAGGAGGAAAAAAAAAGCAGAGTAATTCGGAAAAACATGAAGGTTTAATCGATATGAGAGATTACAAAGAGTGAATTCATCTATGCTATTTAGAAAGATTGTGAGGCATATCACCAAATGCATCAAGCCATTGGTGTTTAACATTCTAAAGAACTCGATCAAGGCAGTGTACACTTCCCTACATGGTACAAGCCAAAAGTCAAAGTCTTCATTGATTGGTGTACATTATTTTGCATTGATCACCCTTAAGTTTCTTTCAACCTAATCTTCTATCAGCTAACACTACCCGACATGCCTGACATGTGTCTTAGTTACTTCAGTTAGTGAAGTTCAACAAACTTATCGATTGATTTTCCATCTTTACCTAACACTTAGCGCCTAATCTGAAAATATCACTCAACATATTATACCACTTAACACGTGATACAGAACGCAAACATCTGCGGTTATAGACAGATAGCCACTTTCATTGGACATGTCTCACATCCATAATGGGGGATACACAAGGAAAATTCTGAATTGTATATACAGAAGTGGTTTGCTCAATCCCTTTTAGTACTGTTATGGTGAGAGCTGGCTGCAAGGCAAAATTGTAGACAACAATTTACGTCAATGTTCACGTCCTGAATCAGGGTCACGAGAAAACAATAAGAAGGCTTAATCTTGAGAAAATCACCAGCTAATCACAGAGGAGTTAACGTGTGGAAATATGTTTCGCTTGATTTTCTGAGAAACGGCCACATAGAGATGACAGAATAACCTTCAGCAAGAAAACAACCAATCAGAAGAGGTTACTTCTCTACTAACAATAACGCTAATAATAATGCACATAAAAATCTATAAATACCTCTTGATTTTCTCAATAAAGGAACTGTTGGATGGCCCTTGTCTTCTGTCATTACACTGTGACCTTCTAACTTGTACAGTTCATTCGTTTCTTCTTCTTATTCCTGCTTTTCACAGTTTTGAATCACTTACTCCTATAAATCATATTCCTGTTTTTAAGCGCTTCTGATTTTAATCATTTCTGAGTGCTATTCATTACTTAATGTCGGCAGATTACCTAAAACTGCTTAACTAAGTTTTATAATTTATTCATTGTTTTTAATGCTGTGTAATTTTTTTATATTTTCTTATCAAATGGTATTAAAATTTGACCTTTATAGATATTTCCTTGAGCTTTTTGGAATACTGTATAAAGTTGGCATTAGACGGCTGGAGGCAGTTGGCCACCGAAAGACTTGCTTGACCTAGGTTTCGTACTAGGTGGCACTTATCAGTTATCAAGCTGTATCTGCAATCACCTTGAGGGAACTCGTCCTTTCTGAGATTCGAAATTACGTCAGAGACGTTACTTTGTGAGCTATTTGAACTCGCTATTGACCTCCTGTAGGATTGACTGTAATGGATACCTTCATTTGACACTAGTAACTAGTGTGATGTGTCTAGTCCTATCATTGATGCAGACTGAATTCTATCAGTCAGTCAGGTTTGCAATGTGGCCACCATGCTAGGTGGCTCGCCATTACGGTGCACTGTGAATTGTTGGTATCAGATGGTTGGAGGCAATCCCCACATTGCAATCATGACTGATAGAATTCAGTCTGCACCGAAGATAGGACTAGACACATTACACTAGTTACTGACTAGTGTGCAATCAAAAATATCCAATAAAGTCCTACAGGAGGTTAGTCGCGAGCCTGAATAGCTCAGTGGTAACGTCTCTGAATGCAGCATTGGGTGACGCGGGTTCGAATCTCAAAAGGGATATGAGTTCTTTCTAGTTTGCAGATACGCCTTGCTGATGAGTGCCAACTAGCACGAAACCTAGGTCCAAGGCTTCCTGTAGTTGATTGCCTCCAACCATCTGATACCAACAATTCAGAGTGCACCGTAATGGCAAGCCACCTAGTATGGTGGCCACATTGCAAACCTGACTGACTGATAGAATTCAGTCTGCACTAAACAAAGGACTAGCCAGACACATTACCCTAATTCCTAGTGTTCAATGAAAGTTCCGCCTTGAAGTGAAGCTATGAAAATTCTATTCTTCTTCTTTGATATCAGTGGTTTCTCTAATTTATGTCAGACGGTTATGCAACAATTTATTTTGACAGTGTACAGCAGTGTAAAGAAAGCCATCATCCCATTCAACTTAGAGATCACTAGACCATCGTAGGCTGAACGTATATATATATATATATATATAATACGCCTGATGAATTTGATGTATAAGTGAAACACAATTATCTATAATAACTAAACAGGATTTCAATACAGTTAGTTCTCAGGCTTCACTTGGTAGACCACGGGGTTAATTATCTGTACAACACAATGAGGCTTCATCAAATAAATTTACTTTATGATAGAGGTTGGGTGTGAGGACAAATACTCGCCACCGAAGACATTGGCTAGGGGTCACGCTATGTCGTGGATTGGCAGAAGTTAGAATTCATGGGTCATTGGATCGACTCCCAGTGGCCTAATGGTCTACGAGCTCACTAGCCTTGTAACCAGAAGGTCCTGGGTTCGAATCCCGGTGGGTGCGTACTGTGTTGAAGAGTCCCAAACTAGGACGAAACAGCTGTCCAGTACTCCCTGGATGTTTTCCAATGGTTCTCTAACTGATGTCAGCTCATGATGAAAATCCTGTAACCAATCAAATACCTACAAACCAACGTTTGAATATATTGTAAACTGATACTAACACTGTTCAGATTCAATGAATACATTAAATCAATAACCCCCTTAGAGACATCAAAAAGAAGGATTTCAGCGAAGAAAATTTCCCCTTTACGATAACTTCATTTTCATAGCTGTACAATCATATGAATGGTATTAGATGGTTGAAAGCGAATCGGTAGGAAGCTTCAAACCTAGATTGGAGTGAGTCTATCGACCCACCTCGTGAAAATAACATCACTGCGGTGATTTCAAGGCATGAAGTCCTATGCTCCACTCGGAACGCAAGGGTAATAGACAGACTGAATGCCCAATATTGGAGCATTTACAACTACACAATCGTTTTGGTTATCATTCGATAGCAGAATAAACTGACACAGTGTAGTCTGTAAAACATTTACCTCCATCTGGCTACATATCTGGGATGGTCCACAAACAATGTGCTATAAGTTCCATTCATTTCGATCTTGCAAACTCTGTGGGCATTTCACAGAATCATTTAATACGATCGCGTGTATAGAGAGGTGGCTACAACAACACTGAAAGCAACCTGCCATGTCAACCGAGTACCAACTATGACTACTATGCATCACTGAGCCACAGGAACGTGAGAAGACGACTTCGGTTTTTGAATATACATCATGTATAGATGTTTTATAAACACCGAGTCATGCTTAGTCATTGATGAGATGACTTGCTCTGTTTGATGGCCCGCGACGGTAAACTGTCCAGTGAAGTTATCTTGTCCAAATGACAACCTAAATCGAAGTTAATAATAATAATGGCTTTATTCCAAACAGTATTTGTGGTACAGGTATGGAATTTTCAGCGTTCATTACAATATTGCATCTAATTACCTCATAAATTTTATAAGAACTTAAAAATAAAAGCAACAACAATAAAAGAAAAAAAAGAGAAATAGAAGAAATAAAAAAGAACAGTATTGCGTTCACATATTTAAACAATACAGCACAGGATATGATATATAAAATCAGTCTGTAATAGAATATATGAGCAACAATATAATAGTAACAAAGAAAGGAGAACAAAAGCTAATGGGAACCATTTGTTAGAGTGCCGCAGTAAGGTGATCGTGTCATCATCATCACATAACAGCTGTGCCAGATAGGGTATTGTGGAGTTTTTATACTTGGTAGTCCTGGCATATAGCTTCCTATAGTTACTTCTAGTTCTACCAGATGAAATGCAAGGAGAGAGCTGCGTATGGAGAGGGTGTTCGGGGTCTGACAATATAGAATTCGCTAGTTTCTTACATGACATTATATGTCTATCCACTATGGTGTTAACCAGTTGGTTTAACGATATCCCACTTGCCCTACTAACAGCTTTTAGTGCCCTACGCAGCGAAGCAAAGTCTTTCTTAAGTAGTCCTGGAAAGATTAATGGGGAGCAGTAAAGAGGGATGGGTAGAATGCAGGAATTGACAAACTGAGAAAGCAAAGACTGCTTTATACCAGACTGCCTAAACTTCCTAACGTAGAACGTTAAGCGAAACATCTTTCTAGTCACTAGCAAGATGTGAGAGGACCAGGAAAGATCGGAGGAAATACTCAGTCCAAGGTACTTGACATTAGATGTAGTTTCAACCTCTATGCCGTCAATGATAGTGGGACCATGTGAGCTAGCTAGTTGTTGAAGGTCACGTTTTCGTCTGAAAGTGAAATTTACTACCTGACATTTAGACGGATTCAGCTTAAGACCGTTTGAAGAGGACCACTGACTAATTTCCGACAGAAAGTTATTTAATTTGGAACAATCTGACTGAGAGTTGACAGGCATAGAGACAGAGAGGTCATCAGCATACTTGACAAAATTTGCTACATCAGAATGGGGCAAGTCATGTAAGAAAAAAGAAAACAGAAAAGGAGAAAGAACAGCACCTTGAGGAACACCAGCTAAAGTAAGTGAGGTAGTGGAGGACTTTCCATTGTAGACAGTGTACTGCTTCCTATCAGAAAAATAGGAATGCAAACACTTATTTGTCCAGCTCTCACTCTGTGTTGCAGCAAGCTTACTTAGCAAGAGAGACCTAGGTACAGAGTCAAATGCAGATGTGTACATTAGGAAATGTGAATATGTGAATTTAATATGGAGGAGACATGAATGGATGAGTGAAATGTTGTCACAATAGTAGACTAGATAAAATGTTAGAATAACATGACGACACAAAGTGAAATAGAATAAAACAAAAATGGACAAACATGGAATAAAGAAGGATAACGAGGTCAATTCCATAGTAAAGTCAAGACCATGGGATGATAACGAAAGAGGTCGTACAAATTGGTTTTGTGCAAAATTTTTTATTAATATTCCCTTGGGATCCGAGTGGAACATACGGCTTCAACAACACATCTACACTTTCTTCTATTTTCTGCCATCATCTTCACTTGGGGCCCACCACAATTGCCCAAAATCTCTCATCTCTTCTTCCAACTCACACGATCTCCTCCATGTCACCCTCACACCGACGACCCACTCTTCGCTTCCCATTGGGATTCCACTCGAGCAATAGCTTGCATTGCATGCAATGTCATTCGACGGTCTCCTCAACGTGTGCCTGATCCATCTCCCTTTTTCTCCTACATATTTGTTGAGCGATCGGCTCTTCGTTGGTTTCTTCCACTGAAGAGTTTCTTGTTACCAATTCTTTCTGGCCATTTGATCTTTATTATAGAGCCAATCAAGGCAGTTGTTGATAAAAGTCTGCAACCTGTTGGAAATCCTTTTCGTGACACGCATTGCAAGTTTCTGACCCGTATAGAAGCACTGATCGACTTCACAATGATGTTGAAAATGCGAATATTTTCCTTTATGTTCATTTTAGAATATTTCCAAATTGCTTTCAGTTGTATACAGACTTATTTTGGCTTTCTGATTCTATCTGGCTTTGACATCTTCATCCGTTCCATTTGCCTGTAGTTGAAGCGATGCCTCGTAGATATTTTAAGGAAGTAGCTTCTGTTAAATCTCTCTGTTGATGGTGCTTGGTGCTGGTTGTTGTTGTTGTTGCTGAATGGTTTGGTTGGTTATCTTCATCACCTCCGTCTTCCCCATGTTCACCTGAAGTCCTGTTCTCTCTGTCTGCCTCTTCAGCCTATTTGTTGGTTTTCACCTGCAAGTCTTCGAGTATGCGTGACAGGAAACATAAGTAATTCACGCACGAAATCCAGATCTTTTAGAGTCTTCTTATCGGTGGTCCAAATTATTCCTGTCTTTTCACTTCCCACAGTCTGCTCTTACTTTATAGTATGTAATACCAAAGCCTCTGTTATACAAAGCAAATGCACTCGTATCCCTTTCAGCAAACCTTGTTGAACTTTGTAAACTGTACTGGAGGATTTGTCGGATACTGAGTGGTCAGTATCTACAATATGTTGCAATATCGATGAATTAATATCTCTACATTCTCCTTTGCTCATCCAAACTGGCAGGTGCTCTCGAACGTGGCGGGATATGTTTCTCGACGAATATTTCTTTAACAATAACATGCATCAGTGGATGGCTAGAATAGGTTGTTTGTAAAGTGTGGTGACAAAGAACGTTCATCTCAATGGTCTTATCTGAGGAGTTCAGTGTGTACACTTTAAACATCCAATTTCGGATAGGCAAGGCAGATCGTCATCATTCTCAAATCAGTGTGGACATCAGCTGCGCTTAGCATAAAGAACAAAACTTAGACTTTCAACATAAATGTTAAATTAGTTAGTTCTTCTATATGGGTGTGAAACTTGGCACCAGAATCACGGAAAGTATTTCCAAACAGGCTACTGAATATTTTTTATCAGTAGCTAACTTCACTGACTGGATACTGGAGATCAGATGTCCAGCCAGAAAGGATAAACAAAGATAAACTCTTGCAGTGCAACCAGTCAGTCATTCAGAACGTTTTATCGACTAAATATTCCGAAGGAAATGGAGTTGTTTTGGAGACACACCCTGAGGAGACGGTTGAATGACATCAAATGCTTTTGTCCGAGGATGATATAGAGAAGATCGTGTGAGAAGGAGACTAGAGTGTATAGTTAATAGTGGAGCCACTTAAAGATGGTTACAGAGAAAAGGATTAAATGGAGATATGCTGTTGCAGCCCTATGTTCGACTCCATCAAACAATAAAATTAAATGATGTCATGTTATCCAGCTCTATTTCTTGGAGTGATGTAAAGCGTAACCTTCTCCTTCAAAATATAGCAGTATGAATGAACGCCAGTAGAATACAAGGGAAATTTGATTTCGAATCCAATCGTATTTACCAGTTTGAATGTAAGTGTGAACACACACACATAGGGAGGACTCACCGATCTCTGCAAGTAAGGGTTGGCTTCTGAACATATTCCAAAATGGCTTCAGAAGTAAACAGAATCCCCAGACCGCATTAATAGTGAAAACAGACAACCTAGCTCCTCTATTGGGAAACATATTATAGAGACAGGACATAAAATTGATTGTCTTTTAGACCTATCTATAAAACGTATTTCGGGCGTATCCTAAAGTTTGTGGAAGCCCTAGCTGGCAATTAGGAATTTTAAACCATCTTTATGCTTTCAAAGCAACAATTCTTCATCACACTAAACCTACCTTCCTTGGTAAACTTTGTTTTGATAGCAGTCAGGGTAGATGTACTATTAGCTTTGTTACTTGGTTTAGTGATCTTCATTGGTATTTTGACCTTCAATATATCCTTTTAAATCACGAAAAATACCCATTTATTCATAAGTAAAAACACAGTTTCTTTTGTTCAGCGAAGAAATTTCTTTTCAACGACTTCATTTTTAAGCTGTACAGTCGTATTTATATTACAGAAAACGTTATTAAGTGGCATTAAATAATTGCTCAGTCAATATACATATATATATATATGTGATAAGAATAACGATAATTAAAATGTTATAAGGAGTAGAGTTGAAGTGGATAAATTACAAAATTATTAAAGATTGTTTTATAAGTGAATTGAAATCAAAAATGTTTTAAAAATGTCAAGTGTTGTCTAAAAATTTTAAAAAATAAGAATACGATTACGATAAGATGTGAAGTGAAGTGGAAAGAATTCAAGTGGTAAAATAAAATAAAGTAAAAACTAGAAAGAACATTACTATAACCAAGGTAAAGAAGGGGGTTTGACAAAACATTTTTGAACACATAATTTAGGTTTCTGTTCATGTATAGCTAAAGCTTCGGCTATGCATAAGTGAAGAAAACGTAAACTTTTGGATCGATTCGATTTTGCCATATAGATAACTTTGAAAGATGAATCACGTGGAGCTAAATGACCTGACTCTAACAGGTGATCACAGATAGACGACTTCGCAGTTCTACGTTCGCCTTTCATTAACCAGGCTGGATAGTGTTCAGCTACACGTTTTCGGAGATTACGCTTACAACGTCCAATATAAACATGGCCATAAGAGCAGGTAAAAGAGTAAATACACATAGATGTGGACAAAAGCGGTAATCTATCCTTGACGCATTGTCTAATCATATTACGGCTGGTAAAAACTAGTTGCAAGTCAGCTGCAGGAAAAGTGCGTTTAATACATTTAGATAAACGATTTTTAATCAATTCCGAAATGGTGTCACCTTTGAATGCCAGACTCATAAACAGTTTCTTCTTTGGCACTGTAATTTGTCTAGGGGCGGATTCTTTTAACTTGACCTAAGTCTATTTTCTCACCTCTTAGCTCTTCATTAATTTCATATATATTCTTATGATAAGTTGGTGTGTGATCTGATTGTTCGAAATGTGTTGCGCAAATACAACATTACACGATTCAGACAAATTACGTCTTCTTATTGCTTTATCGAAATTCATAAAGGTAAGAAGCATTACCGAAGCAACAAACCACATTTACTAGCATAAAACCATGAAGAGACAATTTTATACTGTTCGTCGGTGGCACAGTGGTTAGGACTCTCGCCGACCATGCACATGGTCTGGGGTTCGATCCCATGCCGACGCACACCCGATATCTATGGTCGGCCTGTGAAATTTGGGCTACCGATATCCATGCTGAAAATTCCATACTTGTACTGAAAATACGGTGTGGCATCAAGCTGTATTCAAAAATAAAATAATAAAAAAATATTCACTGTCACAGACTAACAAGAATGAATCTTGTAAAAATTTAACAGTATCCTATAACATCACTCATTTATTGGTTTTTGCTTTGCCTGAAATATATTTATTCTCATAAAATCAACTGTTTGTTTATTTACAGTTATCTTTCTTCATTCAACGTTATCTAGTACGTCACAATTACTATGACGTATACTGACTGATTACGACTAGATGTTTTCATTTTCCTGTGTAAGAAAAAAAATTATTTTTTTCTTTTAAATAAAACCAATTCGAAAATGATGCATTAAATGATGTCATTTTCGACAGCCATTTTGATTTTATTTGTTTTCACATTTTGTTCCTCTTTTTTTTTCTTTCTTTTAAAGGCGTATTCACGTCTGGTAGACAAATGGAGGGATAGATCGATGCATAGACAGGCAGACTGATCGAGAGATTGATTAATGGGCAGGTAGATAGATGGAGAGATAGATAGATAGATAGATAGACAGACAGACACATCAATTAGTTAATTTATCGATTAGACAAGTGAGTGAGTGAGTGAGTGAATGTAAATCAACATTAATTATTTTTTTAAGTAATCCGGTTAATCTACTTACTAGTAAATAAACTGGATATTGGAAATTAACTAGACATAAAGAATTCTGTCTAGTGTTAATTCATGTATTGATGTGACGAGGTTTTAGCCTGTTTTACCTGTAGAGCAGAGTGAATTGACGCATTTAATTAAACAGGAATATATAGACTGTAGACAGTTTTGACAACACGAAGTGTTTCGTTGAAACACTTGTCAGTAGAACATCTCTAAACGTGATGACGTCTTTTAATATTTGTTTTGACAACTCATACGATAGATTCTAATGCCAGACATACAGGAAAAAAAATATATCCTTAAGGTTATAGACGTGAATTAATCCAACTAGAGGTTAATTGGTGGATGGTGACTAGCAGTGGAATCCAGGATAACGCGCATTTTGTCCTACTTGGGACTCGTGGTCAGCTGGATGTACCTGCATTCCGATGTGAGTCATGATGTCCCCACGGAGGCTTGAACCCAATGCCCATAGTTTCAAACGCCAAAGCATTATCCACTAGACCACTTGGTCCACGACATCGTCGAAGCATCTGCAGAAGAAGCACTTCGGTCCAATCAATCGATGGGAAGATCTAAAATTCCATTAAATAGTGAATTCATCCATATAACTGAACTTTCTTTATTTCTTTACGTCCCCAGTGGAACATAGCGCTTCAAGCTAGAGGATTGAAGTTTCGGTAGCGGTAGTGTTTATTTTTATGGGATGAGGTTGATAGCCTCATGCCCAACCTTTCCTCTTTACCAGTCTCATTACTAGCTTAGCGAGGCAAAGGAGTGCATCGGCCGCGGATCGAACCGCGCACCTCATAAGTGGCTGGCGAGCATTCTACAGCTGTGCCACCGACGCACGAACTTAAAATTATATTTATATATTTGAATAAGGCATTAAGAAGACAAATTTCGCGAGATGATAGCATCATTTCGTAGTTTCTTTACAACCGCTTTACAACTAACATGGTTCACAATAATAAAATAAAGTTCGTGACAGTCTTGACGACAGTTCATTTGAAATCATGACAATTACTCAGTTAAACAAAAAAAAAACAAAAGTACATACTAATGAACAATCATATTTAGATGGGTCATGTTGTCCATGGTAGGCGAGAAGGTTGAAGTCTATTGTTTTTTGTACACACAGTTTAGGCTGTGTGTGATTAATCCAGAGTGCTTCCATCACCTTCAATAACCAACCTTGAATTAGAGTTATGTGATGAAATAATTGTGAAACAGTTATTAATTTGGATTTTGTGACCTGACATTAATAAGTGTTTTGCAATGGATGATGCTAGATTCCTATTCAGATTACTCGCATTGGGGTTTTCTATATGATTTAGTAGCCATTTTGGAACATGTTCTTTTCGACGACCATATTGGAACATTCTGTTGGTTCTACCTATATAGGTGTCACCGCAACTGCAGGTGAACTTGTCGATGCAGTTTGAAGTAGAGTCCATTGAATTTCGTCCTTTAATCGTAGGTATAGGGATCGGAAATGTTCGGCAAGTGAGAAAAAAAGAGATGTGGTGGCGTAGAATGTGCGTTTGATGGTTGACCAAAGTCTTTGAGCTAGCTGTCAACTGCATAATTTGGTCACCCTTGAATGAATGGTAGGTTAATAAAGATAGCTTTCTTTGGTACCGAAGCTGTCTTTTCGAGATGTGGTCTTTCTTTACTGTGACAAGTGATAAAGTTTTCCGGATACCCATTAGCTAATAAAACTGAATGTATATGTCGAAACTCATCCATCAATGTGTCACTCGTGCATATTTTTCGGGCCCTTGAAAACAAACATTTCACTAGGAAAAGTTTATACTGGATAGGAAAAAAACTGATGAAATGAAGATATTGTCCACTCCATGTCTGTTTACGAGAAATGGATCGCTGAATCGTTCCATGATCTGTCCTGGTCATTGTAATATCTAAGAAACCGAGTTTGTTATTCAGTTCGAGTTTGGAAGTCACTCGAATATTTGGATGAATATGATTAAATAGAGTAATAATGTTTTCAATAGATTTATTATTATTACCAATAATGAGAGTATCATCTACATAACGTTTATACAGCATACATTCTCCAAGCATACCTTGCATTTGTCTCTCCAATTTCGACATGAAAATATCTGCTAACAGGGGCTGAAGATGGCTGCCCATCGCAACACCATCAATTTGTTTGTATGCCTTTTCTTGGAGGGTGAATCTAACATAAGATGATGTCTCTGATGTAAGTGACAGGAATAGGCAAGTTTATCCCATTGCTTGTGATGTAATCGCAAATGAAATCAACAGTTTCATCAAGAGGAACATTGGTGAATAAAGATTCTATGTCACTTGAACACATAACCTTCTTCTTAATTTTCAAGGTATCTAGCATATCTGTCAGATCAAATGAACTTTCAACAGAATGATTTGATAATGAGTCTCTTACAGGCGTAAGGACTTCTGTAATCCATTTTGCGATTTTATGGTATGGAGAATTCGACTTGTCTAAGATGGGTCTCAGTGGGTTACCAGTTTTATGGATCTTTGGAACGCCATAGAGCCAAGGAGTATGTGACCTAGTAGCTTTAAGTTGTTTATAAAGTTTTTCACTTATAAAAGCATGCATCAGTAAAATCTGAAGCTGACGATTGATCTGCTTTTCCACAAGCAGCACATTATCAGTGGCATTGTCCACCAGAAATTTGGACTGATTTTTGAGGATATACATAACATGAAATGCAGTCAAAATGTTTGTGTTTATAATCTTAGGTATTATATTCAAGAAAAGCTTTCAAATACAAACTTCTCCAGCCAAGTTAAACTTTAAGCAACACTAACTACCAATGGAGTGCGGCTGCACCAGTGACCTTGGGTGGTCCAATGAGTTTTGTTCACGTGCGTTGAAGCTTCTATTCCACTTGATTCGAGTCAAATGTCTACTTTAACGCAGCAATATTTGCAATTTGGTAAGGATCATGTCTTCCATTATTGTTGAGATGCGAGGTTGATTAGTAAAGGAAGGATTTGTTCATGTGGAGGTATGATGACTATAAAATGCTTTAGCAGTTCGGTTTGTTTGAAACGAGTTAGTGTCAGGGTAGATAGGCTGATGATTCTAATATTTCGTAGGAACATTTTTTCTCGGGTCACATCTGTTCTTAAGCCAGATTTTGTATATTTGTAATTACTGGGTTTTGAAACAGAAAATAGTCTCATATCAGCAGTCCAATGGTACCAGCACTGCAGGGATATCGCATCCTAGAAAACGGAGATATCTACTTCCCTATTGGGAAGAGAGGGTGTCATCGTACATGTAGATGAAACTGTTTCATTAAAGAGAAAATACAACCGTCACGAATAATGTCTGGGTGATTGGTTTATATGATACCTCTCGGCGAAAAGGACTCGCCGGGAGAATAGCAGTTAGAAAGTCAAGTACTTTAATACATTTTTTAAATTTATTTTTATTACAGCTTGATGCCACACTGTATTTTCAGTACAAGTATGGCATTTTCAGCATGGATATCGGTAGCCCAAATTTTGCAGGCCGACCATAGATATTGGGTGTGCGTCGGCAGGAGATCGAACCCCGGACCATGTGCATGGTCGGCGAGAGTCCTAACCACTGTGCTGCCGACGCACAAATACCTGTTATTATTGGACTGGTGAAACAAGAATCTATAATACACATAGATGGGTGGAAAAGTTATAACATGAAGTTATAACTCCGTGTCATCCCACGGATATATTCACCACAGAGTCAAACATTCTAATGATTTTGTGGATCCTATTAGAGAGACACACACTAATTCTTTTGAAGTCTTGTATGGAAAGGTAAAAACCGGATTACAGCCATTAATAGGTTGCAAAGGGATGTTAGTTATAGTCATTTAGATGAATATACATTTATAGGGTGTAGTGTAACGTTTCGACTGATTCTCCTGTGTTAAACTGGAAGATGTTTTTATCATATGTGAAAGTTATCCACTGTAATACTTTTATACAGTTTTTATGCATTCTTTTCATTATTATTATATATGTATTTCATACCTCAAAAATGCCTCCTTCATGTGATTGGTACGTTCAAGTTACTGTTTCTCCACACTTCACTTCAGCGACTCAGGGATTGACTTGCTACCAGGGAATAATCTCGTCGACTTAGAATATGCGGACGATATAGTCCTTCTAGGCGAGGACGCTGACAAAATGCAGAGTCTACTGAACACCTTGAGCAACAATCTTCGTATGTTTGGCATGCGATTCGCCCCTGTAAAATGTAAGGTGATGCTACAGAATTGGACTTTACCGACCCATAGATTAGAAATAGGAAGTGTGGTGGTAGAGCACGTTGACCGCTTCACTTACTTGGGAAGTACCATCAGCCCCAACGGGTTGATCTCCGACGAAATCTCAGCTGAGTACGGATACAGAGGGCTAGTTTCGCATATGCCAGTTTACGCAGTCTCTGGCGTAGACGTGATATCCGACTATCGACCAAAGGGTGGGTGTACTGCTCAACAGTCTGCTCCGTCCTCCTTTATAGCTGTGAGACCTAGCCATTGAGAGTGGAAGACATGAAAAGATTAGCTGTCTTTGATCATAGGTGTCTCCATTCAATCTCTCGTGTGAAGTGGTATAATAAGGTGAGCAATATTGAGGTCAGGCGTCGAGTGGTAGGTAGGTGGGAGGGGAAATCAGTCGACGAGACTGTGAAATTACATCGACTGAGATGGTTGGGACATGTGCTACGTATGCCTAGTCATCGCCTTCCTCGACAAAGGGCAATGTTAGCTGATATAGGGCCAGGCTGGAAAAGAGCCAGCTAGCGGTGATCAAACGAAAACATGGCACCAGTCAATGAAATCCACAACAGTTAGTCTAAGCCAGCCACGTAGGAAGGTGTAAACTGCTGTCTGGTTGGGGTCCTCGGGACGGTAGAAACCAATGGTTGGAAACAATTGGTGATATGGCTCAAAGTGGTCGTTCTCAATGGCTGGCGCACATGCATCCACTCCTTGTGCCTTATGATTTCCAATGAAACTGTTTTGTTCTTCGTTATTACTATTCCTTTGTCTCACACCTCAACTTTTTGTCTATATTATGCATTTCTTCTACTTTCTTCTCTTGCTTTGTGTGCTACAAGGAGGGAGTGTGGCGACTTGAACTGCAGCACATCGGTGCGAAGTTCTATGTCGAAAACCGACCGACCGACCGACTGTTTCTCCACCTGAGCCATATAATGCTTACTGCTGTCAACCATCGCATACTTTTGAGTACATGAATGATCAGTGTACCCTGCCTATACCACTTACTACCAGGCTTCTGTTACTAAAATTCACACAGAAGACTGACATACAACCCATGTACTTTGAATGGAGAAAACAGTCCTGAATCTCTTAGATCTATTTTCACATTTTCTGACAAGACGTGCATGTATATCTTACGTGTTCATAAGTAAAAATAGGATCTATTTGACTGCCTTCTACAACATAATGCATATGTTCGACCTAACTGTCAAAGAGACCCTGAGACCATAATAATGCTATATAGGATTCTTTAAAATCTTCTTCAAATGAATCTAAAGTGCTAAATCTTTTACACTTCAAAATCTGATTGATGAATGCATTTATCATTTTGTAATCCATCACTGACAGATAACACTTAAATGCTTGCTTCAATAGTTAACAAAAATCACGTACCTGCAGCAATATTTAGGCGAATTTAAATCTTCAAGTGTTGGTTTGTAGGGATTTGATTGGTTATAGGATTTTCATCATGAGCTGACATTAGTTAGAGAACCATTGGAAAACATCCAGGGAGTACTGGACAGCCATTTCGTTCTAGTTTGGGACTCTTAAGCAGTACGCACCTACCGGGATTCGAACCCAGGACCTTCTGGTTACAAGGCTAGTGAGCTCGTAGACCATTAAGCCACTGGGACCCGATCCAATGGCCACATGAATTCTAACTTCTGCCAATTCACGACATAGCGCGACCCCTATCTATCACTCACATTGTATGTAGGTGACCTTTAAGTACTGTAGCCTCTTCGCAAACAGTGAGTTGCCTCTGTCTACCGATGCTATAAACTGCTAGTTGACTGATATGATTAGTTGGAGATCACTTACGCCAACCAGCAATGCTCGAAGTAACCCAAACACTGGCCGTAAGGTATATATACATATATATATATATATATATATATATATATAAACAAGATCTTTTCGTAGTGCTATTCAATCTCATCTTGTGGATACACAACACAAGATTGATGTCAACGAGGCAGCTTTCAAAGTCATTTACAGCATACCAACAAATCTTAACTTCGTCTTAAGAGTTCGATTACTAAATATTGCTGAGGCTGGCTGTTGGGATCCATATTAAGAAGCCTAATTTATGCGTCCAAAAGAAGCTAGTTCAGACATTATCATTACCCCACTGGCCATCTAGGTTTGAATGATCCTGAATTTTTGTAGAAATTTCCCTAATTTTATTTGATATTCTATTTGCTATTATATTATTATTATTTAAGCATCTTTAATGAACTGTAATTCCATTGATCTTACTTTACAAATCGATATTATTTAAAAAATCACTAATATTGTTGTTGACTACTATTGTAGAATATTCTATGTACATAAACATGTATATATATATAATTGTAGAGCTAGAAGAGGAGGAAATTATCGAAAAGTATATTCTTTGCTCAATTATTTTGTCGTGAAATGCCTTAGGGAAAATGGATACCCTAAAGGATTTATACAAAAGTAAAGCAGAGAAAAAGATAAGAAAGAAAAGCATCCAACTGTAGAAAAGAAAAAGTGTTTATTTGTCTCCCATTCAAAGGAGATGCTGTGTCACAAACGATTGACAGAAGACTGAAAGGAGCAATAAATAGAAGCTTCCCGGCAGCAAAACTCATAACAGTATACAACACCACTCCTCCTATAATCCACTCAAAACTGGATAAATACCCTGCTGACGTCACCTCCAACTGCGTTTATGAATTTACGTGCACTTGCGGGAGCAAGTACATTGGAAGGACAGAAAGAAGGGCTTCTATCCGGTTTTCTGAACATATTCCAAGAAACCTATGCCTGAAAGGAAGTAAATATTCTCAGAGTGCAATTAACAGACATATTGTTGATACTGGACATCTAGTAGAGATCTCTAAGTCCTTCAAAATATTAAATAGACAAAGGACAGCAAATTTACTACGATTTGCCGAAGCGATCGCAATCAAACGATTTAAACCAGACTTATGCATACAGAAAGAGACTGTGATTAACCTCTCACTCCCTTGGTAACTGAATTTTGATTTTGGTTACAATAATTAGTCATCTAATTCAGTGATCTCAACTCACTGAACAAATCCTAATCTCATAAACTGTAACCACCTTTGTTTTTTCGGAGTTGCTATGTGAACCTACAAGCTAACACTGTTTCTGTTAATCAATTTTTCTGTTTTCTGTCTTACCCCTCCCCCCTCTTTTCAACTTTGAAAGTGTATAAATTGATGATGATAACTTAAACTAAAAATTGTAATGCTTTCATTCTCTTTTTTTGGATGCGTCAATTTTATCTCTTCTCTACTACTACTCAAACATTAAAGTATGTTATTATAATCTATATAACCATGTTAATTTCAGGTAGTCTACAGCTGATGAAAATCTGTGAAATAGAATGATGATATCATTTTATACTGCAAATTTCGTCTTCCTTTCTTTATCGAAATTTATCAAGGTAACCAGTTGTATGAAGTCAATGATTTTGTGTTTTACAGATGTCTGAATGAATATTTTCACTATAATTATTTATTCTTCAAAAATCTTTCACCAGTAGATTCTTCAATTAGACAAAATAAGGTGTTTTTTTTCAAGAATATATCGTTTACACCTCAGAAATGTTTATTCCCGCTTATTATTATTATAATTAGTATTTCTATTTATAGCATAACTAGTATAGAATAGTCAAATGTATATCAAATGGTGTCACACAGCAGGAGATAATTTTAATAGCAGAAAATAGCCTGCAGGGAAGCACGATGAGATTGTGGGGAGTGGGGCTGGCGAGAGAAAAGTAAGCGGCAGTTGTTGTTTGTTAAAATAAGTGTTTAATGTTGTTTTGTTTTTTCAAAGTAGTCTGTCGGCATCACGATTCCAGACTTTCAGGTATTATCAGAGTGTAGAACAGAACAGTGTGAACATTATTCCTTACCTCGCCTTGTTCTTGGCTGCATTATGATGATGGTTGATAATTCCATGATTCATTGTAGTTACTCTGATGAGTTTTCAACAGACGTAATAGATAAATTTTTAAAAAAATTTTATCATACTTTCTTATAACACTTTGTTTATTCCCTTGTTCGTGTAAATATCACACCGGCAAAGAAATCTTTTTGATGTCAACACTAAAGATTATTCATTTGAGGATTCATCAGAGTTTTTTATTATTTTAGAAACCAATTCGCTAAACAATTAGAGAATGTAAGCATCTCAAATAAATTTATGGTGTCCTTCGACGTGTCTTCACTGTTTACAAAAATCCCATTGGAAGAAACAATACAAATTATATGTCAGCATGCCGAACTTCTTCCTCTACCCAAGAACGAAATCAAACAACTTTTACTTACGTACACCAAAGACGTACAGTTCCAGTTCAACAACATTCTGTACCGCCAAATTGACGGATTCGCCATGGGAAGCCCCCTGGGTTCGATTCTGGCAGATATTTTTATGGGTAGTCTGGAACAAACAAGGCTGAAATCCGCAATCAATCAGACGAACTTCTATGCCAGGTATGTCGACAACATCTTCGTTATTTGTAGTTCTTTTGATGATGCATCTCAAGTACTAAAAGTCTTGAACAGCGCCCATTCTAATATTAAGTTTACAATGGAGCATGAAAACGAGGAGAAGTTCCATTTTCTTGACCTGGGTATCCAACGAGATGTAGACGGCAAAATCAAAAGATATATACACAGAAAAGAGACTTGGAGGGCAGTTTATCTTAACTTCAAAAGTTTCTGCCCTATAAGTTACAAAAAAGGATTGGTGAGAACATTATTTGATTGTGTAAGGAAACTGTATTCAGAAGAAAAGATTGAGGAAGAGCTATCCATTGTGGAGAAATGCCTACGCGACAACGGTTACCCACAAAAGTTCATTGACAAGTATGGGAGACGTCATGTTGAAAAGTGAAAAGCAGCACAGTAGAGAAAAAGCCTGTTTTTCTGCAGCTTGCATTCAAAGGTGATGATACTTCCAGTAGAATAAGATGCAGACTGAACGGTGCCCTGAAAAGAAAATATCCAGCCACCAAGCTTATATGTGTTTATCAAACAACTAGTTGTTTGAGACAATCAAAAGTGGACAAATACCCACCTCATGTTACCTCCAACTGTGTCTACCAATTTACATGTACGTGCCAAAGCATATACATCGGAAGAACAGAGAGAAGGGTTATTGTCCGCATTTCTGAACACATACCAAAGAACCTGAGACTGAAAGGTCCACAAGTATTAAACAGTGCAATTGTGCGTCATCTATTAGACACTGGTCATATTGTAGACAACTTGAAGTCATTCAAAATAATCAACAAGCAAAAGAAAACTAACTTGCTACGCTTTGCTGAAGCAATTGCTATCAGACGACTTAAACCAAATATATGTACGCAGAAAGAGACAGTGGTGAATCTTGCACTGCCCTGGTGACAACAAAAAAATATACAACAGCTTGTTTTTGTTTCCAAGCCTAATTGCCTAATTATTCTATAAATATTTATAAACTGTCAAATATTGATCACAGTTCATTTGAATTATTCTATAAATAGTCAGTGTTTGTAACTCTTAATTAGTTAAATCATTCCGGACTAATGTTACTTTTACTTCCTACCAATTACTCCTTGTGATCGTGGAAAATTATGTTCAGATCTTTGATGTGATGTAATTCATATTTTTCATCGTTCAGTTTGTAACCAGTTGAGAAGAATCCTCGAAATAACAAAAGATGAGCTCATATTATCCTGGTACAATTGTTGTTCTTGCTTTGTTCAAGTTTACCAAAAGTTTTGCCGATGACATGATATAATCTACTCTATCCTGTAAATGGCAATCAAGAAAGCGAGCATAATTCTATGATGGTATGTATATACTACTGAATGACTGATTTGAGTAGTTTGATACCATTCATGTCAATCAATAAAGTGGTCTATGCACTGGACAGCCATGTTTGACTCAGTTTGACTCAAATCAGAGAACCGGATCGGTTGAATCCGGCTAGTAAACACTAATGTTTTAATATGAATGGTATTTAACTACGTTATATATACATGTCCAAACCAAGTTCACATTTAAAAGTTTGAAAAAATTTGGGCATTGGGTATATGATATTCATTATAATAAAGGTTTTTGTATTTCCCAATGAATGGAAAACAAAACGATATCGCTGTTTTTTTACTGACGTTTCGCTATTTAATGCTAATAGCTTTATCAAAGTATTATTAAACCAGAATTTACAAAATCTCAGCTTTTGTATAACAATTTAATCATGGTTCCTCAACGAGGGGTCATTTTTGAGTTGTCAAGTTGACCAATCGGTAAAGATAATAAAACCAGGTAGCTGTAGATTGTTGGATTTGATAAGTGTATACAATTATAAAAGCAGCGTGTGTTTACATCATGAAATTGCTTATCACATTCGTGTTGATTTTGTCATTTCAAGGATGGCGAGGAGGGTGTTGTAACCAGGTCAAATTCTGTTTTAGTCTATCATTGCTATTCAGTTCAGACAATTTGGATTCCACTTGATATGAAGTGCTTCTCATGATAAGTGACGTTCTTTGTGATTTCTGAAATTTTTTTCTGGATAATGATTTCAATATTGTTAAAATCAATTTTGTGGCTTGATCATAAAGCGTAGCGTGTAGACGAGCCATGGATGATGATTTTTCAAGCTTTTCTAGTTCACTAACTGGATTTCTCGGTGGTCGAACAGAGGCTGCTCTACGGTGTTCATTTCTTCTGATTTTGATTTCTCTCTGGTGATGTTTGTCCTATGTATATCGCATCACATTCCAAGCAAGCATTTTATTTTGTAGACAAAATTAGATAGAGAATCTTTAGGGATTTCACTACTCATAACAATCTATCAGTAGTATGTATGATGTTAGGATGGACAAGCTTCTTACTTTGTTAGCCGTGAAGTCATCATTTATGCATGCCCTGACATTGTTGTTGTTTTTGCAGTTGTATTTGAGCTTTTTGTCTATCTCAGTGAAGGGGATATTTCCAAGCGATCAGTTTTTGTCATAATGTTATGTCTGGACGTGTGTCTGTCAAATATATATAAATATATAATTTTTTCAAAATTTTACATTAATTTATGTTTGTATTCCCTTCCCTTCCTCGCCCGCCCACTTATAGTCTCTAAATTCCTTCGGTTGTCAACTCTTTTGACTTATCAGATCAAGGCCATTGAAATCAGGGTCACTAAAGTCTCTCTCTCTCTATATATATAATTGTTCCCTTGGGTTCCTAGTGGAACTGCACGTCTCCACTTGCTTCTGTCTTCTGCTGTACTTTTCACCTGCATACATGTTAGTCCATACTGTTTCAACTCCTCTTCACACGATCTCCTCCATGTCACCCTTGCACTGACGTCCCACTCGCCACTTCCCTTTCGGGTTCCACTCGAGCGTTGGCCTGACACGCGATGTCACCCAGCGGCCTCCTCAGCTCAGTGAGTGTCCCATCCATCTCCACTTTCTCCTGCATATTTGTTGTTTGGCGATTGGTTCTTGTTTTGTTCGTTCCCATAGTTTCTTGTTGGTGATTCTTGGTGATTCCGGCCATCTGATCTTCAGTATAGAGCCAGCGAAGACAGTTGTTGTTGATGAAGGTGTGCAACAGGCTGTTGGAAATGCTCATTCTTTGTGACACACTGGCCAACTTTCTGATCCATCCGTATAGAAGAACTGACTGACTTGACGTCGTTTGTATTGAAAATCAGAATCACTTTGTTGTTGATGCTGAGTTGAGTGACAGCGGAAGATTTCCAGATTGGTTTCAGGTTGATGATGAATGTGTTTCTCGCCTTCCCGATTCTCGCTCGATTTGACGTCCCCGTTCGTTCCTCCTGTAGTTGATACATTGCTCCCTAGATAAGTGAATGAAGTAACCTCTTTCAAATCCCTCCTATTGATGGTGATTGGCAGTGGACGTTGTTGCTGTTGTTGTTGTTGGTTGGTTATTTTCATAACCTCTGTCGTCTTGTCTATGTCCACCTGGCGTCAGTCCTGTCTTTGCTGACAGCCTCTTCGACCGGTTTGTCGGTTTTCGTTTGTAAGTCTTCGATTTTGTGTGACATCAAACATAAATCATCCACGCGCGAAATCCAGGTGTTCTAGGTTCTTCACGTCGGTGGTCCAGGATATCCCTGTCTTCTCGTTTCCCACTATCTGACGCATACATAATCCAGTCCACCACAATTAGGAATAGCATTGGTGATAATAAGCACCCTTTTCTGACTCTTGTGTTTACTCTAAACACCTCGCTGAGTTTTCCGTTGTGGATCACTTGACATGTGCCGTTGTCGTACAGCTGTTGAATAAGGTTGATGAATATTTGGGGTACGCTGTAGTACTCGAGCAGTTTCCAAATTACTTCGCGGTCAACGCTGTCGGAGGCCTTCTCAAAGTCTATAAAGTTGAGGTATATATATATATGTTTATGAAACTGTTGTCAAGTTTTCTTCATTGTTGATCCGAAACAGTAAAAGCCCTCTCTGCTCAACGGTCACTTGTCAGTGGTGTCGTGTTGTGGTGGTTGTCGTTATGAATAGTGATGAGGACAGTGGGCTCACAAATCCACCAGATATGGTAGTTTGTTAGTGCAAATGGTCAGTAAACTATCCGGTTGTATTTGACAGTCAAGTCAGACAAACCACAAATCAATAATATTGCGTCATGTATTTAGCCTTGCTTCACTGATTTATTCGAAATTGTTTATTTCAAGTATCGATTCCATTTAGGTTAGATGAAAGTTCGAATGTTATGAGATTCACTATTGTGCGCTTAGATGAACAAGACTAGTGGTATGCTTCTTACCGTGTTACATGTTTCAGAGTGATGGTGAGTATTTTTGATTGGACAGTAGTCAGTAACTAGTGTTATGTGTGTGTGTGCGTGTGTGCCTAGTCCTATCTTCGATGCAGACTGAATTTTATCAGTCAAGCTTGCAATATGGCCACCATGCCGCTAGGTGGCTCGACATCACTGTTCACTGTGAATTATTGGTATTAGATGTTTGGAGGCGATCGGCCATAGGAAGCCTTACTTCACCTAGGTTTCTTGCTATTTGGCATTCATCAGTCAATCAGCAAGGCGTATCTACAACCACCGTGAAGGAACTCATGCCCCACCCCTCTGAGATTCAAAGTGACGTCACGCAGTGCTGTCTTCAGTCAGGAGATGCTACCAATGACCTAGCTATTCGGTCTCGCGATCGACCTCCTGTAGAGCTGACTGTATTGGATATTTTTGATTGTATATTAGTTAGTAACTTGGGTAGTCTGTCTGGTGATGAGTATCTCTGCCTGTTAAATGGAAGCTTCAAATTCAATTCCCGATGGTAAAGCTGATTTTGGTAGAATACTGATGGTTTAATGATAGAAGGTTCTTAAGTCACATAGGAGGTCCGGGTTCGAATTCCAACTGCAGCAGGACTAGGCATTGCCTAGTTTTTTTTAGCGCTAATAGTAAGTTGGGAAAAGATGGAAATGTTGAAGGTCAGACTTACAAATGCAGTCTGTCAAAACAACACCAACAACTACTACTGACGTTTGTAAGCTTTAAGCTGAATCTTCTAGTTGGAAGGTGAACAAATGAAAGAAAATTTGTGTGAAATTGAAAAACGTATTTTGAATCTATCTATCTCTAGAAAAGTTATCCTTATATTAGTAGAATATTTAAATAGAGGGGATGTTTTAAAGGAGTCATTCTCTTAGCAATTGTTGGACAGACTGACCGACCAAATTGTTGGAGAGCAGTATATATCATCTTGATTAGAACTCATACAGCCTAGTGCCAGTGATATAGATTGATTAAAGTAGCATCCCCAAGGCAACCTAACAAATCAAAGGTCTCCAAGTAAAGCACAAAGAAAATCGCCCTACCATATATAAAGGACCTGTCAGAAATCACTGGAAGACTCTTCAAACCTTTAGGAATTGATGTTGCACACAAACCAACAAAATCACTTCACTCAGCTGGCTCTATGTCAACCAAAAGACCCAACATTGAAAGAAGATAAAAACCGACATCATCTACAAAATAAATTATAACAACTGCAAAAAACACTCTATATTGGACATCCCCTTCGTCTTCGTATCCATGAAGATAAACTAGCCGTCAAAAGACATGACATCCATTCCCTCGCTCATATCACTGCATACAGACAACCACTGACACCAATTCAACTGGGACAACCAGCATTCAAATATTAGACAGAGGAAACACCAAGAATGCTAGAGAATTTTTAGAAGTCTGCCTGGTATTCCAGTGAATCGTCAATCAATAGACATATCGACATAGACAAAATTTACCGACCGATAAGAAAGAAATCTCACACACAAAGGGTCAGAGATTAAGTCGAGGAAACAATCAACACCAATACCAATACAAGTAGTAGCCTAGAAGGTGTGAAAACATACGAAAATAACCAATCACGGCGTTCAAGGTCACCCACCAGGAGAGATGACAAATAAACTCGTGGAGAAATCTAAAAGCCCACTTCAAAATGAAGTATGCGCTGAAGATGTTGCCTAGAAGGGGAATGAAAGCTTCGCAACCACAACCACATCAAAACAGCACCACTAAGCAACGCAGGTTCAAATAACAGTTAGGATATGAACTTTTCAAGGCTTCAGACACTTCCTAATAATGTATGTAGCAACAGGTAAAAACAAAATATCAGACTGAACACTGCAGGGAGTACTGGACTGCCAGCTGTTTCGTCGTAGTTTGAGGCTCTTCATCAGTACTGTCCCACCGGTCCCAAACTAGGCTGACGAAACAGTTGGCAGTCCAGTACTCCCTACAGCTTTTCCAACCGTTCTCTAACTGATATCAGCTCATGATGAAATCCTTCAAACAATCAAACAAACAAAATACCAATAAAACCAATACTTGAAAACATAAAGAAGAATTACTTTTTCTTATATTCCGTAAAATAACTCTTATTACATTCTAACCTTAGAGTAACCATATTTTGTGGCAGTTATCATGCGATTCATGACGCCTATTTGCATTTTCCACCTTTTCATGAAGGCTCACTATAATTATTTAAACATAACAATGATTAAAAGCCAGTTTATTCAAAATCTCTGTAAAGTGGGTAATTTGCAATTTAAATAGTTTAAGGTGAAAGATTCATCACAGTTTCCTTTGGAAACTGAACATATTCACATCACAATAGGTGATTTTCTTTATGCCATAAATGGTAATCAAAGCGTCTTAGACAGCATCCATATCGACCAGTGGTGATTACTAGCCGAATTAAAGTGATCAAAACACTGGATGTTCATCTGGCTTTATTGGGAGGCAAGCTCATCAGTGGTGTACCTTGTATGACTCAGCTCAAAGGACTGAATCAGTCTAAAATACCCGAATTCTGACTAGCTTCTCGGGTGAATTGGCTATCCATTTCAAGACTTGAAATTTGTGGTAAGTAGTATTCAGCTACTCATTTCAGTCAATCAGTAGTATATAACATAATGCATTTATTTTTTGAAAAAAGGTGTTTCGAGACAGTAGAAACAGTTGTGTCAACGATCCATCTTCTCAGTTGTTCTCAATTTTTGATGGTATTGTTTGTGTTGCGGATGACTTAGCAATGCTTAGCAATGAGGGTAGTTTCCGTTAGCACATTAAGTTCTCACTAATTCTAGTCTACTAGATCCTATTATACCGATCAGTATATCTGTATTCAATCAAAGTGATAAATTCTTAGATTTTAAATTATGAATGTCGTCATGTTTAATTTGTCTCTTAGTTATTTCCTTGGGTTCCTGGTTGAACATAGGGCTTCGTCAGCGGTATATCTCCTTCTCACTCTCTTCTTTACAATTCCTCTTTATCTCGCCCCACGGTTGCGTATAAGCTTTCATCTCGTCCTCGTACTCGACCTCCTCCAGTGTCACTCACCAAACCCCGCCTAATTTATAATTCCCCATGCAGTTCAGAAAATTCCTGGGCAACATCACCAACAGCAACAACAACAACTGACAACAATCAGCAAAAATGGGAGGAACCTGAAAGAAACAACCTCCTTCACCTACCTGGGTAGCATCGTTTCAAATACAGGAGAACGGAACTGACGAGGATATCAAAGCAAGGATCGGAAAAGCAAGACAAGCTTTCATTACTCTCAAGTCTGTGTGGAGGTCAACAACACTCAGCTTCAAAAATATGATCCGGATTTTCAACTCCAATATGAAGTCAGTGCTACTCACTATACGGATCAGAGACTTGGCCAGCGCGTCATAAAGAGAATCTCAAACAAACTACAGACCTTCATTAACAATTGTCTTCGCTCAATACTACTCAAGATCTGATGGCCGACCAGAAAAGATCAGCAACAGGGATCTCTGGGAGCGAACCAACACAGCAGGAACCGATTGTGCAAGAAATATGCAGGAAGAAATGGAGATGGATTGGCTGGCCATACTCTGAGGAAACCATCAAGTGACATCACTAGACAAGCCATTGCTCGAGTGGAACCCGAATGGGAAGCGACGAGTTGGTCGTCAGTGCAAGGGTGAGTTGGAGGAGGTCATATGAAGAGGAGATGAAAACGTGTGGACAGGCTTGGAGTCAGGTGAAGACTCTAGTAGAGAACCGAATGCAATGGAGACACACGGCTGAAGCCCATGTTCCTCCAGGAATTAAAGGATACAATAATAATAATACAGTTTCAACTCTCTATGTGTGATGTCACGCAGCGTTCTCTTTAGTATATGTCTAAGCTGTCTCCATTTCGACCAGTATATTTGTTGAGTTATAAATTTTTAATAGTGTGAAATATTCCCTTATCATGAATTAAAAGTCAATCTGAACAAAGAATATTCTTTGCAATAATTTCTCCTCTTCACGTCAAGTTCTCACAATTATTGTCGTTACAATAATGCGAGCCAATTATGCAGCGGATACATTTTTTCTTAACGTAGAATAACAGATTGTTTATGGGGTGTCAAAATAAATAGTCGTATTTGTGTGACAAATGTGCTAGTTGGCTGAAATCGATTGCAAAATATCTCGGTGAAATGAGAGACAGTGGTGGTGATTAGTCATAATAGATTTGTAGAGTGTGGGGTAGGGAAATTGACAAGTCAGTTCAAGGTTATAAAAGGTATCAGGTGATTGGCTAGTACAAAGTCGTATGAATTCTTTCTTCGCTTATAATATAATAATAATAATAATAATAATAATAATTGCTATTATTATTAGATAGAGGATTTCATCATGAGCTGACATCGGTTAGAGAACCATTGGCAAATCTGGTACTCTTTAGCAGTACGTACTCACCGTAAGGGGTTCGAACTGAGAACCTTCTGGTTTCAAGGCTAGTGAGCTCGTAGACCATAAGGCCACTGGGACCCGTTCCAATGACTAGCCCATGAGTTCTAACTTCTGCCAATTCATGATGTAGCGCAACCACTTCGCAATCTCTTCTTCAATGAGTTACTGCCTCACCTTCAGCTCATGATGAAATCCTCCAACCAATCAAAGTAAATCCCTATGTCAATGAACTTGAACATTGAACGTTTTTCATTGGAACTGGCAGCCATCGGTGGGCAACTCGAAGGCGCGGATGGTACGATCGCGTGCAAGTTGGAAGAAAGCGGAAAGAACACGTATAAAAGTACTTTATAACTTCATTTGTACTAAACGTTTGTTTGTAGATTTTGTATTTCGTCTTGCTTTAATTGCCAGACAATACAAATTCGTTCAAGGAATACTGGTGTTTTGGATTTAAAGTTTGGACAAATACATAGTCATTATCGGTTCAAAGCGTCTTCGTTACAATAGGAACTTAGGGCTAAGTTCCTTGACACCTACAGAAACCAGTACTTCAAAATTATTATTATTCGTCATAATTTATACCCTTTATGCAAACATTCTGTCAGTGCTATCTAATTTTCCAATAATACTATCCGGACTTATTAGTATTAGTGATATTATCTCTTTTCTCAATATATGCCTCCACGTGTTTCATTTCACATATTCGTTATTTCCTTATGAAACTCTCATTGCAGTCTTACTATCTCCTGTTTCACACAGACCACTTTGTACTAGCCAATCACCTGATACCTTTTATAACCTTGAACTGACTTGTCAATTTTCCTACCCCACACTCTACAAATCTATTATGACTAATCACCACCACCATTGTCTCCCATTTCACCGAAATATTTTGTAATCGATTTCAGTCCAGAGCACGTTTGTCACACAAATACAACTATTTATTCTGACACCGCATAACTAATCTGTTATTCTACGTTAAGAAAAAATGTATCCGCCGCATAACTGGCTCGCATTAATGTAACGACAATAATTGTGAGAACTTGACGTGAAGAGGAGAAATTATCGCAAAGAATATTCTTCGTTCAGATTGACTGCTCACTTTTTGATCGGTTTATTGTCAAAGTTTCGGGTTGTTAATCCTAATATTTGATCTTTCGTATACGAGTCAGTGAAGACATCTGTCCAAAGAAATCTGTAACAGTCTATTGACGCATAGAAGCACTCATTGTGACTTTATATTGATTATTGATTTAAAACAATTAGTCCCTTTTATAAATTTTGATAGCGTTATTAGAAGACGGAGGTTATCTGAAAAATGTGATTTATTAGCGCTATACATTTCGAACAATCTGATCACACATTTACTTGTCTATATATATATATATATATATATATATATATATATATATATATATGAAAAAGTTAAATTAAACAAAGTGACAAAAAAAGGATTTAAGAATGATTAACACAACGTTTGGTAATCCAATCAAATAAGGATTACCAAGGTAGGTTAAGAGTAATAACAAACTGTTTTTGAATACACAAGGGGGGCTTAAGTTTATGAATGGCTATAGCCTCAGCGTATTTCAGTAAACGTCCTTGACCGTTTTTATAGATGACCTTAAAGGCTGAGTTAACATCAACCTTATGGTTCATCTCGATTAAATGTTTAGCTATAGACGAAGTTGGTAGTCTGGCACCTGCATCTATTGGCTTGTCACAATTCATCTGTTTTCTAGCACGATTACTCCTCCCTAAGTATGTGTGACCACACACACACACACACACGAAAACTGGTAAATTGTGTGGGATGTGATATAATCACTTGTGCACTTTTGAGGTTTGCAGTGAAGCATATTTTTAGTTATTTCCACAATTGCAGGCTGGGCTGCATAGTAGGTTCTACGGATGATTGAATTCAACCTTTGTCTCAAAATCCTACTATTTATTTCCCCATTATATGGTAATTTGATGAAAACCTTTTTTTTTATTTACAGCTTGATTCCACACCGTATTTTCAGTACAAGTGTGGAATTTTCAGCATGGATATCGGTAGCCCAAATTCAGGCCGACCATAGATATCGGGTGTGAGTCGGCAGGGGATCGAACCCCGGACCATGTGCATGGTCGGCGAGAGTCCTAACCACTTTGGGATGGTATGGATTGTAGGTTTAGAGGCTAGTTGACTTCTGCACCTGTTTCAAATTTTTAAAGGATATCCGTTTTCTGCAAGAGTATCCATCAATATTTCGTTTTCTTTGTCTATAACATCAGCTGTGCAAATACGCTGAATCCTCTTAAATAGACACTTCACCAAGCCTCTCTTATATTGTAATGGACAGAAGTTGTGAAAATTAAGGTATTGCCCTGTCCAAGTGGGCTTTCTGTAGATAGACCGTCTTATTGAGCCATCGTCTCTTCGACTCAGAAGTATGTCTAAAAATGCGAGCTGGTTGCGACTTTCTTCCTCGCATGTAAGACTAATATGATTCTGTACAGAGTTAAGTCTGTCCAATGGACGACTCGCATCTTCATGATCGTCGCATATCAAAATGATATCGTCTACATATCTCTTATAGAAAGACAATTTAGAAATTAAATCAGAAGATAAGTTTTCAAAATAAGACATGTAAACGTTCGCTAATAAAGGTCCTAATGGACTCCCCATAGTAATACGCTGAGGCTATAACCATTCGTAAACTTAAGCCCCCCCCCCCCCTTGTGTATTCAAAAACAGTTTGTTATTACTCTTAACCTACCTTGGTAATCCTTATTTGATTGGATTACCAAACGTTTGTGTTAATTACTCTTAATTCTTTCTTTTTTGTCACTTTGTTTAATTTAACTTTCCCATATATATTGACTTAATCATTGATTATTTTATTTCATTACTCCTGTAGATCAATAATTTACTCTATTTTTAGCAACATGTACAAAATGCTGATTAGATTAATTATATGATTTAAATATATTAAAAAAAATAAAATCAAAATAATTATTTAATTAATTAAACATTTTAAAATAATGATAACATCGAAATTTTTCAAAATTTAAATATTAAAAAAATGATTCAAATCATGTCCAAAATATAGGTCAATAAAATAAAGCCTATTGTATCAATCATTAGTTTATCCAATCGCAAAACGGAAAAACGAAGAGATATGCAGGGAGAAAGAGACAGGGAGGGACAGGGAGGGAGAGAGTCACAAACCAAGATACAAGAGAGGAGAGAAGAGAAAAGTTGATGTCATCATGGTGGTCTGAGAAAAAATGTTTTAAAATTTTCTTTGTTTCACTGTGTTTTCTTACGTGGGAATTTTTCGTCTCTTTTTCATTCATGTGCGTTCCAAGTGGAATATTGATCTGCAGACACCAGGCTTTGAATTTGGTGTCGTTTTTACGGGATGTGCTGCTAAACTCATACCCATGATGTCCTATGTATGGGGTCTATTACTGGTTAAGGTAGTAGATTTAGGAGTATGTTGGCTGGGATCTAGGACCTAGGACCATCCATGTACGTGGTCGGTGAGCACTAATAACCGGGCGAAATGGGATGTATTTATAAGATCATTTAGAAGACAACACGACTTCTTAATCACTCTACACTAATACACAAGAAAAGGCACAAACAGCGAAGAAAATTTTCTTTTCGACGATTCATTTTCATTAGCTGTACAATCGTAATAATAATTAACAAAGAAATCTTTAGACCAATCAGATACTGGTGAATTTTGTCCTTGAAAAATTGTATTACATAATGTAAGGTGTAAGAAGGGATGACTAATTGTAAGTTAGAAAGGATACAGAAGTTGGCATGACGTAATAAGTGTGAGATAATGAATAATCAATAAGCTCGTGTAAAATGGACAGGAACTAGTGGAAAGGCTATAAAGTGTTTTTGTATAAAATATGTATGAAAAGCAATGTTATTAATAAACAGTAATAGAGTGGTGATAAAATGTGGATGATGGGAACAATAATGATAATAAAAGTATTAATAAAATAAAATAATAATAGTAATAATAGTGAACTTACATAATAATAAAAAAGAAAGAAGCAAAATTGTGGTGAGAACTTTACTCTGGCCATGGTAAGGCGAGAGAATGTATGTATCGCTTTTGAATGCAGAGGTCTGGTTTCAGATCTCTAATAGCTAATGCTTCAGCTATGTACAGATGGCGTATCCGAAGTCCCTTTATATCACTAACTTCACATTGGAGTTGAAAATCCGGATGCTATTTTCCATGCTGACTAGTGTTGTTGATCTCCACACAGAGTTGGTAGTAATGAAAGCTTGTCTTACTTTCCTGATCGTCGCTTCTTCCATATCCTCATCAGTTCTATCTGTCTGTAGTTGAAACAATGCTTCCCAGGTAGGTAGGTAGGTAGGTGGGTAGGTAGGTAGGTAGGTAGGTAGGTAGGTAGGTAGGTAGGTAGGTAGGTAGGTAGGTAGGTAGGTAGGTAGGTAGGTAGGTAGGTAGGTAGGTAGGTAGGTAGGTAGGTAGGTAGGTAGGTAGGTAGGTAGGTAGGTAGGTAGGTAGGTAGGTAGGTAGGTAGGTAGGTAGGTAGGTAGGTAGGTAGGTAGGTAGGTAGGTAGGTAGGTAGGTAGGTAGGTAGGTAGGTGAAGGAGGTTGCTTCCTTCAAATTCCTCCCATTTACGCTGGCTGATTGTTGTCTGTTGTCCGTTGTTGCTGTTGTCGTTGGTGTTTTCCAGGAATCTTCATCACCTACCTCTGTTTTCTCTATGTTCACCTGAAAGAAGTCCTATCTTCTCTGGATGCTTCTTCTATCGTCAGCTTGTTGCTTTCCACTTACATATCTTCCAGTTTGTGGGCAGTGAGACATATATATGACATCGGCGAAGTCCAGATCCTACAAGTATTTTTGTGTGGGTGCATTTTATGCCTGTCTCGTGGTTTCCCGGCCAACTGTCTGTCGCACTATCCAGTCTACCTCAATCAGGAAAATCATTGGATATAGTAGGCAACCACCCAGCCAGCCGGCCCTGTCTTACTCGCGTCTTCACTTGTTCGGAGGATTCTGTGAGTTTCCCATTGTGGATTACTTGGCATACAGCATTACGGTAGAACTGTTGAATGAGGTGTATAGTTGTAGGCGGCACCTCATACAGCGAAGTAGTTTCCAAATCACTTCTCGATCTACACTGTCTCCCGAAGGCCTTTTCAAATTCAACGAATTTGAGGTAGAGAATTGACTGCCATTCCAAGGTCTATTCAGTGATGTTCCGAAGTGTGGCGGTTTGATTGATGCATGATTTGTTCCTCCTGAATCCACCTTGTTTTGGACGACGTGTTTCATCCAGGGCATGTTTGACTATCCTCAGGATGATGCGGCTTGGTATTTTGCTTGGAATAGACAGGAGCATAATGCCACGCCAATTCTTGCATTGAATTAAGTCTCCTTTCTTTGGTAGTTTGAATAAGTAGCCTTTCCTCCATTCCTTAGGTACTTTGTTCTCTTTCCACACCTTCTCCAGTAGTGGTTTCATCAAGTCCGCTGTTGTCTCTGGGTCCATTTTTAGTGCTTCTGCTGGGATTCCATCCGGTCCTGCTGCTTTCCCAGCTTTTAGCATCTTGACTGCCCTCAGGATTTCTGTTTCCGTCGGAGAGTTGATGTCCACTGGTAGTTCTGCTTTTACTGTTGGTATTATTGGACACGTTGTAGGTGGCAGTCGACTAAGAAGTCCTTTTAAGTGCTCAGCCCAGTGTTACCTTTGCTCCACTTCCTTGGTAATTGACTTTCCATTGTCATCCTTCACTGGCTTAATTTGTTTTGACCTCTTTCCCGATAGGAACCTAGTTGTTTAGTAGAGTGTCCTTTGCATGCACCTCAGCTTGTTCTGCTTCACTTGCCATAGCTTCATAATATTTTCTCTTGTCTTCCCTGGCACTCCTCTTTACTCTTCTGTTCAGTGTATTGTAGTTTGCATTCAAACCCTGTTTTTGTTGCCCGTCGGTGCACTGGATAATCTTTTGTTTCACCATCCTTCTCTCTTCTGTCAGTCTCCAAGTGTCCGTAGTGAGCCACTGATTGTCCTGTCTCCTCTTCCTGCCTAGAACTTCCATGCAGGTTTGACTCCACACCGCTTTCAGCTTGTTTCAGTGCTTCTCAATACTGACCTCTTCGCTAGCGTTGATTTGTGTCTCGGCTTTTTCCCTTATGTTTGCAGTGAAGATGTTCTTTGTGTCCTCGTCCTTTAGTTTTTGAGTGTTGAACTTGGCTTGTGGTCTATCTGCAGCTCCTGTTTCTCTGTAGGCTTTTAATTTGATTTGGATTGTCCCTTGTACGAGATAGTGGTCTGAGCCAACGTCTGCTCCTCTTCTTACTTTTGTGTCCAGTAGGCTGCGCCTCCACTTCCTTGAGATTGAGATGAAGTCAATTTGATTTTTGGTTCGCCCATCTGTTGACACCCATGTAGCCTTGTGGATATCTTTGTGTTTGTATACGCTGCCAGCAGTCACCAGTTCATTGGAGGCGCAGAAGTCGGCGAAGAGTTCTCCATTTTCTTTCATTTCTCCGAGAACTTCTCTACCCATAGTGAGTTCTCTTCCTGTGTTGTCTGGTCCCAGTTTGGTGCTCATGTCGCCCATTAGGATTTTAATGTCACCAACTGAAGTATTGTCCATAGTTGCCAGTGGTTATCTGCAAAAATCTTTCTTTTCGAGGTCTGCGTTGTTTTTGGATGCATAGCATTGTATAACTGACACTTTCTTTCCTTTGGAGTTGAATCTGGCGGTCATTATCCTGGACGAGATCGCCTCCCATTGCATGAGGGCCTTCGTCTCCGTTGCTGACATCATGATAGCCACGCCCTCAGTGTGCATGTGGTTGTCTTCTGGGTCGCCAGACTAGATCACTGACTTTCCCGTTGATAATTTGGTGAGTCCATCCCCATTTCACCTGATTTCACATATTTCCAGTACTTGAATTCCGTATCTTTTCATCTCGTTTGCAATCTGGGTAGCTTCGCCAGTCTCATACATAGTTAGGACCTTCCATGTCCCCACGCATACTTTTCTTCCGTCACCAGGATACTCATCGTACTGAAGTTTCTGTAGCAGTTTTGTTTACAGGATGGGGTTGCTAGCCTCATGCATGAGAAGGGAGTTGTTACTTAGGGATATAAGTTAAACAGCAGAGACGTTTTAGGTTGCTCCCTTTACAACCAGAAAAATAAGAAGCAAAGCAATCGGAACAACAACGAAAATCACAAAAGGAAAAGTAGCGACGGCAACAACAAAAGAACCTGTAGCAGTAGTATCACTGTTATATACAATTAGTGAAAACACGTATACCAGAGACGCGCTGACTTGAGCCGACATGAGCTTGTAAATCCAATAATACATAGAGTTATTGATATTAGTTCGCGTTTAACAGTCACAAATTACCAAAGAGTAAGTTATAGGTATTAACAGTCAACAAGATTATATTTCATTGCCTGTGTGTATTGATCAAACACGCTGAATACTCGCGGCGACGATAACGACAGAAACGAGTATGGAGAATATAAGTAAGAAGTCAGACATGAAATGTGAAGTACATATATATTCATGGAAAATTTCCATTGTAACATATAAAAGAATCAAAACAAGTGATTCAGCGAAGAGACTCTTTTCAACGAATTTATTATCAAGATATACAATCGTACATATACAGTTTTTAAGAAATTAAATCCGGTGAGGGAATTGAATCAAAGTTATGAATACATGAAATAATAATAATAGTAGTGTAAGATCGATTCAGTTCCCATCCTTGAATCAAGTCAACCTGTCCCGGATCAGCCTAGCAATGTTGCAACACAATTATCCATGCCTAACGTGTCTATCCCACCTTGTTTAATGAACTGTGTGTGTTTTTACTTCGATCCGTTTAGTCAGACAGTTGAACTCATGACCCAATCAGAGTATTTTTGTGAACTGTTATTTTGCTGACCCATTTCTTACTTTGTATTATTCTGTTGATTTTATCTTATTTATTGATTGGTTAAGTAGCCAATTAAATTCTATCTTTGTGCCTATGCTCTGTCTACCTCTTACTTGGGTTCATTCTTCTACTGACTGCTTACCTGAACGATCGTGTCTGATCCGGCTAGTTCGTAATTTGGGCTTTAACGTCTTTCCGCTCTGATAGCGGTGCCTTGCTTTCTGTTAAGCACTGTGTTTTGTACTCTTGAAACCGTTAAGGTTTGTTGTATATATATTTATTGATTTGTTTATTAATAGTACCGTAGAAACAGTGACCGGCTTCTTGTTTGTTCTGGACCGGGATAGCCTTTATCTACGCGTGACTTAATCTCAAGCGATATTGCGCTTACAAGTAGTATGAAATGCAATTAAAATATTTGTGATCATAATCATATATCAGATGTCAAGTGGCAAATCAATTAATGTCATGTATAGGATAATTCACAGGATGCATAGAACTTGCAAGGGTTGTGAAATTATAAGATTAGCAGGCAAATTGAATAAGAGTAATAACGATACGTAACACTGTGTGAAATTTGATAACGTAGAATTTAGATAAAGCAGTAAGAAGACGTAATTTGTCTGAATCGTGTAATGTTGTATTTGCGCAACACATTTCGAACAATCTGATCACAAACACACACCCGGACATATCATAGGAATATGCGTGAAATTAATAAAGACTTAAGAGGTGAGGAAATAGACTTAGGTCAAGTTTAAAGGACATATTGAAGGTCAAAATAACAATGAAGATCACTAAACCAAATAACAGAGGTACGTCTGCTATAGGATCAAAACAAAGTTTACCAAGGAAGGTAGGTTTAGTGTGATGAATATTTGTTGCTTTGAACGTATAAAGGTGGTTTAAACCTCCTAATTGCCAGCTAGGGATTCAACAAGCTTTAGGATACGTCCCAGACACGTTTCATAGATAGGTTTAAAAGATCTGTTAACGTCAGATTTGTGTTCTGTCTCTATAATATGTTTCACAATAGAAGAACTAGGTCTCCTGTTCTCACCATTAAATGGGTTCTGAAGAATTTAGGGTTGTAAAACAGAATTGATTTAGAATGACTAGTGGGACGAGTGAAATAATACCGGGGACAGTTCAAAGTGAGAATATCAATAATAGCAACAATTGATGTATGTAATAAGCGAAGAGTATACAGATTGAATAAACAAAACGGGAAAATTGATAGAGCCAAAATATGATTAGGGATTACCATACTTTAGCATAGAGAGATTGATAATTTGATAATAAATTCGTTGAAAAGAGTCTCTTCATTGAAGTACATATATATTTTTTATTCTATCTACAAAATTCACACAATCTTTAAATTATGAAGAAGGCATCCCTGTCGGTATCTGCTTCATCAATGTTTTTATATACCTGAAAATAAAAAGGGATTATAGTGTGAAAATTGATCAACGAAACAAACAACTGGTAGACACTTATGTTTCTGATTGGACATTAGTTAGTGACTAGCGTAATGTACGTGTGTGTGTGTGTTTGTGTCTAGCCCTGTCTTTGGTGCAGACTGAATTCTATCATTCAAGTTTGCAATATGGTCACCATGCCACTAGGGGGCTCGTCATCACGATGCAGTGTGAATTATTGGTATTAGATGGTTGGAGACACACGTCAGAAACACACTGCAAACTTGACTGATAGAATTCAGTCTACAGTAAATAAAGGACTAGTCAGACACATTACAGTGTCCAATCAAAAATATCCAATACAGTCAGCTCTGCAGGAGGTCAATCACGAGCCCGAATAGCTAGCTCAATGGTAACGTCTCTGATTGAAGGCGGCACTGAGTGATGTGGGTTCGAATCTCAGACGGGTGGGATATCAGTTCCTTCACGGTGACTGCAGATACACCATGCTGACTGGTGTGTGCCGACTAGCACGAAACCTAGGTGAAGTAAGGCTTCCTGTCGACGATCGCCTCCAACCATATAAGACACCTATGCGCTGAGTGAGTGGGTGAGTGAGTGAGTAAGACACTGAGATAGAGAGAGAAGGACCGACAGAGACAAATAAGAAGACATTTAGTACTAGTGTGAAGGCTGAACAGGTCTATGTCAACCAACAAACACCACGTGCGAGTTGACAAATGATCAGAATGTGGAAATTAGTTAAATCAACCGGATAGTATGAAGACATTGATTTTCAATGGCAGACAAACATGTTCACCTAGCTGTGACACACACACACACACTCACACATGGTGAATCAGGTAGAAGCGAGTACATCAGATATACTGAAAGATAACACAATCGTGAGGATTAGTATTCACCAAAACAATTTTTTAAAACTGATTCTGATGTACAAACATACTGGGACTTCAAAGACATACAGGTTGATAAGCAGATGAAGAAAGACGAAGAATCTATGGGATCAGAAAATCCCTAGAATGAAATGTATTTAGTATTAATGATAGCCAGTAAATGCAAAAGATAGCTGACAGAAAATGCATCAAATTGAAAGTAAAGGTGAATGTGAAAGTGTGAGGACTCATCATGTCAACTTCTCCAGTGTCTTGTCGGACATCCTCCAGTTTGTTTTTATAAACTTAGAGATGATGAAGGGAATTCGGCAACTCTGAACAATAGGAACCCAAAACGAAACGACCTACGAACGCACAAATGACTTCGGCAAGGACCAATCCGAAGGCTAAAAAAAAAACGACAATAGTCGTCCCAGGCAGCACTAAGCGCTAGACAATAGGCAATAATACACATGCCCTGCGCTTAGGGGGCACCTCAATATGTCCTTTCTGGAGGCTGGTGTCATATATCCCTAAAACCTATTGCTGGAAAAAGCAGTCACCTGATCGGTTGCTCAAGGTCAGTTGTGCGTTCGTAGGTCGTTTCGTTTTGGGTTCCTATTGTTTAGAGTTGCCGGGAATTCAAATGAATAAGTGGGAAGGGGCATGTAAGGAGTAGATGTGACAGCAGTCTTCGTCACTACCACATCACGGATGTTTGAAAACTGATGGAAGACTTGTGTGTGTGTGTGTATCTGATTATGCCTATAGATTAACGTGCATGTGCATTTTTACAAACTGATGTATACCTTTTTTCAACTGTACGCATGCATATATCAGGGTTAGAGAGTATGCATGAGTTTCAGTGAAAAATCTCAGTCAGGCATTTTATTTTCAGATATGTTATGTTATTTAGCCGATATATCACAGTAGACTGGAAGTATGAAATTAATGGTTTAACTTACGACGGTATGGATGAATTGATAACCTTTGTAAAAAACAAAAACTTTGAACTATTGATTTCTTCACCTATGGTCGGTCGTCTCGCTGATTCGGGGGGCTCGGCAGAGACATATGCACCTATGGAACATAACCGGATAAATTTAAAATTTTTATTATTACTCCCCCACTAAAACATCTTATTTTACTAATGCATAAGAAAATGCAGTTACAATTCTCTCGGGAAATAATATTCTTTGTCTGTTGAACAAATTGGATATGCAAATAAATTTATGATGAACGTATCAAATGTCTGTTTTCTGCGGAGTTCATATAACTTCAAAAGAATAGACAGGGAACAAAGAGTACTCTTTTCGTTAAATTCATCATCAGGTTCTACAATTATATATACATTATAATGAATGAATTAGTCTTATGAACAACATTAATGTTGAAATAACATCAAATCAATAATATTGATAAATTACAGCTAAACAGCATCAACATAAAATAAACTGAATGTCAGGAGAATTAGGAAAGGTAATAGTACAAATTCATGGGTTTATAGTCTCTACTGAGGGCCAGGGCAGTAGTAGGGGCTGAACTTGTTTCTTTTGGACACAGAGCACTGGTTGTTTGAGGTGAATTGCATTAGCCTCTGCTGTTTGGAGCATGTGGTGCTTCGACGATTTTGGTAGTTTGTTAGGCACCCGGTATATTATAGAGAAGGATTCTTCTACGCTGGCTGGATTTGTGACCGGTTTGCACCAGATGGTCTAATATCGAGCTGTTAATAGTTTTAACTACACCTTTACTTAGCCATAGTGGGAGATGGTCTCTGGCGAGCACGAAAAATCAAGTTCCTAGAGCAACGGTCAACATAACTCGCTCCACAAGCGCATTTGAATTGATAAATACAATTTGAAGTGGCTAGTCTAGGTACTTCATCTTTCAATCGAGGTAGCACCATCGGTCTTGTAGAGAATAAGATGTGTAGTTCGCCAGCATTAAAAGTCCTTTGAACTGATTTTCTTAATTTCTTTTACGAGTTGATCACGGACTGATATCAGTTAGAGAACCATTGAAAACCAGGGAGTACTGGACAGCTGCTGTTTTCTCCTAGTTCGGGAATCATCGGCAGTACACACCCACTGGGATTCGAACCCAGGACCTTCCGGTTACAAGGCAAGCTCGTATACTTACTTGGTATAGCGCCCATGAACTGCAGTCGTATATAAAGTAGCTTCTTTTTTACAGATAGTGGGTAGTCCTTTTTGGCTTTCTTTGTCATATGTTTCTTGATAAATTTGTCAGGATAACCATTTTCGATTAAACTATCATATACCATGCTTAATTCATCTTTAATTGCTTCTTTGAGCATATAACTCTAACTCTGTGGCTAAGGGTCTTCACCAAATTCCTTTTGTATTTGATGGGAACGAAGCTGTGAAAGTGTGTATATTGTCCCGTCCAAGTACTTTTTCTGAGTAAATTTCTTTTTATGCTACCGTCTGGTTTTCTTGTAAGTAGGACATCCAGGAAGGCAATTCTGTCTTGGGATTCCTCCTCGCATGTGAATTTCATAGCCGAATGTACTTCATTGAATTCAGTAATTATTGTACTCCTATCGGAACCATTATCACAAAGAATAAAGGTATCATCCATATATGGGCAATAAAATGAGAGCTTACTGAGAAGGTTGTTCAGAGGTCCATTTTCCAGCTTACTTAGAAAGAAATCAGCCAAAATGGGACCCAATGGTGGAGCTCATTGCCACCCCGTCCACTTGCCTGTAAAGCGTGCCATCAAATTTGAAGTTTACATTCATGGTACATCTTAATATCAGTTCTTTTAGGATTTCAATATGGATTCCAATGTTTATCGACTGCTTGTCCACTTGTTCACATATATAATTAACCGTTTCTATTAGAGGTACATTTGTGAATAACGATGTTATGTCCAGAGATATCATGGTTTTGTCCTTGATATTAATATCTTTTATTTTGTCTACGAATTCAAATACATCTTTGACACTATATTTCACTATCTTCTCAGAGTTATATCAATCAATTATTAACCACCAGTAAGCTGATATTCTTTTTAGTGAGCGTAAATCTCTGTATCCTAACCATTTCCAAAATGATGACTTCATTCATTTATTCATCGTATAAAAATATTTCTGGATATTTGAATTGTAGAAAGAGCACTCAGTGAAGAAGGAAGCTCTTGAAATACCAGTGTTAACGTATCATGATATACACACAAAACTGCTGAGTGCATCAATATCCAGGCTAACAGTTGTGTATAATAGTATGAATGAAATAATTAACGAGATTTTGAATAACAGTGGTTTGTGCAGAATAAGAAGATGATACCATCCTTTTGTTTATTTCGTTGGCTTCTCATCAACTGCTGCTTACAGCCTAAATAAATTATGACGTTTATGTACAGAAAAATGTTGACATACTTGCAATTTTTCATGATGTCAGTTGACAGAAGGTTCAGCAATTAGTGAACAGTGCTCAGAAAATTGCGCTTATATAGTTTTTACAGAGACAGTTCAAGTTTAAACAAAATAAATGTATGCAAACAATGGTAAAGGAGTTGTGTAATAAAGATGAGAAATGCGTAAGATGCTGAGTGACTAATAAATTAGGTAACAATGTACTGAGTTCAACTCAAATCATAGAAAGAAGAAGAGACAAGCAAAATTACACTATATCACAGAGGTGAGGTTAAAGCCATAGATTACACAATCGAATGAGAGAATAAAGACCTCCAGTTACCAGGATGGGCAAAGGAAGACTGAAAACTGATTCTTTCTGAACACATAAATCTGGTTTCAGGCGTTTCATAGAGATTGCTTGGGCAAACTTGAAGAGAATCAATCTCCTTATTCTATTGGTAATTTTAAAGGATTTCTCGATTTCCACCTCATGACCCGTATCGAGATGTCTGGTAATAGGGCTGTCATAAGAGTTTGTTCCCTTGAGACGTAGGCTTTTTGGCATACGTTCAGAGGGACACATCTCAGATTTTCTGAACATGTTCCAAAAAGCCTACGTCTCAAACGAACAGACGCTTACAACAGTGTCATTACCAGGTATCTCCTTGATACGGGTCATGAGGTGGAAATCGCAAAATCCTTTAAAATTATCAATAGACAAAGGAGATCGATTCTCCTCAAGTTTGCCCAAGCAATCAATCTCTATGAAACGCCTGAAACCCAATCTGTGTGTTCCGGAAAAGGCAGTTATCAGTCTCACTTGGCTGGTTGGTGACTGGATGTCTGTCTTTCATTTGATTACTTAATGAACATTATTCTGGACAAACCACTGTTATTCTTGCTTTATTCAAATTCATCAAGGGTAATAAATGCATGAAAATAACGAAATTAATACATCAAAATGTAACTTACCATCTGAAGGAGACGCAGTTGTATCTGCAACGAGGGAGAATCAAGCGGATCAACATTTGCATCACACTCATCGGGTACAGCTGCAGCAGCATCTGAAATAAAACGAAAAAAGAGGAAAGTTGAATGAAATTCATTCCAGTTTGTCATAGGAGGGGGGGGAGGAGGAAGACATGTGCATACGTGTAAGCGCTAGGAAGTTTGAGTGTTCTTCAGGACAGGAGATAGGGGATATACCAGGATATTGGCAACAAATAATGTGACCGTGTGTAAAGTAAAAGGGCGTCTGCAGATATGTGTATCTCTTGTTCTGGCTTCTTCGTAATTAAGGATGTCTGATCGATTGATGTAGATTGTGCTGGAATCAAAGAAACGTAGGCTACTTCGTACAAATGTTTCAGCGATTGACAGACTCCCCTGTTATACTCATTAACAGCTAACAAATTTGACGTCAATGATGATCAGATATTTAACACGGCCTATCTAAACCAATCGAAACTACCAAAGAAGGGCGACCTGGGACTCTGCAAGAACTGGCGAGGAATCATGCTCCTGTCGACGCCAAGTAAAATTCTGAGTCGCATCATCTTGGAGAGAATATAGGACGTACTGGGTGCAGAATTCCGACCAGAACAAGCTGGTTTCAGGAAAGGCAAATCATGTTCTGACCAAATTGCAACTCTACGCATTATCATCACGGAACAAAGCATGGAATGGCAATCAAATCTCTACCTCAACTTCCTTCATAGACTTTTAGAAGGCCTTCGACAGCGTTGACCGCGAAGTAATTTGGAAACTACTCGAGTACTACGGCGTAACCCAAATATTCATCAACCTTATTCAACAGCTGTACGACAACGCCACATGTCAAGTGATCCACAACGGAAAACTCAGCGAAGCGTTTGGAGTAAACAGAGGAGTCAGACAAGGGTGCTTATTATCACCAATGATATTCCTAATTGTGGTGGACTGGATTATGCGTCAGACAGTGGGAAACGAGAAGACAGGGATATCCTGGACCACCGATGTGAAGAATCTAGAACACCTGGATTTCGCGCATGGATGATTTATGTTTGATGTCACATAAAATCGAAGACTTACAAGCGAAAACCGACAAACTGGTCGAAGAAGCAGGCAGTGAAGACAGGACTCCAGGTGAACATAGACAAGACGGAGGTTATGAAAATAACCAACCAACAACAACAACAACAGCAGCAACAACATCCAGCTCCAATCACCATCAACGGGAGGGATTTGAAAGAGGTTACTTCATTCACTTACTTATCTAGGGAGCATTGTCTCAACTACAGCAGAAACGGACGAGGATGTCAAATCGAGCGAGAATCGGGAAGGCGAGAAACACATTCATCATCAACCTGAAACCAATCTGGAAATCTTCCGCTGTCACTCAACTCAGCATCAACAACAAAATGATTCGGATTTTCAATACAATCGTCAAGTCAATTTTGCTTTACGGATCAGAAACTTGGCGGGTCACCAAGAATATTTTCAACAGGTTGCAGACCTTTATCAACAACTAACTGTCTTCGCTCCATACTGAAGATTAGATGGCCGGAAAGAATCACCAACAAGAAACTATGGGAACAAACAAAACAAGAACCAATCGCTCAACAAATATGCAGGAGGAAGTGGAGATGGATTGGACACTCACTGAGCTGAGGAGGCCGTTGAGTGACATCGCGCGTCAGGCCAGTGCTCGAGTGGAACCCGAAAGGGAAGTGGTGAATGGTTCGTCGATGCAAGGGTGACATGGAGGAGATCGTGTGAGGAGGAGATGAAACAATATGGAATAACATGGATGCTAGTGAAAGTACAGCAGAAGACAGAAGCAAGTGTAGACGTGTAGTTGAAGTCCTATGTTCCACTAGGAACCCAAGGGAACAATAATAATAATAATAATCTAAACCAATCAATATAACTCAGACTAACGATGCATGATGAAAATGCTCAGACATGTGAACTACACAGTCACAGTCATCGAACACAGATACACTTACCTGAATCACATTTCACGAAATCTGAATTGTTCATGGCAAGGGTAAAAACCAGTAATGCAACCTTTTGGAAGAGACAGAAACAATACAGGGTAGACAACTGCACTCAGAAAGTGAATAAACAACTCACCAAAGTTCTATCCATTTATGATTACAATAACTTATGGTTTTCAAGTCAAGTGGAACCGCTTTTATAGGTTTCAGTAAATATCTCTCTGTCTATTGGTTAGTTTCATGGATTTCCTGTCATCAGTGTACACTTATGACGACACCGTCTGTATCACGTTCGCTATCGATTCACGTTCTGTGTGTGTGTGTGGTGACTGCATTCACGTGAAGCAGACAAGTTGAGCTGCTCTTCTACTGATTGAGATATGTGACACAGTGTGATTGTGTTAACAGTGGAAGCAAGAGAGAGAGAGAGGCAATTAGTCAGGCATGGGTCAGGTGACTACGGAGAGAAAGTAGCATGCTAAAATGAGAATTCTAAATTAAATTTCACCTTATAAGAAATACAATTACAAAAACAAAGAATTCGGGGGAAGAAAATTCTCTTTGCTGACGATGCCGTTTACATAGCTCTACAATCCCACGTATGTGTATATGAATTGCCATGGACAATAAAAATCAGTAATTCCATATTAGTTTGTTTATTAGATATATCACACAGTGAAACAGTATTATTTACTGGATGACACAGTTTCGAACAAAATTTATTGTTCATAATCATATCAATTGTAATCACACGACTTTGAAACTTGAGCTTTATAGTTTTCTTTGTTATCTCCTATTTGTCGTCGTTGGGGTAGTAGAATTTTCCAGATATCTGGCTGGACAGGTGATGAATCATTCCTATTACATGTATTTGCAGTTGATTCGATAAACAAAGCTTCCGTTGTTATCAATCTCTCCCTATACCCTGTGACATTAGATTTTAAAGCTGTCATCCTATCCCATCTTATTGTATGGTTGTGTGTGTGATTGCATGTAGTGCAATAGCTGAACTATTCCCTAGATTTCTTATCTTATTTGGGTCAACCAATCTAGATTTTGCTTAGGTTTTATGTTCAGCTAGTCTGACTGTCCCTGTTCTACTAGTTTGGCCTATGTATTTGACCTGACAATCATCACAAGCAGGGTATTAGATAAACTAAATTGTTTCGTTTTAAAGGCTCCACTGGCAGGATCCTTTAACGGACAAAGCTTATTTCTAATTGAGTTTGTGGGTTTGAATGCCGTTTTTATTCCTGCCTTGTTAAGAATTCTGCGTAAGGCTTCCGAGGTTCCTTCCTTGTATGGAATTACTACCGATGATTTAGATTCCCTATTGTTGGTGTCGTTATTAATATTTTTATTATCACTATTATTATCATTATTATTGTTATTATCACTATCGCTACTATCATTATTTATTTTATTTTTACATTTCCTTACATATTTCTTGACTAATTTATTCGGGTAATTATTAAGTTTCAAGGCTTCTTTTATGTGTATCAGTTCCTGTTTTAGATTTTCTTTGGTACTACTTAATTTTTGTGCTCTGTCCTTTAAACATTTCACCAATCCTATTTTTACTGACATAGGATGGGATGATCGGAAGTCCAAATATCTGTTTGAGTGTGTGAGTTTCCTGTAAACACACACTAGTGTTTAACTTCCCATCTTCTTTCCTCTTTACGTTGCAATCTAACATTGGGAGCTCCCCTTCCTGATTTTCCAATTCATAAGTGAATTGAATTGCTTCAACCTTCGAGTTGATGTGTTTGAAAAACCTATCTATATCTTGTGTTCTAAGTACAGTGAATGTGTCATCTACGTACCTCCACCATACACATACATATATTAATAACAATCAGGTTTCCCCTGTGTGTACGTGTGTGTGTGTTTGTGTTAAAGTCTCACAGGGAGTGGAAATATTGGAAAGCCATAATAGTATTAGTGTATAGGATTATGAGTCACAAAATGTGATTAGGCATATATGAATGAGGTCAGTCTAAAGTTCAGTGGACATGTGTGTGAAATAGATGATCGTCGGAAAATAAAGTTGATTTGGAAATGTGAATATGTGAATATAATATGATGGATACATGAATGGATGAGTGTTAATTTTGATTAATTTCCCTGAAGAAGTTCGGACCAGATTGCCGAACACAGGAAGCGTTGGAATTACTCCTTTCAATCTCGCTGAGATTTTACAAATATAATTTTTCACAAATGTCTACTTCTCACTCGGCACCCAAATATTTTAGAACTATTCTGTCAAATCTTGACGACAGTTCATTTGAATTATTTTGCTATCGAATTAAATTAACAAAGAAACTATGTAATTGGCACAATCATCGTGTTTTCAATCTCCGTTGTCTGGAACAAAATGCACATCCTATATCTGTAGCTGTCGAGTCACCTGACAACTCCAGTAGGTCGAATAAAGCAGCTCAATATTCAGAAAGAAGACAAAGCAATAAATCCGACAGGGTGCTTAAACTAAACTCTAATCCTATACACCATAATTTTGAAAATACGTCTAATCATAAAATTCTAGATACTAACAGTTTGAACAGACATGAAGGTGTGATGTTAGCCGATGCATAGGAAATCCTTATTAACAAATATTAAAAAATGGATATGTATCACTAATTATTAATACTTGGTCAAAATTCTCGACCGTCCATATCTTCTTATGGAGACGTTAAGAAATGTTTTACAACTGTTTACCCACACACACATACACTCTGTTTAAAGTGTTTAACAAAGGTAGACCAATATTTGTAAGTCCGAGGTCAAATTTTGATCACAGCTCATACAATTTTGTTTATTATACTTGTTAATACTTGTTTTATGAATCATGATTGGACAAAGTTTTTAAAAACAAAAGATGTGCCTTTTATATATAAACCTCTGTAATGTTAATTTCGATTAATTTCCCTGAAGAAGTTCGGACCAGATTGCCGAACACAGGAAACGTTGGAATTACTCCTTTCAATCTCGCTGAGATTTTACAAATATAATTTTTTACAAATGTCTACTTCTCACTAGGCGCCCAAATACTTTAGAACTATTCTGTCAAATCTTGACGACAGTTCATTTGAATTGGATGAGTAAAATGTTGTCAAAATAGTAGACTAGATAAAATGTTAGAATATGATAACATGAAGTGAAATAAAATAAAACAAAAATGGACAAACATGGAATAAAGAAGTATAACAAGGTGTTGTTATGTGAATTCCATAGTAAAATCAAAACCACGGTAACAAAAGAGATTGTACAAATTGTTTTTATACAAAAAGTTCTGGCTTAATGTCACGCAACGCCAAAGCCTCTTTTATACAAAGGAAATGCACTCGTGTCTCTTCCAGCAAACTTTGTGTAACTTTGTTGGCTATATATCAGAGGATTTGTTGGATGCTGAATGGACAGTATCTACAATATGTTAAAATATGAATGAATTAATACCTCTATGTTCTCCTTTGCTTAGCCAAACTGGGAGGTGCTCTCGAACTCGGCGGAATATGTCACTTGAGGAACGTCTTATGTACCTATCTCTGCAATAGCAGGTGAACATATAAATACACAGGGAATCAGATAATCGAGGTTGCATTTGCTTGGCATTAAGGTGCACCAGTGGACGGTTAGGGTAGGTTATTCGTAAAGTGGCAGCAAACAACGTTTTCCTCAGTGATCTCATCAGACGAAATTTAAGTACCCCACCCGCAGTGTCACCCCTAAATTCTGAGTTTAGTTGTAACACTTTTTTGGCTAACTTATCGTTTTGTTGTTTGTTGTTTTTTTCCTTCACGTTCCCAGTGGAACATAGGGCTTCAATCTAGTGGCTTGAAGTTTCTGTAGCAGCGTTTATTTTTACAGGATTGGGTTGCTAGCCTCATGCCCAACCTTTCCTCTTCACCAGCATTATTTCTGGCTTAGTGAGGTAAAGGAGTGCGTCCTGTGGCCGGAGATCGAACCCCGGACCATGTGCATGGTCGGCGAGCGTCCTAACCGTTATGCCACCGACGCTGTGTTTCTTCCACGTAATTTGCTATTGGCCTCCACGAAGCGTAGGGGATACCCGTTCTCTATGAAGGTAGGTTTCTTTCACTTGTTTGAGTTAATCATCAACACTATCTTCACTAC